>SRSE01000853.1:0-1200000 GCA_005024645.1 Planiliza haematocheilus | reverse complement strand
ACAATTTATTGTATTCTCACTCATCGCTTTGACCTTGATTCCACCTGCAGCTTTCCTGGATGAAAGGTCCAACATGCTGCAGTGCTCCAGAAAGAACAGACTCTTTGCATGCAGCAACACTGCTATAACCGAGGAAAACTTCAGATTTCACAAAATAAACCCTTTTCTTCCACGAGGAGTTGCAGACGTAAGCCAAGAAACTTCAATAATTCATGCTTTTGTGATTATTGTCATTCTCATTTATTCAGCGATTGATTTATCGGCTTTGTCTGCTCACACAATCAGTCGCGTCGTGTTTTTGTCAGTGTCTCCTATGTCTTTTCTTGTTTGCTTTTTATTTCATTGTCATTCTCTCCGATTTGTCAGGCACCGCCTGTCCCTCATTTAAATGGCCAACAAAAGTATATCGTTTCTAATTGTTCCCTTGTCACACATCACTTTATGTAGGCTGATACTCTACATCTGGTGAAGTCCATATAATGACATAGTCGCTCTGTAATTAAACTGACTGTTTCGCTCTTGACAGAAAATGTCAAGATGAAGAAATGGGCAGATTTTATCAGAAGATGTGAACATAAAACGTATTAACTGTTTCTAAAGTACCCTATAATACTGGGTCATCAAAACAACCTGAACGCAAAACAGCTAAATTACCAACTGGCAGTTTTTATGTCAAATCAAAACCAAAAAAATATGTAGAATATGGGCTAGACGCTACAATCACTGGTTTTATTAAACCACTGAGAGGTAGAAATGCTGAGAATGGGCAGGTTTTCAAATTAATGAAAGATTTTACACATCGCATAACTTAGTAAACTAAATTTTATTTACTTTCCAAGCTGGTACTTGACATGTTCAATAGCCAGCCAGGAAGTAGCAATTACTATGCTTTTAATTTGATATGGGGCACTTTAGACTTGGCATCCACTCCAAAGGCAGATGCAAGATAACTTGATTTAAGAAAAGTTTTCTCAGTAGTGAAAGATAATTTGATTACTGTAGGATTACATCCACCTATAAACCTATTCTAAACTATCTAGTCTGACATTTGAATAAAAGAAATTGACATTTCAACAGAAGTCCTTGTCATTCAGCAAGAGTGAAGAGCTTTCAGCAAACTTCGCGTTGTGTGCCTAACTCAAGACTCTTGATGAATGCCGCGAATCTTTACAGATGACTGTGAGACATCTTTCATTTCCAGTTCTACCCCAACCTCTCAGCTGTTGGTGGCTTTACAGACTTAACTCTGTTGTTGCACCAGTTGGTGTATTCAGACAATAAGCAGATGCACAACCTGTCCATCACTGTGACCCATTAAAACACTAGAGCAATATGATTTATGTAAGGCAAAACACAAACCAGATGCTATGCGACTTCATACTAATGAAACGCGAGTGTTGATGACGAGGTACTGCTGTAGAAGCAGGGTCTCATTTGCTTTTTTAACTTGCTCGAAAATGCTAATTACGGATGGATATAGAAACAAATCTAGCTCATCTGTTCTTCATAAAAAGGGAAAACAAGTAGCTGGCGTGTTTTCAGGGAATATGCTAATAATATGTATCTGGCTTGATGACTGAGCATTTTGAAATAAATCTCCGGAGCAAAGTTGATGCCATCTCACATTGAAATTAAAATAAAAGTTGAGTAAACAGTAAGACTGAGGACGGCAGTTTCACGCCCAGTTGGGGGGAGGGGGTTGAATTTTGTTTTGCGGGTAAAAATAGAGCTGGTCGGGTGAGTGGAACTTGGGCGGGCTTGGGACCGTTCAGGCAGCGATTCTAATTACTTTTTAATGCTTGTTTGACACAAAACCAGTGTATTTACTCCTCCCAATAGAGTGTGCATGTAAGAGCCTCTTTGTAAAGAGTAGGAAAGCTTCACAGGCCTATAAGTGGACTACGTGACTGCATCGCAAGGCTTTAGTAGCCAGATGTGAGTAGTTGCGGTAGTTGGCTGCTGCAGTTTGTTACTGGATGCTGTGCTTTGACTGCACTGTTTTTATGATAGGTTACACTTTTATATCTGATCTGGTTGGTTAAAGTACTAATCAAAATATCAGTCTAATACTTGAGGTGTTTTTTGTTTGTTTGTTTTTTGTGCGTTCTGGTGGTATTTGAGCAGCATTTGCACTGGAAACCATGAGCTCCATTAATCTCCATCATTCCATCATGGAGATTGTAAATACTTTAAGCATAAAACATGACTCGTGTTCTAGAGGTATGCAGGTTTTTATTACTCCTGCCTCTCTCCGTGTGTCCCTCTTACATTCTCACACGTGAGCGTATGAGTATTTATGCGTCTCTTTGTTTGTTTGGGCTCAGTGTCTGTAGTGTCGGGGGATTTCCTGTCAGTCCGTACGTCCACATGCTGTCCTAAAAAGAAAAGGAAAAAAATTCATTCTATTGTGAAATAACTCAACATCTCATGGAAATTAATTCCTGGCCACGTCTCTGCCCAGGGGGATTGTCAGATGACAAAAAAATAGTAAAACACAGGGGAGGAGTAGCGTGCTGTGACTTTGACTTTTCGCTTTGACACCCTGTCCAATCCTCTATCTTTCTTCACTTGACAATATTACTTGGCCTGCCACGCTGTAATTTCCCCTGGGTGCTCACAATTGCCAGAATAGGCATGATTATTTTATGAACCTAATTTGTGTTTTTGGCCAGCTGTAAAGCAGAGGAGAAGCCGATTCTGGGTGAAGGCTACACAATTCAGCTGCAAACAGAGGTACACACGTTGATGAACGAGTACTGTTTTAATATCAACTTGATGAATTATGTCAAAATTTAAACTTGAGTACCCCCCCCCCCCCAAAAAAAACAACAAAAAAAGAAATCAAGTTCTAACATGCTGCCCTGTGAATCGCATGCAGCGCTCTTGTTTTCCTGAAAGGTTCAGATGGGCTGCCTGTTCCACCAACTCGGTTTAATTACACTGATGTGAGAAGCCAGTAAGAGCTTGTTAAGCCTCTCTGATTGTGCTCCTCCAGAGCCCTTTGCCTATCTCTCCCCCGATGATGACACTGGCTAGCATCACACCGGCTCAATTATCCATGAATTATTCTCGCACATGCATCCTCTGATGACGCTTTAGGTTGAGAATAACTCTCTGGTCGTGCTTTTCAACTACATTAACGTCCTAGGATACAGGAAAAAAAAATTATAAATGCAAAAAACAATAACAGCTAACAGCCGCAGCCGACTAGTTAGGTTGCAGTTTACGTGGATGTCCATCCAGATTTATGCAATATACAGTAATGACTGTTCATTTTATACTATTAGTAATTTGTTGAAAAGAAAACTGTTCATGTGCTAATTCTTGCAAACCATTACAACATTTACAAGACGGGGCAAAACAAGTGGTACGGGACATCTACAAAACATAGGAGATGATACTGTGTGTGTGTGTGTAAGGGGTGTAAAGAATATGTAAGTAAAGAAGGAAAGCAGAGATGGACTAAAATAAATAAATGCATGAAAGAGCAACACAAAAGAATAAAGAAGTCTCGAGGTATGATCGAAGATGTGTTTTGCAAGATCACAATGACTTTGACCTTTGACCATCAAATTAATCTGTGGCGTCGTTGATATATCTCTCCTAAAACTGAGGCAGATGTTAGGACACAGTGACCTTTGACCACCAAATTCCACGCAGCTTATCTGTGCCAACTTTGAAGACATTCAAAAAAAGTTGTGCCTAAAATATCGTGTCCAAACTGAAAAAGAATTGTTTTGCCGATGGCAGGTGCCAGGGCAGAGGCATAGCAGCCTCGAGAACACAGTGACCTTTGACCTTTTGAACAAGCAAAAATATGTGCCAAATTTGAATTGAACACATTGTGTCCAAGAGACGGACAACCCAAAATCACGATGCCTGTCACCGCTATTGCTGGCATGGAGGTATTAAAACAGCGGACACATATCTTGGTCTTTTATTTGGCAGCCAAAGTGATTTGCTGGCTGTTTTGGTCTGTTTCCCGTTCCTTCCTTAGAGCAGGCAGGTGTGACACTGGTCACAGTTGCTATGACAATGACAAGAACACCAGCGGTCATTGCTCGTAGTTTGCTTTTTAAACTACATGGTGTACGTCGGCACTATTGTTCTATTTGTACTCAGAGAGGGGATTTTAAGGGTTTTGGGGGGGCTCAGCAATATAAACTCAGGACAAAAATAAGTTGTGCTTTTGTATGCAATGGGATATGATGTGAAAGGCGTCTGCAGCAATTCCAAGCAATCCAGCTTTTTGTTATTCAGCGCCAGCACCACACTGCGATAGCAAAACTCCAACCTCATCTTTAATTCATGTTTTGCCACTTCACAAAAAAAAAGCTTTTCCAAAATAATCCTGTCCTACAAATGCCGTGCATGCGTGTTCCAACTGAATCTGCTTCCCAGTTTGAATCAAGGCTGAAATGAGAAAGAAGAAGAAGAAGAAAGAACCAAGGGGGGCTGAATGGCAAACTGCTGTCAGGTGACAAAGGTTTTGCATCAGAATGAACACTGTAGCGCTGGTGGCTATCACGTGAGGGCCTCTGGACTGACGTGATTGCATGCACACTGAGAAACACCTCCGAGGCTAAACCTACACATATAAATGCAAACAGCATCTCTTGCAAACACACATGCACATACTGTTGTTACCAGTTTATGACCGTTGGGCAACTTCTGGTTTACTTGACAAATACTGATTGGGGCTTAGTGGATGTTTTAAATTAAGATTAAAACATTGTGTGGTTTGCAGATGGTTAAACATTCAAACACTTATTGTACAGTTATTGTGGTGGTAAAGGGTTAAACTGTCTCCATGTAAACTTGACAACAACTTGAAGACCTCGGCAAGTGTGGGAGTGTATATGATGCAGGGATGCAGCAGTAGTCACGGTTAGAGTTTTGGATCTCGACTCCAGATCGACAAAAGAAAATCACTTTAAAATAAATCTGAGCGAAAGACTCAAGAACGCAGGTTCATCCACTGTGACTGAAGCCGAATGTGGACATTAAGCTGCACCGAGCAACGGCCTTTATATCGACGGTGAATCAGTAACATTGTTCGGGCTGAAAGGGGCGGCTCACAGCGAGGAATCCGCAGAGGCAATGGGCTCCGAGGCTTTTCTCGCTGCGTGGAGATTTGAGGCCTCTCTCTGCTCGTCGTTTAGATTTTTACAGCTGCAGATCGTGCTCTCATCTTTGCTGTTTCCATTAGTTCAAGCTAACGTTTTGTCTGCGTTACTCTTTGGAGCGTTTAGTAGCTGTGCCTCACAGCTAGACATTTCCCTTGGAACTATCAAAACAGAGCAAAAAGGAGAATGAATAATGCACTAATGTGTAAAACAACTCTAATTCATTATCAGTTCATCCCATGATGAAACCCAAGGAGTGTGTTACCATATTCTGATAAGAATGAGGGAGTTCCTAACTGTTCCCAGAATGTACATTTGGGAAAACATCCTCTAATTCAGCTTTAAACTGGACTCCCAACAAGGGCTTAAGTGTACAAAATGGAAGAATATACTTAAACTTGCTTGCATTCTTAAATTTAGCTTGCATTTTTCTGGCATGATTGTTGAGGCTCACTTATACTCATCAACTATATCTGGCCATCCTGTGTGTCACGGTGTGTCCAGGGTGAGGTGGTAGGACCCAAGTGCAGGACTTAAAAGAAGGCTGAGGCAGGAGTAGGCGACAGGATCTTTAATAATCAACAGAAACGAACTTACAAAAACAAGGCGCTGCAGACATGGCAGGAAATCCAAAAAAAGGCAGAACTCAAAACTATGACTTGGAATGAAAAACTCTACTGGCAAGGACAGGCAAAACACAAGACATACAGACACTGACATGAATTATGACACGACAAGGAACAAAGGGAAGGCAGGGTTATATATACACACATGAGGAACAGCGGGATGACGAGACACAGGTGAAGCAAATCAACAGACGAGACCAGGTGACACCAATGAACTAATCAAAAAGGCATGAAACAAGACAAACAGGAAATCAAGAACTTAGCAAACAGGACCAGAAGCCGGGGTCGGAGCCACCTCGAGAACAGGACCAGGAGCCGGGGTCGGAGCCACCTCGGGAAAAGGACCAGGAGCTGGGGCATGAGCCTACCCTCGAGGCCGGTGCAGGAACGGAGCATGGAGTGGCTAGCTGGGAGCTAGCTGGCTGGTGGCTAGCAGGCCGGTGGCTAGGAGGGGCAGGGGAGTCCGACCTGGGAGTCAGAGCAGGAGGCGCAGGGGAGTCCGACCTGGGAGCCGGAACAGGACCCTGAAGGTTGGCTGCCCGATGGTCAGCACACCGGTGAACCTCCACCGCATGGATAGCAGGCTACCAGCCTGCAAGCCTGCCTCCATGGCGACCACGAGGGCCTGACCTCCCTGTTGGGGCCCTCATGGCCAAACGTGTGCCAGCAAATAATGGCAGAAACTCTGGCATTAGCCATGGCTTACACTCCAGCATTCGGTCCTGATAATAAGCCAGAACTCGCCTTTTGTCCTCCTCCTCAAAGGGAGTATAGTCTCTGTCTGGGTCCATTCTTAGTCGCGTCATTCTGTCACAGTGTGTCCAGGGTGAGGTGGTAGGACCCAAGTACAGAGGACAAGACAAGGGACATGACAGGGGACATCACACTGTGCAGTGGAAACAGAATAAAAAAATAAAAAATAGTCCATGCAGCAGAAATTGACCATTATCTCAATTTATTTTGAGTCAGGTTTGTGTCCAGAAATGTTTCTCTCTTCTTTTAGCACGCTTAGCTCTTCAGTTGTAAAATGTTCCAAACATAGACTGTATATAAATATGGACAATGCGTCACTACTTCCTTGCACTGGCCAAACTATATGCAGGCAGGATCATCTTTCGACTTTGGAGCCAGAGACTTCACAGTAAGGTCTGACAGTGGAGCCATGATATCGATGACCCAACTACACATACGCCAGACTCCCTTGCGTTTTTGTTCAATTAATGCTACGCCCTGCGCCATGTTGGATTATACACTGTACTTATTTTTTATTTCTTTTTTACAACTCTCACAGTCCTATGGGAACACTTTATGGAGCGGATGGCATTGGCCCAATTCCCACCCACTAACATGGAGGAGGTGGCGCTAATAAGCTGTTCTGCAGCCAGCCACCAGGGGGAGCTCACTTTTTAGGAGCTGTCTCTCCAATGTTTTTTGGGTTTTTTTCACAATCTATGCTGGAAACTGGTTGATGAAAGTTTTGAGAGTGCACATTAACAATGAAGCTTCAAGCCTTAAACCCAACACACTGAGCTGAAAGACTCATGGGTGTCTCACTACAAGCTGTGTCCTTCACATTATATGTAATCACTTGACATCATTGTTAATATATACATATTTATAATGCAGCTTTAAAGAGAATAGTTCGTGCTTTGATTAACAGGTGTCTCTGCTGTAGCGGTTGGTGCCTCAGCTCAACCCTGCCTCTATTCTCGAGTCCAAATTTGAAATTTGGATGGATGACACAAGTCGAAAGATGAGGGGGGTGGGACAGGCGATGGAGATCAGTCAGAACTGTGTGAATTGAAGCCAAAGTCTGGAAAGCAGTTTCTGTCGGTCAGGCCAGATTTGGAGGGAGTAAAAAGCTGGCCTCCCAGAAGGTCGTATCTTTGTTGAAACTGTTGAAATGACATCTATTACCAGGGACCTGGAACATATTACCTTTTGTGCTCTCGGAAATCATCTTGTTGTAGCCACAGATTTGTTTCCGCTCTGTTTCCCGGCTATCGGGTCCAATCAGATCCAAACTCTCTGCAACCTTGTATTTGTCATGGTGACTATCAAAGTCATTAAAATCAGGTTGCTTACATGCAGTGATATGAGAGTATGAGATCCACCCATTGTAAGTGGATATGAATAGCATTTATGTCTGCAGTGATGAAAGTCATTCGGCTTAAATCAGGGGCTCTAACTCTCTCCTAAGCCAAAGAAGGAGAGAGGGAGAGGAGGGTGCAGCGTGCAGTGCTTTGTTTGCTTTGATGAATCACATTTCCGCCTGATATAAATATGAATCTTTCTCCTAAAGTGTAATTGAAAGTGAGCAAAAGCGTTTGAACCCTAGCACCGGCCTCACTCCGCCACACTAATAAGCTACATTTCAGCTTTGATGTGGAAGTGTGTCACCTCCCGAGGAGAGGAGCAGAGGGAGGGACTCTCCCTCTCTCACTTGTTTTTTTTTTTTTTTTTCTAATCTCCTCCACTGACAGATATTATCAGCCTATCTCTGCATTGCCATCTGAAGTGGCATATACACACACACACACAGATGCACAGTCCTGTACATCAGATTATTAATCACCATAACAAGGGATCGTCAGCAGTGCCCACAAACTGGCACAAAAGAAAGTGGCAGTTCCGACCGTGGCTAAAGGAAAGATATCCATAATTAATTGATGGCGGAGCTGCCACATGGGACAAGCAGCTTTCGTGACAAATTGCAGGGCATAAAGTGAAGAACAATGAGACGGAGGAGTAAAAGTCATTGCAAGAAATTCATTTTTCATTCCCTCACGGTGATCTGTTCATCTGACATCTCCGTCTGTCCGTCAGGCTTTACACTGCCTGCCTCCTGTTGTCCCGCCTCATTAACATGCCTTTTAACTGCGACATATAGATGACATTTAAATATAAATCCGGCGCATTAACATTTATAAACACAAGGGTTTTATGATGGCTCCGTAATGAGGTGTTATAAATCCCTGGGCCATGGTTCACGCCGCCGGCGGACACATAAACCACGGAGAGCACTTTAACAAGGACACAACGTGGCGTCGCTCCACCCTGCCACCGAGACAACATCAGAGATTCAGTGAAACTACCACCAGATGACAGATTTATGAGCTCAGGCTACAGGAACATGACATATGTATCTATAAACTGTGCCAAATCAACTTATATATATATCCTGTTCACAAGACAGCCCTGAATATATTCAGACTTCACTGTTCTGGGAAGGATTTCCACTAGATTTAGAAACCAGACTGCAGGGATTTAGCATCACCAAGGTCAGGCATCAGTGTTGGGGGACAAGGACTGGCTTGTTGTTGATATTCTGATTCATCCCTGAGGTGTTAGGGGAGGTATGAGGTCATGGGTCTAAGACCAGTCAAGTTCTTCCTTCAAGAACTCTTCTTTTATGTACCTGACATGAAAGAGAGTCATAAATGACCCCAAATCTGCTGCTAAATGCATGTTACATGGTCGGGAGAATGGTTCCATCTGCAAAAGAGTCACTCACATTGACATTGCTGCAATATGTGCACATGAAACATTAGTTTTTTGTTAACATGGTTAAAGTTAGAAAACAGTTGCATTCGCTAATGTCCTGTTGGTTGGCTTCCCACATGCATGATGCTCTGAACGGCTCAAATGATATTATGCCATAATACAAAATAGTAATTTGCCTGACACTTGGGTGGACCTGATGGACATCTGCTTCATATCACGGCTTCCACTGAAAAGGTGTTCACTGCTAGTCTAAATGCTACTTCTTACGGCACAGTGAAGATCAATAAGAAGGAGCTCAGCTGAAAAGTATATATGCTAGGTTTCGTAAAAAATTGACGTTAGGCTACAAACATATCAAGAAGATCTACAATGACATACAATGGCCAGACCAAGAGTGCTGGTGAAGAATTTGGTTCCTTCAAGAAAAAATATCTCAGTTGTGGTCATTTTGACAGTGATGACACTACTGGAGGTCCAAAACACAGACAAATGTTGTTGGGCAGCTGATATTGTGCAGTATTAGGGGACTATGATGAAAAGTAAAGGTGTTCTGTTCATAAAACTGACATTAGGTTGCAAATGTATCAGATCAGTCACTCCCTGTACTAGGTAGATAGACTGATAGATATAGACCTGCAGGATATGGGGGTATAACTAAGGAAAGGGCCTCAGTTATTGCCATTTTGACAGACTTCTACAGATAGATGGATAGATGGATAGATGGATAGATAGATGATAGATGAGGTACCTTCAAGGATAAATGGCTTGTAGGGGAAAAAAAAGAATCTAAGACTGGAAAAACAACGGCAATAAAGTGCAGCTTGAATGATGCTTGTGTAAGAAAAGCCATTAAGCGGTGGGTCAATAGTGGAGGACAAGCAGCCTGAGTATTAAACTGAAGCTAAAGACAGAAAAAGCCTCTGACGACTTCCTTTTGGCAGCACTTTCATTCATCTGTAGCAGAGCCTTTTCATTAAGCACTGGACATAATAAATGATCCATTGATTCACTCTCCCTCGCTCTCTCTCTCTTCCTGTCCATATCACTCCATCTCTACCGCCCGCTGTCAAAAACTACATCTCAGAGTCTCCTACAGTGGCGGGCAATCAAAAAACAAACATTCATCTTGATTATAGTCCACTCCAAGCCACGAGAACAAGATCGGTTTTGTCTATTCATCATGTCGCCGCCTCTCTCAGGAGGAACTGGGCAGGGGCTGTGTAGGAGGCAGTGGCTCTTTTCAAAGGACTCCATTCAGATTATCTCTTCATGTGGAAAATGGGTCAAGAATAAAATCGGGTCGATATGATGGGAGAAAGATGAGAGGTGAAGGAGAGGATGTGATGACGTTGTGCCTTGAGGTGATTTGCTGATGTTGATATTACCCTGCGTGATTTTTCTGTATTTCAGCTGAATCCCAAAGCTCACCAGAGCTATTTTGTTTTCTCCGTGTTGTGAATGTTGGGTCAAAGCTGAACTTGCATACAAGTCTTGAGGTTCAAATCATTTAAAGCTCCGCAACTCAATGTGAAGTGCCTCAGGATGCAATAGTACACCCATAATGTAACAGCGTACTGCAGGCACAGAATGAACTCTTGAACTTTTATGATTGTATTCACAGCAGACACTATATAACAGCCACCAGATTGTCAGAAGAAACCTCTGCACATGTACGAGGAGACAAAGGGACTCGGGAGGACTGAGAGTGGGACCGAGACCATCCTTCACACAGAGACGCATCTTACTGAAAATGCTGAACCAGAGCTGCTGGAGACATCAGGAAATCTCAGCAGCAGGGACCATGAGGAGAAAGAAAAAGCCTGGCAATACAAGAAGAATGTGACCTTTAAGAACAAGGATTTGACTGTCAAAAGTTTTTCTGAAGTCGCTTACCACGAAGGAGGCAGGAATGGTTGCCCTGCAAAAGGAGAACAAATGAGGGTTCATCCAGCCATTAAGCCTGCACATGGGAGCTATGGACACACCGATGAGTTGTCTCCGGTACTAATAAAGGAGTGTTAGTGGTGGGGAAGATTTAGCAATTATAAAAACATGGAAGCAGTTTTTCTGCTTAATTACACTTCATTATTTCTAATTGGTGTCTTTTTAAATCATTGTTTCCCTAATTGGTAAGTGAGCTGCCTCACAACAGGAAAGTTTGGGGTTTAAACCGGAGGCCTTTCTGTATGGAGTCTGCATGTTCTGTGCCAGTATGTTCATGTTAAACCTGTTCACGTCAGACATGGTCCATCTCAAGGCTCTCCAGACTTGATGTGTCCTAAGCTGAGTCTCTGTTTTCAAGCTAGGTAGTCAGCAGGCTGCCGTCTCTGCTTGCTATTGAGTTTTTTTCATAAATATTCCTTCAGCCTTCAGCTTATCCTCTACCTACCTAACCTTAGCCTATCCCAGCTATCACTGGGCAGGAAGCAGGGTACACACCTACGAGCAATTTAGAACGACCACTTGACCTATATAGCAGGTCTTTGGACTGTGGGAGGAAGCAGGATCACCAGGACGTCCCAGAGAACATGCAAACTCTACGCAGAGACCTCTCTGCTGTGACTCATCAACAAAACCCACATGACGTGAGAGTCACATCTCTCAGGATTGTCAGCTGAACAGTGGAGATCTAATTAATACAAAATATAATACCACACTGTGAGCTCTGTTGTGCTCAGACTACTGTGAACAAGTAACTAAGTAGAGGAGTATTGTTGCTAGGTTACAATAACCATCATTTAGCTAGCTAACTTGTGTGCTGGTCTAAACTTACTCTCTCGCTCACATGGCATCTCTAGAGATGCTTAAACTCCCCCATTCTCTTGTTTTCTAATAGTGATAAGTTAATAATAGAAAAAACAAATCATTGAATTGAATTTTGGGTAGAAAATGCCAGTGTCAGTTTCCAGTGTCAGTTTCTCCTCTGCCAGTGCGGACAGTGTCGACGAGCTCAGCCGTGTCCCAAAAGTTGAACTATTTTCAACTGGAATTCGCCCTAAGCTCAGCAGAAGCTTTTTTTTTTTTTTTTTGCTCTGAGTAAGGGCTGCCAACACCGGACTTCAAAGGTCTGTAAAGGCATGGATTCTTTTCAGTGGAAGCTAGCGATATGAAACCTGCACAACTGGTTTGAAGTGCAACAAATACAAGCTGAGCTGACCTTTTTCGACTTTTTCCAACTCTCCAATGATGCAACCAATATGTTTGTTTCATCAGTTACTCTGGTACTCTTAAAGATATAAAGACGTCGGGAAAAAGAAGTTTTCGGTCTGCAAAATTGAAAAAAAATGCAGTAAGCCAGTACTATATAATCCTAACCAACCTTCCTCACTCCTAAGTGAATCAAAGCCTACAGTATATCATGATCACATACCTATAGCGTAATTTAATATAATATTGTGACCTGGTAGTCATGATTACTGACTCCATCTATAAAAACGATCAATGCTTTATATGAACAATAGGTACATGTTCAGTATATTAGGCTTAATTATGATGAATAACTGCATTTAATGACACTGGTGCTTTAACATATAGTTGATCTCCTTACGTGACATGCTCTGTGTGTCTGTATATTACAACATCATTAAAATGAACTCTGAATAAAGAGCAAAACAACACATAACAATTAAACATCAGTATCACAGGCATACGGCGTCTGTGTTCCAACGCTCCTATACTCCATGAACACCTTCACATTAATAACCATTCTATGTCCCCTCCAGTGAGTTTGCTCAATGTTGTGCCATTAATTCATAGATAGAAAAAAAAACAGTTACGACAGATTTGCGCCATCACATCCGGGCCACATTTCTATTAATAAACCGCAGCGCGCAGTTTCGTACAACAACAATGCTCACCGTGAATTCATAATAGGAGAGCTGATCCTAGAACACACTGTATGTTCACCATTTAGTTGGCTAGCTGGCACTCAGTGTTAGCTAGTCATTTGACTTATGGATGTGGATATTAATGTAAACGTGCTCAGAATCGATAATCAGCATTTTGTTTTCTTCTTGCCTGATTTAGTTGTGTATTAATCATGCAAAGGAAGTAAAATGAATTACCGATTATGTGCCTTTATTGCATATGTATCATTAGGAAAATCAATTACAGTGAAAAGTAATTGTATTGTAATCTTTATAATTCGATTAACTCCGTTTTTTCATTTGTTTCCTGTTGGGCCGGCATCTCCTCAACTCACTGGGCTGTTTTATTTTCCTGCGTGTCCCGCTGTTTTTGGTGTCCTTTAACCGGATTTTAATTGGACGGGCGCCCTTTTTTTCCCCCCCCGCGCGTTCCATCAGCGCTCGATGCCTTGAGTGTGCTGCTGTTTCCATTACTACTTGATGATATTCCCGGGAGTGTCCTCTTACCAGATAATTCAAGAGGAAAGTCTCGGCTCCTCAGTCACAAGGATGCACATGACAAGGCTCCGGGGAGGGAGGGAGGAAGGAGAGTTTATTTGGGCTGCTTATGTCAACACCCGCAGTGTACTTTTTACGATCCTGTAAATCTTTACTGATTGCCTCTATCAGACAGGTCGTAGGTGGTGGAGTTGCGTATATGTATATGTGTGCGTGCGTGCGTGCGTGCGTGCGTGCGTGCGCGTGGGCGACTCTAACAGGCCGGCGGCAGTTTCACCACGCATTAGATGTGATGGATCAGCCACACAGTGCCACACACCTTAGAGCTGCAGGTGTAAAAAAACAGTCAACACATGTATCGAGAACCCGGGGAGAGCAGTGTGATCCTGTATGGTGGGATTCGATATGACAGGGGAATAATAATGAAACACAGCTGCTGTCTCACCACTGACCTGTATTGATACAGTACAAACCGAGATACTGAGGCAGTCAATCCTCCAACACAGCGTGCTTCTAAGTTGAAACACGCTTCATCTAATCCCATTTGTCAACAGCAAAGACGCGCTCACATTTCGGGGTCGCGGCGTCAAACAGAACGTTCAAACGGCAGCCATCGCCGCGCGGGACGGCTTTGCACACAGGAACACGTTCCTGCGCACGCACAGACGCGTAGGTCAGCACAGTTAGTGAGTGATGTGCTTTGGACTGTCAGCGTGACTTACAGTAATAAGACATCACAGCCGGACGAGCCGTGCATACAAACATTTTGAGCTCTTGTGAGTTTATCCCCTTTCTGCCACAGAGGCCTCAACAGCAGCAACGGGGGGAAAAAAATAAAGTGATATTTTTCATTGTACGTCTCAACTTTATGTGGGAAGCCAGGCATAAATAATAAACAAAATCAGTTTCCTTATTGTTTCTCTTTGATGCGAGAGCAGCCTCCTTCTGTCAACCTGGCTCCTGCTTCTTCTTCTTCATCTTCTCCGTTGGCTTTGATGCACATTTAACGAGGTTATACTGGGTTGTTCAGTATGTTAAGTGGATGCCGCTCCGCTGAGTGCCGTGTACTCAAAATGCCATGTGGATTTTGTCACTGACTCTTGTGTGCTGTGGAACCTCTGGGCTTTGTTCTTCATGCGTCCTCCCGGCTTACTACAATGCCAAAACCTTCTCCAGACTAAATACACAGCACAACAGAATATGAAACGGAGATCACTCAAAGTGGAGGGGGAAATGGGACTGAGAAGATTCCCCCTTTAATGTGTTTTCCTTGACTGAGGGTGAGGAGCTGACAGGAACAGACCATAGGTGACTGAGCCTTTCATGACCTTCCAAGCATTCAGCTCATTTGACTTTGATGTGTAAAGTAGAACAATGAACGGGGGAGCGGCTGCACTTTAATTTCGGTCTAAATTACAAACTCAAATGAGTAGAGCATTAAGTGAACAATAGCAAAGTGCAAGGGACTTCCCTTCCGATGCCATGACACAACAGTGCCACCTACTGGTGTCTGTCCATGACTGTATGTGTGCATGTGTGTGTCCTGCTGGCTCAAGGTGTGTTGTACTCATTTCCCTGTCTGTGAGAGAGGCTTATAATTGATTTTCTTTTTTTCTTTTTTCACACAGTAAATACATATCTATTGAGGTCTACTGAGATTTATACCGATCAGCCTTATCATTAAAAAGGAGAAGAGAATAACACTGAACATCTTGAGACAATACAATGTCCTGCTGGGAAAATTTGGACTTTATGTGGATGTTACTTAGACATGTAGCACCCACCTAGACCAGACCAGACACCCCCACCCAATAGCAATGACACTCCTTGATGGCAGCAGATGAGTGAACAATGTGACCTCCAGTAGTATAAACCTGCACTATGATGTAGGTTTAGGATACAACTACACTGTCTATCCTTTGTTCATTTGCCACTGTCAGTGCTTGTCAGTGCGTTGTCTGTGCTGTGAGCCCATCTACTCATGCTGAAATAAACGCACCGAAAGACCGGACCGTTGTGATTTCTTAATTTCCGATAGAAATTTTCACCACAGGTTCAAAGCACACACCGGTACGCTTCTTTGAGATGTGATAACTGTGCCTGTGTTTAACTGATAAACCAGCAAGGCAAAGAATCTATGTTCACATTTCTGCACGGGGACAGTTGCGCACAGTGAAGCTCAAAGCTCATTTGATTGCATTCAGTAATTATCTCTTCATGTAGTAGCTCTTTGACTATGTTTCCACGGACGATATCTAATCAACCAACTGGAATCATTCTGATTAGAGATTCCGACTCGATATCCAAACAAAGCAACAGGACTTCTAGAGTTTCTTGAAGACATTTCACCCCTCATCCAAGTAGCTTCTTGTGCTCTGTTCAAAGCTTACAGCTTGGGGCATTTTTGCCCTGACCGAGCTCTTGCTTCGGCCCTTAGTGGAATACTAGAGTCCATGTTGGCACAGTCAGGAGGTGTCTCCTCAGTCAGATAAACAGCACAAGCATGGTGCAATCACAGGTAGATGAGGCATACATGTAATGCAGTGCAGTTTTAGCACGCTGGTAACGAACAAAGTGAGGAAAGTGGGACATCTTCTGCTGCTGCTGCTGCTTCACATTAATCATGTTTGATGTGTGAAATACTCACTGGCTTTTATTGTGAAGCAGCTTCAGGAAAGACAATCTGTTTGTCACGAGACAAACAGATTGGCACTGTATGTATATGTATATATATGTGTATATATATGTATATATATATGTATGTATGTATGTATGTACTGTATATACATACATACATACACACATACATACACACATGCATACACACATACATACATATATATATATATATATATATATATATATATATATATATATATATATATAGCTAAATATTACACATGATACGCAGTGAAGATGGAAAAAGAATTTTGGAGATATTTACTGCCACTAAGACCTGGGTTCACGTTTGTCAAAGTCCACCTAATTCCCCCAAGTTAGCAAATTATGGACCACTCTGTCCATCTCTGAATGCAAAGAGACCAAACTGATATCAAGATTTGATCAAGTGCTTGTTAAGACAGCAGCACGTCAATATATTGAAGAGATTACTTGGATTATTAACTGGACTTCATTCAATGCTCATTAATCAAACATGTTCTGTGTCTATAAAACGCCGCTACTCTTCATTTGTAATATTTTCGTGCCTCAGGACACTTTACTATTCAATGACGCTTATAGTATTTAGCACCTTTGATTTTTGTTTGTCTGTGTTTAATTTACATAGATGTTCAATAAGCAGGGTTTGTAGTGTCCTCTGTGTTCCGATGAGGGCTTTGAAATAATAAGAGAGGAAGAACGCGAATCTCTGCTAGCCTTGTGTTCGTATGTGAGTAAGTGAACAGCACTCAGAAATATACTCCTGCTTGAAGAGGCCACTGAAAGTGACTATGACAGCCGTCTGCTTCTCTGCAACTTTGTGTGCTGTTGCTAGGCTGCCCACATAGGGCTGTTGTTTCTCCGTCCATCAGAGATACTGTGACAAGCATCCATGCAAAACAGCGTCCTAGCATGCGAGCAGATTCTCCTCTCATTTCCGTTCACTGGTCCCCGGATTAAGTCATCACAAATGCTGTCTTCCTGTCATGCATCATGCCTTTTTTGAAACCCTACAGAATAATGTGATGTGGTTGCCATTGGTGAAACGTCAGGATGTGTGCATGATCTTTGGAGGGATTATTTAGTTTGTTACAGGGGTGTAAAACTCAATTTAGTTTGGTGGCCACATATGGCCCGATTTGATGTCATGTGGGCCAGACCAGTAACCCTAACCCTAACCCTAACCCTAGTAGCATAGTAACCTATAAGTAACGACAGCTTCCATTTGTTTTAGTGCAGTGTCTGCTGTCCACTGTTTAGTCCTGGGTCTCAGTGTTGTGTTCTGTCCACGTCTCTTATTAAAACAGTGGACAAATTAGGGATAGCAGTTGTTTTCATTGAAAAATTGCAGTCCTCTCTGTAGTTTTCACACTGTGCAAATACATGCCGCGGGCCATATTTGACCCTCTGGCGGGCTGTTTTTGGCCCACGAGCCGTATGTTTGACACTTGTGGTTTATTGGGTAGATATCTCAGATTCAGTTTATGATATAGTTATTTCTGATTAACATAGCGAGGAGTCGCTTACAACTGAAGCCAAGCAACGCATTTTCTAATATGGTCATGTGTAAACACTGGAGAAAATAAAAGCCAGCAGATGTTCTCACTCACGTTTAGTAGATACACAGCAACTGTCCAATGTTAAGTTTTAGCTTCTGTCTGTCTTCTCCGTCTCCACCAACCCCATAGGGAAATACAGTCTTTTGTTCCCAAATGCTCCACTGTGTTCCTAGTTGCTAACTAGTTGCTAACTTTATCCATCTGTCATTTCGTGCTCCGCCTTTTGTCTTCAGTGTGTTTGTGATAACTTAAAATGTGTGGAAGGAAATGACACATTAAAGTTCCAGCACAAACAACAAAAAGAAACAAAAAAAATAATGAAGTATGAAAGGCACTGCTTCACTCAGCTGTATATTTGTTTTTTCGCTAGTCTAATCTCTTATAATAATATAATAATACTATTATAATATTAAATGTATTAGCTGTAATCCCTTGAGCCTTAGGCTACTTTTTCAAAGTTAAGCCTTAAAATAACTTCTTCAAAATTTAATTAGCGGCAGCTCCGAATCTATAGCGCTAAAAAGAACAAAACTAGGCTAGACTGTGGATCAGAGACACAATGAAACACAGTAAGTCACCCCATCTTAAACTTTGACCAGGCCAAAGTGATCCGAAAAACTTCCAATTATATCTATATATACACTATATTACCAAAAGTATTCGCTCACCTGCCTTTACTCATTCTATGAACTGAAGTGCCATCCCATTCCTAACTCATAGAATTCAATATGATGTCGGTCCACCTTTTGCAGCTATTACAGCTTCAACTCTTCTGGGAAGACTGTCCACAAGGTTGAGGAGAGTGTTTATAGGAATTTTTGACCATTCTTCCAAAAGCGCATTGGTGAGGTCACACACTGATGTTGGTCGAGAAGGCCTGGCTCTCAGTCTCCGCTCTAATTCATCCCAAAGGTGTTCTATCGGGTTCAGGTCAGGACTCTGTGCAGGCCAGTCAAGTTCATCCACACCAGACTCTGTCATCCACGTCTTTATGGACCTTGCTTTGTGCACTTTTGCACAGTCATGTTGGAAGAGGAAGGGGCCCGCTCCAAACTGTTCCCACAAGGTTGGGAGCATGGAATTGTCCAAAATGTTTTGGTATCCTGAAGCATTCAATGTTCCTTTCACTGGAACTAAGGGGCCAAGCCCAGCTCCTGAAAAACAACCCCATACCATAATTCCTCCTCCACCAAATTTCACAGTTGGCACAATGCAATCTGAAATGTACCGTTCTCCTGGCAACCTCCAAACCCAGACTCGTCCATCAGATTGCCAGATGGAAAAGCGTGATTCATCACTCCAGAGAACGCGTCTCCACTGCTCTAGAGGCCAGTGGCGGCGTGCTTTACACCATTGCATCCGACGCCTTGCATTGCACTTGGTGATGTGTGGCTTGGCTGCAGCTGCTCGGCCATGGAAACCCATTCCATGAAGCTCTCTGCGTACTGTACTTGGGCTAATCTGAAGGTCACATGAAGTTTGTAGCTCTGTAGCAATTGACTGTGCAGAAAGTCGGCGACCTCTTTGCACTATGCGCTTCAGCATCCGCTGACCCCTCTCCGTCACTTTACGTGGCCTACCACTTCGTGGCTGAGTTGCTGTTGTTCCCAAACGCTTCCATTTTGTTATAATAGAGCTGACAGTTGACTGTGGAATATTTAGGAGCGAGGAAATTTCACGACTGGATTTGTTGCACAAGTGGCATCCTATGACAGTTCCACGCTGGAATTCACTGAGCTCCTGAGAGCGGCCCATTCTTTCACAAATGTCTTGTTTCACAGTCTGCATGCCTGAGTGCTTGAATTTATACACCTGGGGCCAGGCCAAGTGATTAGAACACCTGATTCTGATCATTTGAATGGGTGAGCGAATACTTTTGGTAATATAGTGTATCTTATACAGCCAA
This sequence comes from Planiliza haematocheilus, assembly GCA_005024645.1. Classification (NCBI taxonomy): domain Eukaryota; kingdom Metazoa; phylum Chordata; class Actinopteri; order Mugiliformes; family Mugilidae; genus Planiliza; species Planiliza haematocheilus. The sequence goes on along the minus strand of SRSE01000853.1, from coordinate 1,180,257 downwards.
TGACACGTTATAAGAGTGCGTCACTAAACACTGATATTTTTCTCAAGCTCTGAACTGCAACAGAAAATAACAACAATCCATTTGTCATATACGTCATAGTACTGTTGCATTTATAACAGATATGGTTGGATTCATGTACAAGGCCAACCACAGATCAGGCATAACATTATAACCACCTTCCTAATATTGTGTAGGTCTCCCTTGTGCCTCCAAAACGGTTGTGACTTATCATAGAATAGACATGGACCTTTTGAGGGTGTCCTGTGGTGTCTGACAACAGAACGTTGTTAGATGGGGCCTTTGGTTCCTTTATGGGTTCCTTTATGGGAGGGGCCTCTATGGATCATTCCACATATGCATGATCAGCTTGGGATCTAGTGAATTTGGAGGCCAGGTCAAGATGAAGATGGTCAATGTTATTTACTCCTAGTGTCAGGGAGAAGCAAGGGACTGTTGGTGGTCATAATAATGTGGCTGATCAGTGTATATAACAATAAAACAAAGTCAGCCTTCAACAAAGCCATACCTGTGATCACACCATGTGGCAGCTGGTGGGTGAACAAACAGAATTTATAAAGAACTTGCTCTGTTTTCGTATCGCAGCCGTTTCTGTTCTGAGTGTCATGCATGTGTTGAACACCTGAATCTATAATGTGTGACGACAAAAATCAGAGAACACCCAGTTATCTCATCAGTTGAGTTTTTATGTCTTTTCCGGCCTTCATCTGTCAGTCAGTCAGTCTCACTGCAGCGAGAGGCTCTTCCTCCTCCCGACACATGGCACAGGATGAGCTGCTGTGGGAGAGCTGCGCACTAATATAACCGGCGTTGGGATTCGCACACGCCTTAAACCTGACGGCAAATGCATTATAGATGCCCACTTCACAGCGCGTCACATCATGCCTTGATTTGCATGCGCACCACGCATTTGATCATCTTCAAGCAGGAATAACAACCAAAGCCGAGAGATCTGAGAGATTTTCAGCCGCAGAAGAGGGAGAGCCATGGAGCTCGACACTAATGAACACATCTTTGTGCCGAGCCCCAGAAATGATGTTGAGTTTGTGATGTTTCCTGAAGCGAGGGGGTGTGTGCTACAGCGCAGGCTTAACTTTGTCTGTATAATTGAACTGCAAGGGGTACTTTGCAATGAAAATGGATTTTATAAGGTGCGCTTTCCAAATCTAAAATCAAGTAAGTGCAAAGAAAGGCAACACAGAATAGCACTGACTGTGAAAATTTACATCTTTGAACCACCTGTTTAGTCCATGGCAGTACTAGCAGCCTAACAGCCCCTTCACTCTGTGCCACTGTAGAGTTTATCTGGGAACCAGCCAAGTTATGCGACAAAGGAGCCATCAAATTTGACTCCAGACATCTTCAGGATTTAACATTCTCTTGCCGCAAGAAATAAAATACAGGTCAAACTCGCTAAATAAGAAAATGGTGAGCCAATTTTTCACACATACTGCCTCAAGCATTCCTCCTGTCTCTGATGACCTCTTAAAAAATATGATATTACAGTTTGTTCTTCCAACAGAACTCTCTTCAGGACCTTCAGTTGAAGGTCTCGTCTTTGTCTGGCTTTCCCACACATTATTTCAGACATCTCAAGGCCTGGTTCTGTCTCCTGTTTCTGTTTGAGACAGACATTAAAGTCTAAGAAGATTTTATTTGGAGTTTTGTATTCTGTTTTACATTTGTGATATTATATTTGTTCCCCCTAACCCGAAACACCTCTGACATTATTGATCAAGCCAGTTTAATATTCTATATTTCATGGTGTTGAAAACATCTAAGCCGTTACTTCTAGATACCTGTAGACTGTATTTAAATTCATGTAGATTCATATAAACCCATGACAGTGATATTCTCTATTTAAATGTCAGTCTTGAACATCTCAGTCCTGGTGGTGACAGTAAATGCAGTTTTAATACTACAGCTCAGCAAAACAAAACAAGTTTCCTGGTGCCTGCAGTTAAACCCTGTTGCTGGGCAACCTTTGGCATCCAAAAGCCACAAAGGCTTACAATTTAGCAAGGTAATCTAAGCTCTATGTTTATACTGCACGCAGCATGAGTTTGTGAACAGCAGGGCACTGTGAAAGGATGAGGTTACCTGGCTGTGCTGCCTGTTGCCCGTAGCTCTTCCTCATCAGATCACGGAGGCTTCTCCTTCCTGTTCTATTACTACCTGCTATAAAAAAAAATTAAAAAAAGTGTTTTGTATGCATAAGTGCATGGGCTCACTGCACACTGTATTTTCTGTAATTGCTGCACAATAGGTCAAAGGGGGGATATATGGGAGGTGCAGTACATAGTGAGGTGAGAGGCCAGGGCCATGGAGCTACTTGATGATATAGGACTAAGTACAATACAAGGGGCAGAGCATAAAGTGCACGTGTGCAAGTTTACAATACAAAACAGTGGCAACAGCGAAAGAAGGAGACGCAGTGCCAAGATAAACAATGCAATACAGACAGCGCACTGATTAGCAGCATAGTGTGTGCAAAGGATGCAAAGATGTGTGCAAAAGGCTGAGGTTATGAGCATAGGTTATAATGTTATTGTGGTTGTGGGTGAGTGTGTGTATTTGTGTACGTGGTGGTTAAATTCTTTCAATGTGAACCGTCGGCAGGACAATACGTTTTTATTCGTATCAGCTCCCGTCTGATGACAATTTAACATTCTGCGCTCATGATTGCATTTGCTGTTACATAGTTGAACATTTCTGGGAATGGCACCCCAGACACCCAGTTTACAAGTGTAAATTCATAAATAGTCGTATATGTCCATTGGTGAGTTGGAGTCTGATGCTCTGTTATTATGTTAGCTCATTCAGTGGTAGCGACTTAACAGCCATTTATTTCAATACAAAAATACATACAACACTGCTCCTTTCACATTAAACATTTTGCTGGTCTCAAGTCATACTCTTGAGAGCAGCCCATACACTTGTTTTCACTTGTTTTGTTTATCCAGATAAGAACCCTGGTGTTAGCATTTAGCAAATATTATTAACCCCAGATCTTTCTGATTACAGTGTCTGAATAATGTAGATTTATAAAGCATATACAGTAGATGAAGTATGGCTTGCTTGTGTGATACAGACTTGTGTAATGCAGAGATAGTCTAGTAGCATGGATCTGAACTAACAACAACTTCCTTGTTGCAACGTTAAAGGTGGGTTAGAATCAGCAAGATATAACCCTGCAGCAGGACACATGGAGCACGCTGCTTTTATTTTATTTTTATTTTTTTGCTGCTTCCACAAATTTTATATTATTATCAAGGACAACAGACGGTTAAAATGATATGCAGCAACCCGGCTTAATGGCTTCTTGCTGCAGTTTTGTTAACATGCTCAGCATGATGAGTGCTGCAGGCTTGATTGGCTGTGGATTTAAAATTACGACTTTTGCATTAGATTGTGTATGGATACACAGTCAGAGCTCTTTTACAGATGTCCTTAAAGATGTCAGTGGAAAAAAACACAGAAGGTCAGCCAAAGAATGTTGAGTGTGTTTAGTCATCATGCAAACAACATCAGATGAGTGTATTTTCATAAGATGGAACGCCCTGTGCCAGTGGGATTCAGCCTCTGTGGATTTCAAATCCGGGCACTTAGGGTTAGCATCCAGACATAAAACAATACTAAGTACTAACAGAATCGCTGTAACTCATTTACCTGAGGACAAAACTCTGTCTAATTACAAGCTGGTGAACAGATTTGTTGTTATGAGATAATACAACGTGTACCATTTCAGTCATTCTGCATGTCAACCGCATTGCTATGCCAAACTGATTTAACTTGATGTTCTCTTTGGTAGGGCCTATAGTTTGAGGAAGTCTTAACGTTACACACTGATCTTCATGCCACATACAAAGAAATATAAAGAAATATCTGCCAGGAACAAGCAGCAGGATAGATCCAAGGAGCTGAACAGCATGTGTTTAAGAAGTTCACACACAAATGCTAAAAGTCAAGCTATCAAGCTACTTCCTGTATGCTTTTTTTAAACTTTCATATGGGCCCACATATTGTACATGGACATGCACAGCACAGCAGCTTCTGGTAGAGTTCAGTGCCGCTCAGTCCTCAGCAGCACCTGCTCATGTTCAGCAGACTGAACAGATTGGGAGTGCTTCAACACTTCTGAAGAGCTGCCCTCTCAGGTTCCCGACGCAGACACGTCTTACTCATGTCCTTTGCAGAAGTCTGTTTGTGCGTGTGCGTGCGTGTTTGTGTGGGCGCCCACAAGGGAGACAAAGTGTATGTGTACTGATTGTGTAAACACTCTGCAGCAACTCCTCTATTGACAGGTCAAAGGGCGAAGAGTCGTGCGAGGCTGATGGCCATCAGGTTACGCATCCTCTCACTGCTGTGCTCGGGTCACAGCTCGGCTTTTACTTGACTGCTGAATCGCTGGGATTTAACCAACAGATGATACGGCTTTTTTGGATTTTTAAACCACAAGTACACCATGAAGGATCACAAATGTCACATAAAACAATTTTTTAAACACGAATAACCAATTGCACAATACAAATAGGTATTATTGTGTTTGTTGTGAAGTTTATTAATCTGTACATAAATATACTAAAATAAAAATAAAATGTTCCAAGACATATTACATACAATGATGACGTGTTTGTATTTAAAGTTTAAATTATGTTGTAGATTAGGAATGTGAGTCCCAGTAGTACTAATTACCTACTGTTAGGAGTTAGCACCAGGTTAGCATAGCTGCATGTGACATGTCAGATGATAACCAGTCAGAGAGCTTGTTTTGTACCATGGCTAACTGGTGACATTTTACTTATTTCTCCCTGCAAAGGGCCTCAGTGTCACAGAAAGGCTATTTGTAGAGGCTAAATGCAGCTAAGTGACAAAGCAAATAGCTAATGGTAAACACTAAAGCAGCAGGGAAAGGGAAATGCAAGTGTACAATTAAATTAAAATGCAATTGTGGTGCATCAGCTGCAGGAGAGAGGTGTAGAGAGGGCTCAGGAGAGCACCGCCAGGTGAGAGTGATTGGCACACCTGCATCCTGTTGGACTAATCACTCTCCCCTTTTAACACAGTAGTGTGGTGGACCTTTGAGAGAGACCAGACATGACACAGAGAGGCACACACATGCTGTTTTTGCTTTGTTATACACCTGTGCTTGTTAAAGCAGTCATGTTGCACTTTAATTCCCCTCATTTCTGACCTGAGGAAATTAATAAAGGTAAAGGAAATTGAAGACTGTTGACTCTTAGATCCCATTTTTCTTTAAATAGTATCAAAATGCACCTAATTTGTGTTTTGTGTACTTGCATAACTTTTTCTCTGAAGACAGTAATTAGATCGTTCTCTAAAGCATGTGTTCAGTGTCCCAGATAAAATGTTACAGATTACATTTTAGTAATTATTTGTAACATGTAACCAGTAATCTGTAGGGGAATACATTTTAAAAAGTAACCCTTCAAACACTGCTTCTGTCCCACCTCCCTCCTTTTCCTGTCTCCACCAGGCCAACCTAAACAAAGGGTCCCCCCACACTGAAAAAAGATTATGTAATTGTCACATAATTAAGCCTGTGAAGATGATGATGATAATAATAATGATGATAATAATAATAATAATAATAATAATAATAATAAAGAAAAAATGAAGATAAATGGAGGCTCTTTATGTAACAATAAGCAGGTGGTTTCAATTCTGTGGACATTTCCAGGACACACATTACCTCACTACAGTTTACTGTCAAGTTCACATCAGCAATGAAAGGGTTACTGTCCTAAAAACATGTTATCCAACCAGAATCGTGTTTGGTGACGTCCGTCTCTATCAAGCTGGCTCATTAATTGGTTAGGACCATTGGACTTCACTTCACGAATCCCGGGGAAGACCAAGCTTGGTTTGGAGAGTGATGGGCACATTGACCAATCACGGTTTGATTTCAAATGGGCGGGACAAAAACAAAAGATTGGAGGCCTTCGTGAAATCCATTGGTGAAATCCGAACATCGGAATCTCAGCAGAATGATGAGAGCGGTTGAGACTCAATCGCTCCGTTTTTTTTAATGCAAACCTTTATTGAAAATTTAAAAAGTACAGACAATCAGATCATACATAGAAAAAGATAAGTGGACTCAACCGCTCAGAGTTAAATGGTGGCAGACAAGAGTGATGTTGTGGCTAGCTTGATAGCATCGCCTTTGTTCCCGTTTTTCTTAGTCTAAACGCAGCATTTATTTTTTTTCACATTCATAAAATCCTAAAATCGGGGACATTTTCGGAGACAGTTGGCTCGGCTTGGATTTTCCCCGGAAATCACGGACGTCTGGTCATCCTATTCGACGTTTGCAAGTGGCTGTAATGTAAGCGGGGTGTGTTGTTTTCTACCACGAAACGTTAATCAGAGGGTGCAGGATGCCGCGTTTTCAGTTGCATGCAGAACACACCCGTGCGGTGTTAGAAGTAAGCAACGAGTTTTAGTTTGCCATGTGTGTCTGGATGTGTGTGGTCTTTTTTTTTTTTTTTTTTTGTCGCAGTGGTGGCTGTTGTCAGTTAAGTGCTCTGCTTCTTGTTGGCTGCTGAACCGCAGCAGCAGGCAGAGAAACTCAGCTAAATGAACACACTAATAATAATAATAATAATACATTTTATTTAGAGGCGCCTTTCTTGGCACTCAAGGACACTGTACATAGATTCATAAAACAGCATAAGAATAAAATATATACATGTACATATATAAAAAAAAAAAAAACAAGAAGAAGGGGGGGAGAAAAAAAACAACCACTTGTTTTCAGGTACATGCAGTGAATCAAAGTACACCAGGTTAAAATACTTTTATGTTTCAGTTTTACAGTTTTATTTGCATGCACAACATGCAGCCCACTGTTACACTGAATTTCTTGGTTGGGAACTGTATGTCCACCTGTAATGTTCACATTCAAAAACATTCCAGAAAAAAGCAACTTTTTTCCCCTTTACTGTTACTACAGGAGGTACAGTAGAAATACTGATAGAAAAGTTTTACAGTATTGCTTACAGTGAACAAAATATCCATGAAACACTCAAACAGCAAAAAGCTCAGATAAAAGGTGATACAAATATTTTAAAAAAGATTTAAAAAGCACAAAATTATCTAATCTCTGCGATCTGCGTTAGGCCACATGTTTTCATCAACATCACATCTGATATTATCCAAAGCGATGCTGCTTCTTCCGCACTTTGTGTTTGGACAATGTCCGCGTAATGGTTGTGAGGCTGATGCTATTGATATTGTCAAATATCTCATGGTCCTCCACAATTTTAGTTTGAATGTCATGCAGTTTTATTGCATTATTTGCAACAAACATTTCTACAATGGCAAGCTCTTGATCATTATTGAGGAGCTTTCCTCTTCCCCCAGAGGGAGGAAGATGTTGCATTCTTTAGAGGGACAAAAAAACAACAACATGTGCATTACTGTATGGCCTTATTGACATGTCAAGTGACAATAGAAACAATCCATGTAAAATGCAATACTTACCTGTTGGTTTGTTGAAAGATGCGTATAATGGAGGCAAACGTTGACCTCCTCAAGCTGGGCTGCACTCTTTCACCAGCCTCTCTTAGTGAAAGACCATGGTGGATTACATGGTCAATGATAGTGGCACGGATTTCATCACTGACTACCTGTTCTTGTAGCCCTTGGAATGCCACCACCACGCATTCTTATACATCTGCCTTGCCCTCTCCTTGGGCCTGCTCCTCTCACTGCGTCTCTCACTGGGCCTGTTCTTCACCCCGGGCCCCGTGCTCTTACTCTTCCTCGTCCAGACATTACAGTGTTTGCCTTTTTCTGTTTCTGTTTCCAAAAACATCACTCCTCAAAGTCCTCCTCTTACTGTATGAGTGTCAAATGTAATAACAAAAAATAACCCCTGCTACTGAGTCTAAGCCAGACTGGAATCAGCTGTGGTTGGCCCAATTTACCCAACATAAGTCAGCTGTGTCAATTATTCAATTGTCTGTGTTAAGAGTTCAGAAAAAGCAGCACGTTGGAGAGCGCTGATGCCTCACAGCGACAAGGTCCCAGGTTCGAATCCATGGGGCCTCTCTGTATGGAGTGTACATGTTCTCCCTTTGTCTGAGTGGGTCCCCTCCGGGTACTCCGGCTTCCTCCCACCATCCAAAGAAATGCACATTGGTGATTCTAAATTGGCTGTAGGTGTGTGTGTGAGTGAATGGTTTTCTGTTGGTTGTCAACCCTTAACAGGAATAAGCGGGTACAGAAGAATGAAAAGAGTTTTGAAAAAATATTTAAAGTATTGGTATTTTGCTATTGTGGGATGTTGTGTGTTAACATTCGTAAATAATACAAAAACAACCCATAATTTTGTTGGGAGGTATAGCTTGTCTGTTAAGAAAATGTAAGCATTGTGGAAATGTGTTCACTGACTGCATATTGTGTGAAAACGACGTGAAATGTGTGAATGGTATGGCCACAAAAGGCCGGTGTGTTTAGAGTTTTGAAAATGTGACAACTGGTGGACAAACGGTTGTTGGCGACTGAAAAAAACGGTAATGCAATGTTTTCTACAGTGGTATTGCATATCAGCCTCTAGAGTGCCCTCTGCTGCCATATTCCATTGAGGTCTATTTAGTGGTCTGTCGGTGCAACTGCAAGTAAACTTCAGAATCCAAGACGGCCGCTAAAGTGCAACCCAGCAACTATATCATGTCAAAACTTCTAGAAGAACTCCAGAGGTAAAAAACTATATATGCACATTAACATCTAAGGAAGCATATTTTCTGTTTGAAATAAGAAAATTTTACTTTCAATATATAGAAAATTAACCATATGTCCACTGAAGTGGACATCATAGCATCATCCAGTATATTTTTAACACACATCATGTAATTGCTTCACTGTTTCTTGTGACTGTTTTGGTTATAAATCACTGTATCATTTTTATATTTATAAGCTATTCATTTAAAATATACATTTTGTGCAAATTAGCTGTAGTTTGTATTACTATAATAATTATTTTATCATGTTTTGTAACTTCAAACGCTAAAAAGAATAGGGCAACCTACAGAATAGTTGAGGAAATTCCACCCAGCTCCAGTGATGAGTATAGTGACAACAGTGATGATGAGTGGCAGAGACATAGGAGCTGAAGATGATGGAGATTCAGACAGTCCAGATGCAGAAAGTGAGGGTGCCAAAATGAGGGGCAGCATGATCAGGGAGCTGTGGAAGATGGGAAAATGGCACACAACCATACTCAAGCCCGCAAAAAAGAACACAAACTTGTATGCTCTGTAGAAAGGGAAAGAAAATCTGGCACTGACAAGACAAGAAATGCAGATTTTTCTAGGGGTCAACATATGGTATCCTAGGGCACAAATGTACTGGTCTAGTGAGGATGCCATCCGTCTGGGAATTACTGCAAATGCCATGTCCGTAAACAGATTTTTGATAACTTCTTCAGCAGCATTCCACTCATCGAGGCCTTGAAACCAAGGCATCTATGGCACAGGCACATGCAGAGCTAACAGCCTGAAGGGAGCAAATCAGAAACTCAAGAGTGAAAAACAACTGAAAGAAATGGGCAGAGGAGCTTGTTCAGTTGTCAGCAACGATGCAAACATCACTGTCACACCTTGGCTCGACAGTTCAGTCATCCACATGGTCTCGTCCTGTGCTGGCCAGTCCCCTGAGGATGTTGCCAACTGATAGGTCAAGAAGGAAAAACACATGGTCCCTTTACAATCAACACATGGGTGGGGTTGATCATGTTGACCAATGTCTGGCAATGTACCCCCACAGATGTCGAAACAAGAGGCGGTACATCCGAGTGTTTTTTCATTTTTTTGGATGTGACGATTGTAAATGCATTGCGCCTCTACCTGATGTCTGGATGGGAAAAGATGAGACGACTCCTCTTCACAGCTTCTGTGGCTCGTGCACTGATAAATAATGGCACGACCCAGCATAGCAAAAGAGGAAGACCCAGTGCAACCCCAACCCCCGTGAAGCAGAGAGCAGTGACCGATGTATATGAGGTCAGCTTTGGCAAAGGACATCACTGGCCCACCTCACCGAGCTGAAAAATGCAAACAGATGCCATGATGCACACATGCGAAAAACCAAATACATCTGCATGCAATGCTGTGCGCCACTGTGCCCTGGATGCTTTGCAAATGTCCATACAGACTATGTGTGATGATCACAGAAGGTGTTTGGAGATGCAGAGACATTTCTTGTTGCCGAAAACAACATGCTAGTATAAGGGCATGGTAATACCAGTCCTGCATCCTTTTAGAACTGTGGAGACTCACAATAATGTCTAATGTTGTGTTTTATTTTATTTTTTCATGTCTTGAGAAGAATAAAATCACTTAAATTGCATTACATTTAAATCTTTATCTGTGATACCTGTAGACAGTCTTATGAAGCTACGAAACTGTTCAAAACTCCCAAATCAAGTAACCAAATCATATCAGTCTGATTTCCCATGGGGGGAGAAAGAGTGCCAAGAGAGGTTTACAAGAGGGTTTAATTCTTTCTAGTATATGTTACAGGTTTTTACACCTTTGTGGTCAGCAAAGCCAGAGATGAAGATCTCCCCAAGCAAGCTGGAATGGCTACTGAGGGAACATAGGTCCTTTTTGGTATCCCTGATGTGGCACATGCTTGTACCTACCTGATGGGCCTTATCTATACCTTGGAACTAAGGTACCCATACACTGAAAAAAAAGTCTGTACATCAGTTACACATATTCAAATTATGTTTCCTGTTTTTGTTTTATTTTGTTTTTTGCCCTGTTGGCTCTGGCCTATTCACTTTATGTTAGCACAGACGTTGTTGTGTGTCTGCACTCATTGACAGATACACTGATACTCCCACTCAAACCTCATTCTGTTCTTATGGTTTGTTCTTTGAATGTTGGCAGGTGTTCACTGTGCATGTTGGAGCCGTTTCCCCTGTTAGGTATTAGCAGCGTTGCTCCTTTGAGCTTCGCTGTTTTTTTTGTTTTCTGTAGTGTTGGGGTGAAAGCGGTTAGAGCTTTGTCTCGGGAGCATGGCCGTGGTTATGGGTTTGTTGCCAGTGAATGGTCGCTTTCCCATGCCAGCGGTCTTCAGTGCATAAATACCCGCTGCAAGTAACCCCATGAAGACTAGGGTTGATTAAGTTTAGTTAGTTTTGGTTAGGTAGTTTAGTTAGAGGGGATCCTGTGCTCTGATTGTGCTTCTGTCTTGTGTTCACCTTGCTGTCATTCACTTTGTTTTGTGTTTGAAAGAAGTAACTGCAGGTTTTTCTCTGGTGTGTGCCACGGCTCAATTAGCTAAATGTGTTGAGGCTCCATCTGAGTCTTTGGATAGGTGCACAAAGGAGAGATGGGTGTCTTAACTGCTGATGGGGAGCAACCTCCTTTCTCCATGGGTGGTTTGCCTATGTTATTGTTTGCGAATAATTTGACATTTGAGCAGCAAAAGGAGTTGTTGGCGTTAACATTGGAGCATAAGTTGATAAAGACAGCAGAGCTAGTGAAGCAGTTGACAGTTGAAAAGCTCTGTTCCAGACTGAGCAGGCAAAAGTTTCTCTGCAGCACTTCAGACTTGAGTTAATAAAAAATGTAAAGCCTGTTATTGATGCTTCTGTTGAGCTTGAAGGCTCATTGTTTCTTCATGAACATTTGGAAACACTGTTTTGCTGCCAAAATTTAATGAGGGAGATCCTGAAACATTTTTCTCTCTGTCTGAGCGTGTAGCAGAGTCAAGAAAGTGGCCAGGGTCTGTGTGCACACTGATGCTGCATAGCGCATCAAATGGCAGAGCGCAGGAGGCCTATTCTTCGTTGTCTTTCACTGATGGATACAATTATCTGTTGGTGAATACGTATGAGCTCGTATCCACCTTCTCATAACTATAGCATCAGCTCACTCAGTCTGTCCTTGAGAACTTGGGCTTACCTGGAGTGTGTCTGCATCTCCTTGCCTGATAATGGCTGAAATTAAAGAATAATCATGGCTTTGTCACCACAACATTTCACAGTAAATATTTAAAACACAAAAACAAAATAGCCTCCAAATCCCAATGTGATTGGAGAGGAATTGACCATTTGTTGCTGCTCCATTAACTCAAGAGAAATCTGAAAATCTGAGGAGGCCCTACAAGAAGTACACAAGTGTCTGTCCAATGTTCAGTATAAACGCAACAAAACAGCAACCGCGGTCCTGTTTTTGAGGACTTGGGCTTTCTTAGAGAGCGTGTTTCCATCCAGCTCCATCACAACTTTCTGAAGTACTTCAAAAGAATACTTCAGTTCTGGAAAGTAGCTGAGGTTCAAAGCCTACATTAGGCCAGATAACATGGCAGCAGCTAATGCAATATTGTCCAGATCATGCTGTACCATCTGGCGTTCTAAGACAACGCCAGTTCTTCTGGTTTACTGGTGGCCTGACAACATATATTCTCACTGTGGTCTCCTGAGTAGATTTTTGAACAAGGGCTTCATCTTCTGTCTGCAGAGCACACAGTCATGAAAGTGAGATGAAACAAAACACATTAGTTGGTGCAGACATTCAGTATAATGTTTCAATATATTTAATAATATACTAATCTCTGAATCCCTCTGAATATTTTACATAACCGATGTATCCGTCTAGTTGCTGTGTCGGGTGAAGGAGCGGGAGAAGGAGGGGAGGGGGAGGGGGATGTGTATTTGTTTGGGCACGTGAGGCGGCACAGGATTGTGGGATGTTAAACGGAAGAGGAGAAAAAATGTCAGCGGTGTGGGCGTTTTTCACTGTGTCAAACGAAGACACTCGAAAAGCAGTATGCAACACCTGCAAAGTCGAGGTAATGCGAGGAGGATGCCGCGTCAAGTCATTCAACACCACAAATTTAATATGCCATTTGAAAAACCGCCACCCAGAGCTACACAAACAACTGCAGGAAAAAAACGCTGCTAACATTAGCCAGCAGGCAAAAACGAAAGCAGCTGCAGCTGGGAGTCCAATACAGCAGGTACTCGACCAGACCAAGAAATTTGCCAAGGACAGCGCAAAAGCCAGGACAATAAGTCAGGACATGTTTGATATTTTTGATTTAGCCTGTCTAGTGCACAGAGCTGAAAACACGTTGCCATGAATACTGGCATGTTTGATAAGTGGTAAAAGTTGGTTACTTATGTTTTATGGTAGCCTGTAACCTTGTTATTTGGAAGTAAAATACATTCTGAAAATAAAGGAAGACATTCAAAAATTCAGTTTGCCTGATTTACAAAATGTACAAAATTTTATGCGTTTTCTATCATATATGACAGCTATACGTTGTCTGGGTACATTTATAAGGATAAAATCGACTCATTTTGAGATCTCCTTTTTTTAAATTCACTACCATATTTCTGACTAACTGTTCTATATTGTTTCAATAACGAGGCATTTTAGTGCTCTACAAAGTATTACAGGTTTTGATATTTTGTTTTGCACTATTATGCTCAGCATATACTCGCTCACAAGATTTGCTGGGTCCTCATTGAGGTAAACGCAGCCCCTTGAGGATGCATACCCGCTCAACATCATCCTAAGGGGGCATAAGTACAGCAAGACATTAGCTTAGAATCCCTTTTCTTCAATCAAGTGTGTACAATGTCAAATCAGTATGTTTTCCCCCAAAATGCATTCATACTTGAGTCATGTGTGCCAAAATGCTCTGTAGATGCTTGACAATCTGCCTCAGAAGTTTGTCAGAGGGCACATTCAGCTGTGTGAGAAATCTCGATTGCAGGGGCATGGTCGTAATACGCTTAAATTCTGCATTTACCTGAAAACAGGAATAATCAGACATGAAAATATTTATTTGACCGTTTAATTTTCTAATTATCGGCCTTGTTTACAATATCATGTACCTCAATATGTCGTATTGCTGCTACAATTAGATGGTTTGAAATTAATGCAAGTGTATACTGATTTATTGACCAAGTTGAACTGGCAATGGGGACACGTACCAGGCAGCAATAAAAACAAGCAAACAAGGACAAAAATGCAAAAATACAATGAGAAGTTCTGAGACTCAACATTGTTTCCACTGCACTACCAGCATATTTAATCAATACATACTTGCATTACAATGATCTAAGCAGATTAATCATTTACCTCATTTACTTCAAAGAGTGCTGGCCATCTTGCCTGGACATCTTGTACCATGGGTGTGCCACAAACCACTTCATATCTCCTATATGTAAATGTCCTTTCTATTTTCATCTTCAATTCTTCTTAACTTCTGTAAGAAGCTCCATTCTCAGACTCTCAAGGCTCCCATCAGATTCTCCAGCAGGGTATTGGGGGAGCAGTAGTTCACTTTAGAACACCTTGGTCTTTTGACACCAAGAGCAACACTTGGTTTGCCCTCTGGTTTGTGCTTTAGAGAGTCAACCACCACCTCAGGACACTCCAGCCATCCCAAGTGAGTGCGGTAGATTGCCAGTTTATTCTTCAAGCTAGCTCTCCACCCGGTATATCCAGTGAGAGAGCCTCTCAGTCAGGCAGGGGTGCTTTGACATGAGGGTCTCTTTAACTGTTAAACTTATCAGTGACATAAACTTTATACTTGACTATTTCAACCTTGTCATACCCAGAAATATTGAAGGTCATGGAAATCAACAAAAAGTTCGAAATACTCAAGAGCCTATATACAGAGCCTTTGAAACAGTGGTCAGAGCAAACCAAGGTATTCATGTTGCTCACGGTTTCTGGCTGATAAAAACATCGGCTTTATGAAAACTATGCATCTAAAGTGTCTTCCTTGAACTCTGACAAACATTTGATGAGTTTTAATTGTCTTGTCCATAAATCTAGAAGTCGACTTCAGTTTGTCCAGTGCTGGTGAAAAGATGGTGGACAAAATTCCTGCAGAAGTTTTCCGAGGGGGTGTAGTTTGCACTGGAAATAAATATTTTCTGTTTTCTTAACAAGACTGAGACTTATAGATTTAGCATCCACCAAGATTTAAATACACCTTTGAGGTTTTTCAGAAGATCTTCCTAGAGCTGGAGGATGTCAACCAAAAGGTGTCCTCCATAGTCCATGATCTCCAGGTCAATTCACATGCATAGAAGCCATACAGATATTGCTGAAGGTAGAGGTTTTGGAGTGAGATATACCAATATAATGGTAGGGGACTGCATTAACATGTCCTGTGGTGCAGTTCAGAAGCAAGGCAAGGCAAGTTTATTTATATAGCACAATTCATACACAAGGCAATTCAAAGTGCTTCACAATTACATAAAATCACATAAAAAGAGGGGCAGATAAAATCAACACAAAACATAAATGTAATCATCAATAAATTACTTAAAAGCAAAAGATCAGTTAAAATACTTTCAGTTTTTCAATATGCACATGTAAAAGGGAATGTTTTTCAGCCTGGATGTGAGCATTGTCAGAGTTGGGGGCATGTCTCCCAATGTCGGAAGCCTGTTCCAGATATTTGGCTGCTGAAACGAAAGGCAGCCGCACCGTTTTGTCCTGACCTGGTCTGGATCAGAGACCATTCCTGGGGTCGAAGAACTCGAGCTGGTTCATATGTCTCTATCATGTCAGAGATTACTTTGGTGCTAGTCCATGAAGAGACTGTAGACTAGCAGAGCGGTTTTGAAGTCTGGCTCTGAGTGACAGGAGCCAGTGCAGAAGCCTAAGAACTGGACTAATGTGGTCGTATTTCCCTGGTTCTGGTCAGGACGCGAGTAACAGCAGCGTTCTGGATGTAGGCACTTGTTTGTGTTCTTAGGCAGACAGACGCTTGTTTTGTACTCAGGCAGACACAAGACACTTGATTCATTCACTCTACAAGTGTTTTTTTTGTTTTTAACATACGACATGTATTTCATTGACCTGAAAGTGAAATAAAGAGAACAAGGGGAGAACCATTTTTGGTTGTTTTGCTTCTTTTTATGCGTACTATAAAAATATTTTGTACTTTACTTGTACCTATACTTTTGATACTTAAGTACATTTAATGTGAGCTACTGTACGGCATGTACTAAAGTGATTTTCTTATGGGCGACTTTAACTTTTACCTTTTCTGTCCTGATTTAACTTGTTCCGGTTACACCGTCTACTCGTACAGCACAACTCACTCAATGAAACAACAGTTATGTTTGAATCAATGTTTTTGGATACATACACTTAACTTGGAACTTCTTTTCAAAATGTTTCACTTTCATGTAGAAAATCAAGGACAATAAAGCTACAATATATGGTTCCTTATCCTGTAATAGGTTAAGCAGTATCAAATAATTACAAAAGTTAATGTCACAGTAGAAATCGGGGATGGCGATCTAGTAGTATAGTGATCATCAGTGATGCATCACAGCAAGTAGGCTCTGTGTTTGAACCCACCAGTTGACTGGGGCCTTCTGTAACTTTGCATGCTGTTCTTCCCTGGTGCTCTGGCTTCCTCCCACAGCCCAGAAACACGTTTGTGACTGTTGATTCTAAATTGGCCGTAGGTGAGCATGTGAGTGGAAAGGGTCTGTCTCTCCATGCTTAACCTGTGATAGACATGTCCAGAGTGTACCTGCCCAATGCTCAATGCCCAGTGACAGCTGGGATACGCTCCAGCGTCACCTGCAGCCCTCCAGAGGACAAGTGGTTAGATGTGACTTCTTGCCTGTGGATCCAAGTAGATTTGACTAGAAACTGTAAATTATATGGACACCAGTCAGTTTTATTGATTAAAGTAAAGGAGTAAAATATGAGTTAAAGAATGTCTGCTATGGATTACAGTTTTCATCAACTGTTGGTTTGGACATCTATAGACATCCACTGCATGGCAGGCATGAGGAAGAAGAAGACGAAGGAGAAGAAGTTGAAGATGGGGTCAATTTAAGGAAAAGAAGGAAGAGTTGAAGAAAAGACAGAGCTCTCTCCTGAAGTATTTGAAGATGAGAATGAGATAAGATGGTGGGATGAATTTGCAGATAACGACAGTGAGGACAGTGAGAATGATACAGTCCTCGAACCACTTCCTCAAGTTAACAGAAAAAGAAGCAGCCATGAGGAAGATGAAGGGGAAGAAGTTGAAAACGGGGTCAATTTAAGGAAAAGAAGAAGAGTTGAAGAAAAGACAGAGCCCTGTCCTGAAGTATCTAGGACGATGGAGAAGGAGGAGGAAACAGAGGATACAGGGAAGACCAGAAGAGATGAAGCAGAGATGGAGCCCTCTCCTCCTAGAACATCTCGGAAAAGGAAGAGGGAAGAGGATGATGACGTTGACGCTGATGACCAAGAAAGACCTGTCAAAACTCCAGACAATGACACAGTCAGCTACAGAGACATATAGATGGGGAGATGGGAGATTGTTGTGAAGTGTGAACAAATGTTATTTTCTGCAATTCCCATTTTGTGTAATATGTGTTGAGTGAAATGGTCATAGCAAAAAAGTAGTTTAGTTTAGGTAGAGGGCAGCACAGTGGCAAGGTGATTAGCACTGATGCCTCACAGAGAAGGTCCCGGGTTCAAATCCCTGGGCCAACGGGGCCTTTCTGTGTGGAGTTTGCATGTTGTCCCTGTGTCTGCGTGGGTTCTCCCCGGGTACTCCGGCTTCCTCCCACCCACCAAAGCATGACCATTAGGTTAATTGGTGATTCTTTATTGGTGATTGGCGATAGGTGTGCGTGTCAGCGTGAACAGTTGTCTGTCTCTCTGTGTTAGCCCTGTGATAGACTGGTGACCTGTCTATGGTGTACCCCACCTTTTGCCCGATGACAGCTGTGATAGGACCCTTCACAGCAATAAGTGGTTACAGAAGATGAATGAATGAATGTATTCATTTTAGTTGTATTATATAAATAAATAAATGCAGTAACTTGGTTAAAGTTTTGTCGAATTCATATTTTAAACAACTTTTGTGGATTAGATGTTCATGTAATATATTTACAATTGTAAATAAACGAGGTTACGTGTGCCAGTTGCTGTTTAAAGTTCCTACAATAAATGACGGTATGATCTGAAAAAGGTACATTTATATTTATTACAAGATGATTCTCTTTCAGTAACGGGTTCAAGTTATGGCTTGACCCTTGATGTCTCCTCCATGCCTGCTACACAAAGCAGGAACTGCAAGTATCATCTGGTTTGATATTTGACTGCTGCTATTACTGTGTCTTAAAAGGACAAACAGCTTTTTTATTAGACTCAGTATTTATACTGGTATTATTTTTTCCATTTAATCCTTCAAATGTCACATAACAGTTTCGTTAACTTGTACTTTTTTTCCTTTCAGTGTGGATAATTGGTGATGGCATGGGGCCTAAAAAGCTGCAACCACCATGGGAAGCAACCTCAGTCTGCTGGATATCCACATCTGGTGGTTTGGACTGCAGTGGAAAGGCCTGCTTCTCTCTTTTGTTCTATAACAAATATTTTTAATTATATTAAAATTCTGTTTGTATTTGCACTCCTTTTGTCTTTTATGTTTACTGTAGATCTTTCACAAAAGTCACTCTTAATGGTGTTATGGATTTTCCAGGAGGAGTTAGGACCCAAGTGCTGCACTAAGAGTGAGGAGGCAGGAGTGGGCAAAAACTGAGTTGAATTAAACAAAAAGGGAACCAAAAGCGCTGCTGAAACAGCAGGAAACGAAAAACACAAAAATATGATTTTATGCAATTCTGACATTAACGTACCGTTACTGGTTAACGTTATATTGCCAAAAGCAAGTTCAAGATTAACACTATATGCATGCTAGCTAATTTATGAGGTGAACTACTTTTCCCAAGCTCATACAGAGGCAGTACGTTTAAAGTTATCATCGTAAAGTCTAACACTTCTATAGTGAATTCGTTGCAAGTTGGTTAAATAACTGACAACCAACAATGTGCTCCTGTTAACGTCGCAGCTAATGAATTACCCAAAGGCTAATTCAGTAGTTGGCTAACCAGCTACCTAATAAGCTGAGTTAATATGCCTGTTCTGTTAAGCGCAAATGCTGATGCTTGCTAATTAATACACACATTCATAATAAAACCAGTGTTTCACCCACCAGAAAAATTGAAGAGCAGGTTTCTTTAAAGCCATTATTCAGTATTTGTCAATGGTATTTGTGTGTACAATTTTCCCAAACTGACTACAAGCACAACCGGATGGTTGTGACACCAATTAGCAAAGACCAAAGTTCATAAGATGTTCCATCTTATGAACTTAAGAGCTGTCATGCACATGGTTGACTTTTATTGTATTTATATTGCATCTACCAGTACCCCACCTCCCCATTCTCCAGAATATAGGGTCTCCTAATAAACAGGTTGTCTCTGGGCTTACATATATCAAGTTTAAAAGAAAAAAACTAAACATTATTTTATTTATAGTGTCTGAGGTGGGTTTTAGCATGGAGCTGTCAGTTGTGTTCCCGGGGGTTTCCAGAAAAAAAAAAAAAAAAAAAAAAATAGGTTGTCTCTGCAGTCTATGAAGACTTTTGCCCTGTACTCATGCAAACCATAAGTGCCGTACCTACTCGATAGCAATTCGTGTTTTCTCTCAATAATTAAGCATTAGTCTGTAGTAAATAATGCAGTATAGCCCTTAGTCAAGATGATTAGTTTTGTTTAATCAAAACTAAACTGAAACATTAAAACAACATAAAATGCCACTTAGTCATTACAAATCTTTATTCCAATTTAAGTTGAAACAGCAAAAATACAGAAACAAGTTGGCTTTATGTCTTATTGATGTACCGGTCAGTTGGATCCATTCTATATCAATATATTTAGACATGTACAAATGGAAGCCAGGTTCAGATGAAATGAAAGATGAACCGACTCACTTGTGTCACTTGACGATTGATCTGTTGTCTTCATTTCCCTGGGGCTCTTAATATCAGGGTCACACGTCAACAGCATTTTCAGACGCTGAAGTGAAAATGAGCAAATGTCCAGAAGCTACTACAACCTACTACGTTGTGAAAGTGTAACACACGTTCCCCGGGTATCTTTACATGGCTGTGGGGTTGTTGATCTTTCCCATGAAGAGGATGCTCTTTGTTGAGTGCTCCAGGATGAAGACCATGAAGGGTCTATTGAGTGTTACAGTTTCAGGCATACTCATGGGCATGACCTCGATGGTGGTGGTAGCTGCTGCCTCTGTTCCCGTTTCATCCACACTCAGCACGGCCTGGTGAGACACCTGTGGAGGGACCAGGAGATAGTGTCAAGTTTGATTCAGACCACATCCTGAAAACTGTACAAACAAACCAGATGGTCCTTGCAACATCTACTCAGTGCATCTGTGATATTCTGTTGACATTCTGCAGTTAGAAATGGTCAGGAAATGGACTTAAAATTTTCCTACCTTTGACACTTTGAGCTTGACTTCCCCAGACATGCCAGAAAAATCAGCACTGTTGTCAAAAGCATCTTTTATTCCCATTTCTTTAAGTGTGTCATCCAGGGAAGCATCAGCTGAGATGGAAAATTTCGGCATATAAAGATTCACGTTACTGCGGAACAAAGAACATCACTAGTGTCAGCATCACATATGGCACAAAAGGCTTGTTTATGCATAAATTGTACTGATGAAGATAAGAGTCCAACATGCCAAGACATTCCACTGTACAAACATGTGGCAAATAACGCCAAAGAATTTCCTCTCTTACTTCCTGAAGAACGAGTCATGCCAGTGCCTGAGGTGGTCCTTGCAGATGAAGCCCTCCACCTCCTTCATCTTGCCTTCATCAGGCAGGACGATCATCATTGAGGTATTGCCCTTGTAGGGCAGCATGATGACAGAGGTGTGGTTCTCACTGTCCTGGTAGAAGTCGTATCGCCCTGTCCTCTTCATCATGTCCACCTCAACTTTGGTGGCATCATCGACATTGAAGTCTGCCTTGTGTGTCATGTTAGCATCGAAGGGTTTCTCCCACTGTCCTATATGAGAAGACAGCGGAGGAAGATGTCTTTCAAACTGCTGCATGTCACATATTTGCAGGATGATCTTCTCTCTAACAGTGCAAATAAGATGATAAAATGCACATGTACAGATGCAGATGTTTTCACTGTGTTCACAAGCATCTGACTGTCTGCGAGTATTCTTGATTTTAAGAATGTGTCCTACCTCTGAAGTAGACATAGTTGATCAGCACCATGGCCATTGCAGGGTCCAAGTCCTTCACCATGTCTTTGATCATGCCTTTTGTTTTAGTGGAAATGGCTCTGTTGATCTCAGCTGCAGCCTCATCAGGTTTGGTAAAGTCGACATTGAAGATCTCACCGGAGTAAAAGTGCTTGATATCCTCCAGGAACTTCTCCAGAGGGCTGAAACCAGTGCGCACCGCGACAGCGTTGCCAACATCCAGCTGCTGGCTCTCCTGACTGTGTCCAAGCATGTGGAAAAGATGCTCGTAGGCTTCATTGACCTTAGTCTGGTTGGATGTGTCGTAGCCCAAGCTGGAGAACAGCTGGCTGTGGGTGTCGCCACGTGCCCCGGTAGACAGCATGGACAGGGCGGTGGCGATGCCCAGTGGAGAGAAGAAGATGTTCTTTCCAGCAGCAACTTTGGCATTCAGACCTTTATAGAGGCCAAAGGCAAAGTCGGCATTGGGACCTGACAGCATGTGGCAGCTCAACCCGCCCTCATGGCTGTGTCCAGACTGGTGGTGGTGGTGGTGGTCTGCCCAGGCTACAGCCAGCAGCAGTGCTGTCAGTGCACAACTAGCAAAGATACCACGCATCTTCAGAGCCTGTTGACGGAAATACAAATCGGTTAAAAATTATAGATGTAGTAGAATGGTAGTAATACACATTGTACGGTTATGCATCTCAACAACTTCCAAAGCTATGAATTTTTTTTATACGTTTTCCAAAATCTATGACTATTTCAGTAAAGTAATGCACTTACCTTTAATGTCCTCTGTGCTGCAGACAGTTTGTCAGAAGCTTCCCCTTTATATAGGAGCTTCAAGAGTCAGCTGACATAGTAGTCAAAAATTAACCAAGACCAGTCCCTCTCCTTTTTCATGTGCTAATCGAACTGGACTGTCTTCACTGACGCAACACAACTTACACTGCACGACATGGGTAAAGAACCACGCATGACATTATAACCTGTTCAAAAAATGCGTGGAAATGTATTGCAACACACATCTTCTTGTTTAGAGGAGATCTTTCGAGGAATGGCTCGGAAATGATTGTTCTTTCAGTAAACACGGAAACTCAAATGCGCTCTCTCAGTCTCTCAAATAAAATCCTTTCTGAAAAGACACACTGATAGATTCCACGTTGACAGTTATTCTCAATCATACAACTGTTAATCACTATTATTGGCTCAGTGAACTCAAGGTCTATCTACTGAACCCTGTGGAACAGTGGAGATAAAGCCCCTGGAAAGCTGGCCCCCTATCTTAGGTACTCAGGTTTGATCAGACGTGGCCAAACGCTCCACCAACTGTCGTCAGATTGTGACTCAAGTGCTGTTAAAGCCAAGCAGAGTGCAGGAGTATGTGGCATCACATCTTCCCTTTCTTTGCAGTCACAAAAATTTAGGTCAGGTTTCCACTCCTATAATATGTTACTTTTGATTAAATGTGGTCGTAATGTAATGTGTTTAAGTCGGCATTTCACAAACCATAAGTAGTTTTTGTAGGCTTGTTGCCCTGCAGAGAGTGCTCTTAAAAATCCTCAGCTTGAGCCGCAGCATGTCCTATTGATCTACGCGTAAACTAAGTTAATAAATAATAGAGGATATTAGAGCGAAACCCCAGTGAAGCATTCGGGGAAGAATAGCATGGAAGCATTTTCTCATCCATTATAGAAGGCTGAGATGCAATAATTCTTGAAATGTAGGAATAATTGCACAGGGTTCCTGACAATCTGTCCTGGAACCCAGTCATAGATGGAGTTGGACTCGGTCATATGTTCAGCAGATAGCCGTGTAAGGGCTTGAGAAAATATCTTAAAAATGAAGTTCAAACCTTGACGGCTGTCTCACCTCTGCACATGTGGACAGCTTGTCAGATTACTTTTGTCCACCTCTGGGGACCCCACACTCTCACAAATGGCTTGCAAAGCTGGGATTCCGATGAGTCACCGGGACCCCTCCTGATTAATAGGCTGACATTTCTGTTAGTTGTGATGGATCTGCTGTCCTATTCATCAAACCATCCTCTATCCATCATCTCCTCAATGAGCTAAATATCACTGCGATGTCTTCACAAGGGTATGTGACTGAGGTAAAAATGAGCTCCCAGAGCATCTAAACCCCACTGCAGAGCGAAAACCGTTTCATGAGCTTTTTCTCTCGAAAAAGCCCGGAGATGCTTTTGCAAAGCAATTTCCAATAATTGCATAAGATGATAAAGAGATGTTACAGGAGGAAATTGGGTTTCAGAGAGAAAAAAATATATATATGTGACAAAAAGAGAAAATGCTTTTGTAATGGAAGAAAAGTGTTTTATGTTTTTGCAGGAATAACAGAGGTTCAGTAAGGGGGATAAATTTCTGCCATTTAAATGTCTTTTCATCATTTTATGAAAATGAAGAAATAAACTATAAATCACCCTGTAATGTTTGAAAAACAAAAGCGCACTCTTACACTTCTGTGAAACTGCTGCAAATGCATTATTTTTGTTCTGCACAAATTATATGCTATACTACTGGGATAAATTCCAGCCAAAGTTGGCACGTTCTGTGGATGAGCGTGGCAACAGAAAAAGAAAAGGATGAGTTTGATGTTCACGCTAGACATCTGTGGGATCAGAAAGTCTCCCGATGAAGAGCACGAGCCCTGTGAGATCATCGTAGATTAGAAGCATGAATGGTCTGTCGAAGGTTATTCTTGGGGGGACAGAGAAGTCCAGCATGAGCCCGGGTCTCCCCCCGTCTTCGGGCTTGGTCTCTTCCACCTCCAGCATAACCTCATGGTGTGCCTAATCGCACAGAAACAGGAGCAGTGAGAGAACAGAGAAAGGATTTAGGGAGTGGCTGTTCAGTGGAGATGAAGGAAAACAAATTTAAAAAAAAAAAGAATTTCCACAAGCACGTGTTCATGGCTGATAATTGAATTGCATTCCAAGACAGTTTTGATTCTCGCTTAACCTTGATGAATTTGAGCATCTCCTCCGATGTTCCAGAAAAGTCGGCTGAGTGGGAGAAAACGGAGACTCCAGCCTTCCTCAGGAGGCTCTCTAAACTGTAAGATTTCCTCAGCCGAAACTTGGGGAAACGGATTTCTGCCCGCCTGTGAAAACAACAATCAATGTGTTAATGGATTTGCTCTAAGCTGTCTTGTTACAACTTGTGGGATTCGTACTGCAGGCTTTCAGTCACTGATGTATACAGAGCGGTAATTATTGCTGATTTAGAATCTACTCAGCATCATTCATCACGTTACGACCGAGAGCAGGCAACTGCAGGGGACCAGAGAGCACGTGACATAGTTCAATATACTGTAGACTCTGGAATACGCAAACATTCTAGATAAGGGCTGAACATGATAAAAGGAGAGTGATGCTAACCTTTAGATTAACATGCTCATTGTCAAACCAACGTGAATGGTTCATCGCTAAACTGTTGTTACGCATTTAAAAGTATTTTTAGTATTTGAGGACTATCTAGAATAAATTGGAAACAATGTGGGTGAAATATTTAAAGTTGGATTCCATGTGGTGAGCCTAGGTGTATGCAGGCGACCTATCAGGCTATTGTATAGAATATTTTAGATGTAGTTTATTGGATTTGGAATGGCAGAAACTCAAATGTGGAAATTAGAAGGTTTGCTTTAAGTGCACTTTGCAAACAGTGGCAGAGGAATTTCTCTGTTCCTAATCACCTTGCAAGCCCACACCCGAACACAGTTGAATGGAAATTTCATCACGGCAGTGGGAAAAGGGGCTGGCCAGTTACCTCCCAACAGAAACAGAGAACAAAATGTGCCAAGTGGCTGAAAAAGTTTTTCAAACGGTCCTTTGAGGCTGGCCCCAAAGACAAGTCAAATTCAACAGACCTCCATGTTTAAAATACCTACGTTTACAGAAGAACTGTTTCCAGGTTGGTACAAGGAAAAAAAATGGTTTCTTCTCATTCGTGAAAACTGTCAATTTTATGTATCTCTGCTTTTTGAATTATATCATGAAAGGTTGCTAGCTGTCTGCACTCGCATCAGCAACCGCCTCACTCAGTTTTTAGCCGCGACCTAGGTGGCACATCAAGTAGATATGTGTCCGCTCACCCTGCCATAGGGCACAGAAATAAGCAAAGCAGTATCCCTGCTGTCTCCCAGCTTCAAGCTGGTATTATAACCAACTGTCAGAGGTGTCTTCACCTTGAATCTATTTTTACTTTATTGAGTATCCAGTGGAATATTTCACTTTGCAGCCCGGGTCAGTAAGTATCATGCTTCGTAGCAACAGCACTTTGCTGTGACAAAAAACCTGGCTATGATACAGCCTATCCGTTAGCCTGCTCAGCTAAGAATGAGCCCCAACTGCTAACCAATGTACAAAGAGCCTGGATCCAACTACAGGTTGCAGGAGGCTAATCACAAAACAACGCTAAAACAAAGGCAAGATGAGTGCACTTGACGTCGGTTTAGCTTTGTTCTTGGATATTCCATGACCTGGATGACGTAGAATCTTCATAGACATGTTACAAGAGTCTGTGCAGATGTGCATCTCACTTATGCCCTCTCCTTTGTCATTGGATAGTTGAACAGAATTACTGACAAATGGACAGAGGCTCATCGGCAATCAGCATTTTTGGATTCAGTGTTGGTGTACCATTCAATGTTTCCCCTAAACAGAGACGAGCCTACCCTAGATGACATGTGGCGGGTCTAATATGAGGGCAGAACTGGGCCCTCATTAAATTATAGAATAATTAAAAAAAATAAAAATAAAAGAAGCCTATTTTTGGAAGAAAAAAAAACCGTAATATTTGAGTTACATAAGAGCTTTTTATTTGTTTTCTTCCTAAGTGTCCTTGAAATAGTGGTCAAGAACCCCCCCATCCCCAACACAAAAATGGTTTGGCCACTGATCAAAATTTGACGTTGCCATTTAATTGGAAGCTCCGTACATTTAAAATGTCCGGGCAGCACAAGTCCGATGCTTAGTGAAGGAAAGAAAAGAGAAGAAGAAAATAGAGACCTTAAAGATTTTCTTAACAAATATAAAAAAATAAAATAAAGAAGGGTGGTGACGGTGAAGCTGGGTAGCTCTAATGTTAACGTCCATTAGCGTGTATAAAAGTTTGACTGACACAACACGTTAACTTTAACAGAAAGAGTTGAGTTTGATAGCTCCGTCAGGGGGGTCCTAACAGATTATCTTGTCCCGGGCCCAGGCAAGCCCGTCAGCTGGCCTGCTAATAGGTATATTGGGTAGTTTAAGCTAGCTAGCAAATCCCATTAAACATTTTACATTACTCAAATTTAGTAAAGAGTAAGTATAAACTGGCAATACTTTCAAGCCTATTTCTGCATTCACTTCAAGCAGTTCAAACAGGGATGCAAAACGGCACATTTTGAGTCACTTCATAAAATTGAAATGACTCTCTTGTGGCACCCAATCCATGGCACAGACTTCTATGCAAGTAGCCAAGAAAGCATGCCAGCGAGAAGGTAGCTCGACATAGTTTGTATTTCATTCTTGTTCAGCAATTTGGATTCCCCCACCTACCCCGGCTTCAGGTTGCTGAGCCAGAAGCTCATGCGGCTGTCTGAGAGGCAGTCCTCCAGCGGCTGCAGCTCAGCTTTGGGAAGTAGGAGGAGTGAGGCCAGGCGTTTTGAATGGGCCAGCCTCACCACCGTGGCTGAGCAGTTGGTGTCGTACAGCATCATCACTTCAGATGAGTCGTCCTTAAACATCATGGCAACTTCCGCATTGGCCGTAGCATTCAGCTGGTAGCTCCGCAGCACTGTGTGGCGACGCTCAAAGGGCAGAAGACCTGAAATACATGGCATTGACAAAGGGAATGCATAAATGAAAGATGGCAAGCTAAACTTGAACTTGATGTTTTTGAATGTTCTATTTTGGAAAGCAATACATTTAAAGTTTAAAATAATTCATTTTATTACTCGCACACCAAGAAGATACCTTTGAAATATACGTAATTGTTGACTATAACTTTGCCAGAGGTCTGTAAGTCTTTTAACGTCTCAGAACTGATGTTGAAGGCAGGGGGCTCAGTGAGCTGAGACGTGGCCTGGAAAAAACTCTCATAGTCAAGAGAGGGTTTTCCGTCAGGATGCAGGCTGCTCCACACTCTTAAGTGACCAACATTATCGCCATCCTTAGTCCCTGTCCTACCCTCTGCATCATCACTTCTGTCCCCAGCATTCACACCTCCTTTGCCCACCCCTGCTGTGGCCCCACCAATCCCAGCATCTGTCCCAACTCCAGCCTCAGACAGTGCCTTCTGGACCCCGCCTCTCACCCCACCCTCCAGAAGAGTGAGGCTACGCAGTAGATCTGTGAGAGCAGCTATGGTGACCTCCACGCTCTGCTCTGTAGAGTTGGCTGCCACCCCCAGGGCCTCCAGGGCCTGGCTCCTTCTCTCAGAGACTTGGCACAGTAGAGCCAGAGCTGACGCCAGGCCCAAGGGTGAGAACAAGATGTTGGGCTGCTGCTGCTGCTGCTGGGTACTGGGCTCAGCAGTGGTCCTGGTGGCCAGGTCACGGTACGGTTCAAAGGCCAACGCTGTGTTAAGGGCTGATATGTTGAGCTGTTGCTGATTGACCTCTCTTTCCCTTCGCACATGCCTGCTGAAGAGTTTTTCAGGCTTTGGAACAGCTGACCTATACGCTGAGGAACACGTTGACAATGCCAGCAGTGTAACAAATGTAAAACTATGCACAACAGACATCATCGCTTCTTCTCTCGCCTTCACGGCTTGATTGTGCAGAGACCGGCCAAA
The DNA here is from genome assembly GCA_005024645.1 of Planiliza haematocheilus. Taxonomy (NCBI): domain Eukaryota; kingdom Metazoa; phylum Chordata; class Actinopteri; order Mugiliformes; family Mugilidae; genus Planiliza; species Planiliza haematocheilus. The sequence continues at coordinate 1,152,368 of SRSE01000853.1, read as the reverse complement.
CTCCTGCTTTGGGGAAAATGTTGTTCTCATGGCTCAGTGCGGGGGTGGTGGCTGTGTTGAAAGAATATTGATCTCTGGGGCTGAGCTTTTGACCCTTGGGTTGAGCTCTAAACAAACAATGGCAGCCTGTTTTTAGTTTCTTAGAACTAATATGTGTTTGGTGGACAGGGAGGACAGGGCACACTCATTCCCCCCTTTCATACACATTCTGGTCAACACGGATTTTGAACGCTTATGCAACTTATGCGCGCTTTTCTTTTGGTCCAGCTTCACTGTGTACACACTGTATTATTCCAACGGGCCCCATGCAAAAGTCCAATCTGTATAAAATTCCTAGGAATACAGTATCTACAAGCCTGAATCTATCTTATATAAAGCAGCTGGTCTATTGTTTATTGGGGCATTCACAAAAACGTCATGGAAAATGCATGCTCTAATCACACACTGCAACTATCACTCAGTGTTTGAGATGAAAACAATGAAACGGTATACATTCTAGTCAGAGAGTGCGAAATGTCAAAGTGCTCAATAAATATTATCAGCTTTATCTCAGCATGTTAGCATGGCTTCTAATTAAACAGCAGGTCATATGGGATTCTCAGCAGGCAACAGAATGCAGTATAGATGGTCTGTCGCGTGAAACAGCCGCTGCTGTGAAGCTGCGATGCCACCATGTGGCTGATTATCAAGTGAAATGGAAAGGAGTAATTGTGCCAGGAAAATCTATTATATAAACAGATTGTTTTTTTGAAATACATTCAGCGAAAACAGCCCAAAAACCATGTTGGATAATGTATGTAGTGTAAGACCAAGAAGCAGAAAATCTGTGTAATAATGGGGATTACAGAATTGCGTGTTTATCTGAAGCTATAGCCCAAGTTATTACAAATTGTATCTGCTGGCAGCAAGAAGCAAACATAATCATTTAATGTTGCCTTGAGGGAAATTTAGTGACACAGTTAAAGAGTCAGCCCAGCTCCGAGTGTTCCCTGTTTGGCTCATTAGTGAAAACTGGGCTAATAAGCATATCTTAATAAGAAGGGTGCGCTGCAGGGGGGCTCAGAGGTTCATCTGAGGTAGGATGAGGCAGCAGTAGAGCAGGATCCACAGGACCAAGAGCATTTCCAGCTCTAATGGAGTTAAGTCACAAGAGGCTGCTAAAGAATGAAGGATGAATCCTTCCCCACTGCTGAAAAGGAGATAAAGAGGATTGTTAGAGTCGGACACTTCACATTTATATTATTTAAAAGTTACAATTAAAGCAGCAAAACAGGACAAGCACAAACATGTCATTGTGTGCAAATTTTTCATTAATTAACTGATGGTACACCAAAGAACCTCTCACACATGCACTGTCACAGTTTAGGCTGAACCATTTGAAGTCATAAGAATAAGGGATAATCTAAAAAGGCCAACTCATGAGAAGTGGCCCTTAGATTCATTTTTTAAAATTATAAAACCGTGTTCTCTATGGCACTGAATCGGTTGTAATGACACAGTTGACCACCCGATGGCGCCTCTAATGCAGACACCACCTCGCGCACGCTTCCAGCGGGTCTTGAGCTGTGGCTAAGACTGGAGGAAAGAGAAAACTTGATCGAGAAAATCGTGTCTTTCAGGCGAAAGATTATGTGTTCACAGAATGTAAAGGCAAAACTATGTGCTTAGTCTGCGTAGAGACGCTATCTGCCATGAAAGATTTCAATTCAAGTCGCCGCTACAACACGTTGCACAAAGCTAAATACGAGAAGTATACCGAAGCTGCAACGGCTGCTAAAGTAGGACCTCAGATCAAAAGTACGCAGCAACAACGACATTTTACCAGTGCCCACTGCTGATAGTGGTGAGCTAGAGTGAGTATACAGGGAAAATGTTGAATTCGTTCCTAGTGTAAAAATGCACAAATTAATAATAATTTAAAAAATCACAGTAAGAGGTTAGTTCTTGTTTGCTTCTATACACACAAGAAAAGACAACAAGAATTGACACTTCTTGTGAAATTTACAAATTCAAAAATGGAATTTTTCACAAAGCACAGAGCTCATATGTTACAGAGGCCATGCAAGTAGATTTTTTTTTCAGTGGTTATAGGGCTGGTAAATTCATACGAATTGATATCCCTAATACTGAGGGAACATCCTCAGGCCTGTAAACTGAATTTAAAAAAATACGATGACTTAGCAGAGCTGCACAACAGCAAAGCCATATGCCAGATGTGTTAGCTAGTAGAAAAATACTGTGGAAATCAGTTGTTGTTTTAAGTAAAACAATTTAAAAACTGAAAAACCTGTAAATTAATTGACACTGAATCAAATCTAACTGAATCAGAATGTGAATTAGGAAAGAATCAATTCAGGAAATCAGTGGCGATATATTATAATTTAGCCATGTATAGTTTTTGTTCATATTCCCAAAGGCTTTATTGTTTCATTAACTGGTCCTTGGCTTTCTATAGCATTACCTAGTCTAGATGACGACAGTTGCCTAGCAGTGGTTTAGTTACAAGTTCGGCAAGATGTTACTAATTGACTGCCAAGCATTTTGTATACACAATCTGCTCAGTTAAATAGCTTATTTGTATTGTTAACTATTCTAGTTATTTACATACATCTTTTATTGTGTGTTTAGATTAGGGGGAAATAAATCACTTTAGGACTGGAACATTCACATAATCAGAACTGAAATACTAATGTGTATGTTCAGGCTAACTCCTTTCTGCTCTTTATATGGTTCAGACAAGCTTTCACTCCAGAAACTGCAGCCAAACTTGCATCACAACATTTTACAAACTCCTCAGTTGTTGGTTTTTTAACGCAAATGTCCTTAAAGTGAAGCATGCATTTTAATTTTTTTAAATCTTTACTGCTATCACAATATGTTTTTAGCTATTCAGGACTTATATTTTGTCTGTGATGTATGTAGCCTTAGCCTCAGTCTTTCAGCACATTTGATGAATGCAACACACAAGTGAATGATAAAGACCTTCTGCAGGCTTTAACATGAACTGGAGGAAATCATTAATAACAGTGGCTGCTAACAGAAGCTATGACCAAATGACAGAGCTTTAGCAACAGGGCTAAGCTAGAAAAGCTACAGCAGCAGTTCAGATGACAAAAGCCAAAGTCGTCACCTGTTGTGGGAACTTAAAGATTCTGTTTAATTTAATGAGTAATTCTGTCTGTCGTGAGTGTAAAATTAACAAGCACGGCAGTTCAGGGGCTTAGCTAACAGTCGTTGTATTTGTACAGACCTGGATGACTGAGAGGTTGCACTGCAGGCAGGAATCCACCTCTGGTCATCATCATGGATGTGATCGCCTCCATCAGTGTCATGTTTTTTGGTTGTTTCACCAGGACGGTTTACCATTGTCACATCTTTGTGTTTCTTGGTCACCAGTTCCCTGTTCTTCCCATCTCGTGTTTTAAAATACTTAGACTCGACGTCGGCAGTGTCGTTCATCTTCTCTTTAGCTCGACCATTCTTGGGTAAATGCCTTTTTGCAGCGTTATCTCGCCAACCATTTTCTTCTTCTGTGGTAATTCTAGCTGCACTGATCCTTTCAGCTGCCATTTTTCCATTTATTCCTGCTTTAAAACTCTCCGTCACACTTTTTAGATTTCCCCTCTCTTCTTCCTTTACATTGACTTCTTTCCTTAAATCCTGCCCTTCCTCAAATCTTCCCTGATCTTCCTGTTCTCTTCTCTGCTCGCTCCAGCTTTCACAAAGCTTTTTTCCTCCTCCTTCCCCATCATTGTTTTGCCAACTAGCCACTTCCACAATCATTGCATCATTTTCTCTTGCGTCATATCCATCCTTCCTAACGTTTTCTGACTTCTTCTCCCTCTCGTCCTCACAATAGCCACCATTGTCATTATTGTGTCTTCTAACTACCATCTGCTCTTCAAATACCTCTTTGCATCCACTTCCTAGTAGCTCGAAGGCATCTCTATTGTGTGTCATCTCTCTGGTGCCACTTTCATTCTTATTCAAATCAAACTCACTGCAAATCACTGACTGAGCCCCAACTTTTGATTCTTGATCAGAATTTGAATTTGATGCACGGTAGCCTTCCTTGTGTCCACATTCATTGCCAATAAACATCTCAGATGGTTCCAGATGTTTCGACTCTTCATTCATTTCCTCTGCTGTTTCCTCTTCAACCTTTGGCACATTGTTTTTAAACTGATTGTATGGTAGAAAAACGTCTTTATTCAGATCTAGGATGTAGCTGTAGGCATCCTCCTCATCTGAATCCAGCGCTGATAAGTTATAGATTCCTTCCTCCGAACTTATGGAAAAGTGACTCTCATCCACTCTTTGGTTGCTGTAGCTCCGATCTAAACCCTTTTCCATCCACGATCGGATGTCCTTGCTTACTACGCCCGTGTCCAGTGGACTGGGTGGCTGTAAAACACTTCGACAACTGCCTTTCTTTTTGTTGAACACAGAGGTGGCATCATTGCCCGCATGTTGATGAGTAATGCTTTGGTTAGTGTTTTTGGGTAGAAAAGTTGCACTGGGGCTCCCTGAAGATCTCCTGGACCACCGTTTCCACAGCAACTGCTCACTGCTCTTTCCCAAGCCTTTAAGCAATGCTTGGGCTTGTGGGTCATCAGCAAGGGTCTCTCCAAATCTGACAGACTCAAATGTCCCAAAACTGTGAATATCAGGAACTTCTATGTCTGTTGTATGGCCCTGTTAATGATGATTACATGAAGAAAGAAAGTGCTTTAGTTCACAGTTTTGGCAATATATTTGTCAAATGTCTTGGGTAGATGTAGAGGTCCATGTCTCTAACCACTTTTCATGTCTGTTGCTTTTTGCTTACAAAGCAATTTGTATAATTTGCTTTGAAAATCAGTGTTTACTTACTTACTGTAGTGCTACGTTCGTACTACAGCAGCAGTGACAAAATGGCCAAGTGTGGCAAGCTGCATTGTCATCAAAGCACCATTGAAGTGTTACTCAAGTTTTTTTTACTTTTAGGTGGATGAAAAGGTTTTTATCCCAGGTAGCAAGGCAAGCTAGCTGCTTCCCTCTGTTTCCAGTTATTACGCTAAGCTAAGCTAAGCTAACTGGCTGCCGGTGGTAGCTTCATATGCCGGCCAGATCAGTATCAGTATTCTTATCTAACTCTCAGCACAAATGTATTCTTCAAAATGTTAAATGGCCCACAAACCTCATCCATGCCTGAAATATGTCCCAGGAACATTGACACGTAGGTTATGATGGACTGCTCATCTGGCGAGGCACATATCACATCTGTGGGAGGAATGACAAACACTTTCACTTTTTAACAGGGACACTGTTGCTACGGAGACGATCTTGCGAGGACCAGACTGAGCTTTTATGTGACAAGGAAGTACAATTAAAAATACATTTCCAGCTAGCTTTGGTGGGACTGCTCGACAGTGAGACTTGTGTTTCTGATTTATTTCCACCATTTTTTTAGTAGGTGGTGTCATTACACCACAATAAGCTTCTAACAGCGAGGTAAATGATGCCTTACAGAAAGACATTCGTCTCTGTGGAGGAACCTAAATGAATTTAAGGCACTCACTCCATTACAGAAGCTCTTACCTTCGGGCTCCAGCAGAGGCGGTACATCCAAACTCTGATGGGCTATTATGAATGCCTGCTGGACGTTTTCTTTTGGCTCTCTGGACAAACTCGCCCTCAAGTCAACCAAGTCTGGGTTTATGGACTTGATCAAAGCAAGGAATGCCAGACCATTCCTCCAGCCCTTCCCAAAGTCAGTCACATCCACCCCATACCTATATTTATAATGAAATAACATACATGCATGACCTCAACAGAGCAAATGGACACATTTTTTATTTCATAGCCATCATTAGGGCTATAGAGGTGTATACTTTGGTTCAGGGTGACTGAACCAAGGTGTGAGCAACTGGATCTTTTTCAGACTCACTTAGATGTGCATCTTTGAACCCACTGCAGGAGTGTGTTGATTGCTTTCCCGTGGTACTTTGGCTCCCTGGAAGCTTTTCTGCCTTTGCTTGGCAGAGTTGCGGTGTTACAGGAGTAGCTGTCAGGGTCATCTGACTGGGGTGAGAGATCATCGCAGGAAGGATAACTGCTCACTGATAAGGAAGAGAGGCTAGAAGACAGTTGCCTCTGGAGGCCTCTGGTTAAGTCCTTTACCTGTATTGGAGTAAAGAGGTGTGTATGTGAGGTCAGTGACAATGACTAACGTCTAGACAAGAAGGGCGAAACTATATTACAGCACAGGTGGTTGATGGGGGAAAACTACCTGGAAATGAAGGACGATGTTCCAGACAAGGTTAAGCACAACAGAAGGGGTGCCATCAGCAATACCGGAGGCATCGATGCCAAACAGTTTCACCTGGAGGACAGCAGGGAGGCAGCATCAATCTAGTTAGATTGGAAAGCAACAGTAATATCTGTTCTAAAACTGTCACTGTGTTTACAAGCAAACACACTCACATGTCGATCATCCAGGAAGGCTAGCGCCTTGGAAATGTTGTTCAGCCTGAAAATGCGATGAGAAGACGACCTGAACCTGTAAAGCTAATGGTAGAGATTACCGTAGAGGGAGGAGATAAACATTTTTTGAAATACATTCATCTTGAATTATCATATACAGCAAATATGAAGCTACAGCCAAGGAGATGGTTAGCTTAGTCTTCAAAGTTAATTTACGACTTCAGAGGTGAGGCGGAGAAGTGGCATGGTGGTTAGCACTGATGCCTTTCGACAAGAAGGTTCCGGGTTTTAATCCAGGTCGACTGGGGCCTTTCTGTGTGGTGTGATCATGTTGTCAGCTTTTAATTAGTAGCCGCCCACTGGTTTTGCTGATTTTTCTTTGTTCTGTCTTACAGTATGTTAGTGTTCCTAATAACATAATTTAAGCAGAATTAAAAACAACTTGCCCAGGGTTTCATTTGTGAGCAGGCTACTATAACTTGCATGCTGTGTTATTTTGGTTCCTTGCCAAAATAAACCTAATAAGGTTCACTGCCTCAAACTGAAAGTAGCAAATTAAAGGGGTAGGAAATACACGACACAATCAGGACCTTTCTATAAAAATTATCTCTAATTGTTTCTTTTTGGGGTGGCACAGTGGTGAGGTGGTTAGCACTGAGGACATGCTCGTTGGGTTAATTGATTCTAAATTTTAAGTGTGCATGCAAGTGTGAATGGTTGTCTGTCTCTCTGTGTTAGTTCTGCACAGAGAGGGTCCAGGGTGTACCCCACCTCTCAACCAATGAAAGCTGGGACAGGCTCCAGGACAAGTGTTTGCAGAAGATGAATGCATGAACGAATACACTTCAGGGGTTGATTTTCTTTGTTGAGAGTGTGGACAAACTGTTTCCTAAGCTAATTGGCCATAGAGTTGTGGTTAGGCACAAGAGTGGCATCAATCATATTTTGAATAGGTTACACAATCCAATAGGCTCCCACGTAAAGCGAACGATCTCAGCTGAAACAGGAAGGAGATGAATTAAATAAACTGAGACATCTTTAATATATTCTCTTTTCTTTGATTCCTACCAGTTTGCACCCGGACAGCTCCTCCAGCAGGGCCATGAGTATCCTGCCATCCTGAATGTCTGCAAACAGGTCGTGCACTTCAAGTGGAGGATCACACTGGTGATACAGACACAGCGCCGTTATTGTCGGATGTATTTGTGAGCTGTACACGCAGTGAGGACGTATTGATTTGTGTCTTACTCTCTTCAGAAACACATTCATCCACCTGGTGAAAGTACTCTTCTGCACCGCTTTCCTCTCATCTGGGGAAAAGAAAACAGGACCTTGGCCTTGTCACAGTAATAGACATATATATATTTTACTCGCTTTTACTGTTAAGCACAAGATGCATTTTGTGCTGAATATGATAAGCATTAAGGGATTAAAATAGATTTAGTTGCATCTAGCAGTGGCTGCAGTTAGATACCTCTCTTTTACCTCTTGCTTGCCAAGCATGTAGCAAAAATCAGGAGGGTAAAACCACAAAAAAGGTTTTAGTCCCTCTAGTTCCGCTTTTTGCAGAAACATTGCAGCATGACCTGTAACCTCTGTAGATATGAAAGCCTCCCTCCAAGCTAACAAGAACACCAAAACTAAATAGTTACATCTGATTCTACACTAAAATATCTTCAAGTTCTGCTATTACAGTCTAAATCCTACGTAGTGGATTTATGGAAGAACAAGGGAAACTGTCTGGATGAGTAAATCAGATGTTGCCTAATTCTGCATGTCATGCATTCCAACTTCTGATCTTTTTTATTTTTCACTGCTAGAAAACTATAAATAAAAACGACAAACCCATCAAAGCCTTCAAAACTACCTGGAAAATGACTTGTGTAGGCAGTTAAAGAAGGAAAAGAGCTACGTGTTTTATTAGTTTTACGACTATACACAGCAGTAGCCCAGCATTAGACTGTACCTTGGAGCTGCACATATTGATCACTGATCTGTCCCGTTGGTGTCCTCTGTGAATCCCCGTTATCCTGCATTCTCATTCAAACTCAGTCCCTCTGCTCATGATCTGCTCCCGACATAACAACTCCAAACGTCAGCAATTAGAAGTGAAACTCTGAGGTTTCCTTACAGAGCAAGGATGAAGAAAATGCAAAGCTAGGCAGCACGTCCTGCCTGGACACGCTGGAGCTTCTCTCCGAGCGCCACTCCCCTGGGCCCTGAGACAGCTCGGCTTGAACCCCATTGGCGGGTAGCAGTTCATAAAATCCTGTGTGCGAAGGCGGTCACGTAACCTGCTGAGATCCCTTTGGATACTGTTAATATGAAGGAATCAGCTGGGATTACAGTGTTAGGTTACAGGCTGTGAAGTTGCCCTTCATATGTCAGTAAAAATAAACTGTCTCCTTCTTTGATGTAAATATTGAAATTATTTCTCAGTTTGTCAGGCTCAGATGAAAGGGATGAGCAGAGTGGCTACCCAAGGGTTGGACTGAAGTTTTAATATTTGATCTTGAGAAAAGCTAGATTTTACCAGAAGTATTCTGAGATGGCACAGTCAAAACCTTTAATTGTGGATTGTAAATGAATCAAATATTCTCATTTTAGACTTGATACCGATCTTGGACCAATTAATACTACCTCTTGTCTTCTTTAATGCATACACTTCCTTTTACTTTACACATTTACGTCCATTCTTTCTAACAGCGTGGGTTCGTAGACACGGTTTTAGCCCATTGCTGCTGTCTGCCGTTTAGTTCTTCTTGTGTTGTTCTGGTCGTAACTCTGACTAAAACAGTGCGAACCCTAGTGGGCAATTTAGGAATAGCAGTTACTGTTATAAATAAGAATGTCCAGGAGCATGTAATATAAACTGATGACTGCACAAAAAGTACTTCATCTTTCACTTGTGACTTCTGAGTATTTTAACTGTGTGGTATTACATAGGAAAATTACATATGAATAAAACTTAAATAGTTATAGCTGATGCTCTTTTCATGTTCTTTTTTAGAGGTGTTTTAATAAAGCAGTATTCTTATAATTAACAATACACACACAAAAAGGAAATAAGTGTCCGGTACCATTTTTAATCACCTGAAAGCTCGCTCTGTATTTTGCGTAAGATCAGGTAGAATTTCAGTTGGGAAGATGTGTTCACAGTCAGTTAGGCCTATTTCCTCAGCTCAGTTCTAACTTCTTTCTCACACTGTCAGAATCACTTCATTCTGAATTTCAACATCACTGCTCTTCCCAATGATCCGTGTTTGCCCGTGTTCTCCGAGTCAATCAGTTCAAATGCACCGCACAGCAATTCTGTCACACTGCCTCTCAGACTGTCAATGATGCTGCCTTCCTTCCACCCATCTCCGCCTCGTACTGGTTGAAAGACCAGACCGAACCAGACCAGGCACCCTCACCATATAGCAATAACACTCCTGTTGCAGTTGCATGCAGTCTGACACAGGAACACACACAAAAACGGTTTAGGAACAACTAAAAAAAAAAAACATGAAGAACAGCACAAGGCGTTGACCTGGGCTCTAAATCCAAGTGTCTGTGGGACGATCCACAAAGGCCCCCACTTACAACATTCTGTTGCCAGACACCACTGAACACCCTCAAAATGCCCATGTCCAGTTCTAGAGGCACAAGGGAGACCTACACAATATTAGGTCATAATGTTATGACTGATCAGTTCATATAATTGGTTGTTATAATTTCAAATGATATCTTTTTTTTTAGTTAGCATATTAGTTAAAATGCTGTTTACAGCATATTTGTTGATGACCCCGACGACAACCGCGAGCTGAAACACGTTGGTCTGACAGCCTGTTATAACTTGTTAGGACTGATGTGTTTGGAGTTGTTCAATGTACTACCAGTATTGCCGGAGTCTTAGCCTTTAAGATGTTGCAATTTGACTTTAGATATATATTTTTTTGAATTGGTTCAGTATTCCTATTAATAACATGGAGTTTTACTACTACCACAGTGAAGTGTTAGCAACTCTAATTGTGACTGAAGAACAAGAACTTACAAGATATGAATTACTTCCAACTGGTGTTTATTACACACTTTGTGAACAAGACACTAGACAGAAAACAGATGAACTGCAAAATGTATTTTCTAAATTTGTTTATTGCACCATTTTAAATGGCAACTCTGATTTTTAAAATGCCTCTTAAGGATTAAAAAACACATAAGAAAATTGTCATTTGTACAACATTTTACTACAGTCCAAATTGGACTCATTTCCACATTTCACACGCACAAATAACCATTTGGTAAGAGTCAAATGGACTCAATTCTTTACCTTCTTAAGCTTTAAGTAAGGCTGAAGTAAAAGAGCATACTTCCCCCAATCTACAGTGCACAGAAGAAATCTTTGAACAAATGAGTTTGACTTATCAGATGCAAAGTTTTGATTGAATCAAACGGATTCTGAATAAATATAAATTTCATAGATGGTTTTTGGCAGTTCCATCCAAGACTTCTATATTTTTGTCAGAACAGAATAAACTGAAATTTGACAACACTGAAGTGCACGTCTATGGGTTGCGTTTTACTGGCCAAATTGGAGTAGCAGCGACTGGGTGAAATCCAAAACGAGTGACATTTATTAATGTGACAGCCAACAGTGCTCGACAGGAAGAGCTTCCCCTGTTTCAAACAATATCTGGCTGCCTGGCTTTTACTCTACCTGCCTCAAGAAGAGCAACCGCTACTGGATGAGGCGGTCACCACCGTGGGGAAGCAGGGATGTGTTCAAAGAACATCGCACGTGAACCTGCTGAGCCTCCAGAAGGCACGCCTTTTCATTCTTTGAGTTGCTTTCTGCAGCCTTGCTGTACCCACAAGCAACGGGCTCCGCCAGGGGCAGCGTCACAAGGCTGCAAAGAACGAGAGCGTTAAAACACAGAGGCTGGATGAACTTATGTACATTCTCATTTTTATTAAAGACTTTTACAATATTAAAAATATAGAAGATTTCGAAAAATGTAGAAAACTTGAGACCAACAACAACCTGACACTCTTAACACATTTCCAATTGTGATTTGGGGAAGGATCATGAACAATCACACTGGAACCTTTATCTACCTGAAGTCATGCATTTGTTGTTTTTTTCTGCCTAACATACTAGGCAGTTCAAGATTCTTCTCTGTAATAAATGAGAAATGTTTTCATCTTTACAGCAGGTCAGTACTTCCTTTGCTTCATAGAGTTTTTACTGATGCTCGTGTCCTTCACAAAGAGTCTCATTTCCTCCCCATGATGAAGCTGGGAGCCTCGGCATCATCTTCAGCCTCTTTTTCTTCTTCCTCCTCCTCCTCTTCGCTGCTGTCCGAGCTCTTCTCCTCGGTGTCCTCTTTGTTTTTATCCTCTAGCTTAGCTTTCTTCGCCATCAGCTTTTTCAGTTTCAGCTTTTCCCGCTTCTTCCTGCGTTTCGCTGTTCTCTCGTCGGCTGCCCGTTTGTTCTGCTCCACTTTCTCGAGATACTCCTGTTCTTTATCTTGCTTCAAAGCCATCTTGTCCAGAAAGTCTTGCCTCTGGTACTCTCTGCGTCGGAGGTGCCGGTAAACGTGGAACTCCCCGCTGCCTGCGCCAGCGCTGGAGCCCATCACATCTCGGACGAACTCCGGCGGAGCCCGCGGGTTCCAGTCTTTGGGTCGGTCTGGAATAGGAGCTGCTTTATCCGGATTTCGCATCAACCTCTCCAACTTCAGACGCTGTTCCTCCGCCGGAGTCTTGGCGATTACAAGAGGCCGAGCCTCTTTTCCTCCAGGTTTCCCTGGTTTGTTGTTCTTTTGCGTCGGCGCCGCCATCTTTGAAATCGTCACCCTCTTTTTCCTCTTTGCGCAAGTCGCCCCGGAAGCTCTTAAAGACTTCCGTAACCTGGCTGGAATTTATTTTATTTTTTTACACTTTTAATTTTAGGGTTTTTTACCAAATGGTTTCGTGTATTATCGTGATGGCAGTGTTTTTTTATATTTTCTAAAATGAAATATTTACTTCTGAACGCGTTTCTTGTGTAACTTAAATAATTGACGTGTGGCTTTACCAATGACAAATCAGAACGGGCTTTTTTGGTGACAGCTGACCAATCGACGCACCAAGTCCCACCTCTTCTCGCGAGCGTGTTTGTGACGGACTGGTTGTACTCCAGCGAGTGCAGAACTAAGTTAGTCAGTTTTGACGACGTTTCTTCTCCTCATTTAACTACACAACTTTCCGAAGACGATGAATAGTTTAATGAGATATACTGCTCGGTGTCTGCGGACGGGGGCGGCGGTCTGTCTTCCAAGACAAGCCGACGGGCGAATGTCGTTGGCCTCGGCCCGGCTCCTGTGCGCGGCGACGGATCTCCAGAAGGACCTTGGTGAGATGGTGAAGAAGGACAAAGTGGTGGTGTTTATAAAAGGGACTCCTGCTCAGCCCATGTGCGGCTTCAGCAACGCAGTGGTTCAGATTCTCCGAATGCATGGGGTGGACGACTATGCTGCCTACAACGTGTTAGACGATCAGGACCTCAGACAAGGTCAGTAAACTAGAATAACCTGCAACAAGTTGCCTGGGTGTTTATGTCACCATGAGTCACTGTCTTCCTTGTGTCCTAATGGTCAGCTCATTCAAAACTACGGGACTTTTCGGTCACTTGCCAAGGGCTCCTTCCAGCTAGTTTTGGAGCTGTTTTTATCAGTGTCAAGCAGCAGGGGTGAAGGGTGTGGTGCTTTAAGTCCAACGTTACATCAGTATTAATACATGGGGGTGAGAGGCTAGTACAGACAAACTCATTCTGTTTTGGCTCGATAGAATGAATTAAATAAGAGCAGCAGATATGCTGAGGCACAAGGAAATGTTTTGTAGGTTATGTCAACATTACCTTTGTTTATTGCTGTTGTGGAGTTTAAATTCAGCTATAAATGCCTCAATATACATATTAATCTGTACTTACAAAAAAATGTTAAAGGAGACTCTTCCTTAAAGCAGAAACGGCTGTTTCCCACAATGCATTGGGATTGTGCTGCTTAGACATGGAAGCACATGTTTAGAATGAATATTACCATTAAATCTTGTAATTATGAGTTATTTATACTTTGCTTTATCATTGTTTACATATTGATCCAAAAAGAACACCCATCTATTTGTATTCAGTGATCCCAATTATTCAGGTCTTCCAAAAATATCACAAAAAAACATTATTAATGAGGTATGTAACCTTTGGTAATAATACTAACGGGTAATATGAGAGGTAATAATGTGACTCTAATTTCATCGGCCTTCCACAGGAGTCAAGGTCTTCTCCAACTGGCCCACAATCCCTCAGGTCTACTTCAACGGCGAGTTCGTGGGAGGCTGCGACATCCTGCTCCAGATGCACCAGAACGGAGACCTGGTGGATGAGCTGAAGAAGCTGGGCATCCGCTCTGCGCTGCAGGACGCCGAGAAAGAATCCAAGTAAAGGACGAGTACAAACTTGAGACAGAGGACACATTTTATTTTTTTCAGGTTGAACCCCACCCCACACGCTGAAGATCGCTGATAAATCTACCCTCTAGGCAGCCAGTATGCAAGACCTACTCGCCCGGCTGGACGACAAGGCACAGCAAGAGGTTGTTTGATGTTTGCACGGGTTAAGAGTCTGACAGTTGAGGGTTTTAATGGAGGGAGGGATTGAAGTAGTGGCTAGTGTCTTCACAGGGATAGAAAAAAATCTGCTACATTTGTCATTAAAGCTCCATGAAGCATTTCTTTGCAACCTGTGGTGAACAGTCTTTATAGACGGCACCGATATTTTCTCATTTGGTGTTGAGAAGGTTGGTTTGGTTGGTTTAATAACTGAAATCGAGTAAATGCTATTGACAAAATGGTGATATGAGGGCTAATTTAAATATTGAAAGTTATGGGGCAGAAAACCAAAACGAGCTGAAAGATGAAAAAAGAAAGAGCTGAGCAAAACTGCAGAGTGATAGTTTTCTTTCACCTTTCAAGTAATGTGTAATGATTAGATCCACTGTTATAAAATTATTGATCATAGCAGCTTTAATGTTTCCTAGCACCACAAAGAAAACTTCATCATTTACCCTCTAAATTCCACATTTCGATACTTTTCATATCTCCAGTCACCAAATTCACGGTTGTATTTAAAGTATTGTTATGGGACATGAAAGCCCCACCACAGCTTTGGTTTCTCTCTGTGCTTTAATTAGTTTACACTAGAAGCTTCCATCACAATGCCCTCTAAAAGCTCTCCTACCTCCAATCAGTTGCAGACCAAATGAGCCTCAGACTGCACCAGGACTGTGTTAAGATCATTATAACACTGCCATGGTCAAACCAGGAAATGATGTAATCACACTTGAAACCTTCCAAATGCGCTGGCTGTACTGCCCTTCTCAGAATACAAGAAGGAAGAACAAAGAGGGGATAACAGTAAAGCTGCATAATAATAAATAATTATGAATTTGCCTTTTGAATGGAAGCAACTCTAGACACAGACGACGGCTCACTGACCTCAGTACATGCACTATCAGTGTGGCTCTGATCGAACCCTCACTGTCCCCTGTTCGTTCTTCCTGCCGGGAACCACACCCTAAACTGTGTCCCTTGTTTTTTATGTCGTCACCCACTGAAACGTGACTGATGTACAGCCCATGTGGACAAACAGAAGCAGCATTGTTTGTTACATATGTCCAACCTGTGGTGTTTGTTCATTTGTCACTGAAGGATTACAGTGCTTTCTGTTTTTGAGTTTTCTCCCGAGTCCAAGAACCTCTGATGTTTTCAGTCCTAGATGTTCCTCATGCTGCACACAGCTGTATTATCAAAGTAATGATATGTAGTACACTGTAAGATATTGTACATTGAAGGCATATTATTGAATGTATATGAGACGCATGTAAACCCTGCACCAATTAAATATTTTGTGACACAAGTACCAATGATCCTGTTTGCTGTGGCTTTTTTAAATTTGATCTGTTGGCACATGGATGTTAGCCCACTCCATCAGCTGTTGTGGATAAAACCTCTACCCACTGCTAAGAACCTCATCTGTTTTTTTGGTTTGTTTTGATTTTATCCACCTATTGGGATTATACACAAGTGGAGGCAATGCTCACACATGTGTAGCTCTCATACACTGATCAACCATAATATTATGACCACCTTTCCTGCCAAAACAATCAGAATTATGATTATTGACACATACAAGGGATTTGTCTGGCGCAATAAACATAACAAGAAATAAGAATATAAAATGGACAAAGGATATTTAAAAAGTTTCCTCTAGGTACTCCAGCTTCCTCCCACCATCCAAACTCATGCTCATTAGGTTCACTGGTGATTCTAAATTGGCCGTAGGTGTACAAGTGAGTGTGAATGGATGTCTGTCTCTGTGTTAGGCCTGAGATAGACTGGAGACCTGTCCAGGGTGCACCCCAGCTCTCACCCAGTGACAGCTGGGATAGGCTGCAGGATAAACCTGTTTTAACAGGAGATGATATAAAAATAGTACCAGAACATTTCATTCAGTTGCAGGAAGGGAACATTTTTCAAATGCCTTTGTATGCACTGAATATAAATGTGAGTTATCGGAGGAGTCCACCCCTTTTGCATTTTTCAGTTGAATTTCTTTTCTCACTTCCTCATTTAGAGAACTCAGACGTAGGGGAGCTGTCTCAGTTATGATTTTCATGTCGAGACTTCAGCTTCCTTAGTGACGAGGCAGTGGCGATGAAAGACTCACTGAATCCATTTTTGGGAATTTCTTTAATACAAAATAATATTTTATAAAACATAACTGATCTTTACACTAAAACTCACAGCGCTCAGTGGGACAGTTCAGTTCACAGCACTTGGTCCTTTCTGCTGTAGTTTCTGCTGCTGACTGCAATCCATTACCTTTAAAACCAACACCCACACGAGGCACGGAGAGGACAGAGGTCAGAGTTTCTGCAGGAAGCGGAGCACCAGGTCTCTCAGTGTGGTGCGCAGGGGCTCGTTGTTATCACAGACGATGTGCGTCCCGTCCTCCTCCAGCTGGATCAGTGTGTCCTCAGCCTGCAGGTGCAGAATGTGTCCGTCCGCCGTCTCTTCCACTTTAACCTCTGTGATCCCGTGCTGCTCATAAAGAGAAAAACACTAAGCTCTCATTTCAACAAGGTTATACCATTAGGAAAGTTTGATGGTCAGATTCAAGACTCCTTTGGGAATACTAAAGCCAGTAATGAATACAGACATGTATTTAAATATATGCTATATCAGGTCGGACTCATGGATGTATCGCATCATTCTATAACCAGAAACCAATCTTTAGATGCACAGTTTTTGAGCACTGAAACCACTTTAGTTGGAGGAGTGGTTGGAGAAGCCCATTCACTTCACTGATTTGTGTGAAATTATCTTCAAGTAATAACTTCAGTGTTTAACTATATAGTTTGTCTTGGACTATGCTTTACTCATCAAGGTAAATGTGCCTCAGTTAGAGTGGCAGCACCTCAGTGGCTTAAAGCATTGGCTTAGCTTCTTTACTCTTAACATTTCCCACCTTTTGCAGTGTGGCCAGGAAAGCTTCCAGGGGCACAGCTCCGCTCAGCAGGGGTTTGGGGGCCAACATCACCGGAGGCTCCTCCATCACACGCTTCCTCTTCTTGGTGGGGGGTGCGGGTGGAGGTCTGGGCACCGACTGGCCACACAAGGGGAAAGAAAAGAAAAGAAAAAGTCAGCTGACAGCAGAGAGGTAGCACTGCTCCAAAACGTATAGTGGACTCACCAGTAATGTGTGTTTGTTGTCCTTGGAGTGAATCACTGCCGACACGGTTGCCACAGAGACGCCAGGTTTAACCTCAGAGGGCACCAGGGAGTTAGCCAGCTAGAATTAGAATGAATAAAACTCTCAGAAGTAATAAGTGGCCACCTGCTTTCTGGTTGCAGGTTGAATATTTCCACATCATATTTAAACACGTGTCACCATTTCCTGAAAACACTTAAGGGAAATTAAAATATGCCCTCACCACCTGTCAATCAACGCTGTCGAACAACTCCATTAAGTCAACACACAGTGATGAAAGCTGGTTGTAGTAAAGCCTACCTCAGGCAGTATGTAGACACGCTCGTAGCGGCGTCTAAAGGGCAGGTTGAGTACAGAGCAGCGTCGGTAGGGCATGGGAGGAGGCTGCAGCTCCAGCATCAAGTCAGAGCGGTGAGACTGGGTCAGAGGGGGCTGGGTGTACTGCTCTGGACACACCACATGGAGGGGCTGCAGGAGGGAAAGATACGGGATGAGTAACTATAGCTTTTAACACACATCTGTTGAACACCGGCAGACTTGGGCTGATTTAAAGATGGCTGCGACGAAAGTATTGCAATATCTGTATATTTTCATTACCCAAAAGACATTAGATCACGGTTGTACACAGAATGATGGAAAAAGACAATTATTTCTTGACTTTTTAATTAAAACCACAATATTTGTATTGCTGCCCCCAGACATCTGTAGCTTGTAGTGTCAAACTGCATTTCTTGTGAGCATTAGTGACAAATCAACTCACTTTAAAATTATAATGGGTTTTCTCCGATTAAATTAAACTGAAAACTTTATAATGAGATGTGACCTTGTCGACCATAAAATATCGGATACTCGCTTAATTCTAATTTTCTGTAGTTCATCAATCATCCAGTCTGACTGTGTAATCAAGAGCTGCAAGAGCAAAATGTTAATGTTGGCTTAATGTTAGCGTGTTAACACAAATTAATCACACTTTTTGAAAATCTGTTTTAAATGTCACTTGAAGGAATATTTTTCAAGCTTTTATTACTTTCATCAGGGATTCAGCTGCTCAGGCCCGTTCACATACACAGTAAATGAATTTAACTTTGGTCTTGTCGAGAGAACCACCTTCATTGCTATAGGGCGTACTACTGCCCCCTGCAGGGGCGACTCATTTACTGCAACCACACTTCAGACTTTGCTTGCTTTCCAGTGTAATTACTCGTTTCCCAAACTAAGGTCTTGTCTCAGGTCGTGTTAACGGAGCATGCACACACACTTAAGATTAATAAGGATTTTAAAAATAGACTTAGTAAGATTATTGACAACTATTTACAATCTTAAGGCACACAAGTCCCTTTACGTGCGTAGAGGCCTAATTGAGTTGTTCTGGCATGATTATATTATAGAAGAACAACAGGCTGGTTCAATCAGTTAAACTGTTCTATTCCCTCTGCAGCTCATCAGGACTGCGTGATCCTTCCTCATGCTCTGTTCTGAATGCTGAGCTAACACTGTTCTGTTATTCTCT
Organism: Planiliza haematocheilus; assembly: GCA_005024645.1. Lineage (NCBI taxonomy): Eukaryota > Metazoa > Chordata > Actinopteri > Mugiliformes > Mugilidae > Planiliza > Planiliza haematocheilus. Next base: position 1,133,607 of record SRSE01000853.1, on the reverse strand, counting down.
CCATGACACGGCCGTTAGCTTCTAAAATGGTTTCACCCACAGGACTGTTACTGACTCTGTCATTATTTGCTTGTTGCACAGTTCTCCTCTTACCATTACTGTGTAGAGAAACCCATGAGGCAGGCTGTTCTGAATAAGTCTTACACAATAGCAACGTACCTGAACTTCCTTGAGCAGCTTAGATACTTGATGGAAGTTGAGCCGTGTGTCAATAGGACAGTAAACACACTTCATGGCTAACGGCTGGTAGGGAGCCAGAGCATCCAGGTAAGAGAAGTCTGGCTCTGGTGGTGTGAAAGAAAAGACAGAGAGTTATGAAAAAAAAGAACCCTTTATGGTACAGCACTGTTTAGCCAGTTGTAGTTACCGGTGAAGATGATGGTGTTGAGGCTGGATTTGCCCCACAGCTCCATGAAGTGGACCACATCCCCGAAGCGCAGAGAGGGGTGACCGGTGAAAACCACGCAGGGCTGACGGAACTCGCTGCTGAAGTCTCCGTGGATGCTGGGGTAGTGCTTCAGCTTGTTGGTTTGGATCAGCTGAAACATGAACATTACAGGAACTACTTGCAGTGGGTTGTGAAATGGAATACCAGGCTGAACTTTAACATATAAAAAATACAAATAAACATGAACAGAGAAGGCACTGCATTGTTGGTCTAATGTTATCTAATATGACAAGGCCTCTCAGAGCTATTTATCTTGGCTTACATCATCATGTCAGCGCACATTTTCCAGAAGAAAAGCAGGATTTCCAACTATTCACATACTCAGAAATGCGGCATTGTCCTCCAGCAGCAGGACTTACCTCTGCATGTGGGAACGGAGGCTCCGGAAGATACACCTTGTTTTGCTTATTATGACAGAGCCTGAAATCACAGTTAAAAAGAAGATCTCATAACTCCAATCACTATATCCCAAATGATTCTGTAGAGCAACCAACAGTAATTCAAGACAGTCCCATCAGAATGACAAAAATCTAAGTGATTCGTCACTTAAAGTTAAAATCTTGACCCTGCTTCACAGAAACAACAACACTTTAGTTGTGACTGCACGATAATGTAAAGTATGTCAAAAATGAAAGCCACTACAGCCACCATGTTAATTTAGGCCTGCATGGTCTATTTCAGGCACTGAGATTTGTGGATATTAGGGAATGTAAATGATGAAGCAAATTTGAATTCAGTCTTTATTCTCTGTATATCTCTGCTGAAACCAAAACTCAGGTACTTGTTGATCTCACAGTTTGTTGGAGAACAAAATATCAAGTTCAGTTTAACTGATGAATGATCTCAGTTACAACTCAGTTTCTAACAGTTTGTCCGCAATGACAGACTGTTCGAATGATAAACAGCTGCTCACCACTCGGCAAAGATCTGCGAGAACTCCAATGAGCTGTTGGCTACAGGTGAGATGAAGTAGAAGGGTGTGGTTCCCAGGTTGGCGCTCTCTATGAACTGGTACAGACACTCCAGCAGGTCGTATATCACTCCTGAAGAGTAGCACGGCACCAGCACATTGCCTCCCGCCCGGATGGTCATGGCTACGGGTCCAGACGCATGACAGCACGGTCAAACAAACAACATTTCAAGAGTGCATGAATGATTTAATCACCATGTGCTTATACTTTATCCACACATTCGACACGCGATTCAGTCCAGTACTTTTCAACCTACCCAGGTTACTGCAGAATTCTCCCAGCATGCCGTCTGGGTTGGCGGTGGGCATCTGAGTGAGGCCTGTTAGAATCAGAACATCACTGTTCTTCAGAGAACTCTGGTCCATCGGCTGGAAGAAGAGAAGAAGAGATATTTTGAATTATCATGAGCTCATGTAAAGTCATCCCTTCCAACTCGCACTGACAAATACACCCTTAAAGATCACCTTTTAAACCGCCTTATACAACCTTATCTTATTTCCAAACTTCTACTAGTTTAAGTTTATAATACGATTCTGGATCGTTACAGATTTCCTCAGGCCCTGCTGGACCTGCTGACCAACCTGTGGATGTGTGGTGAGGAGGGAAGAACCCGACACGTAGGACACTTTCTCGTGATGAGACTGGATGGTCCAGTTGGAGCTGCCCAGCGAGTAACCAGAGCTTAATGGGGAGATCTGTACGGCTCCAAATAGCTCCTGGAAACAAAAGGCAGGTCATCGCTGTGAGAAAACAATGACATGGGAATTGCAGGATAGATGCCACTGACATGTAGCCCTGTTCAGACTTATTGCAAGTGACCATTTGTAATTTCTCAGCAGTGAACAGTGTCTTTCTTCACCTTTACTATGGTGAATGTATAGTGTGTCTAAAAGCTTATTCCAAGGTTTGTGTCATGTTATGATGCACACACAACAGTGCTGTTTGTGGTAAGATCGGCTAGAAACAACGGCTGTAACAATACTTTATTGCAACCCAAAGGATGACAGCGCTTATTTGCATACAGACCGAGGCTGATCTAAGTATAGGTACTTGTGATCAGATCAGAGAATGCATTCAAGGAACCAGGTCAGAAAGGGCCCTAATTAATCCTGTGCTGGCACCAAGAGTAAAGCAGGAACACTCTTTCTTTTATGCCAATAGAATTAAACACGATTAAAGTTTCAACAATCTGTGGGTATTAGTTAAGACGATTTTGTTAACCAGATTAAACAGCTCTCTATAATTACATACTAATGTATATTGTAACAACAGAAACTGTGGATTGAACAAGCCACAGGACATAAATCCTGTGCACCCATGTCTGCACAACAAGATCAGATTCTTTTTAGTCCACTTCATGCACCAAAAGCTATTTTATGCATATCCAGTAAAGTGACAAATAATTCTTGATTAAATTTCAGAGAAGAGAATATTCTGACAACCACAGCCTGGTATCAGCAACGGTATCAGGATCAGGATCAGTATCAGATGTGTGTGTGTAGAAGTCCTTACCACTTTCTGTGAATAACCCACAAGCTGCACTTTGCTGAGGGCGGAGTTGACCTCCTGCATGCTGTAGCATCGCTTCCATGTCCAAACTTCCACTGCATCCTTCAGTGGCCCAGGGAGCATCCTTACATATATATAAGGATGCATACATCATTTATTTATTTACTTGGTATGTATTGTATGCAGATTAAGAAAAATAAAATTAAGTATGAGATTGTGTTTAATACCTCTGACCTAAAAGATTAAAGTAAAGCATACAATATAAGACTATTGGATTTAATATTTCTAGTTGACTTACCGTTGTATTTCCTTGTTCTTCCAGCAGGTGGCGGACTGAGCTTTGGGAACTCTCTCCATGAAGTTCACCAGCTCCTCCATCAGCAGCCTGAAGCAACAAAAAACAGCAAAATGCTCATAAATACATTTATTTTCATCTGACTATATTATTATTCACACTTTCCATTTAGTTGTTTTACACCTCTGACCATCTTTTACAAAACTACTATTAAAAATGGTAAAGGTAATGGTAAAACAGTTAAAACTGCCTTCAAAAGAATATTAAAAACAACAACAACAACACATGATTAAAGTTTTCATCTTGTGCCTCTTTACCTCCCGATCTGCAGGGTGGGCTCTGTGGCGTACACTGTCCCAGTGAAGCCTGTGTGTTCAGTGATGTAGGGCAGGGCCATCATGCAGTGGTAGTTGGAGATGAGGATGACATCAATGGTAGACAGGTCCAAGAGTTCTTTCTGTGGTTCAGATAATTGGGAGAAACAAATTGTGCATTATTGGCATACACGTACTTAGAATCATTTTCATATGAAGCGCAAACTGCTGAAGTGAAAGATCAGCAATCAGGCTTTGTTGATCATAAATAAAGAGAACAATTGATGAAAAACATACAGCTAAACAAAGGAAATGCACCGTGGCTATATATACGGTAGATTGCGTGTGGCGGGTTAACTACCTCGGGGAGACAGAATTCTGGCTGTGAGTCCACAAACACCCTTCCTGCACACTCCTTCAGCTCCTGGAAAGATGGAAAGAAAGTGTTTGGTCATGTATGGGTTTACATGTGTTGCACTATTTCACAGGCTAATGCCGATATAGTTTCACAGTCATACAAACAAAAGGCTGCTTCTTATACCTTTTCCAGGTTGATGTTTCCATCTTTAGACACCCAGCCAGGCAGTTTGGAAAGTCTTGGGCTGAGAAGGAGCAAAAACTGTTATTAATCATGATGATTCAGAACAATGACAAGTCTACCACCCATAAATAAATGAATATATCAGTGACTCACCTGTGGACTAGAGGGAGGGGCAGGAAGTTCAGGACGGAGGTAGTGTCAAGTCCACAGTCCAGCATGATGGTGGTGGACTTAAACTTGAGAACATTGCAGGGCAATGTAGGATGACCTGACAAACAGTACTGCAAGGAGGAAATACACAATCAGACACAAAATCAACTGTGCTAACAATACAGTACGGATAGAGAATAGTAAGATAAACACGACATGAAAATAATACAGAAGGGATGGATGCTGCCATTCTGATGGCTATTCTAAGTTGTGCGTGCATGGAGGTGTGGACTAGTTATCAGAAGACACAACCAGATCGCCCAGTTAACTAGTTAGTCTTGGGTAAATAGTTCACACAGTCTAGCTTTGTTTACTGCTGCCTCGCTAGCCCCAGCGAATGAGACAGAAGCTAACAAACCCTTCTATTAGCTTCCAAGCTAACATAGTTAACTGTTGCCTTAGTACGCCTTTTAGAAACTTAACTGCCATTATAGTCATTAATATATGCACCAACTATACTGTTAACTGTCGTTTGTATTACTCACCAATTTCATTTTTAACACAAGGTACGACTGATAAGTTAATTTATGGTTGTCAGATTTGCTAGCAGAGCATCGTTCTACACTGTTTTTCTAGTGTTCCCTCGCTTTGCCCTCTGCTGCCCCCTGTAGAGGTGGAGTGTAACTTACATCAAACATAATATTTAAAGGGCAAGGAATTAACAGGCATGCGTTTTGTATGACTGCCCTAAACAAAAGCACAGACTCTGGAAAATAATAAGAAAAACTGTAAATTAAAGCACTGGTAATGTTTGTCAACAAATGCACGTGTGCGTGGACTGCAGGTCTGCTAGTTAGGCGCGTCTGCTTAAACCAGAGCCGCATATAAAAAAGATCAAGGTGAACTACGAACTGTAAGGGCAAACGTAAAAATGCCCGTGCTTTATTTAAGTTTGAAAATAGTATTTTGACGGCTTAAATAGACAACTTTTTTGAGTTATGTTCAAGTTGGAGACGTTTTTATGTAACAGGAGGCGTTGTGACTGTTATGGGACGAGTGCCATAGCTATCCACGACTCTATAGCCTCCTCCTCCTCCTCCTCCTCTGCTAGCAGAGGTTAGCATAGCGAATACAAACAATAGTAGCGACTGGTTCAACCACTCCCAAGTGACTAATACAGGGTATCCTTATCTCGAGAAAGCCGACTTAATACGTGGTAATGTTTCGAAACTGATGTAGTAGCATCGGCAGCCAGCATAACTGCATCTCCGGTAGGCCGTGTGTTTTTGATACTGTTTTTGTCTGCAGCAGCTAGAAAGAAGATTCATATCGTTAGGGTTAGCTCACTTTCGGAACGACTGAGGTCGATGCTTTCTCATGGAGGATTTGTACAATTAGTAGTCAAGAGAATTTACGAGTGGACAAGGACAGGTAGGAGTTGAAATACCTTATTTTGTTTAAATTTACTGACGTTAGAACCAGTCTGACTAGGTGACACAACAGGGTTCCATATGGTTGTACATTTGATGCAGTTAATTAAAGCTACATTCATATTCTCTCATAAAAGTGAAACAGTAGAAAGTTTTCACAAATAAACTAAGTAAAGACAAGTACAATATCTCTAATAACGTACAGGAATATTGAACTGACAAAACTTTACACTGAGAAGTAAACGTGTTCTAATTGTAGCTGTGTTGAATAATCTGACATTTAACACACCAAAGGTGTGTCGAAATAGTGCTGATCACTATCTGTCATGACAGAGGGCGTCCCACTTCCTGCCAGATTTGACCGAGATTTGTGTCTATATTTACAGACAAGAGGAGGTACACTCTTGGTTTCTTCGCCATGGGGAACACCTGCAGTAATCACCTTGGGATCCCTCCTGCCAAGGGTCCCAACCCTGTGGGCTGCACTGATTTCATGATGGACCACACTGCACAGGTAAAAAAAACAAAACAACAACATGACACTGAGAATAGTTGCTTTTTATTCAAATTTAAAAAGCGATTGCAATGGGAGTTCAACAGGTTAGCTACTCATTGATACAGCCACCCGTGCTGCGTTTCAGCGAGTAGTTCCAAAAAAGCTGAAGACAAAGTCCACTAGACTAGTACGGTTTCTTGAGGACGTTTCACCACTTATCTGAGATGTCATTTAAAAAGAGACTACTGCGTGTGTTGCTCGTCAGAAGCACATATGACTTGTGTTCATAGACTGTATGCTAGTCTCACGTACTCAGCTTAAGTAGTGACAGCATCTGTGCACAAAAATGCAATCACATTTAGTGAACGAGATGTTCGGGATATGATGCTACTCATGTGACAAGAGAAAATGTCATTTTGCCGAACTCCCGCTTCTGCCTCTTCAACAGGGCACCTTCTTTCGCCTTTACTATCCTTGCCAAGAGACTGAAAGAGCGGAGAAACCCGACTGGGTCCCGTGCAAGGAGTATTTCAACGGCCTTGCAGACTTCATGAAAATCAACAGGAGTCTCAGTGAAAGGATTTTCAACTACCTCTTTGGTGAATACACGTCAATGATTATTTCCTGGTACATATGACACTTGGTACCTGCAGCAGCTTAAGGGGTTTTTACTGTGAAACTGTCTCGCACACGTTGCTTTTTTTGTCTTATGTGTTTTCCATCCATTCAAGAAACAACTCAGTTGGTTTCCTTTTATTTTTGCATGCCATGAAAAATCATATCAGTTTTTGTCATAAGTGTGTCATTGTTGCACACACTATAATGTGCTTTTGACAACAGCGAAAGTTTCTGCTCTTACATTGACCTAGCAGTCTCCTGAAAGAAGAAATCGTAGAAAGAAGAAGAAAAGCTTCTAGTAAAGTGGCTAAAAATGTACAAGAACAAGCTAATGTGTGTCGTTTGTTTATTTCAGGGTCCTTTAAGATGCCAGCCTTTTGGGATGCTCCATTTAAATCAAATGGAAAATGTCCTGTAATTATCTTCTCTCATGGCCTGGGAGCATTTAGGTACACACAGTACACTGTTTTTCACACTGCTGCATTTTCAACTCACTCTAAATGATATGCTAACACGTGATCTGTGCAATCTGTGTTATCTTTCCTAGGACTTTGTATTCAGCTATATGTGCAGAAATGGCCTCTCAGGGCTTCATCGTGGTGTCCGTGGAACACAGGTAATTTTGTTGTCATTAGCAGAGGAGTTATTCCATTAAAAATCCTCTTGAAGTACACAAATCAAACAGATCTGAAGGATCTCTGCGTGTTTGAACTATGCTCCATTCATATGCTCTCCATTTGGAGGAAGTTCTGGCTGAACATTAGCCGAGCAAACAATTACAGAGGGCAGTCTCGTCTGCGCGTGGCTGTGTGTTTATCTGTGGAGTAGGTGGGGAAAGACTGTGCACACAATGGTACGAACCAGGTCATCACATTTCTTTTCAGTATAGAGACAAGGGGACCATATGGAGATGGAACATAATGGCCAGGGTCGGTTCGTGGCGCACGTCGACGGAAGTGGTATTTGACTGAATATCGGCAGCCTGTTGAAGGCTAAAGCCACAGAGAAAGCATGTGGCAGTCACGTCACAGCTGGGACATGAGACCGGCAGGTGATTGTCAGTGGTCAGTCGGTCTAGCCGCTCAGCCAGAAGTGCTTTTGTCGCAGTGACAAAGCAGGTTGCTTAGTTTCTGACCAATATACTAAACAAGAACTGAGGATTCTATTTCTTCTATTTTTGATGTCGTATTGTTTTTTTTTATATATATATAAGCTTTACCAAAACAAAAAAAGCTGAATTGGCAACCAAGTTTCTTCTGAAGTGTGTTAGAAAACTAGACTAGAGACAATAAATGATGCGCACCATTTGTTTATTTACATGAAATCGTGTGTATTAACAGTGTATTATAAGACCACGATAAAAACTCTGTATTTCCTGTTAAGATAGTTAAAGGAAGTTGTGTCTGACTGCAATTTTACAGCTATTGCTGTTGCGATATTGGACAAGTTTAAGTGTAATTTGCTGGTGACATAGTTTTGGGTGGGTCATCACTATTTGGGTTAGTTTGGGGTAATATTTTCTAATTAACAGTTTTTTAAAAATGGCTCTATTTTTAATTCTTTCCATAGTCTGCTTTGTACTGTATTATTTTTTCCCCCCACAGAGACGAGTCAGCCTCAGCTACGTATTATTTTCGTGAGAAGTCAGAATCAGAGATGTCCAATGAGAATATGCCCACAACATCAGCCTCCGCCCAAGACAACCTGGTAATAGAGTGGATGTACTACAGAGCTCTGCAGCACGGAGAGAGCGAATTCGCCCTCAGGAACAAACAGGTTGGCTTACCTCACTTAAACGAGTGCCTGTATGAAAGCATGTAGGAATGAGATTGTTCCTTCTTCCACTGTGGTTTGAGAAATGACTGTTGCTCGATTTCACATCACAACGCACAGCAACGGGAAGGCAGCATGCCACTAGTGTTAAAACCAAACCACATCCTTGTTTCTTCTGTCTCTTTGTTCTCCGTTTACTTTGGCAACATCACATTTTATTGAGGTTGTATTTCAAAGAATTAACCAGAACAATGACATGTGATCTGCACTTATTCGATCCTCCAAACTGTGCTGACTCTTGTTTCTCTCACTCAGGTGAAGCAGAGAGCAGATGAATGTATTCGGGCTCTGGACAAACTCACTGAGATCAACTCAGGAATAGCTGTGCAGAATGTTTTGCAGACAAAGTTCGACTGGACGACACTGGAGGTAAAGCGTTGTGTTTTAGGTCTACAGATCTGATGAGTCAGCTGAGCAGCAGCGTGCTGTACTCAGCCGCAGACAAAACTAAGAGAATGCGGAAGTTATTGTAAGATACAGAAACTAGACACTGCAAGTCAGTGGCAAACACAAGTGTGGTCATAACTGTTGCAAGTAATATATTTGTGTTCACTTCACGAAACTTAACAGTGTCCAAAAGAGACCAACACGCTGCAAATAGACAAAGCAAATAAAAAACGTTCTCACCATTTTGGCGACATGCACACTGCAAATACTCATCAGCGCTGAATACAGAAACACGATGTGAGCTGCACGAATGACAGCAGATTGTTTCCAAGGGAGATTGATACATGCTTAAACATTGTTAATGCCATCGATGCGCAAATGAATTGTTTTGTCGTCAGCCCATTAGAATTAAAAAGCAAATAAAAAGCAAAAGGCTCATAAGGAATCATTAGATCAGGGCGTTAAAATAAAAGAAAAAAATGTGATGCCACTGAAACATAGCAGACTTCAACATCCCAAAAGTCATAATTGCTCTGAAAAAGAACCGCGTCCCACTGAGTTGCTGTCATTGCATTGTGATTCATAATTGCTGGTGTTACGTGTGGAGTAGTTGTAGTGCATTGAGCAGCATAGATCAAAGCCTAAGAGGCAACTTTAACAGAATAATGTACTATTTTCATATAGGTAATTGTTACCTCCCAAGTGTGTAGCCAGGGGATGAAGGGAGGAGAACAAAAAAAAATAGTTTCCGGGTTAAAGGAAAGCAACACAGAGACCGATAACTGTGTGTAAAAGAATGGTTCTTTATTCAAAAACAAAGTACTAATGGTAACTAAGAAAGCTGGTCACGAAACTAAACACAACAGACCAGAACTAACGGCCACAAACAAACTAAAGGGAAAAAAACAAGAAAGATTAGTATCACACTAGTACGACAAACTGCCAACAAACTAGCCAACCAGCTTCCACTTCCACCACTGTGGTTACACCATCTCTCTCTGTCTCCATGCCGCACCTCTCCTCCTCTCTTTAACCAAAATCAGCTGATTACCTGAGTGGAAAGGGCTGCTGGTAGGAGGAGGGGCGATCACCTGGAGGAGGAGAGTGGGAGAGAGAGAGGCACAAACACACCACAACAACCACAGTGGCACTAGGGCCGTAACAGTAATACATATTCTACAAATATACATAGTACAAACTAAGATCTATACCTAGTATTTTGACTAAGAATGAATTACAGTCATTTACACTGCCTGGCCCAAAAAAAAGTCACCACCAAATGAAAAAAAAAAAGGTCCAGGATTTATTTCCATCCATTGTTGAATTCATTTTTCACCAAGATCTTGTCTTGATGGTGGGAGCTGACCACTGTGCAAAACTGCAGCAACCCCACGTCTAGACTAACACCACAACCACATAATGTGTCTTTCAATGTGATTCTTTAAGATTTGAGAAGCTACTCATTACATCGGGGGTTAAATAACTTGTTTCCAGCTGAAAGACAATCACCCATGCAGTAATTATCCAATAATCTATTTGCTTAGTTAAATCCAGGGGGTGACCTGGACCTGCTCACAGCTGAGTGTAGTGTTTTTGTAGTACCTGTCACTCATTCTCCACCCCCTCTTGTCTCCTGGCTAACAGAACTCCATGGATCTGTGTAGGATAGCAGTGGTGGGGCATTCCTTCGGTGGAGCAACAGCGGTTGAAGCTCTGTGCAAAGAAGTTAAATTCAAGTAGGTGTTTTAGCAGCAACTCCAGTCTCTTCCATTATCATGTGTAAAATTAGAGCGCATACTCTCACCCGGCAAAGATTCTGAATACTTGTGCTGACCACATATCTAAACAATGCATTAATAGCCAGCTATAACCTGAATTTACATTCATGGTGTCTGTGTCCAAACCCGCGATCAGGTGTGCAGTAGCACTGGATGCCTGGATGTTTCCTTTGGATGAAGAGATCTTTCCTCGGGTGAAGCAGCCAATTTTCTTCATCAACTCGGAGAAGTTCCAGTGGGCGGGGAACATCAGCCGCATGAGGAAGCTGGACTCTGCTGTCATACAGAGGAAAATGATCACTATCAAGTACGGTGGATGGAACCGTTGAGTCACATTAGGAGATTTCATTTCAAAAAATGTTTCGTTCTAACTTGGTTGTTGTTTTTTCAGAGGTACAGTCCACCAGAGCTTCCCCGACTTCACCTTCCTGACTAGCAACTGGATCGGGAAGCTGATGAAGCTAAAGGGAGAGCTCGACCCAGAGATCGCCATCGACCTCTCCAACAAAGCAACACTAGCCTTTCTACAACGGCACCTTGGTAAGAAAAATGAGCAGTCCCACAATCCCCCGCGCTCCGTTACTAGAGTCATGTGGTGAAGCAGAAGTGCATGTTCTGTTTTAAAAATGTTGGATGTTGCAGGTCTTGATATGAACTTCAATCAGTGGGACCCTCTGATTGACGGTGAAGATGAAAACCTCATTAAAGGAACTAATGTAACAGTGCTTCAGTCTGCCATCTGAACTGCCGCCGTGCCTCGTGCACCTCGGAAAACCACTGGAATCACGGTCAGCTGAGCGATCTGCACAGGAGTCAGTGCAAAGGTCTCAAAATCAAGCCAGGCCTCCTTGGCATTTTTGAAATTACACTGCAGGAGGCCTGCCAAAATGAAAAGCTAATCTCAGGAAACGCAGACGCCGCACTCAGTGGAGCGGTGTTTTTTTTTTTTTTTTGAGGCCTGAATGTTACGGAAAAGCAGCCCTGTATTTATGAAATCTTTACTATTCGCAGCAATTTCCTAGAGAAATCTTTAATCTTTATAAAGCCACTTGAGAATATGTTATTTTAGACAAATACTACACGTCTCTTTGGATATATGATTTCCCAGCAGAGACGGGCTACTCTATGATTGCTGTGTGATTATGTGATGAGGCATGTAATCAGTATTGCATTTAAGCAACCAGCCAGGGAAAGATATGTGATCTTAAATATGAATGAACCAAGCATCCATTGTGATTGAACAGAAGTTATTATGAACACTAAAAGGCTGCATTATGTGCCTTAACTTACGGTACAGTTCATCCTGGGTCAGTGACGTTACACTTTTCTACACATACTGTCTGAGATACTTGCATTTGTACACAACTGAAATCCAATAAATCTGGTTTGTATAGAAATATGTTTCACACCAATTTTTTTTTTTTTTTTTTTAAAGGCTCCATTGTTCTGCCTTTAAAACGAAAGCTTAGAAACTGGTACTTAAATACTAAACAAAATCTAGCAATGAAGGAAATGCTGAGATAGTTCCTGTTAAAAAGTTTGCAAGCCCTTGCATCTCTCAGTAACAACATTAAATGTCTGGGGTCGCTTAGTTCTGTTGTGGTTAGTTAGTGGTTCAGTCGGGTTATTCAAGTTCACCCGTAATACGTCTTGAATCAGTGAACCAATAAAACAACAACAAACAATTCATTTAGGGAGTGCTGCAGTGCCACCATTACTTTTGCATTCCTGTACTTTCCGCTAACAGGAGCCAGCTTGCCAAATCTGGCAGGAGTTGTAGAGTGGTTCTAGCTTGGTAACTGGTTTTACCTCCTTCATGTGCAGCTTGATAAAGCCGTCGTCGTGCTCAAAATCTTGATTAGTCTACTTGGCCGTGACTTGCATTTCCTGCTTATGAACAACATTTTCTTGCATTATTTTTGTATACATGTGTACATTTGGGGCTTCAGCTCAGTAGGTAGAGCTGGTTGTTCGTGAGGAGACACCGGTTTTCAAATTGCTCTCAGTACTTGCCACTGGTCTGTGAATGAGAACGTAGATGTGACTGATTGTAGAATGTTTTAGGTGCCGTCATGTGGAAAGTTGGGATAAAGCCAAGAGCGTTTACTTTAAGTATCCAGTAAAGACAGAGCTAAGGACTCATCAACTGATTATATACTGACATTCATGTAAGTCATATGTCTGAGATGTGGAAACTTAACCGTGACGGTAATCTAAACCCATGTGTCATGTTGTGAACGGAACATTCAGAGGCCTGTAAACTTTTGTTCAGGGTCATTTGGGTCAACCAGTTATTATATAGACCACTTTTTGCATAATTAATCATATTTCCTGCCAGGATGTGTGACCTTATGACCTGAAGTCTAGAGGATATAACACTAAGCTGCTGCAGCATATGGGGAGGAAAACTCACCCACACAGACCTATACTGATATTTATTTTGCCAGCGGAAATACACGGCACACAAATATTCACACCAAATACAGAAAACACTTGTGCATTTTAGCCAACAGATTCAAAACTTCAAATAAATGTGAGGCAGTGTGACAGAACAGATCATATGTAACCACAGTGCTTCACGTAACGCTGGGCAAACTGGATATCGAGAACAAACTGTTAAAACAGAACGAACCATCGGTTAGCAGTTAGGTTGTTTATCTTAAAGAAGGAACCACTGGATCAGATCAGCAAATCAAAACTCATGCAGAGCACTTGGAACATACAGATAAGTTAACCAAAAGTGTTTGCTACAATGTAAAGCGTATGCAGTTGATAAACATCAGTCATGCAAAGGAAACTGACAGCTATTACTCCTCTGGCAGATTCGCATGAGCATTTGCAGAGATGAGATCTCTGACGGCTCTGCTTCAAAAAGGAAGACGACAAATGAAAAAACTTCAGTTGTGTGATACTTAATGCACGTCAACAGACCACAGATGCAGTCCTGCAAAGAAACATTAAGCGATAGGGATTAGAAAAAAAAATCACAAAACACTAATGAGGTGCTTTGCAGCTTCCATAGTAACGCGTGTTCTCAGTAGAAAAAGACAAAGGAGAGAAAACAGTTACTGACTTCTATTTCATGAGCAAATTCAAAGTACACTCTCTTCCAAAAGTACTGGAACAGTGAGGCCATTCATTTGTTTTAGCTGTAGACTGAAAACAACTGGGTTTGACATCAAAAGGTGAAATTGAGACAAGAGATCAACATTTCAGCTTTTCAGTATTTACATCTAGATCTGATGTGCAACTTAGAAGGTAGCACCTTTTGTTTGGACCCTCGATAGAGCACCCCAAATGACATTGGAATTATATGAATTATGTGCATTTTAATGTGGCCAGCTGTGATCCAGTCACACACACAAAGCACAAGACAAACTATTTAAATTTATTTTAAAATTGTATCTCTTAACCTCTCAGTTGATTGTCATCTGCCACTGCATCAGCTTCCTGTGGAGGGTTTGATAGAAAAAGGAGTATAATCAAGATTACAACCAGGAACATGTCCTGTGTTCTGTTTATAGAGTTACACTGCCTGGATTTAACTAAGCAAACAGGTATAAGCCTCCTATTGGATAATTACTGCATGGGTGATTATCTTTCAGCTGGCAACAAGTTATTTAAACCCAACTGATGCAATGAGTAGCTTCTCATTTCTTAAACAACCATGTTGAAAGACACATCGTGTGGTTGTAGGAAATATGTTAGTCTGTTTGAGAAGGAAGCAGAGCATTAAGCAGAGAAAACATCTAAGGAGATTGGTTTAAGAATTGTCCAACACATTATTAAAAACTGGAAGGATCGTCTTTCGGGAAGAAATGTGGCCAGAAAAAAAGAAAGAAAACCACTAATCAATTAGGCTAACTGGAAAAAAGGCTTCAGTTTGCTAGGGAGCATAAGGATTGAACTCTGGAGCAATGGAAGAAGGTCATGTGATCTGATGAGTCCAGATTTACCCTGTTCCAGAGTGATGGGGGCATCAGGGTAAGAAGAGAGGCAGATGAAGTGATGCACCCATCATGCCTAGTGTCTACTGTACCAGCCTGAGGGGGCAGTGCTATGATCTGGGGTTGCTGCCGTTGCTCAGGTCTAGGTTCAACAATATTATGTGTCCAAAGAATGAGGTCAGCTGACTACCTAAATAAATTGAAAGACCAGACAATGACAGACACCTTCTGCAAGAGACCTGGTTATTTTTAGGTACACCAAAGCAGCATTCTTCTGAAACAGCCTTCAATATCTTCTATTCTCAAGAAAAAGGAACTTCCTTTACTGGCCTGGGTGGAGTTAAAATCATTTGAATACTTTCACAATACTAAAGATGATGCCGAATTTCACTGTTATCCACAGATAAGGGAGATGGTTCATGAATATGACACAATGCCAACAAACTTGTACAGATGTCCTGTTGGAGATCTGTGGTGTTGTCTTTACTCGAGTCATTCTAAAATAGATTACTGGTCACTAAACCAAAAGCAAGTGTAGGACCATGTCAGTGATGCCTTTGGGAGGAAGCTGGAGTACGTGGAAGAGAAGCCATGCAGACACAGGGAGAACATGCAAACTCTGCACAGAAAGGCCCAGTCTGGATGCACAATATGTAACTCCCTTTTGTGTTTTTGGCATCTGTACCTTTCACCTTGATTAGCTCCATTTTAAAACCTCTGCTGAGAGGGTTGTGTAAGAAGCAAAATAGGAACCACTAACCACACTGTTGCACAGGAAGAACAAAGGAGGACAGCAGTGTTTCAGCCTGAATATAAGAGAGGACAGACACTAAGTGTTCACAAATAAGTACGCACTTGTGACCTTGTCACTCCAAGTCACGCCAAACTATGAATACATGGGAAGAACATTCTGTTTTGTATGTGTTCTGAGACTTTAAAAGCTGGATTAGATGTTTCATGGAGATCAGCACTCTCTTCGGGACCAACAGCCTTGCGGGGAACCTTAAGAAATGGATCACACGCCAGTTAGCTTTGGAGTCTATCTGCTCACATGCATATCTGTCTCTCTGTCTCTCTCTGAGGAACATGCCAAGACCAAGGTCCCTCTTTGGTGTCTTCAATCTCACTCTCTGGAAGACACTTTGCATTAAAGACATAGCTGTAGAGTTAGATGATAATGTCTTCACTGGAAGACACTTTGTATTTTCTAGCTGGTGTGAATCCTTATCTTCATGTTTATGCATTATAGCCAATTGGATGCTAACACTCCGCCTGCCTCGACCTTGCCTGCTGAAAAATCTGAGCTTTACTGATGACGAATCTTCGGTTCTCCTCGCTCGAGCCTAAATAAACTCCTTCAGCATAAGACATACAGGACTCTGGTACTTCTTCCTCTTAATCGGCACCACCACAAATTCCTCCCTAACAATCGGGATATGGAAATGGAAAGATTAAAACAACAAATGTGAAATTCTCAACCTACATCACTGGCAACAGGTGATAATCTGTTGAGTTGGGTGGAGCTACAAGCAGTTCACCAGCAGGATGGATTTAGTTTACATGAACATGATTACCAAAGCACTTTTGGCAACTTATTTGATGCGAACTGATCACATAGCATACTAAAAAAGACAGATGGAATTAATGTGCTGCTTACCAGAATCAATGATGTTGTATTCACCGTTCCAAGCAGAACCTCATTGTTAGTTGTTGGAGTCTCTGCCTCATCTGTCGTCTTAATACAGTTCTCATCCCACGGTTCAGAGTTTAAGTCAGCATCAGTGTGTACAGAGCATTTGCTGCTCTTTGGACGACTTGATCTCCTCATCTGCTGCGTGTGGGTCAGTGTCATCAGCACTGTGCTCTTTACTGTGGACTGTCTTGAGATTGCACAGAAGACATACTGGCAGTTTGTTGTCCTTAAAGCTGTGATAATGGCTGGAAAACTTAAGCAGTACCGCAAAACTTAAGCTGTACTGTACATGTGTGGTAGCACAAGAGCATAAAAAGAAACATAAAAAACGCAAGAAGCTACCGAAACCAGGCTGGAAACCAGAGGAGTGCCGGGCTGCTGCATCCAATTTCAGTCCTACTATGGGACTGCAGAGACTTAAGTTCAAATTCCTAGAACAGGTCTGGTGACACCTTTGAAAATCCTATTTCATACATCTGCTAGAATATGTCAGTGATGTGCAGGAGAAATGTTCTGTGAGCCACCAGTACATCTTGCACATGTGCTGTCACAGATTTCCCACAGAGAAATTCAAAAAATTCAAGAGCCATTGGAGACCGTTTGTTCTCATTTGAGAGTGCTATCGCATTGGCTAGCACACAAAACTCCACTTCAGAGTTTGCCAAGTACCATCTATCTGAACAAAGTATTGGTCACCAGGACTTCCTTCCAAGCCTTGAAATGCATTTCCAGGAGGCTGAATATGAAAAGCCAGCCACTCATAATCTACTGTCCTCCACTCGCAAAATTTTCCCCAAAACACCACAAGCACACAAAGGAGATGGAAGTCGACCCTGGTTATTAGAACTGAAACATCTGATCCTTGTTTAGGGAATGCCTGGACTGAAGACATTTCGGGTGTTTCGTAAATTCTAGCAACCCATTATTTGCCACTTCTCACCAATACTGCTAAGTGAGTGGCACACAAAAGACAAAAGGGCAAAAATGAAACTGAACAGTACTACCAATGAATAGAATCTGTTTCTTTTGAGTGTGTGCATGTGTGTGTGTCCGGGGAATTATCAATCTGCTTCCAAACTAAAACATGCCCAACACACAGATAAGGGAACACAGAAGCTTCTCCCATTAAAGTTTCTCCCCAACAAGTACTTTCAGTGTCAAAATCCACCTTCATTTATGTTTCTAAATGATCTAATGATGACAGCAGAGAAATGTGGCCATCTACATCACGTTTGTTTTGTTACATCTTACCTTCACATGTCACATAACTTGCGGTTAACCGAACACACTTATGTCATCATTATGTCATGTCACAACATACAAACAGCAGGCTGTCGTAAAGGCAACTTCATGGATCAGTCAGCACTGTGTAAAACAGTCATACATACAGCGCATCTGGAAAGTATTCACAGCACTTCACTTATTCCACATTTTGTTATGTTACAGCCTTATTCCAAAATCAATTAAATTCTTTTTTCCCAAAAACATTCCACACACAACACCCCATACCAAATTTACTAAAAATAAAACACAAAGACATCACATGTACATAAGCTTTTAGCATCCTTTGCCATGGAGCTCAAAATTGAGCTCAGGTGCATCCTGTTTCCACTGATCATCCTTGACGTTTCTACAGCTTACTTAGAGTCCACCTGTGGTAACTTCAGCTGATTGGACATGAAGGTCCCACAGTTGACAGAGGTGCATGTCAGAGGACAAACCAGGCATAATGTCAAAGGAATTGTCTGTAGATTGCTGAAATAGGACTGTTTTGAGCCACAAATCTGGGGAACGGTTCAAAAAGATTTCTGCTTTTTTAAAGGTCCCAATGAGCACAATGGCCTCCTCCATCCATAAATGGAAGAAGTTCAGAACCATCTGGACTCTTCCTAGAGCTGGCTGGTTGTCTAAACTGAACGATCAAGGGAAAAGGGCCCTAGTCATGGAGTTGACCAAGAACCTGATGGTCATTCTGTCAGACTTCCAGCATCCTCGCAGAGTCTTCTTAAACTCCGTAACACCAAGCTAGCCGATTTAATGACCACACACACAAAAAAAACTACCTACAGCCGTGGCAGCATTAAACTTGTTTGAGCTGCTCAAATGCTTCTAATGACTCATGTTTGTTTTCCCTCAGTGTTATTCTTGTGGCATAATCTGTTGTATAAGATTAACCACGTCTGAAAAGAGTGTGGCGGCCACACAATCAACGATGACTAACAATGACTTGCCAAAAGTTCAAGTGTGTTGTTTTACTTCTTCAAAGGGTGTTGCCCACCAAAAAAAAGGACATGCCCGTGGGAGCACACTCATACTGTTAACACTGTTTTTCCATTACATATATCAGTCACATACCAACCTGCCAGTTCATTAGGTACAGTAGTGAAATCCAATGTTGTTTAACTAAGAGAGATTCAACTGTGTGTTAATTTGTAGTACCATTGTGCTGACACCTGTTTCTATTATTTTGACAACCCCATTTTAGTCAGTGGGCCTGGCTAAATGACAGAAACACACCACAAACTGCATCGTCCATTTTTTTGACTCTGTTTCACCATAAACTGAACATTGTGACAGTTGTGAGTTGAGATTTAGTGCAGGACTCTTATATTAGAATGCTTTGGTTTTCGTAGTGTACCTAATGACTGCAAGAAAGTGTGTAAGTAAATATTTCAATTTTAATTTAATTGCATTTCCTTCTGCTGACAAGTTTTATGGAGGAGCCGGTTTCATTTTCCAGCAGGACTTGGCATCTGCGCACATTACCAAAGGTACCAAAAGCTAGTTCATTGACCATGGTGTCGCTGTGTTTGACTGGCCAGCAAACTCACCTGACTTGAACTCCACAGAGAATCTATGGGCTATTGTTAAGAGGAAGGTGAGAGAAATCAGACCCTGCATTGCAGATGACCTGGAGGTCATCAAAGCAATCAATTCTAATTTTTTGAGCTGTACCTATATATTCTTCCATCTCTCTTTCTTATACAATCGTTAATTGATAATTTGGTACAGTTTTTGCTTATACTATTTTTATTTTATTTTACTAGATTTCACTAGATTTGACCTATATTTTATTTTAATCTTGTTTCTTATTTCTCTTTTTAGCTCTCAAGAGTGTGTTTTATGTGCATCCAAGCTAGTGTGACCAGTAATTTCCCTTCCAGATGATTAAAGTCTATCTAAGTCGAAGTCTAATTTTGCTTCTTATACTTTCTGGCCTTGATTAACTGCATATACTTCACTGGCCATAATTGTGATGATCTGATAATCTGATTATTATGCCACTGAGCATTAAAATGATGTTCACCTCTGATTGCTGTAACTATTTAGGTTCTGAAGTGAATGAATGCTTAATTTCTTAAGTGTGTTTTGGTTTAAGGACACACAAGGAAGGTGTTTGTTAACGAGCAATTCTCCGTTTGCAAACGGGTTGAAAGCAAAGGAAACAGGCTCATGGGTGCAATTAGAAATGGAGAACTGTTCTGCCATACTGCTCACAGCCACAAATGATGGGCATTTGTTTTTCTTTTTCTTTTTTACTTGCTGTTGTTGTCCCTTCCATTGAAGGGGAACTATAAATGTTACAAAAGCAATGTATTGCATTCAATTTGCAAAGAAATTGGTGAGCTTCAGCTGATGCAACTTTCGTAGAAGCAGGAGCGTAATCCCCCACAAAAAAATGGCTGAACTTTGATCATCAAAGAGTCATCCACAAGTGTGTGGTATTTCATTCTTACAGAAATGAAAATCAACAGGCTACATTTAATTCATAAACTATGAATATTATTGCAGTATTTTATATCATATATATATTTCACTGCACTGGTCGTTTATTGCTTTCAACTGAAAGATCTCACAAACAAATACGATACCAATCTAATGAAATTAATGATATATGGAGACCTCTGATGGGATGTATTAGTACTGTATTGTGGCTACAGTCATCCTGTAGAGGGCAGCACTGCACCGTATTTGCCTCCTGTCGTTCAACCGGAAATCGGAAGTTCGTCACCAGCTAACCACTGACTGTTGCCATTTTGACGGAAGACCGAAGAGCTACGAAACTGCGTGTTTGTTGTTTAGCGGCATAATTTACACAGAATAAATATTCATCATGGCTATGCAAGCGGCAAAACGCGCTAATGTAAGTTCGAGAGGACCGACTCGTGTATTATGTGAATAATATAACTTAAACCTAGGTTGGTTAGGCTCGAAGCTAACCTCACAACGTTTTAGCACACGGTTAGCCACTTAGCTCGCTAGCGAATTGAAAACGGTAACACAGCTCGCTGCATTCTTGTCACCTACCTTTTTGGGTGGTTTATGTAGCGCCCTTTGTCGTCTAAACTGCGACTTTAGAACATATACACTTTAGTTTTAGAACATAAAGGTTTAGTTTGGAACTTGTGTACGCTGCCCACCAAGTGCTGGATACGGCCTCTGGGAAGTCCATATTGGATCTGGATGTGATGTTTGTGAATAGACATTGCCCAGAAATAATTATTAAGTAGTTAAACAAAATTGCTATCAAGTCATTCTTTTGGGTAGATTAATCAGCATTGAAAGATTCGCTTATAATCACACATTTCCTTATGTCACTTTTACACTGTAATCTCTGAATCTTCGTCTCAGGTTTGTATGTTTCTTATCTAACAATGTTGTTTTCTTACTGTGTGCCGCAGATTCGATTACCTCCCGAGGTGAACAGAATCCTGTACATCAGAAACCTTCCGTATAAGATCACAGCGGAGGAAATGTATGATATCTTTGGGAAATACGGACCAATTCGTCAAATCAGAACGTAAGTGTTTCACTGTGGCCTTCTAAATGTAGTTAAAAATATCTCAGAGGATACACCTTAACTTGACAATCCGGTGTCAAGAAATAGATTTGTGGCCTGCGGTTTACTGACCACAAGAGCATTAAATCTGGGCCTTATAATTGAGAATAGATTGTCTTATTTATTTTTTGTCCCCAAATTACACTATTAAAGCGATACAAACCACATTTGGGTTTGTAGTGCCTTTATGCTTGAATGGATCTAGATAAAACTGTTTATTTTGGTTGATGTTTACCAGTGAAAAGGTTTTGTTTCTTGGGGGGGGAAAAAGATTACATTTCAATTTCTAAACCAAGACATTTGATTGCTTGAGAGAGGGTACTCAGATTTTGTTTGGTGAACTGAGTTAGGAACAAGCAAATATTACCGTTTTCT
Organism: Planiliza haematocheilus; assembly: GCA_005024645.1. Classification (NCBI taxonomy): domain Eukaryota; kingdom Metazoa; phylum Chordata; class Actinopteri; order Mugiliformes; family Mugilidae; genus Planiliza; species Planiliza haematocheilus. The sequence goes on along the minus strand of SRSE01000853.1, from coordinate 1,111,982 downwards.
ATGTTTACATGACCTATAATATCGTTGGTGTTTTCTTCTAACACTCGCTGCAGAGATTGGTCTCATAATCACACCCTGTGTGTTTTGTTTTTGTCTGCTCAGGGGAAACACGCCTGAATCAAGAGGAACAGCCTACGTTGTGTATGAAGACATTTTCGATGCCAAGAACGCCTGTGATCACCTGTCGGGATTCAACGTCTGCAACCGTTACCTGGTGGTCCTCTACTACAATGCAAACAGAGTACGTTTGACTTTTACAGCTTATGCATTCATAGTTGAATCAGAGGCGACACATGGATCAAGCTGTAGTAAATGTCAAGACAAATATAATACTATAAACTTTTTAAAGATTAAATTTGACCTGTTTTTATCAACCTTCTGCAGGCTTTCCAGAAAATGGACACGAAGAAGAAAGAGGAACAGCTGAAGCTTCTAAAAGAAAAATATGGAATCAACACAGACCCTCCAAAGTAGTGCCCCTTACGTCTGGATCTTTTCTACACCTGTACAAACTTCACATGTGGCTGTGGTTATAATGCTGAGAATTGGCCACAACAGTTGGTGACAATATTCTTTTTAATTATTTTGTTGATTACATTTTTTGGATGTCTTTTGTGGTCAAATATATATAAACCATTTGTTTAGACTGGCAGTATTTAAGGACATGGGAGCTGTTTTGTGCTCAGCCTCTAAAGATGCCAGTTCTCAAATTTTGCTTGTCAGTTTGATTTTCAGACTGACTTACATTTTTTTGTTGTTTTCCTGTCAAAGTGAATGACAGGCTTCAGCAAAAAGCATCATTTAATGTAGTGACATGGTCTTATTTTACACCCTACGCGACATGTTACCATGTTGCTACCACAACAGATTGCTTTGTCTTTTTTTATTTTTCTTAATCACATACATTTAACTTAAATGGTTTGCAAAATACGATAAGAACTTGAGTTAACCAGTATGGACTATGTAAAGTACATTTGTAAAATAAATGTTCCTTTTCTAAAAGCCCGCGTCTCCTCGTTTTTACATACTGTAGATGTTATGTAATGTTAGTGCTTGTCCTCTGTGTGATACCATGTAGATCTATACATCCATACACTGTGGATTTTCCACATTTGCCTAAAGGTTTGGGGGGGGGCGCCCAATTCCGAGTTTGCCGGAAGCTTCAACTGGCCTCATCTTCGTGGGATGATTGCCATATACAGCATGTGTATAGGACACAAGTGTCTTTGTGAACCCTGTTCAATCAATGGTGTTCTGCTAAACAGTCATGTTTAAACACTGCAGACTTTCTCAGTCATTTTCTCTTTGAAAAGAACTATATTCCCAGCTAATTTCTTTTTTATGAGTCTTTCTGAAAAACAGTATTTACAAATAATGTGTCCCCGTGACCCTTAACAGGACTAAACGGATATAGAAAATGACTGACTGACAAATAATGTGTGAAAAATAAAACCTGCTTCTGTACCAATACAAAAAATATCTCAACTGTGACATCTAGTGGTGGTGCAGGTGAATAACTGCTTTACTTGGACATGATTACATTTCATGATTTCTGAAATGTAAGCAGAGCAGTACAACCTTTTCAGTGGTGTTTTTCACTTAGGAGTCATTTTATATTTGTATTGGGAAATCAGAAAAAGGAAACACAGGAGTTGTCCAAAAAAACACAAACTTTGTCCATCTTAAAGCTTTAGAAGGAGACAGGACCCAAGTCCAGTCTGTGTGGCTTAGCCCCGTAGTTTTTACTATGTCGTGTAAGAGGGCACGCTGAATACTGATCTACAAGTTAATCTAAAGGAAAATTTAGCAGACCTTGAACTGTATGATTAACTGAGAGAAATGTGTGGATTTATAGTCTTGTCTTAAATGATGATATAATCTTGGTTCATTACTGCCCATTCATCATTTTGAAAGTTTTAATATTAGCTTAATATTTAGATGAAAATTGGGTTAACAAACTGTTTCTAAAGCCACTGTAAGAGTTACAGACAGCAAAGTTAAAAGTATTGCATAAACCTCTAAAAGAGTTAACTGAATGTGGTGCATAATTTGTTGAAATAGATTAAGTAAAGTTACCTGAGCCCTAAGTCACAAACTGAAAATGAAATCACGTTATTATTAGTAAATTATATTTAATATTAGTGATTTGAAAGCGGGGAATCTGACAGGAATATAGAGCTATTTTAAACAGTGGAATGAGTTGCAAGCAACAAAATAAAAGTAGAAGATAAACTACTAAAGCGGCTAAATGTCAAATGCAAATACTTGAAAGAATTTAGTCAGCATGGTGAATAAAACTGAAATATTTAGGATAAACAGTTAATACAGGTAAAATATGTAAAAAGTATATGGGTTAGAATAGCTAAACATAATAAATAGAGGACATTGTTAGCTTAAAGTAACTAATAAATGGTTGCTAGCTTAACTAAACAGGGTTGGCGTAGAGCTACTGAGGCTAATCTGATAGGACTGTGGAGCTACATCAGACGGATGGGAGCCAATGGTGTGAAAGTGTGTCTACATCTCATGTAGCGACGTGATGGTTAGTTGAGTTACCAGACCACACAGCAGCCCATAGAGTTCCTTTTATTAGATTAAACCACAACACAGGGAGTAGTGCAGCCATGTCGTCAGGGACACAATACATGCTACAAAAGAATCCTTGTACACGGTTGCCATTGCTTACATTTGGTATCTTGATAGCAGTAATGGGAGTAACAGAGTTTTAATTAGAAACATTATCTGGCCAAAGATGTTCACGTAAAGAAGTTCAGCTTACAAACTCGACGGGGATAAGCCACACTGCTGAGAGATGACGATGGACTGGTGTGACATACACAGAACTTACTACAGAACAGCATACTGTGGCATCTCATGAAGCCTCCACTCGCTTGTAAAATACTTCCAGTATTAATACAGGGAGGAAAATGTCAGGGCTTACCAGTGGGCTTACAGGCTATTTCCAAATCATTCTCCGGAGGTACCACACTTCACTGAACTTCTCTACATTGAGTCGGTACGTGTACACCGTGTGAGAGAAGGGAGTAAAAAAGTACAAAAAGATTGACTGATTGGTAAGAGGGAAATACTTGGAGGGGAGGGCTGAGGGGGTGAGAGGCGAACTGTCCGACCTACTTAACACATGGCTTTACATTAAGGGCTGTCCTCTAGCAGTTACACTGTGTAATGAAACCTCATTCACTGCTCCTCATACGACTTTAGCACTCATTTACTTCCACTGAAAAAGACGAACGAGACAGTTAAAAATGCTGCACGGGTCTTATTTCTACTCATCTTTAATGCTCCAGAAGTGTAAAAGAACTGTTGATATGCGGCCTGTGGTTAAACTGGAAAAAAGTGGATGTGATGGTGACATGTAACAAGGCTCTGTAGATGAATGCTCTTCTTTCTAATCAGACTTTGTTAAACGTTGATCATTCTCCAGTTTGTCCTGATGTTAACATTAGATCTAATTTGCCTCCTGTTTTGCTTAAAAAAAAGAAAATCAACTCATTTAATTCATCTCTGTTTGAAAATGGGATCCCCCCGCATTTAACTAATTTGCAATGAGACAGTATGTTTAAATGCACATGGGGGGGAGAGGGGTTTAGTTCTCAGCAACGTATACCACAGCTAATCTACAAGGAAACATGCTCCCACAGTTAAAGCAGTCAAAAGAAAACGTCTCGACAGATCACAAAATTTACATCCCGTACGACGATAGTTGTAGTGTGACTTTTTTTTTTACTCCTCCCCAGTCGGTGGACCCCGCCCCCCCACCCACCCACCACGCTGCTTTGATAAGGCTTTCTCTGTCTGCAATTACAGGATGCAACATGAGGAGATTTTTAAGGCAGAACCTAAAGGCATGCAAATTAACTACACGTACAGTATTTACCGACAGTACAAGCATGTTTCTGAGGGAAAAGTTGGACAAACGCTAATCCATCTCTTCTAGGGCTAATATTTCCAGACGATGGATAGGGAGTCTCATTGGAGGCAGATACATTATCATAGGAATTTTGGTTCGGTCGACATTACTCGGTATTATGAAACACACACAGCTAGCATCAGTAAACTTGGAACAATAAATAGAGTAGCGGCAAATTCAACGTAGCACATCACTGATGCGCAAGCTCCGGTAGGATGAAACTGTATGGAAAATACTTTGCACACTTCACATTTTGGCAGTTGATCTTTAAATAATTTAAATATATATATATTCATATTTATATATCTATATATCATTTGTGCGAGGTGTTTATATGTAGTGATGGTGTGTGTGTGTGTGTGTGTGTGTGTGCATGTACTGCGAGTGTGTCTGTGGCGTGCACCCGCACTGTCGCACCCGCGCACTGTTGTATGTAGTGTGTAGATCTTTTTATAGCAAATAACATTCTCATGCACACGAGTGTTTCAAACACAAGAAGCAGATCCATTGAAACGTAGTCCAAGCATGTTATTATTAGTATTTTTTTTCAGTGGAAATAGCTGCAAACTGAATGGAACATGAAATTCTTTCTGTGCAGTCCGTGGCGGCTGGTGGAGTGCTCCGCTCGCCCTCCGGCCTATTTCTGGAGGTCACACTGCAGCAGTAATACGATGGACGGGTCGCTCTTGGCCGCCTCCTTGAACTCCTCCAGTGAGATCTGGTCGTCGTTGTTCTTATCCATCTTGGAGAAGATCTTGTCCACCCTCTGCTCGGGCGTCAGGCCGTCCTCGTTCATCTTCATCATGATCACGGTGCCAACCATCTTGTAGATGGCCTGCAGGGGGAGAAAGACGGCAGCACATTTTATAGGGGCGCACTGCAATTCCCTGGTTTCTTTTTACATTTTCCGAGAAAAAAAAAAAGAAGTCATTACGGAAACATGAAATGAGTCTTCTACTGAAGCAGCGGCATGGCTGGATCATCTGTCTGTAATGTCTTTTGATTGAAAAACAACAAGAGCGTACAATAACTGCAGTAACCCTTTAGGCTTTTAATACTGATATCGTCCTACATTTCAGAGTGAAATATGAATCTCTGTGTCGTAAGTTTCTTTTTAAAACAGAATATCCAGATTGAATTGGATAGTGGATAGTAATGTTATGAAGTTAGAGGTATTATTAGTATCACTTAGTCTATTTGGCCCCGGCCCTGTGTCCCTGTATTTTTCCTGAAGCATTTGTTTTGAGAACTGTAAATAAATTACTTTTTTTCCAGATAACTTGTGCCTCTCTAATGTGTTTCCCCGTCTCCACCGCGCCACCGTACGTACACCTTGCCTTGCGACGCAGCTGCTGCACGTTAGATCACAGTTTGCTAATGGGCATTTTTATGCCTCATTTCTCTTTCAGTTATGTCTTTTTCTGACTAAGACAAGTTGAATGGTTTTGATAGGCCGTACATAAATGTAGTGAGAAATAAGGAGAGAAAAAAAACACACACACCCACACACACACACAAAAAAAAAAACATTTGAGGGAACCGCGATCTGGTTTCCTCTAGCACTAAAGAAACGCTTTGTAAACCTGCGTGCTTGTCTTGTCGTGTGTCATGTCAGACCCTTCAGGTTCCCCTCTCTTCTGTATTGCCTTTAACTAAGCACATAAAAAGTAAATCTTAAAGGACAACTACTGCTTTTTACAACCTGGACCATATTCCTGGCCCATGTAACTTTTGTGTAATTCATATTCCTTCGGGAGATGATTAGATCAGTGTGAGTGACTGGGGCACCGAAATGCAGCCTCTGCCGCGAAATTCGTTCATTTCACCAATATTTTGTTATCGTACGCTACTGCTATTCCCTGTTGAGTTCAGAGTTACCTGTTATCATCATCCAGGCTCTGTAGATTGACCTACAGACTCCGGATGATGTCGTCTCTGAGAGTCTCTGAGCCGTACTCACCTGCGACGGTCGACTTGTTTACCTGTAAGTTGCTACTGCTAGCTTTTTTGCAACATGGTTAAATATTTTTCCGACTCTGAGGTTGTGGACGAACCATGGCTGCCTTTTGGTGCCCCAGTCACTCCCTCTATATGGATATACGCTGATCTAATTATCTCCCGAAGAAACACGAATTACACAAAAGTTATATTGGTGAGTAAACGACCGTATTTTATGCCAGAAATAAGGTCCAGGTTGCGTTCTTCTGACTGAGCAAACTCTAAAGCAAACAAACAATGCATCACAGGCTCTTACACTGCAGCCATTTTGCGAAATATGCTATGGATGTTTTCTTGCCGAGAGTTAAATGAGAATATTGATTCCATTCTCATGTCTAGACGTTTAATAAATACTCCCCGTCTTTATTGGCTTTGTTTCAATAGACAGTGTGGGGCTTCCACAAACCAAAGGCTTAGCGGTTCCATCCCTGGTATATGGACCACATGTCAAAGTATCCTTGAGCTTTGTTACTTAAAAGATCTTTTAGTACCAATGGGTAGAAAAGCGCTTTATAAATGTCAAAAATTTATCAGTAGTTAGCTTAGCTTAGCATAAAGACTGGAGGCAGAAACCAGCCTGGAAGACCATTCTATCACCGGCAAAATCTAAGACTATTGTCTACATTGTAAGTTTTCCCTCCAATACTAACAGAACTGTTACTGTTATAACATCTTTATTCCTTGCTGTGTCACCTCAATAATCTCCAGCATCTCCACCCGTGTGATCTTGCCATCTCCGTCCAGGTCGTACATGTTGAAGGCCCAGTTGAGTTTCTGCTCGAAGCTGCCTCGCGATGTGATGGACAGCGCGCAGATGAACTCTCTGAAGTCGATGGTGCCGTCGCCGTTCTTGTCGAAGGTCCTGAAGGCGTGCTGGGCAAACTTGGACGCATCGCCATAAGGGAAGAACTGGGAGGAAACAGAAGAAGATCTTTAATGAGAATGTCTTCCAGCCAATTTGAGCAGTTGGGGTTTAGAGCCTGTTATGTTTCGTTAAACAGAAAAGCCTTTAGCATGGTGAGAAGAGGTGGCAGGTAAATGAGAACAGATGGTGTTAGTTAGGAGCGTAATGACAAAGAATTACTTGCATTTACCATCGCTAGACATTGATCACCTTAGGTAATTCAGGAAACTTCGATTTCCTATTTTGATCCAGAGCTTAAGGCTCCGCGTTTGAAGGATACTGAAGAATGTGCAGGGCCTGCCACTTCATCTTGTCTACACCCTGCAGTGTTTCCTCTGAGATGCACATGAATTCTAGTGCTAAAACAGGCAACAAAAATGTATTGATCCCTGAAGGTGAAGTTGTCTTCTCCCTCGGGACCTGACACAGGAAGGTCATGCTTATTTCTTTTCTCTCTGAAACTTCCACACACTGGATACAGCCTGACACGTGTGACTTGGACATGGGTCGACCAGTTACACGACCTTCTCCCTCCCAGCTTCCCTTTGCAGTGCTTCCCTGCTGAGTCCTTATGCTAATATGAAGTACATTTACATCTCTTAAAAACTGGATTAAGGGTATTCTCAAACTCATCGGATATGTGGGTGTCACCTTGAGGCTAAATCTTTTGAAATTCTGCTGTCCAGGCTCCTGCAGGTCTTGTGGAGCCCATATGTCTTACCACTTACTTTGGTGGTCTTTTAACTTTCATCTACATCCATGATCTGAATTTTAATTTGTCACACGTCAGTGCTCTGTAGCAAATGATTGCACCATTAAAGCTGCGAAAAATCATGTTACCCACATCATGTTAGCACGCTGACTGTGGCTAAAGATTAATAAACAAAAGTTTGCATAAATCTGAGGCCACGTCTACTGCACACAATATCATAGCCAAGCTCCTCTGTGCGTCGACTCTCCAAGCCATCCATGCCATCGCTGCATTCCAGCACAACGTGCACACAAGGCCAGAGGTTAATGCAGTAACTCTGTGGATGACCGCTCAGCTCGTCATCTACTGTAAACCAGGAACCCCGTGGGTGGCAGCAAGAAACCGAGCGATTCATTAGCTATAACCTTCCACTTGACCCCTCTGGTAAAAACTCTCGGGGCTGATGGGTAATCTAAGCTCAGCGAGGCTGCTCTCTGAGGACCTGTGTAAACACAAGAGGGAGTGTTTTAGCTTTCGTCAAGAAATTGTTTGAAGAGATGTTCCATTTTCTTTCCCTATTTTAGGAAGTGGTGTTGTTATGATGGTGCCGATTCCACAAAAATACTTAAGTCACAACTGAGCGTATAAAATGGAGGTTAGAAGCAAAGGAATCATAGAAAACAAGAGAGTCAGATGATCTTGAACTTTGTGTTTTCTTTGTGGCTTTTTTCGATCACATTTAGTGACCACTGCAAGCATACATTTGTAAAATAAAGATGAATTAACATGGAACAGATGAGATATCTTTAATAATATCCGTCTGCAAATGTCAATACATCCTGCCTGTGCTGGCATTTGAATGACTAAATGATGAGTAGTTAAGCTGAAGTGTACCATTTTAGACAGTCTTTTTAAAGCCGCATTAGTATGCTGTAAACACTGACAAGATTTTCCTGCTTTCTGACAATTCTCTAAGTGGTGAACCAAAAGATTCAGATATCGATTCAGGTAATGATTTCCTATAGGATCATCACTACAGGCTTGTGGGCAGCAGTGTGGTGCAGTTGTTAGCCTTGTTGCCTCAGAGCAGGGGAAGTGACTAGCCCGGAAACCAGGGCAACTTCCCATTACCACAAATTTCTGGGAAATTGGTCTAGGGTCACACTGTTGAGAACTGATTGTACTCCAACAAAGATCAATCAAACCATTTGGGTGGGCTTTATGCTGTGATGGACAGAAAAGCAACAGCGACGTATACATCACCTGAGTGCCGTGGAGCTCAAGTTGCTCACAACAAAATGTTGTAGGACTGACCAAATGCCTGCAAATGTATTTCAAATCTAAATCCAAATGTTGGAATGTTACCACTCATTTTCTGATAAATATGGTCCCTGAGCAAAGCATGGATCTGGCAATGTGCCTTGACCAGTTCTTGAAGATTTCTTTAGCCACTTGATGGCAGCAGAAACGGATGTAAGCAGGTATACTAGTTACTCAATCATACATCCAAAAAGTTAGCATGCATTGATGAATTATGTCTCCTTCTCGTTTTGGTATGGTCTCTACCAGCTGCTGATATCTGGCTAATGAGCTGCTTAATGCTAGCTAGTGGCTAACTGTCCATCTGCAGTAGGTTTTTAAAGTCTAAATATGCACCTAAATATGTAGTGTAGATCAAAACGGTGAGGTTCTGGGCAGTAGAACCAAAACACTCAGCTAAAACTGAAACATGTCACTTCAGAGGAACTGCAACCCGTTCACATCATACATAGCAATGCAATGTGAATATAAATGATTGGTTATAGCAACTTTAATCTCCAAAACAAGAAGCACGAAATTTCAAAGCAGTTGGAAAATATCCGTGGCAGCTTACGCAGAGAGCAATCAGAGGCACGTGTACTTTTGTTTCGGGCGCCACACGACAGCTCTACACCGTGTCCTTGCCCACGTGCGTGGCAGACAGTCTCATCATACACAGAAAAAGGCGAGGACGCAGCCCCTGCTCTCCTTATAGTAACAGCCCCAGCAAGCAAAAACCGTCTGGAGTCACGACGGGGACGGGGGCGTCGGGAGTCGAGGCCGCGAATTCTAATGGGAAAGAAGAACGCAGCGGATCCAGAGAGGGCGAGAGTGGGAGGGAGGCGAAGAAGTAGACAGAAAGAGGAGGAGGAGAAGGTTTGACTGCTTGAGTCAAGACGGGTCGCAAAAACGGCCATCTGCAACGAGGTCCCGCCCATGAAGATTCTGCTGCATTAGCAAAGCGATCGGACTGCAGTGAGGAGTTGAGAAGTCAAGACAGCCAGAAGAGAAGCATTAGTGTGGGAGGGGAGTGTCACTGAGGAGAAGAGCGGCGAGACGGGAGAGGGGAGAAAAGATGGAGGAGCAGACTAAAATGAGTGCGACAGAGAAAGTGTACAGAGCATAGCTGGAGACAGAGCTCAGACCACCGATCCAGGTCCCTATTTGCCCCTCCTGGCAGCGTGAAGCATGCGGATGGACGGGACGGCGTGAGAAGGGTTGAAGGGAGGGAGGAAAGACGGAAAGTGAGGGTGAGGAGGGAACGTGTCGGGGAAGTGATGCGGGAGAACCGTTTGAAGGGTGGGGATGGGGAGCAAAAGCCACTGCAGCTTCCACAATCTGGGAAGTTATGAAACACTTTGTTATGTAAAAATGGGGAGAAGAGGGAAAGAAAGACGTCAGAGAGAGAAATGGAAACAGACAGAGGCGGCGAACAAAAAAACAAAACACTCACTAGATGGCACGCAATTACTGTTTAACAACCGAAATGACCAGTCAGGGCTGGAAGCGGCCGTTTCCACCACCTTACAGCCACGGATATTGGGCTGTTAACATTTCCATTAAATCTTGTTTCTCTCCTGATCTGGCTCCCAATTGCTGTTATGGCCGTTTGATGTGGCTGCTTGCAGTCGGCCATCAAAGGGCAGGCTGAGCGCCAGGCCACTTCTGTCCTCTCAGGGAAGAGCGAGGAGGACAAGCACAGCTGGCTTAATAAAGGCTAATGTCGCCACGGCCGTGTGTGCAGCCAATAGCGTGCCACGGCCTATTCTGTAAAACAGCTACCATAACCCCGACATTCAACACACACACACACAACCCAAAAAAACATGCTGCTGGTTAAATGGAACATTAAAGCCTGCATAATCAGTCTGCAAGCTGGCACCGGTGCTGATCCAAGAACTGAGAGCAGCCAAGCCAGTGGAGGGGGGTGGGGTAGGGGAGGGGTTGAGGAAGGGAGAACAGAAAGATGGGAACAGAGCGCGGGAGAGAAAGACACTTCACGAGTCACACTTAATTGAAGGCCATATCACGCTAACAGAACAGTGGCTGACTGTGAGATGAATCCCGCAGCTCAAAACACGGCGAGGCGACACAAAGTGGTGATTCAGCAGCAACCCTCAAATGAGCTCATTAGTGACAACTGACTGATGACTTCAGTCTGGTTTCGAAAATAAACTTCAGACGGAAGTACCCGGAAACACTCGGCCCGGGTTTCTCTCTGCCTGAACCTTCCTGCGCTGCCAGCTCTTCAGATAACACTTAAGCCGGACGGACATCTGGCAGCTTAAAAGCTTCCACCGATGAGCTCGCCCCGGTCAGGATTTAAACGCCGTGAAGACGTATTTACCATACGCTGATTCTGTTGCAGTTGGGGAGCTGCGTGTAACTGGATTAGTTATCTGAGAACCAAAAAAAAAAGATGAATAAATAAATCATAAGCCTTCATAAGTGAAAGTGATCTGAAGCAGCCCGCAGTAACTAATTTTAGGATTTGTAGTTGGAGGGCAACACCCAATCCACTGAGACACTCTGCTGTCATAAAGCAAAAAGAATGAGATTTATAAATCGCTTTCACTTTTATTTGTTCAGAATATTATCAGGTAATTATTACTTGTTACTTAGTTACGTAGGTTTATGTACGAATGTATCATTTCATGATCCAGTTAGCTATTTCTGCAAACTCAGTCCCCTGAGTAGGATATAAGTAAGTCTCACCACTTTGGAGCTATCTTGACAGCGCCACAGAGTAGGTATTTCAAGGCCCAGGTCCCTATCTAAGTGAATGGGAAGCAGCCATGACTGTGAGTTCAGTGGTTAGTGAGACGTAAAAAGTGTCAATGCAGGTTTAAATGAGGTTTAAACATCCTGTTTTATTACAGGTTATGCAACTGCTACACACGCGCCAGGATTCACAACACCAGCTTAATTTATGCCTTCATCCAGGGTGCACTGTCTCTGGATCATCTCACCAGAGATGTTCATGTATACAACAGGCCAACAAAAATGTGAGTACGCTGTACTCTGGATGCGCCTGCGTACGCTGGCTCATCAATGTGCCGTACTGTTGGAAATATTTTTCATTACGCTTTTGGGGCTGCCTTGATGCTAGCGGTCGAAACAATGCTGCTAAGTAACGTCAGAGGACTATTAGAAGGTGGAAGACAGGACACTTTAGTGTAGCTGTAGTTAAGAGATTCATTTATTTATTTTATTTTTTTGTAAGTTAAGCAGCTGCAGTTCAATGGCCGCATGGGAAATGCAGACTCTGCCAGCAACAATGAAAATGATTCAATTCGAACACACCCCCATAATGAAATCCTACTGGCGTGTTACCAGACTCTTTTTCTGTCAAGAACTGAGTCCTGCTTTGCCAGGCTAGTGACAACTACAAGCCTTACAGCAAGCCAATGAAACGCGCAGTCAAAGTCAAAAAAGAAAGTTCTTAGTGAAGTGTTTTTTTTTTGTGTGTGTGTCTATTTTCTGCAAAGAGTTGTATTTACTTATATTTAACTCAAAAATGTATCAACATATACAGCACCGCTGAAAATCTTGGACACACCATTCAGTGGTGTTTCTTTGTCTCATTATTTCCTCCATTGTTCCAGTGAGTGAATGCGGTTCCTCACTGTGAAGAACTGTGTACAAACCCTACCTCTGAAAAACACAACTGACTTTATTAAGTCAAACGCATTAAGGAGGCAAGAAATTCCACAAATTCGCTCTTCCTTCCAGATGACTAACCTCATGACGCTGACTGAGAGGGTGCCAGGAGAGTGCGAAGCTGCAGAGAGGAGCTGAAGAATCTAAAATATCAAACATTTAGCAATTTTTTTTTTCTTTTTTGTTCACTACATAATTCAATATGTGTCCCCTCATAGTTTTGATGTCTTCAGTATTAATCTACAAAGCCTGTGGACTCAAACCCCAACCACACACACACACACACTCCCAGAAGATGAGATTACGTGTGATCATTCATGCGGTCACTGTCCCATAAAGCCTGTCCTGGACGGCCGCCACGTCAATGCCATGCTCTGTCGTTTGTACCTTAGTTTTTCACTGATTGAGTCTGATCCCAAACCTCTCTGTCTCTCTCTCTCTCTCTCTCTCTCTCTCTCCATTTTGTTCTACTCGCTGCTCCTATGACGCAGAGACTCATGCTTATAACATGAGTGCATCCACACACACAAAGGCCACTTCCTGCACGCTCTTTTGTGCTTGTGTTCCCTCCCCCTAATCAATATGGATGGTTTACAAATATCATTTTTGTTATCATTACCTTCAGGACTAGTGCCAAGAAAAAACAAATCCTTGAGTATTTAGTGGCTGTTAAAATTGGAATATCAGAGAATATGATACAATAAGGAGCAATATCACGAGTGTGGATTGTACGTGTGAGTGGAATTTCTGGTCTAATTTTATTCATGTTTGAAACTGGTTTCTTAATGCCCACAAGGTCATCACTCCTTGCTTAAGGGCCCTGCAGGACATCAGCAATACCAAGCAGCTTTTCTATTGGCTATTCATCTCCCTGGCATACAAACGCAGTTGTACCCAGTCAACTGGAGACTGTAACTCGCCCTTCAGAGCACTGGAGTCTTTAGCTTTGACCTGCTTCCTATGGTTGTCATCATTCCACCGTGGCAACAGAGGGCTGCGTAAATAACGCCTTATGTTTCATGCATCCCTTTGCTAACATTGTCAGATGCAGCCTATTTGGGGAAACGCGCAGGCAGAGCCTTGGCTTTGACGGGACTGGCTGTCGGTGCATATGGCTGTTTGCATTGCTTCGTCAAAGCGTCCCTTAGGTGCGGCTTCATCGAGCAGAATGCAAGGGCTGGAGAGGGACAACGTGGATGCATAATCCATCGCGGGGGGTATTTACGGTGTGCGCGTCTTGTTTGTGCATGTGTGTGTGTGTGTGTGAGAGAGAGAGAGAGCCGGCGTCTGCGTGTGCTCTTACATAAACCCTCGGTGACATGCCAGGAAGCTACGGAAACTCAGCCAGCGCAAATCTGTGGCTGCTACTGCTTCCAAGCCTCCGGGGTCTGCACCGATAGGAAACGCACACACGCACAATCCCCTTTGCTCTGCAAAATACATTCTTAATCATCCCCTTGTTACTCACCGACTGATGTCTGCTGTAATCACAGCATCCGCAAAGCTAGATACGTAAGCAGTATTTTATCCCTCCGAACATTTTCCACAATTGGCACCGAAGCGAGCGCTACACCTCTTTGTAATCTTGTTAAACAGCCGACCTGACTAGAGTAGTTTCATGAAATCAAACCTCTCTTGTTTTTCTCCATTTTATAATGGCTTCTCCACGTGTTTGTGGTGGAGTCTGATATTTCCAAGCTCGATTAAAATTACCTTCCTGCAAAGAAAGGAGGCACGTATGAAGTCCTGAATTACAATAACCATCATCAACACTCTTCAGTCTCTGGTGCAAACAGGCTGTAATTTACTGAAACAACTGTTCTGTTAAGAGCTGTTGTGTGGAAAACTACTTTGCACATTACCTGCAGTTATTATCCGCTGATTTCCCTCACTGAAACACTGTTAGTCTGTTCTTACTCTGAATACATACACCAGTTGCTCTTCTGTACGTCTGACAAAGCTGATGGAGTAGCGTATTAATCCGCACTTGCTGTTACCATAGTTACCACGAGGGTTGCCAAATCGACCACGGCTGCAACCTTAAGGATTGCAATTCTTAAATGAGGGTAAACTAGTTTTCTTTCAGCAAGAAGTTTTTTCAACGCCTCAGAGTCAGCATGGAATCTGGAAGATCTGACCGCTCTGCGTGAGAAAAACAGCTCGGCCTCCGTTTGACTGCTGGCGTCATCAAAGATGTGACAATGAGGCGAGCGCGGGCATCTAGCGCCGGCTATTGTGCCGCTTCAGAACACACACCGTATGGCATTTGTTGGTGGTCAAGGTCTGCATGCGTGCGTCAGAGGTGAGAGTTCAAGCTAGACGGTTTGCTTTCAAGAAGAGGAGGCCCCTTCATGGAGACAAAAACCAAAGACGATAAGTCTATCTAGCACCTGTTCGGGCACCCGTGCATACCATAGATTGATGAAAATGAGATTTAACGTTAGATGCCTGGATAAGATGTCCAGAAAATCGTCTGATTCTTGAACCGCGTTCAGATTGTGATTTAAGAGAGGACTTTGGCACAGACCTGTCCATGACCCTGTTTATCTGTGGTTACAAAACACCCATCTGGCTGCACTAATTCTGCATGGGGGAGTGTATATGACAGCAACAGCAGATGGCACCATTGAGTGTGGAAGCATATTTCACGCCTCAGGGGGACGGTGAGGAGAATAGTTGGCGCTGGGGAAAGAGGAGGCTCCCATGAGAGGTAAACACATACGACTACTTGTGAAATTCAGAATAGATCACAAATCAGAATGGTTCATTGGGATGTTATAAAAACATATAAGCAAATAAATGTCATGGGTGATGCATTCCACCGGAGCTAGTTTACTACCTTTTCGGGTCTAAATGAGATAGAGAGAAGCGGCCGAGGTAAAAGGGAAGCAGAGGGTGACTCACTGCTGGCTGCTAGGTTTGGCAGGTAGACCTGAGGACTACCCTCTGCTCCTGGTGACGCAGAACAAAGTGAGACAGAACAATAGAGAAAAAAAGAAGGACTTGCTTTGCTTTTTATCTTCCTCTGCCAGTGGCATGTCCAGAATGTCCAGAGCTGGGCAGCTGAACGCTCTCGTTTTAAAAAGCTCATAATCAGCCCGCCAGCAGCAGAGAGGCGGGGGAACAAAGGCGGGAGCGAGGCGCGGCGGCTCGCGTGAAGGACGGAGACGGTGAGGGAATACCACATGAGGAAAACACGCCGCCTCCTTCTTCAGTTTCCCCCGGATGTCTACAGCATGGTTCATTGCTTACTGTACACCGTGCTTCCATTTCACATGTCACATCAAACCTCCTTGGGTTTCCCTCCTCAAGCATACATTCATCATTCATGCCTGCTCAATCATGTGTGTGTCTGTGCACGCATGAAAAAGCTTTCTTCTCTGAATCTGCATGCAAGCGTTCGTGTGTTTGTAGTCCCTGCTGCCACGGCATTACTTCCACCTAACTTAAAAAGAGCTCATGTGCCATCAAGGTGTCTAAATGGCTTATATCATCTCCTATATACAGAATTCAGACACAAGGACCAAAGTAACAGACAAGTCTGTGACCCATTCTAAGCACCTCCCTTACACACCCGCTAGTTTTTGCCAGCTGACTCCTGTAAGTAATTAGCAGCGCTGTGATTTAGTTGTGAAGTGTATTCATGCGCTGCATTAAAATGAACAGCAGCGACCTCCATGTTTCCCTGTCTCTCTGTCTGCCTCTCGCTGCTACGGGCAGGTTGCCTTCTCTCTGGTGACTGTTTGAGTCTGTCTGAGGGGTAACAAGTCTGTAAATGCTCACTTCACTCTCTCTCCTCTCTCTTTAACATTAGGTTTCCTCTGTAAAAAGGCCTACAGTAAATCTGTTATATCTGCTTTTCTGTACCTTAAACAGTTGCTGTGCAAGCTGTTACCAGTGTACTCTCTCGAATGCTAATTTTGCACTGTTCCATCCTATCTCACATTCAAACACATTGTTTCCCCAGAGGAAATGGCTAGCAGAGACGGTGAATGCAAATCAGCGCCAGATTGCGAGTGAGTGGGCAGTCTGTCGTTCGTCAACAAACTCTGAAGGTTTTCCGTATTTCCAGGATCACAAAGTGCAGCTCTGGTTTGTTACTGTGAATCTAACGCTCGGCACAATCAGTCAATCACCTGCTGAGACGCATCAGGCATATCCTGACATTTCTCATTATCAATGTGACTGCAAGGCTGTGTGAAGGTTCGAAAAGCTCTGCTGTGTCGTGTGATGCTACCTCTTGTTTCCCTGAAGCGTAATAGGCCTAATGTTATGTTTACCATAAACTTATGGTATAAATACCATAATTTCCTCTGACAGCAATGGGAGAGCTCCTTAATTCAGGTGAAGCAGGCCCTACACTGTAACAAAGCTGCAGGAAATCCTGCCTGAACCAGTTAAACATCAGTTTATGACAGGTACTGTAGAAATCAGATCAGTTCTGCTCAGTTACCAGCATCGAAATTAGCTTCAAAATTTCAGAACTTGTTGGTCTACATACTGTCTATGTATATATGTTAATATATTTTATTCTTCTACAAAGCTGAAACAAGGTAAATGTGTTTGACTTATGGATGCGTTCACAGAGTTGTAGATAAATGCTGAGTGCTATAATTTTATGGGTATTTTACATGCTTCCTTCCATCCCAGTTATCACAGCAGTCACATCTGTTTCAATCTTTGTTATTAGCCTCCGTAATTAAATGTTTTTGCTCATCTGTATGTGGGAAAACAAAGCTCCCTGTGTAACTTCATTTTGGGAATCTGCTGGCTACAATATCTGACACAGCGTACCCATGGGGAATGAAATTCAGATGTGGCAGATTAATAGACTCTAGCCACATATCCACAAATGGCTTCATTCATTTGTTTATCTAACTGTTCAGATCATATAGATGCAATTACTACACAATCTGATGCCTCCCTTTGTCTTCAGTTCCGAGAATAGCATTAATCTGTATTGTAGTTTGTGCTTGATTGTGCTCAAGGGATGGCTGGATTAGAATGGTTGTCTGTCTCTCTGTGTTAGCCCTGGGATAGACTGGCAACCTGTCCAGGGTGTACCCCGCCTCTCACCCAATGACAGCTGGGATAGGCTCCAGCAGACCCCGCAACCCAGGACAGGACAAGCGGTTACAGAAGATGGATAAATAAATGAATGAATGAATGAAAACACACTAGCCCTGGCAACATTAAGACTACAAACAAGACTCGCAAACCCTTGATTCAAAAACAATACCTGAATATGTACTGTACTTGTCTAGTCTTTCTACACTTTTATAAGGATGGCACGCTTTCTCCTCAGGGTAGGACATTTTTAACATACAATAACGTTTTGTTCTGTTAAGTTTCTCAGTCATCCAGTGTTACCCAACACCCACAGATGTTCCTTGGTAAAAAAAAACAATCTCCCCACAAGTCCTTTAGAACCGAGGAAGCTACTGAATCAAGAAACCCTACAAGTCTAAGTCTGAACACATTTTTCTGTTCATTTAGCTTAGGTGAACACCATGGTGCTCCTTAGACTTATAACTGTGAAAACGTTGAAGATGGTGGGGAACAAAATGTATGCACAAAATCAATCCACTTAAAAAAAAAAAAAAAGATATAGCAGATAGAGAAAAAAAAACCAAGAGAGATCACATGAAACTTATGTTTACATAGCACTCATGAGCCTTAATTAGAATGGCAGGCCTTAGCAGTCAAAGTCAAAATAAGAGTGGATCCAGTGTTTGTCCTTGGGGAACACCAACTGTAAATGCAACCTCAAATGACTCAGTGGGGCGCACTGGTGATATGGCAGTAAAAATAGGTAAAAGTATTGATTATTAATGGTATATTCTTACACCCTTAATGCACATATTCTGACATATGCTTACAGAGAGTTAGATAAGGCATATACATTTTCACAGATCAAAAACACTGTTAGAAGAAGCTTTGTTTGATGTTTAGAAAATCTGTCTCGAGCACCTCTAAATGTTAAAATAAAAATAAATTCTTATTCTTATTTAATTTGTGTCATCTTCATCTTTGTGTGCACGAAACAGACAACAAACTCTAAACAGACATGACTGGTATTACTCTTCCCATCCATCTGAGATATTTCTCAAAATCTGTTCCTTTATCTTTCAGTGCGTTGGACTAAACATTTAAATAAAAATACAACAGAATATTAACAATAGAAATACGGGAGAAGGGAGCTCAAAGAGACCAAGGACAGAGAAAAATTACAAATGGCAAAACATAAAATGAGAGAATAAGGGAGTAGAAATACAATGCAAGATAAGGAGTGCAGCAGAGAAAGAAAGGGGAGGCCAGGCTCCTAACCTAATCATGCCCTACTCCAAAGCACAGCGGGCTGGAGTGCTGCTCCATTGATTAACAAGGCTCATTTTATTTACAGAGCGCTTTGACAAATACAAGGCGACCTGACTTGACTTTGATGCCGTATTTAAGTCCACCCAGATGTCTTGGTCAGATTTGCTCATGTCCAGGTCAGTTTTAGGTGTTTGAACTCTTAACCAACATGCAATGTCTCGAGAGAGATGTGTAATTGGTCCCAAAATTCATTCTGACATACAGCGGGTGTAGCTAAGAATACATACTTATATACTTGTGTTATATTATTTCCATTTATACATAAAAGTGGAAATTTTGTACAAATAATATCTTTTTACTATATCCACACAAAGGGTTGACTGACAGGGATTCAGGATCTCTTTCCTGGGTGGACACTTGCAGACACCGTTGCTTGAGGCCTTGTTAACAAGCCGAGGTCCTTCTCACTGCAGTCCCTCTGCACCACGTGATTTTAACCTGCACTATGAGACTAATAGCACTGTTGCATTTAGCTATAATAGAGGGTGTGCTGCCGGTTATACAGAGAGACCATTTCCCCCTTGAACAGACCCTATTATCTTTGCGCATCTAAAGGCACTTACAGTACAGACTTCCATTTCCCAGCTCTTACGCCTCGCAGCAGAGGTGAGGCTCGCAGAAAGATGCTGAATAATTCAATTACGTCTTCACAGTCCGAAGTGAGACATGGCAAAGAGGCCAGAGAGCAGCTGATAGGTCAAAAGCATTTTATTAGTATAAATCTGTCCCTTCCCTCTCTCAGCCTCCGTGTGTCCATATTCTCCCGTACAGCTCATTTCGGCTCCATAACGTCTGCAAACACCATTAACACCAATTTTCTCCTCTGAAGGATTGGAGAAAATTCACAATGGAAAACCACTGTTTGTCATTGAGAAAATTACAGTCTGCTAATTCAATGTCAGGTTCTCCTCCCTGTGGGCTTTGTAAACATTGTAAACTACTCACTATCATAATGAGTGAGTCATTTATGACCAGACTTGATCATTATCATTTGTCAGCCTCGGATTTTTTTTCTGAGCTCAACTCATATCTTGAAACGGGAATTGAGGCAGGATCGTTTCTATATTGGTGCTCAAGTCAACGCAAAGCGGTTGTTGTTGTTAATAGAATTTCTTGCCTTTCATGAGGCACCTTGTGTGGCGTTCAGCTGTGTGTGTGCGTTGTGACAACGATGGAGAAAGGCATGGGAGCTTCTGAGCTGACAAAAGCTATTTTTAGTGCATGGCAGCCACAAGCCCACTTGGACAGAGAAGAAGAGAGGTGAGAGAGGAAATGAACAACAAGAGAGATGGAGAAAAATACCGTAGAAGGGAAAAACAGTGAGTGGAAAAAAGGTGACATTGAGAGATGGGGAAGCGATTTTTGTCATTTTTCACATGAGCTCTGGGTCAGCTTGAAATATTTCAGGAAGTGCGCAAACAGGAAGGAGCGACAACAGTGATCATTTAGATGAAGAACTGCTGGAGACAGACTGCACACCTCCCACTTCCCTGCTGTTTACATACAGCATAAATTCAACAGTTGCTTAACCAGTGATGGGAAAAGACCAGTCTGCGTTTGCTTGACTGCATAGTACAATAGTTTGTTTTGCTGTCCCCAGAATGTCCCCATTTGTTGTCTTTAAATGCGCCTTAGAAATAATACTAAAGTGACTTTATTGTGAAATTATTATAACTTAAGTTCAGGAACAAGACCACATCCTTTGTCATTCTTTTTCGCACGCTTAGCGATAAAGGTGAGCCCTAAGCCTCTCCCTCTCAGGGGCCTTCCAGACGAAAACGCATTTTGGCGTAAACGCAGATGTTTTCAACCGTTTTGGCCTATCGTCCAGAAGAATCCCGGAAACGCATAGCACTAAAATGCACTTTTTTTGAAACCGGGTCCCAGGGTGGAAAAATTTGAAAACGCACTTCTTGTGGATCCATGTGGACAGGGGAAACCGGAGATTTTGGCAAACGATGATGTCATCACCACCATCACCACACCCCTCGAGCAGCCTTCCACCTCTTTCTCGCGTTCCTGCTGGAGAAGATATTGAGCCTATTATGGTTACTAGGGCTAAATATCATTTTTCCTTGAGTTTGGTCTCTTCTAAAGCCG
Organism: Planiliza haematocheilus; assembly: GCA_005024645.1. NCBI lineage: Eukaryota > Metazoa > Chordata > Actinopteri > Mugiliformes > Mugilidae > Planiliza > Planiliza haematocheilus. The sequence continues at coordinate 1,091,021 of SRSE01000853.1, read as the reverse complement.
ATTTGTAAACAGCGTTCTTTATGCGCATGCTCCAACACCTTCCTCTCAGTTTTTGGTGAATTTCTGAAACTGAAAGAGCGCCACCTATAGGCCTGGAATATGAAGTAGCATTTTGAGTCGTATTAAGACGGATCCGTCTGGACGCAGATATTCTTGAAATGATGCCAGGGAAAATGGATAGGGAAAAGATCGTTTTCGTACGTGTGGACGAGGCCTCAGTTCGTCTAAATTCCCACCCTCCACATCCCTCTCTTTTCCAGCAACCAGGGTGACAGGGAGCCAAAGCTTCCTGAGATGTTGCTTCCCCACCCTGAGTCTCACTACTCAGGTTCCTCCTCTGAACCACCCCCTTCGACCCCTCTCATCGCTTAATTCATTTCCCTCACCTCGTGTCTACCAAGAAGCTCCTTTCTATTGGTTAAGGTGTTGGTCTTGGACCACATTTAAATGCTTTGATGCCATTAAAAGGTATTTAACCTTCAGTGTCTACAGGTGTCACCAAATCAACCAAGACGAGAATGTTTGAGACTGCCACTTTAAATAAAGAATACACAATAAATAAATCAGCATTTAATATCTAATCACCATCACATTTTAATGTTTAGAGATTTGAGGTAATACTTAGCTAGCTAGTTGCACTGAATATCAACTAGATCACTGTTTTCAATTTTATTCATATAGCGTCAACAGCAATGCAAATTGTATGTTTGCAAATATATTCAATTAGTTCCATATTCAGTATTTTAAAGTATTTATAACAGTACTGCAATATGGATGTTCCTGTATTCAACTCTATCATTGTTAAATGTGAGTGGGGGGATTGTGAGAGTTCTGTAGCTGAGGGCTACAGCCACGCCCTGCGTCACATCCATCTGAATGATTATAAAAGGAGTTTCCAAATAAGCCCTCTTGGAACAAGGCTGGCTTTTATAACTAATTTTCCGTGTCAATCTAACGCTGCATCTCTGTCTTTTTTGTCTGTCTTTTGTCCCCTGTGATTAAGCGACATATGTTTCCTCACAGAAACAGGCTGTGAGCCAGATGATGTCAGTGTCCTTCTGTCGCTCCATTTACCTGCTATCACTCGTCCCCCGTCATCTCTCTGTCTGTCTATGTGTCTGTCTGTCTGGGAGGGGGCACTGGGAGTCTCTCAGTCAGTGCTGCTGAACGGTCACTGCTGTACACACACACACACACACACACACACACACACACACACACACACACACGTAAGCGCACCCGTCAACAGCCAAAAGCCTAGAGGCTGCGCAAGCGAGACGCAACAGAGCGGAATCCATCCATACATCTATATTCAGGTCAGCGTTTGTGTGTACGTGCGTGTGTGTGGGCAGCTGGATTTGAAAGTGTGTCTGAGCGTGAGCCAGTGTCGCAAACAATGCTTCCAATCTACAGCAAGGACTTGTTTCATCCACTTTACATTGCAACTAATCCAAAGCAACAAACCAGAAGCTGAATGTTTCGTGTGATACTAAAAAATGGCAAATGGAATGCAAGGCCAAATCGAAAGCGTTTTCAAAATATTTACATCGTTTGCAGACATCAGGAGCCGTGACATCGACTGCGGCTGGAAATGTCAACCTGCTTCCTTTAGGTTTCTTTTCTGTATTTCCAAGCCTGTGTTTTGCACAAGACCAATAACAGAGTAATATGAGTGGAAGGGACAGAGCTGCTGTTTGTAGCTGAAACCAGACTCAAGTCTACTGACGTGAAAATGTTACCTCACGACAAGAACACTAATTGGCAAGAGACCAACACTAATAATGCTCATTTTGTGTTACGACAAATCAACACACCGCAGCATGCAGACATCCCACAACAAGACTAACAAGGTGCAAACTGTGTCTTGCATTAATATATCATTGCACACTTCCCCACCGTGGAATAAATAAAGGATTATCTTTATCTGCACTTTCCTGTTTTTAGGAAAAGAAGAAAGAATTATGTTGTGTGGATCACTGTCAAATGCGTGTGCGCGCATGGCTGTCAGTGATCGTCTCCGCGCACATCAAGTGCCAAGAAAAAAAAAAGAAATCTAGTGACAAAATCTATCACCTTAACATTTCAAGGAGTGTCGTTATCCTGTTACAAATGGCTCACAGAGCGGCTGGCGTGTCAGGGATGAGAAATTTCACACGCCGTGGCATGCAAACGCTCGAGTGTGAATTGGCATGGAAGCCTCCCTTCCATTTTTATATCGCTGTCTAGCGTTGGCAACGCAGCTAAACGCGAAAATCCACTGGGAATCGAAAGCTGCAGCAGGTCACTTTAATGATCCTGGACAGAGTGGCTGGGATTTATGAAGAGTGGCACTCCGCTTCGAAAGCTAAAAACAAGAGGGGATGAGGCCTCGTTGCTCTGAACACTGAATGAAAGCGTTGAGGGGTTTTACACAGAGTTTTGTTCTAAAGTCAGCACCTAGTCTTTATCAACAGAACAGCTCAGACTGAGTTTCTTTGCGACATGACAGGTTAGTTTACTGATTGATTACTTAATAAAAGATTTAATGTAAGAACTAAAATGTTATGTCAAATTTGTGGCCTCTACTCAAAATATGGGAGTAGCAATAATAGCTTATCTGCTTTCCATCATTTACTTGTATTTAATCCTATAATTACTAATAATGGCGAACGAAGGGATGTATGATCCTAAGAACGATGAATGTGCAGCGGTGATCAGCAGTCATACTTCAATAACAACTTTCCATAAAGACTAGTTCATTTTTCATTTGCAAATGATTAACCCGAGGGCTGAACTTCATCCATCCATCCATCTATTCAGCTACTTTGTGACTGTGAAAGTTCTGCACTGATTTCCTAACCCCAAAATATGCATTCAGATGAACTGTTCCCATTTCCCATGTTAATGGATACTTAAATTGTGGTATAACCATTTGGAAACTGTCTTCAGCTAATTTTGGAATTACATACAGGGGTATTTGGTATAGTCAGATAACAGACACTGTGGGCCAGAAACCCCTGTTCCACGTGCTGGTCATTGTTCATAGTCTGACTAGCAACTTTGGACAATGGAACTGGGAGTTCAGAGACAACATCTGTCGTCTACACTCTGTAACCAGTTTAAAACCATTACTGCAGCTTTGTTTAAGACATTTACCTGTCAGCTGGGTATGAATTCCCTCATCCTTATTTGCCGTCCAGATGTACATTACAGGCAACTCAAGAATACTCATACGTGATGTGCCAATATGATGGTACCAAACACAGCTATGTTCACACTTGATATTAACATGCGACCTGTATGTGGTCAGCTCTAAGTATGTGTCTCTAATGACAACTTGTGATCAGATATCAGTTCTGACATATGTAGAGTACATCATTTGGGACACAGCAGAATATTATACAAATTGCTGCTGTCTCAGAGCAATGGATTGCTATCAATATTTCCATTTGTGAACCATGAACAGTGCTTTTTGTACTTCGTGTGCATGGTAAACCAAGTCTTTCTTTTTTGCTGGCTTCCCTGCCAAAATTACATTTCATTTGTTAATTCTTGTTAAAGTTTTTTTCCAGTACTGCAGTTGTGTGTGCCTGTTTTTATGTTGTTGTTTTTTTTTTTTAAGGAAAGAACGAGGCAAAACTATGCTTTTGCGAAGCGTTAAGTAGACAGCCAATGCAGGATCTCATGAATCAGCAATCAGATTTGTTTCCAAATGTAAGAAACATAAGGAGCGATCAGTAACCGTTACCGTACACACCAAACAAAATATTGTAGATTATATGTGACACACTACTGTTACACAGCATAAAATATGCCGTCAGATACAGTGCTATTATTTCCGGCTGACTTGCTACACCTGCTCTCTATCCCTTTGCCTGCGTCTTAACTAAAAGAGTGCGAGACAGAGCACAGATGGAAAAAAGAGAGAGAATCGTGTGTCTGTGTTCAACCAAAACAGTACATTAACTCTAGGCTGGCAGCCGAGTGGAGGTAACACTGCATTTAGCACCCAGGCAGGGAGGCTTCTGGACAACTGTCACAGGTGCAGAGCTGAACAAATGAGGGGGGTGGGGGGGTTAAGGTGTGAGGACCGGCATGGGAGCGAAGGAAAATAAAGATCTTGAGGTGCACGGGCGGAAACCGAACCCTGCAAACACCAATATTTAAACGCAGCTTGTACATTCACACCACTCTGCTGCGTGCGTCCAGTGCAGCTAATGACTAATAAATAATGTACACACACTTTCCTTCGCTTCCTTACTTTTCTCATCTCTGCCCCTTGTTTCTCGCTTTCAGGCGATGCAAACACACTGTTCCGTCTCCCTCTCCGTCTCCTACTGAACATATGACGCCCCCACCGCACAAACACGCAACCACCAGAACCCACACGGAGTCACTCTTCACAGGAACAATCTGTCCCGTTAATGTGAGGTCGCGGGCAGGCCGTTTTTCCACTTATCAGCCCTCTGGATTTAAATAAAGTCCTATCACTGATACACTGTTGCCTAGGAACACAATAGGATGCCTCAATACTGTAATAGGATTTACCCCGAAGCCTACAAGACCCCTTTTGATGTGAGCCGTGTTGCCCCTTTTGTGCGGCTGAAGATTTTCCCTCCGCTGTTCCTCGTGTGCTGTCACGCTCTGCTGTAAAGAGATTTTAAACAGATATCTGTTGTTGTGCCTGCATCTTATTGTTGGAGCTTCCTCTTATTTCCCAGGTCATTTTTGGAGTTCAATTTGAAAAACAAAAATGTATATATGTATATATGTTAGGTGTTGTACCGAATAGTTGACTAGTCGACTTCACTGCTCTGCCATAACGCTTTTAGCAGGAAGTCAACTAGTCGCCCATCATGTGACAATAACAACACGGATGCCTCCACTGGCAGTGGTTCATCAGGTGTGTGGGAATACTTCACTAAAGATGAAGCACATTCTACCGTGGTAAGCAGAATATGTCAGTCAGTCATGAAATACAACAAATGTACTACATCTTAAAAGTCATCCGCTAACGCTAGCAGAAGAACGATCCGAATCCTCTCTACAGCAGTCATTTAACAACTTCACCTGCAGAAACAGAGCGACGGAGGCTGCAAAGCAACAATTTGTTGGTGAATTTTATTGTTTAAAGTTAGTAGATCTTTAGCTAGAAAAGGAAAAGGCTTTTTTTTTTATCCCAGCTACATTGTCCTATCTTACAACACGCTGTGAAATACTATTACACTATTGATGGTGCCAATTTCTATAGGCTATACATACCTACAATGCTCAATACTAAGAAGTGCATCTGGTTCTTGTTGGTTATTAGTTGCCATTGTTGCTGTGGTTCTATAGCGTGTTTTTTGTCCTTGATGTCAGTGAATGCACCACATGAGAGATGGGAGTTACAGTGGAGTTGAGAGTTTGCCAAGCGAAAGCCACTTATCAAAAGTGTGGGACTGGAAGGTGTTTATGGTTCAAGCTTCAATTACCTTGCAGAAAAGCCTCCATAGCTTCTTTTGTTGTTTGTTTTATAGATTTCATAGTCGTAAAGCATTACTTTCTACTGTGTTTTTATATGCGATGTTATTGACTAGCCGACGTCGACTCCACTTTGACCACATATAAGTCGACTATAAAAAGCCATTCAACCCCTAATATACACTATATTACCAAAAGTATTCGCTCACCCATTCAAATGATCAGAATCAGGTGTTCTAATCACTTGGCCTGGCCCCAGGTGTATAAATTCAAGCACTCAGGCATGCAGACTGTGAAACAAGACATTTGTGAAAGAATGGGCCGCTCTCAGGAGCTCAGTGAATTCCAGCGTGGAACTGTCATAGGATGCCACTTGTGCAACAAATCCAGTCGTGAAATTTCCTCGCTCCTAAATATTCCACAGTCAACTGTCAGCTCTATTATAACAAAATGGAAGCGTTTGGGAACAACAGCAACTCAGCCACGAAGTGGTAGGCCACGTAAAGTGACGGAGAGGGGTCAGCGGATGCTGAAGCGCATAGTGCAAAGAGGTCGCCGACTTTCTGCACAGTCAATTGCTACAGAGCTACAAACTTCATGTGACCTTCAGATTAGCCCAAGTACAGTACGCAGAGAGCTTCATGGAATGGGTTTCCATGGCCGAGCAGCTGCAGCCAAGCCACACATCACCAAGTGCAATGCAAGGCGTCGGATGCAATGGTGTAAAGCACGCCGCCACTGGCCTCTAGAGCAGTGGAGACGCGTTCTCTGGAGTGATGAATCACGCTTTGAATCAGAATTATTAAATATATTACTTTAAAATCTCACCATCCCGTATCGAAGCTAGAAATATTTCATAAAGGTGTCTAACAAAATTCTGGCAATCTGATGGACGAGTCTGGGTTTGGAGGTTGCCAGGAGAACGGTACATTTCAGATTGCATTGTGCCAACTGTGAAATTTGGTGGAGGAGGAATTATGGTATGGGGTTGTTTTTCAGGAGCTGGGCTTGGCCCCTTAGTTCCAGTGAAAGGAACATTGAATGCTTCAGGATACCAAAACATTTTGGACAATTCCATGCTCCCAACCTTGTGGGAACAGTTTGGAGCGGGCCCCTTCCTCTTCCAACATGACTGTGCACCAGTGCACAAAGCAAGGTCCATAAAGACGTGGATGACAGAGTCTGGTGTGGATGAACTTGACTGGCCTGCACAGAGTCCTGACCTGAACCCGATAGAACACCTTTGGGATGAATTAGAGCGGCGACTGAGAGCCAGGCCTTCTCGACCAACATCAGTGTGTGACCTCACCAATGCGCTTTTGGAAGAATGGTCAAAAATTCCTATAAACACTCTCCTCAACCTTGTGGACAGTCTTCCCAGAAGAGTTGAAGCTGTAATAGCTGCAAAAGGTGGACCGACATCATATTGAATTCTATGAGTTAGGAATGGGATGGCACTTCAGTTCATAGAATGAGTAAAGGCAGGTGAGCGAATACTTTTGGTAATATAGTGTATATACATATATATATATATATATATATATATATATATATATATATATTTCTTGCTGCTTTTTGGTGGGTTTCAATGTAACCTTTGGTCCAAATGAAAATATCATTTCCGTGGATACTTTCTTCTCCGGCAACAATAACCTTATTTATTTGTGTTTTCCATGTTTTTTTTCTATTTTTCTTGTTTCAGCTGACGGCATTTGGAGGAAGTGCACCCATGACCTCAAACCCAGGCATGTGTTATGTAACAGCAGCCCCTCTGGTTATGAAGCATTTCCTGGCACCACTGATAAAAGATTAATGCCTATTCTTGTGCTGCTCGGAGTGCTTTCCTCAATGAGAACTCTCAGAAAGTTCAAACATACAGTACAGGAAGGCATGGGATGTTGAGATCAGCCAGATGTACCAGCATGATTGGACATAATGCAGTTTATTAATCACTGCATGATATTGCCCTGCACTTAATGCACTGTTTATATTTGTGTTGTTCTTTCCATAGACGTTCTGTCAGGATTTAAAGGTGTATGCCTCAGTTACTTTTTTATCAACATCTGGCAGTTTTAAACTTGTATTTAATACTATTAAAAGATAGTCAGAGTCATGGCTTATAGACAGATGGTCTCGTGGATCTCCTTTGTCATATCTGAATTACTTTTCCATTAAAAATTATTAAATTACGCTTTCCTAGGTCAGTCTTGAAGTATCACTTTACACAACGAAAACATAAAATCTCTATTATGTAATAAGAGCAGCAGACAGTAGTATCACTAACAGTAATACTACAGTAGTGTAGTAATAGAGAGTATTTGTTAGGCTTTAGCCACTTATTACTATATAATCATGACAATCTGTTTTTTTACATCCTCGTTAGTTCTGTGAATGTGTTGGACCTTGTTTTATAAGAGTAAATGAATAAATCATGGCATAAATTCACACTGCTCAGTCAGAGGTAATGAGATACGGTAGAATACGTATTAGCATGAGAAGATAATCATCTGAGCGCCTCTGATATCAGCCTCTCTGTTGGTTTTCTGCCCAGATACAGGAGAGGGCGAATGGGAACATGGCTGGATGCCTGCTAAAAATCTAGCAAGGTTTATAATGGGAATGCAATTCCCCTCTGTGGTTCTTGTGGTGATTCAGAGTGTATTCATGCAACCCAACCAACCCCGCTAATAGCCAACGGTGGGAAAACCCACTAAGAATGCATTGTGCTGGTTATATTAAAAAGAACAAACAGCTAAAAAGTGACACAGATGCTTCTGCTAGATACCACACAATGATGCTACTGTCATCTACACATGGTACAAGGTATTCCTACTACTTATAGAACATGTTCTCATGTAAAATGAAGTCTGGATTGTCTATTGTCCATTAGATAAAACACGCTAATGTGGAATTAAAGCTGCTAACTACTAAATAATTCATAGTAAAAATAGATAATATGGCCATGAGTAACACATAAAGGGCCAAATCTGTGGTGGTCACCTCCGTAGCTCCTCTTGGCTTTACTAAGAATTTATTATTGGGTTTACAGTCTGTTTTAGCTCAGTTTGCTTTATTCTCACTGGGACTTGTCGCACACATGCATTGTGACCGCTGCAGGAATGAGGGACCAGAACAGCTAGCGTTTATCTGGTGAACATAGTGAAGCTTTTAGCGGGTAAAGAGAGCTAAAGAAAAACTTGGACTTTGAAAAAATTAGCCTGGAAACTTGGTTCCAGAAGTTTCCCTTCCCACATGAGAATTTTGGTCTGGAGTCACCCCGGGGATTCACTGTGCAAAGATATGCAGGACTTCCTTTGAGTGATCTTTATGAGGCGATGGACAGAAGAATCCATTAGGTGGATTTTATTTGCACCTAAACGGCTGCCGTGGGAGAATCAATATGTTTAGCTCGGATCTGTCGTAAAAGATATTGTCAACAAAATAAAGTTTAAAGGACAATTAAAAGCGAATAAGGCATTTGTGAGGAAGCACACGTCACACATACACAGCGTATACACAACTTTTAAAGAATGCTGATGTCTACAAATGAGTAGTATGCTGCTCTAGTTTTACTGCACACAAGAAGGCTGAAAAAACTGCTTCAAATAAATGTACCTGACTATGAAAGTCCAAATAAAAGCCCACAGGCATGCAAATTGCACTGCTATAACAATTAGTAGACAATTTTTTGATAAACTATTTGCAGATACTGTAGAATAGCAAATGGAATAGCACAAGATTAGCAGCGATTTATGCCAAGGCCTCTTTATGCTCCTTTGACAAACTTTACATTTTCTGCTAAACTCCTTTGTACTTTTCACACTATACTAGTTGTACTATATCTTTGTGGCTTAACATCTTCTGCTTTGTTGAAATCTAGTCTAGTCCTGCTCTGGGTTTAGTGCGCCGTGTGTGGCCGACACATACAAATGGGTGTCAGTGTTGTGCTGTGGCGCACAACGTGTGTGCAATCCATCAGATGAAAGTGAGTCAGTGGAGCCTCACCTTGACATAGAGCTGCTGGAACTCGTCCAGGTTGAGCCGGCCGCTGGGACAGTCCTTCAGGAATCCCTTGTACCACTGCTTCAGCTCATGTTCATTAAACTCTGTGTTCTTCACCAGATCCTCCATCACTTCAGGGGTCAGCTTGCTGTTCTGTTTCCCCATTTTTCCTGCATACCCGGGCAAAAACAAGCACACACACAAAGAAAAATTTAAGTTAATACAAAACACATAGAAATACATGCTGCGAGTCGACAGTAGAAGTCTGGAGGGCGTTTGGAAACCAGAGATTTCTAGAGTGAAACTGTGAGAGTGCAAACCAAAGCTTCAGCTATAAATAAGCTTTAAAACAAATGGACTGTAACATGAGGCATTGGAGTACCATCACATGTTGGAAATTAGTGCTGTTCTGCTTCTACTTCTCGAGTAATAGGGTCAGTTTGTAAGACATGCAGCTTTCTTTTTTCTGTCTTTGAGCAGCTGCCCTGATTTATCGCTGCTTCATTTTTGGAGGAACTCTCAACCTTTGGGATCCATTTAATCAGAGCTTTCGCATTGCGCTCATTAAGAAAACATGAATAACATATTCTTGTATTTTAATGTCTTAGGGCAATGAAATGTATGTTGTTCTCTAAGATCCTAAATGTATATTTTCATATTACAGTGTTATTTTAGTTGAGTAAACTTCCATTTCTGGCCTTTAGCGGAGTACCGTAGCATCTCACCCTTTGGATTTTGTAAGGTGTCATAATGACACCTTAATCTAGTTGGCCTGCTGTGACGTTTTAGAAAAACTCAAGCATGTTTTGGGGTTTAATGTCCCTCAATTTCCCCGCTGCAGCTGGTAGGGCCCAGCTGCCTCTGTATATAGCGGCTTCTATCTACATGGTGCTGATACTGCCACTTTTAAAAGCCTTGATTAGTTCATCAACCAACCCATAATTAGCACAATTTGCAAAAAGATGGTTAGTGTTTTGGAACATTTCTGCTCTTACTCTCTGCTGAGAAGTTTTACTCGACCTCTCGAGCTTGAAAAGACCAAGGGCGATGCAAGACAGCATCCGTGAGAGTCGCGATGCGCTAGTTGGTCTCAGCCAAGCACAGTGCATTATGAGCTCCTACTATTTTTTTTAAAAGAGACCCACATTTTATTTTATTAAGTTGCAATGTATCATTTCCCTGCCTGATTTAATGCCAAAGTTACATTATGGAGCAGTAGTGACTTTCTAAAGCAGGGACCAGTTTATAAAACTGTCTCTGTGCTGCCCTCAAAGAGGCGCCAGCGTCCATCTCTGCAGTAGGCTGTTGAACACTAACCCTGTTACCGCAGGGTTAGTGTTTTCAGCTTTTACATGTTTTCAGCTTTCTTACTGATCATGTACAGGGTTGACTTTTTCTAAAGTAAATTCTTTGTCCAAACTATTATGACTGAGTGCTGTGCATGTCCCAAACAAACAGGATCAAATTATCTTAGGAAGTTCAATCTCAGTTGCTTGGTCTTATCTGGATGGAACATTTTGCAACAACCTCATGAGGAGCAATTTCTAGCAGCTCCCGGAGTCCCTGGACCATAATTTGGGAGCCATCCTGTCTAAAGAAGATAAATACACCTTGCCCTGAAAGCCAATTTCAGAAAGTTTTTCAGCCAGGCTCCGCATGACCTGAGTTCACAGAGGAACTTCAGATTAATAATGAGCAAAGTGGAAATTTGAGTTATGCAATGGATAATCAAGTCTCTGCACTCTTTGTGAACTAAATTGGCAGCAAATAAATTAATTTATTATGAATTAATTTGCTGCAAGTGTGGTGTGACAAATGATGTATTGTACCAATTAATTGAGCTGTTTAGATAATAGTAAAAAAAAAAAAAAGAAGAATGAGTGAAACAGTGTGATAATATAAAAATGAGAAACAATCCTGTTGTGTTTATTAGCTGATGGCAGACAGAGGTGAGAATCCAACCAAAAATGTGAGGAAGACTGGATCAGAGAGGGATTGGGGGAGACATATGGAGAGAATCACAACAATCCAAGAAGTGTTCTCAGAAACAAAAGTATGCAATTTGTACGATTTTACTGCCAGCTATTGTCTGCGAAGTGTCTCCACATGGCTGATGCTCACTGAGAAATGTCACTTCCAGCAGATCTTTGATTAATTAACTAGGGTTAAGGAGCATTTTAGACCTGAGAGTGAATGGAAGTTAAATACCAGGCCAAGGACCAGGGCTGGGCCACGGAGCATTACCTGGTCAATAAGAGACCATATGACTCAACAAAATATATCTCATGAATAAAAAATGTATAGCATTATAAGCTATTACATATGAGCCTCCCTCTGTTAACACAAGGGTGAACTCACTGGTCAGAGATTTTGAGTCAGGACAGAGATTTCTTTCAGAGACAAAGTTACCACTGGCAGCACACTTGGTAGATAGCAACGCTAAGCTAATTTATCAACTCTGGGGACAATGACAACTGTCAAAGAGTTTGCACTTGAGGTGCAAACTGGAACTATTGGTCCATCAACAGGCATGTTCCCAACGTTGGCTGGAATTTGGGAGAGGCCGATGCGTGGCCATCCTTATACAAGGTGGTGCGCAGTAAAGATGGACGATATGGACTAAAAAATGTATCCCGATGCTATTTATCACTGTACTGATAAAAATGACGATAAGTAAACACAGTTTTAGCCTAGTCCTTTTGACTGTAGTGCATTGGCAAGTTTCGTCTGAGATTTTTATGGGGTTTTTAATTAAGTTGACGCTGCTTCTTGCGCATTTTCTTCATATTCTGGTTTGGTGTTACTGTCCTTTGTATGCACTATTAGTTTGCAAACCTTGCATGTTGTAAATTGCTGCTCCGCATCAGACTTTAAAACCAAACCAGTCGAAGAAAATGTAGGTGGAGCCTCGTCTACAAGCTCCTCGTTCCCCGGCGTATCTGCTCCGCCTTCGGCCGTTGTCAATTTGTCAATATTCCACACGCGTTGGGCTGCGAGCGTGTTGCGCACATATATATGTCATCAATGGAAATGTATTGTTTTTATCACAGGATGACATATTCTTACCATGGGGAATGTTTTTGACGATATATATCGTAAACGATAAAATATCGCACATCCCTAGTGCGCAGTCACCTGGCTTTCCTGTCAGAGGAATCTGACTGTCACAGCTGCACATCACCGAAGATAATTTGTAAAAAAAAAATAAAAAAAAAAATGCAAAAGAATGGATCCCTGACCCATGTGTAAATGTCACAGACGAATTGAAGATCAACTCCTCAAGCTTGGCCTGAGAAGAATGTTCGTATTATCAGTCTGAATTGAAATTGAGGCAGAATATCCAAAAGACTGCTGCACACGCGCTGAAAACATTGCTTTCATTTCCAGTCATATCACTGCTAAGTGATAAAAAAAAATTTAAGGAATAGACTGGAAATGAGGAGATACACCTCGGGCATCGGCCATAGTCCATCAATGGGGCCGTCACATTGAGACAGACACAGAGAGAGGGTGGTCTGCAAGGAAACTGCCAATATTAAACCAGCCCACGGTGCAAAAAAGGCAGGGGACTCAGGTAGTGAGTTAGGACAACATTGCTCACGGTGTATACCATGACAGCCAGATTTTCATGTTAGCATGCAGTACTACACATATTATGCAATGTGAGCTCACACACAATATCTGCAACTCTCAAACAGATGCTTTTTGGGCACACACAACACAGCATTGTGTTTGATCTGGCCCTCCAGGCATCATAAGTGCGTTCACTTGCTTCTAAAAAAAAAAAAAGAGAGGAAGTCGTACAATTTTCTCATTCATAAGTGATCCTTCAACAGCGGGTCTAGCGAAAACCAACTAAACAGTGGATCAGGACAAGAGCTAAACCGCTACGGCTAGACAAAGTGTAGAAGGAAAACCATTTTTAAAACACAAACACGAGAGAGTCTGACTCATCTCGCCCTCAGATACGTCTTTTCTTCGTATGTGGAAATAGTGCAAACATTCGTCCTGATCAAACGCTGACACACACCAGCTTGACAAAGCTCCACATGGGACATAGGTGACATTATTCAACTATTACCAAGTTAAGTAAGATTAACCCAATGAGCATGTCTTTGGACAGTGGGAGGAAGCCAGAGTACCTGGAGAGAACCCACACAGACACAGGGAGAACATGCAGACTCCACACAGAAAGGCCCCAAGCAACCCATGGATTCAAACCCAGGACCTTCTTGCTGTGAGGCATCAGTACTAACCACCACACCACTGTGCCGTAAATAAAAACAGTGCATTTAAACAGACTAGATAACAGATTTGAATGGTTTTCATTAAATACTACTGAACCCTGCTCTCTCATGCACAGACTTGTGTATTGCATATTATAAGACAGATGACATCTGCAGCCGTGGTTATGGACGTGATACAGAAAGGAAACGTAAACTACCCTATCTCCTGTCCCTGATGATCTGTAACATCCCATTACAAAAAAAGGAAACATTTCTCAGTGCTGCAGTCAAACTGAGGAGCCAATACGCTTTGACAGCAACTTTCTAACACTTTTCTGTTACAAGATGGGCTGACGCCGAAGACAGCAGCTGCTGCAGGAGACAGATGTGTCCTAGGAGAGACGGCAGCAGAAGACGCCTGACAGGCCTCGCCATTATGTCATTGTGTAGATGTGTGTGCAGGCAAGTGTGTGTGTGAGTGCTTGTGTGATAGAAGACACAGTAAATGCATTTGTATTTACCTTTATTTACGGAATATGAATTACTGAACGTGTTCACGTTCCTGTACAGGATTATGCAAATGTTTCAGTCTGCATGTCTGTGTCACACGTTTATAGAAGGAGTATGGTAGTGAATTTAAATTGGCACTTTGCACCCCAGGAAACGGAAATCATTAAGAATGAACCACCCCAAGCACAATACAAGCTCGCTGTCAGCACACAGGATGCTATATGAACATGCAACATACAAAACCTCTGGGGAGTGAATGCATTTTTGATAACAAAAAAAAAAGATTACATTAGCTCACACTTCATCATGATGCAAAAAGTGTTCTGCACCACGCTGTCGTTTGTCGTTCATTCACCGAGCTGCAGAGCTCAAGCTGCATCTGTGTTGTGTCAGTGTGCCGCTGGCGGCCCAGCTTTACGTCACACTCACAGCTATTTTTCCACATCACACAGCATCTGGGCCGTATTAACTAATGACAAAAAAAACAATGGATATAATAAATGCGCTTTGGGAAAGGATGCATATTAAGTGTTTAATTTATGGTGCAGAATTGTATCACGCGTTATTCAATACCGCCCACTGAGCTCAGTTTACATGAAATCTGCAACTGCACAATGTTTAAAGTGACGCAAGAGGCAACATTGTACCACGAAGCAATTTCAAAACAACATCCTACACATTGTCATTCTATATTTTTTTAAGATCTTCAATTTGCGTCTTGGACTTGCGTTGGCAAGTCAAATCAACTCAACCCACATGCATTAAATATCTGATCATATTTGTTCTCCATACATGTCATTCCCACTCAACGCCTACTCTTTTCCCGAGCTGCCTACGAGCCTTGTCACTCGCAGCGCTGTCCTGCTACTGTTTACCATCAGCCTGGGAAGAATTTAAACATAAGGTGACTGAACAAAATCGCCCCGCTCAGCGTACTGAATTCCTTTTCTATTCTCTGGCTTACAATGTTGCACTTCCCCTGTCTTTGTACCAAAACACAAGAAATGCGAAAGTGATAAAAAAAAGTAATCAGGGTGTGATCTGGGATGAATGCAGAGGCATGACACTCTGATTTAACACCAAACAGTGAACACACCCCACCTGCCTGTTCCCTCTTAATTTTATGCATCGTAATGTTTTGCACCAGTTACTCACAGCTACCGCCAAGAGGGAGGGGGGGGAATACAGACAGCTGGTGCTAGATTAGCAAATGTCAGCGCTTTGTTTTAGCCGGGGAGACGAGCGGGACCGAGTCTGGGACAAGACACACTGGGTCACTCTGCAGTGCAGAGCAGAGCACCATGCTGACTCCAACCCTGAGTCATAGCCCTTTGTCTCGTAGTCCCCCAGGGCCCTTATCAGAGTCAAGAAAGAAGAAAGAAAAAAAAAAAAAAAAGCACACAGGTGCGCACCGGCACCGAGATGCATTGTCAAAAGGGTAGATCTGCAGTCTTATTTCGACCAGCAGGTCTGCCGATGAGCCAGGCAGTAGGCTATTACATAACCCTATCCCTTCACCATCATTTGCCAACAGGGGGATGACCTTGAGAGGCAGGCAGAGTGCCAGCCCAGAGAGGCAACAACAAATAGAAGCAACGGGTTTATTTTAGAGCAAATCTGATAGATTTCTGAGTAATCCCGCGGCCATTACTGCCTAGAAATGTGTGCAAGTGTGTGTGCAGGAGAGGTGGAGTGGCCGGTGGATGAGATGTGCTCATGCCTGCATTTGTTTGCAAAATAAATAAATAAAGACAAAATTAATAAAATAATAAATCAAATCGTAGCTTCCCATTGAGGATGGTGTTGGTTGAGGAGAGACACCACACCCCCCCATCTTCTGTCTGCACACACACACACACACTTGCAACATCAGCACCAGTGACACCAGGATCAATCAGGATGACATCGTGCCATGTCACACCAAGGAAGGCAACAATTACATGATATACAGCTCATATTGATCAGGATGGTTGCACAAACCAGCCTTCACTTAAGCTCACTGCCTCGGTCCCTTCACTTATGTTGTCGTATCTGTAAGGCAGCATGAGTAAACCCAGGCAAGACTCATCCATGTTTATTCAGTGCTTTCCAATTTGTGATCAGGATTTGATCAAACAGGAGTGGAGGCTCCGTTAGTTATTGAACGTGTTGTTGTTTTTTTTGTAATTTGTGTGTCAATTGTTTGGACTTAAATGAGTCTTATGAAAGCGGATGACGCACCGGGTTGCATCTCGCTGAAATAAACGGGAAATAAATACAATGAGAAAGTGCGTTAAAACATACATGTGTGCTGCCACGCACCAGTCACGATATTATACAAAGAATCCATCCTACCTCGAGAGAGAGTGTGTAGTCAACGAGGGAAGTCCGGTCTGGTGTCTGGAGTGGTCGGAAGGGGGGAAAAAACGAGCGCTTCAAACGTCTGTAATGATCTCCTGCCGAGCCTCTAACAGTTTAAGAAAAACTCTATTTATTTTTATTTTATTTTATTTGAGGGAGTAAAGTCAGCTTCAACAGAAAGTAAGCGGCGCAGGTCCGTAGGATGATGCTGCTGAACACAAACTGCCGCTGATGTACAGAGAGGAGGAGACAGCTACAGGGAGAGAGAGAGAGAGAGAGAGGGCGAGAGAGAGCGAGGGTGAAAGCGAGCAGTGCGTCTCTCTCTCTCTCTCTCTCTCTCTCTCTCTGTGGCTGCACCGTATGACCATCACAGCAAAGAAAACAAACGCGGCAAGAAGCGATGATAATGGGACTTTATATCCCACACAGTCCCCCTGACCAACGTTAACACTGCTGCGCCTTAAGTAGCCAATCTGCTCAAGAACAGACCCAAGTCGCGTGTAGCTAGCCGTCAAGCTATCGTTAGCTTAAAGTAAAATATGTCTGCGCAGCCGCAGTAGTTTCGCGCCACACAAGCGGGACAAGAGAAAGTTTAGCTAGCTACCTAATCCGAGGCTACACATTTCAATGCTGAACTAAAGCCTTCTTCGTATGCAAAGTAAGTTAAAGTTAAAAAGCTTGATACGAAAGTGAACGGCATTACTAGCTTAAAGTGTAAAATAATACCGCAAGCTGACAGTGGGTGAAAGTAAGCGCTAAATTCAAATTAGTGTTTCTGTATCTGTTGAATAGAGGAAATTGTACTCAGCATATTGCAAGTAACATTGATTTGAAGACATTCATATTTAAAAGAAGTGCAAACAGGACACTGAGGCAGGTCATTTTCTCAGACAGCAATATATTCAATATAAAACTCCCTCGCAGTGTAAATAATAGCTGTAATAATAATGTTAGCAGCTACTCAAAGATTTCTTCCTTAACTAGCGAAAAGATACGGTGGCCGAAAGAGAACTCAGGAGAACACGTGCAAATAGATGAAACACAAGTTTAGTGTAAAACTCACCCGCAAATACAGAAACACACTCCAAGTACTCTCAACATCAGCAAAGGGATATATTTTCAGGGGACCCCCAAAAAAGTAAATAACAGGGCTGAGATGGGCTTGTTATTCAGTTTTACTTCTGGATTTGCTGACACTACTTTTTTAATTTTTATTTTAAATCTTTTTATGTTTGTATTGTTTTAAAATCCTGAATCCTTATTAGCCTATTTGCTTGTAAGTCCAGATAATTTAACAACATGCATGTATTCATTGGCGGAATTAATAATATTTAAACGTTTATGCTGAGCCTTGTCATCGCTTCTTGGGATCCCCTGGAATTGTCATTTGAGCCACTTGCAGTACATCACTGTATTTTCTGTTGTTGTGACTATTTGTTATGAGTATTTGCGTTGCATTTCTACACATGTTGTGAGTATTTGCCGTGTGCATATTGTCAAAGCGATGAGAACGTTTTCCTAATATGCTTGCGATTTGTCTGTTTTCTTTAGCTGCAATGTGTTAAACTCAATCGGCCACCATAAAAAGAGGTATAAGCCTGCCATAACAGCAAGGGTGACATCAAAAAAGTCTTCACAGCCATCAGAATAAATGTAAAATCTCATGTTGCTTGAAGCTATGGGTAGCAAGGCACCCTGCTGTCCTTAAATCGGTCCTTATGATTTTTGGTAAATTGACTTATGGGAAGCGACTTGCCATGTCAGAGACAAAAAGCATTGTCAGTGACTAAATTCCACTCAGCTGCTTAAATATTAGGGTTCTTATATTGTTCGTGCTGGATCACTGTTACAGAACCTATTGTTCTCACTGTAAACAAAGCTTGCATTGTCTGCCTGGGCAGCACTAAAGCATTTCTTGACGGGAATGTTAAAAGTAGGGCGGCATGAGAACAATGACAGTGCTTTAGTGCCATCCTCGCGTTCTGTGCACCAAATTAGCATCATGATGTTTAACAGTCGGCGGTCTCAGAAGTCCAAGAACTTAATAGTTCTTTGGAAAAAAAATGTTATGGTTTGCTGTTGGATTACGTCTTACTTGTTTGTGTTTTGAGTCATGAGTTTGGTTTGAGGTGAATACTGCAGCTACAGCTCATGTGAATAAAATACCTGGCCTGTTATTGAAATACACACTATAGTATAACCTGAAGAAGACCACCACCCACAGGCTTTTTTGAATCAGTATTTCAGTCTCAGTCCAATGTGGAATAGCTTATTTCCAAAAAATGCCATTTACCAAAAATAAGTTATGCATTAGAAACATTCTTGACATGATTGCTTGTTTGTTTTTAGATGAATACCACTTCAGATATTGATTTGAGCAGTGTGACTTTCAGAGGCAATTCTCTCTCTCCATCGGTTTCTATTTTAGGTTTTGTAAACAGAAGAAAATGGATAAAATCACACAAGACGATATCAGTCCACAGGCAAGGAAGGAGCTTACGGCACCACTCTCCCCAAAACGACCATGGACAGATTGTACGATGATGAATAAGCACAGTGGAAACAGCAAGCTTCCAAAGCTTCTGACATTTCAGAAAACCATTAGTTCTCCGTCATCAGCAAATACCCTGCACAAAAGCGATGGTGCAATATGCACAGCAGAATGTGGGTTTGAAGAAAAACCTCAAGAACAACCACAAGACAATAAAATAAATGTCACTTCTGTTACTGAGGTGACTCCTTCTCACTCTTACAGTGCACATATGGAATTGCCTACAGTGCATTTTATCACTGCTGAGAGACATCTACCGCTTTCGGAGAAAGATGAGCAGTCTCCAGTTACTGAAACTGACACGATCAGCTTATACCCGGGAGGTGTTACAGGTGGATCCTTAGCAGAGTGTCCTGCTTCAGCCAGCGCTGACACATCCAGTCATCCTGATGGCAAACAGCTGGGGAAATCACTTGAAAACAAGATCCCTGGTGGTTGCTGTCTCTCCGCTGGAAATGAGGATGGGAGACAGGTGCAAAATTATTTCAATCAAATCAAGGCAGCTATCTTTGGTTCGAGAAATGAGGAGGTCAGGTGTCAGTCTGATTGCATTTCTAAAGATGAAAACATGGCTTTCTTTTCATGGAGCCAATATGCTGGGGAGACTAATCAGAGACACAAAAAACTTGAAGTTAGTGAGAACATCCTTTTCGGTAAAGAGGACGTTGATTATGCAGACTCTCTGCTCTGCACACACCCTAAAGATCAGCCCTCAGGGAACTTGGAAGAAGGTGGAAAAAATGAATTAGAATTACAGATTTGTGTCAACGAAAATGTTTCTGTCTGTGATGGGGAGACAAAAGGCCAAGTTAATGAGAGTGATATTAGCAAAACCTTGTTGCCTTCTGCTGAATGTGCCGAGGGATCAATTCTGTCTAATGATGTGGTTTTAGACAGAAATATTGCAAACGGGAATGTGAGTCTTGAAGTTGATGGCCACTATGAGGCAAAGCGAGAGCATGCTGCTGGCAAGATAATAACCAAAGCTCGGAGCGAAACGGCTGATCATACTACAGAGACCCCAGTGCCTGCTAGAATCAGTCAAGAGCCTGCTGAAGGAGATAATGATGCGAGCCCCTTCAGTGTAATTGACCCTACAATCTGGAGTGAAACGGACAGAGAAGCTGAAGAGAAACGCTGTAAATCAGGTGTAGAATTATCTGCATCAGTAAAAGTCGGCAAAATAGAAATGGCCATTCCTCTCTTTTCTGACATAAGACCATCACACAAGGTTTCATCTCCTGGCGAGACGGAGCAGTTTAATCACCACAGCAAGACATGCCTGTGCAAAGGTGACAATGTGGACGTCTCTCATTCACACAAAGAACCACAGGCATGTTCCATCACCGCCAACATGAATGGCCATGGCAGCGACTGTCAATGGCAATCCAGCCTCAGCAGCAGTGCCACAAATCCTCTTCCTGCTGGCGATGATGAAAGACAAGAAAGCCATGATACTGTGGGATATCAGCTGAAAGACGAGAGTCCCTCTGGCTGCTTTCCTGTCGACTCTGACCACCTGAAGACACAGGAGGTTGAATATTCACACACTGATACTGACAGAATGGACAGGACAGACGACATAAAAGAAAGAGAAGAAAGGAAAAGAAAAAGTGATGAACTTGCAAACTTAGAGAAAGCTGTGAGGTCAGATGAAAGCATCCAGCTTCAAAATGAACAACACAAAGATGACAAGACTGAAATATCCACTGATGAATGCACCAGTGACAGGACAGAGGGAGAAATGCATGAAAAGGACAGCAAATTAACACTAACTCAAGGCCAAGTAGAAAAGCAGCTTGGGTGTTTGTCTGATCACCCATTCAGTGCTGATATTTCCATGGTAGATGTGACAATTGAGGGAAAGGCAAGTAAAGAAATATCAAATACTGGAGAAGAAATAAAAATTTCTGAGCATCATCAGCATGAAAACGCAGAGATATCTCCAAAATATGAGGATGATGTACAGCAACAAAATGAAGAGGTCATGACTGACGTGTCACCTGTTGAATACACTAGTGAATGCATAGAAGGAAACATATTGACCCACTGTACGAAAGATGATGAAGACCACAAGCTCAGTTGCTTCTCTGATTTACAACATGGAACTGAAACATCAATGAATGAAAATATACATGACCTTTTGGCTGTGATTGTTTCTCTAACAAGTGATGCAGTTGTGCCATGTCAGCTTGATTTAAGTTATTTACAAAATGCTCACAACCCCACAGCACCAATCTGCAGTGACAGATTTCCCCCATTACCATCTGCCTTCAATCCCTACAACAGTGTGCTGGGGCTGTTTGACAATTTCGAAAAGATCCAACCCTCACCAGATGATGACGATGACGATGCTGCTGGCCTGAGCGACATCCCTGTCCTCATCAGCTTGCCCGACCAGCAGCTGAAAACACCCCAGCGACAACTTCACCACTGCATGCCAGCGGCAGAGAGTGATATGCACGAGGAGATAGCAGAAGAAGAAGAGGAAGAGGAGGAAGAAGAGGAAAGATCTGAGTGTCACTCTGACAACATGGCAAATGGATTTATAGATAGTGATTCCGCTTGTAACAAAGTCCCAAACTTTATCTCAGGAACAGATGTCATTGCTCTCAAAAGGCCAGTGCGACAGCCTAACTATGAATCAACCAGTGATTCCTCCGAGCACATTCAGGATAAATTAAACCCACAGTCTGTGTCGTCTGCTGTTTCCACCGATAGTGACAGCCCTACCTCTGATGTGAACGACTGCTCTGACGCGGTCTTCAAAAAGCTGAACTTGTTTTTTGATATCAGTACAAGTAACATTGCAGGGGACAGCAGACCATCATCACCTGAGCACTGTAGTGATATAACCAAACCTTTCGAGGGCAAAGCATCAAAATGCAAGGAACATCTCAGCAGCCCAGATCTGGGACTCAGCATTGACGCGACAGCAGGTAGCTGTCACATTATTTATCTTTCCTGAACAGTGTACAATCGATAAATTCAGAATCATAGTGGTCAAACAATGAATTATAAACAGTAGTTCTGAGAGCACAGCAACCTTACAGATTTTAAATGTTAAAATGTTATTGTAATAATATTTGTTTATTCTCTGTTGTAATTGTCTTAATTCAGATTTCCTAATCTTCAGTACAGTAGACACAACACTGTTCATAGGCATTGTTCAGCTACAGTAGATGGTTGAATGAAGGAGATCATACATAAAGGACTAAACACTGCTCTTCATTCAGACACTGACTATTCTTTACGCCTATTTTTAGATGATGCCAATGAAGACCGCAACCTGCAAATTTGTGAAAGTGAGCCAGTCGTGTCCTATACTGCTGTCAGTGGTGGGGATAAACAGGAAGTACCCCATGTCACACACCGACACCAGGAAGCATCCAAAGACGCTGCAAAGGAACACAGAGGTTTATGGTTTACTTCTTAATTCAATGTTTTAACCACTGTTTGAAAAATAATGAAACCAAGTTTAATATATTCATGAACTGAACCATGTATCAGCAGCATTAATAACATTGCTGAGACTAAATTTAAAGAAATATAATTGTTTGAACAACCAATAGATTTCCTCAGAAACAAAAAAAGTTGGACAAGCAGTTCATGTTTTCATGACAATTGTTTAATTAGAGTGAAATGATCCCATTGTTTTTATGTGTGGTGTGGTTAACTCTGTTTTTGCAGAGCGGGCAGTGATAAACTAGAAAAGGTCGGCTCGGTTAATTCAGCGAGGAAATACAATTCATTTTATTGATTTGTCTTTTCAAATTGACACGGCTTCCTCTCCTGAATATGCAGATATTCTTTTCCCTTCCAGCAATAACGCCCGTCATGAATACAAAAACACTGGTTTGTGGTAAACAGAACAACAAATAAGACAGCTAGCTGTTCCTGGACATTTCTGACCGTCACTATGTTTCTGTTTCAGAAGGAAAAGTGTGGTCTCCATCCTTCCTCAGTCTACCTCTTGTGGAACAAGTCAACCACAGTGAGTTTCATATTGTGATAGCAGACAAAATACCCCTGAGATTGATAAAATCGTGAGTGTTTTTTAGTTGTGACTTTTTTTTCAGATTCAAAAGAAGAAATTTCACTCATGTTTATACATTGTATTTGTGCAGAAATGTTACAGTCAGTGATACACAAGAAGACTCAGATTTCCATGTTTCCATGTCAGAAAGTTGCAGATATCTCTCTCAGAAGAATATTTATGTTTACATACAGTACATGCACACAAACACTGACTATGTTTTATTTATAGCGTGAAGCTTTTCAATTCCTTAACTGAGTAAGTGTGGCCAATTAAGCATTTTTGTTGTAACTTTTTTTTTAGCAGATAAGCAGCTAAACTTAGGCAAACTCAGAATGACACTCGGCCTGCTTCATCCAATCTCACCTTTTACTTTCCTCCTCCTCGTCCTACTGATTGTCTCCACATTATGACCCCGACTGTGTCCGCGGCGCTGGGAGTAAAGTGAGCTCGCCTCTGAATATTTACCAGGAGAGTCAGTTTAATAGCCTGCCTATGTGAACATGTAATGTGTTCACCTTGTCAGCTTGAGGGACAAAATCAGTCTAATAGCATGGCTACTCACTTAGCAGGCCGAGAACCCTTGTTACCTCTGACAAACAGAAGCTGGAAGCCACGGGAAAGGTGTGTTTATCATGGTTTCTGTGAAACAGCTAATGGAAAACTAATGCCTGATTTCTCTGCTTCTTCAAACCAAACAAGCCTCAGGCAGGTAGCAGGGCAAATGTATACATTATTTTATTTATTTGTTGCTGTGTGCAGGAGTGCCAGAGCAGCCCAAGAGACTGGCGCCTCTGAAAACATGCACACGACCAATCAGAATTGGACTTTCAAAGAGAGCCAAGACCAAACACCTACACCGCCCCCACCCCTATAAATGAACATCGGACCTGCAGGAGGGGATGTGTGAGTGCAAACCAAGCTCTTGAAAGCTTTTTTCCTGTGTTCATTATGTTCATTTTCATTTTCTGATTTAAACCGTTGCGATTTCCTTGTGTTTCAGCATTGTTGTTTTTTGTGAGTGCTTCTTGTTTCCATACATTTTAGGTTCGCTTTTTATTCACACAATGTAAAAAATTTGCACAACCCAAAAAAAAAAAAAGTTCTCAATTATTTATTTATCTGTTTATTTATATTCATACCATCCATGATAGTGGTTTTAAATATTTATACATTCTCATAGATTTTAGCATACTAAATCCTATTTATATGATTTCTACATTATTTGTATTAAATACATTCTCCTTTTATTCAGGTTTGTTACATATAATTGCTCTTGGTGAGTGTTCTGTTATGTGTGGGCGTGTTTAGTCAGGAGCAGAGTGCGATGTGTTATTTGTGTGTGCTGTTTTGAACATTAAATGGGTTCACATGTGTGCATCATATCCCTGAGCAGTTCTGTGGCAGGTTAGCTGGAGTTGAAATTTTAATTGGTCTGTTTGCCTGAGAACCAAATAAAATAATTGCATGCCAAATGTGTTTTTCATGTAAACACTACGTATGACTGTACCTTCAGCAAAAAAACATTGATGCTTATTATAGTAACAAACGAGGAGAATTTATGCTCCTTTTTGATGTTGTTCCATCAACTGCTGTGTTATTTTGAGGCCATGTAGCTGAAAAGCTGGACAATCATGTTAGAATCTTAGTGACTTCCTGCCAGTACAAGAAAAAATTCTTTGTGATAAGGTCATTGGATGCATTGGATTGGTTGCTGGTGTGAGTGCACTGTGTAGTGCACCGTAGACACCAGTTGGACCCATGTTGGTAGTTTTTCATCTAATTGACCATGTTGAAGAAGGGGTGCAGAAGGCCACTGAGATTGACTTTACAATGAACCAGTGTCCTGGAACAGAAGTAGAAGTGAAAAAAGCAAGCAAATTAGTCAAGATGACACACAAGGCTCTTCTTTGTTTTTTCAGTTTTATTTTATCTGTTAATAAGCACATTTTTATATTCACAGCAACATTGGCCTGTGCGAGAGTTTGTTGCTTCTCTAGCCTACTAATTAGTCCCGGCTCTTTCCCTTTGAGTGGCGAATGCAAACTACTGCCACCTGCAGGTACTGACATTTTTTTCTTCCTCTTGGTCGTGTGATCAAGTGCGACTTCGTGACCCAGACTCAGGTGACGTGAGCAACGCCACAGCAAGTTTTTTATCGTGATGTCTGCTCCTATTTTAATTAGTAGCCGCCTACTGGTTGTGCTGATTTTTCTTTGTTATGTCCAACTTATTGCAGTTTGTTAGTGTTCCTAATAACAGAATTTAAGGCAGAATTAGAAACAACTTGCCCAGGGCTACATTTGTGTGCAGCCTACTAAAACTTGCACACAGTGTTTCTTTGGTTCCTTGCCAAAATAAACCTAATAAGGTTCACTGCCTAAAACTGAAAGTAGCAAATTAAAGAAGTAGGAAATACACGAACAATCAGGACCTTTCTCTACGAATTAGCTCTAATTGTTTCTTTTTGGGGTGGCACAGTGGTGAGGTGGTTAGCACTGAAGATACGCTTGTTAGGTTAATTGATTCTAAATTGTCCGTAAGTGTGCATGTGAATGTGAATGGTTGTCTGTCTCTCTCTGTTAGCCCTGTGATAGACTGGAGTCCTGTTCAGGGTGTACCCTGCCTCTCACCCGATGACAGCTGGGATAGGCATTTGTCTCCGTGAGCGAAAGTGTCTCAGCTGGAAAGATAGGCATGTGCAAATCAAAACAAGAAAAAAAATCTGACGGTTTTTCTTTCCAAAAATAATTGGATTCAGATGCTGCACATTCAATCTGCCTTTTTAATCAGGCACAGTCTGTGAAGGCTGGGGGAGTTGAATTAGATTGGTGGTTGATAATGAATTTGTCAGTGCTAGTTGTGTCTGAGCGGTATTTGCCCACTTTGTTGATTTGTTGCAGGCCTTAATCTTCGCATGCATATGGATTTCTTACCCCTCAGATATGTTCAGCTCAGTTGTTGGTAAATGACACTTTCTGTTCCTACACACTGGCAACTTTTTAATACATTATTAGCATATCAGTATCGATTATTCTAACAGCTTAATGTTCCATTCATTGCTTTTAATGAAAGCTCATTTCCATCTACAGTTTCTGGGATGGTATTTAATTTATTGTTATCTGTAACTGATTACACACAAGGCAGAAATCTTCTGGTTTTAGTAACACTTCATTTGAAGTGCAGTGGGGTGTGTTACCTGTGCACTATTACATCATTGTCACATTTTATAATTAAAGAATGGCACTACATGCATTGTAATGAGCGTGAACAAATTAGCTCCAGGTAGGGTAACAGTTGGGGAACCAGACTAGACTCTCTTCGATGTGACCTAGGACACATTTTTGTTCACACTGCTGAAAGGATAGATAAAGAACAAAAATGTTCTGAATGTATATTTTGTTTGCTACTGTGGGTAAAAATGAATACATAAGATGAATACAAGAAAAATAGACAAATAGAAGATGAAACAAATGTGTAATATATATATAACTTTTTTTTTTTTTTAATGAAATGGCATGTCTTGAAAGATTATGGACATACATTCATTCATTCATTCATCTCCTGTAACCACTGGAGCCTATCCCAGCTGTCATTGGGCAAGAGGCGGGGTACACCCTGGACAGGACTCCAGACTATCGCAGGGCTAACACACTCAAATTCACACCTATGGCCAATTAACAATCACCAATTAACCTAATGATCATGTCTTTGGACGGTAGGAGGAAGCCAGAATGGACCTACATGTATATGTTGTTTATATTTTCCCAGTTTTTATCATGACTGGGTTTTAAAAAAAAAAACACTTATCCTGATTCAAAATGATCTGGATTTGAATATATATATTGATTATGAAAACCTTTTGTTTTGTTTTTTAATACAGTCATTTCCTGCATCTCTTTGTTAGAAATCTTGCTAAAACACAAAAATATGATCAAAGCTGTAACCTTGAGAACAGGCCTCAAAGCTGATTGGATTTAAAAATGATGAGAGAGAGGAGCTGGACAAAAGCAAAGCATTATACAAGATGTGAAGCTAGAGGTATTATGGAAATGCCACAAATCTCTGGAACCAATGGTATCATTAGTTTCAAAAAACTGTGCAGAGTCAGATGTGGCACAATTCTAGTAAGAGAGTAAGATCGATGAGACTATTAAAGTCTTAAAGTTTCTTGACAAGCATATGTATGAGTCTCTAAAAATAACATAACTAATGACAGTTCATCATGCCCTCCCTGAACTAGCAATCGAGTATACATAGCATAGCTAGCTTAAAAAGAGCAGAGGAACTCTTACAGGCACTGGATTTCTCTACAAGCAGCTAACCTGGTGTGGCCAGACTCAATTTTCACAAGAATGTGAGTCTGGTAGCACACCATTAGGATTTCATTATGGAGTGTGTTTCAGTTGATAGTAGTGCATAAGAAAAGTACAAACAGAAAGAGGAAAGGTTTGTGCTCATTGGTCCCAGAGCAGGAGATGGCCTTAAATGTTCACACAACACCAGTCGTTAGCTAACTCCAATCTTTTACTAATTGCTACTTATGGATAAGCTTACATTTTGTAAGCTAAAAAAAGTGAGAGGAACCAAATCAAGTGATTCAAAGTTGATCAGTTTTGTGACTTATTACCAGAATGTTACGGTTTTCCACTTATATGACTCTTTCTCCTAAAAACATCCTGTAATTCAATTTCAGTAGATTCAATTCCCTTTTTGTGTTAGGCTGCCTGATAAAGCTTCCTTCCAGCTTTAGAAACAGCAAGACTTCCAATGAAGCCAGAAGTGATTTCTTTTTTTCAAGTTCTTACAAAATTACTCCTCCCCCTTCTCACTGTATAATTCACTTACCACAAATTACGAGCTCCTAGCGCAACCCAGGGATCCAAGATGTAAAACAATGCGAGAAATCGAACGTGGCAGTGATTTACATTCCTGTGCTTTTAATTTCCTCACCCACCACCAAAATTAAAGGGATTAGACATGCTCACATTTGTTTATTTTTATTAGGCAGAATGGAAGACTGGGCATTATCCCAGCATATAGTCCAAGTAACGTTATTATACTCGTGGAGAGACCATGAAGATGAAGATGTGGAATGCATCTCCCTCTCCCTTTATGTCCTTTGAATCATTTGAATGGTTCCTCTGTGGGGGAAGAACCACCAAGGCCTATACTTAGAAAGCTTATTACTGGAAAGCTCGAGGATAATTAATGGGCATCAGCCGATATGCCTTCAATATTTCAACAGCTACCAAGAGCAGTTATTACACAGCTTTGAATATCTTCTTCTTTTTCTTGGACACTTGCAGACACTTGCAAGAAAATGTGAGCCATGCAGAGATTACCAAGCACAATATGTCCGTCAAATATAAAAATAATGGCTTGTTTTTCCTTTTCAAGGAAAGCGCAACATCTTTGTCTTCCTATTTCCACTGTTAGGGTACATCGAGTACACACTGGGGCCTTTAGGAGTAGCTTGTAACAAACGGTTGTTTACACTGTTGGTTGTGCTTTCAGACCAGTAGCTGATGCATCTTTGAGCTATTATCAGAGAAAAAGCTGTGCTGTCAAACTGTCTGCAGCAGACCACAGCGCGGACTGCAGCTTCTTTCCAAAGCAAACAAGCAGGACGTAATCTAACAGTTTGCCTTTTGCACACATTACAGCATTGTATGTTCACTCACACAAACCAAACCTGGGTGTGTTTGTTGCCCCATTCAGATCAATAGCAATCACGGGGCCACAGTAGCAGGATCCGGTGATCGACTCAGGCTCTAATAATATGCTCACCACTGGAGCCGCGACTAAACATTTTTAATTTTAGAAAAGTCATTTATTGGTCGGCATATCACTGAGCAGTAGCCACGGTAGAAAGCTGTGGAGCGGGGCGATAATGCTGCTCAGTGAAGGTTTCAAACATTTGAAGTTGTTGAATCACACTCTACAATGGAGCGTTTGTGAAAGCTGCTGTTTCACGGGGCTGTAATCTCTGCTTTGTCACTGAGCAGAATGAAGGGTACCAAGCAGAGAAAAGGACAATAAGAGGATTTCACAGTCTGGTGTTGTGACACAACGTTGCATTATGGTTTTGCACGCCCCTGAAAAGCTCTAATTAAATTGGCGTTGCCTGGACTGGAGACCTGTCCTGTGAGTGCAGCCAACAGCAGCGTCGGTTGAATAAACAGGATCCTGACTCATGACAGAGCCGGTATCAACCGGAGAGTCACTGGTGGGGGTGGATGGCTGAGGTTCCAACAAAGACAGCTGTCCTGAGGTTTTATTAAAGGTTTGCACCGAATAGTCAATAATGGGTCTCTAAGTGTGCTTTTGAGAAAGGCAAACATGCCTTTTCACTTCCCTGGCCTTTGGTTTGTTTACACGTCACAACACAAGGCTCCTGAAGATTTAGGAGGTTAGTGTAACCCTTGAACTCATTTTATCAAGTCAAGCATGTTGCATACAGTATTTAAAACACAGTGCCTTACACTGTGAGACTTTTGAAGAAAAGTGTGTTGTGGTCACTACTGTAAGAATTTCTAAAAGCATAAATTTAATAATAAATTCAAAAGAAATACATAACTATCAACTATGGTCAGGTTAGTATTATTTCTCTTTTGTTAATTTAAAATCTCGGGAAACACGTTGAAGGGGAAATTTCATCTTCAATTTGCTGAAGTGCTGGACATAGAGTTAATGCAAACACTATCACAAACATCAAAGCCATAAGAAAGAATCTATCTATAAAAGAAGAATCTATTTAAAAAAAATATTTACTAGACAAATCTGGACAAAAGCATAACAGATGAGTGTCTGTTTTTTTGTAGCCCTGCAACAAAAACAGGGGGAAAATGATGCAACAAAGACATCATCAATTTTCTTTTAATTGGTAAAATGTCTCATAATGAAATCAAAGACCACCATTTTTGATCAAAGATTTCTGAGAGAGCCCAGAATTGCAAATGGGGTCTTTAGTGAGGCATTTGGCCTCCGCAAAACTCTCTGTCACTCTTGGATACTTGGATTTAAAGAGAATGTAGTCAGCGGTGGTGGAGAGTTCTATCTAACACAAAAGCTCAACATCTCCTGCCTGTGTTCAGCTATGTCGATACCTTTTGGTTGATCAGTTACATCATGAGCTGGATATACGCTATTATGTTAAACTTGTTGCTGTGGTGATGTTGGTCATACAGAAATAATCTGAGGGACATTATGAAACGGGCATTGTATATCCCTATGATGCATTCATAGATACTCATCAAACCAGTTATCAGTGCATTTCCTCAACCGTTTAGCTGTTGGCTAGTTTTACCAGAATCAAGCTAATCTTACTTCCTTCTAGCTAATGTCTAGCAATTGTCCAGTACAAGTATACTTTTATTCTCCCTACCTATATTTTCTTAGTTCTACATTTATATCTGTAACAGCTTTTTAGTCATATATTGTACCTCATTGCATAGATGAAGATTTATGGCTTATTTCTCAGTGTCTGGCTTTGTAGGTTACAGCAGTAAACCACCATCAGTGTCCATTACTTCAAGAGCAGTTGTGGGCATCAGTAAAATCTACTGCACAGCAATGAGGTGGACGGTTATTTTAGTGAGGCAAAGTCCAGATGAATGTGTGGTGCCTGAATCAAGGCCAGGGCCTATCAGCTAAAGGAACGTAGGTGGGGCCTTTAGTAATGGCCTGAATTAACAAGTGCCAAAATCTCTCATAATTCCATTATGGTACTTCATTACGTACATGCAGCAGCACCATTTGAATCCACCCACGCTGTGAACACTGGCCTTTTGTGTCCGAGCTGTCTCCAGTGTTCGGGTTTCAAGCTGAACACCATACATTGCTATTTAAATATGCAAATGTAAAGTATTCACGCCGAGATGTCAAGAAGGAATCCATGCCACCGAGTGGCGCACAGCATTTGCAAAAATATATACAGATTTTATACCATAAAAAAAAATGTGTGCCAGAGCACAGTCACTGAGCTGACATGAAAATGAGGGGCTGTCATAAAGTCACCGCACCCATTGACTTATCGCTCTCAGCCTCTCAGCTCACCCCGCAGGCATGATGGGAGAGGGCATTAATCTGCAGACGACTAGCTGGGGAATTTGTTCCCCCCATTTTCTACTACTGCAGTTTGTGCTTTTAATCTGTTTAAAAACAGCAACTACTTTCATAAGCTGCTGCAATATTAAAAGACAAGAGTCACTCTGTTTTACAAGTACACTTCCTACTGTAGAAATTTGACAACGTCCCAGATGGGATGAGCTTTGCATCTTCTGGGAAAAATGCTTGACAAAGCTTGAACGTTCAGCACAGCTACGAGTGGACCGGACAGAAAATGTATCCTTTTTCTGAGCAGCTTTCTGCAGCTATGAACGTTTCCGAGAGAGTATTTCATGCTATATTTCATGCTTGCATTTTAAGTCAGATGCTGCTGTCGTAGTTCTGTGGCCTGTCCCACCAGCGATGGGACGCTGCTGAGCAGAAGCTTAGGGGTGCAAGTAAAAAACAGAAAACGTCATTTTCTTCTTAACTTAGGTTTAGGATTTGTTTCCTCATACAATGTGAAGCATAATTTAGCACTGAGTATGCTGTGCCCCTTGTGACGTAGGAAATTACAGTATTTGGTATTTGGTCTAAAGTCTTTTTGTGAACATTAAGCTGTTAAGTGTGATTATCACATATCCAACAGTTTCATGCTGAGATCTATTAAATAGTAGACATGCAGGCATAAATCCTCCTCCTCCACAGGATGCTAGGTAGCTAACTAACGTTCAGAGATAATTATGTGAAGCGCTGTGGACAGAATAGTCATGCATAATAAGCGGAGCATTGTACATGGCTTTGGTGTGGTGGTGTCAACTGCAACGTCGAGTCTGGTTTGATCCCTCTCATCTAGTAACGATATCAGGTCAAAATTCAAGTGGTCATATTTGTTAAATGCAAATTAGCTTGTTAATTAAGACTGTGAATATTGTGTAGATTCCACCTGCTAGCATCAGTGTGCCATAATGGCGTTAATGTAACAAAAGGTTCAGTTTAACTTCCATGTTGTAAATGTAACTTGAAAACTACTTTTTTTCCTCATTTCAGACTTATTAATATGGACTAGAGAACCAGAATAGACAAGAAATGGATAACACTGAACTTTATTCAGTGTAACTAAAGATAGGAATCTTTAGAAATCTCTGTCATATATCCTATATTTCGTGAGCGGCATATTAACGTTGATTTATCATGATCAATGTCATTGTCGATACAGTTCTTTCAGTTCCCTTTTCTGTTCCTGATCAGTGTTCTGCATCAGTGTCAATCTTCTCCCGACACTTGAGTCAAACATGCTGAACACTGAACAGCAACTTGAACAATGAATACCTTATGTAACTCCTGACTTGGGACTTGGGAGTCGTTCAGCCTGCTGCCTGGGAGCTATGGCTTCCAGCATCCTGCCTGTCATCATCTGAAATGGATGAAACAAGAGCATATTTGTACATCATATGTTTTATGTGCAGTTTTCCCAGTCAGAATGCTTCCCATTTTTGCCAGTGCAAGATATTCAACATTACTCATCACTCGTCAACAGAGCGGCAGTGCATAGTTTGGACAGTAGCAGCACTCGGGGGCGAGGCAGCGGTCAAAGCCATGGCTTAGTTTACACTTCTTGTTGGAAGACTGGCAGGCAGGTGCATCAGCATGCTGCTTGTATTTGCATCCTTGCACTGACTGAAATCGAGTTTGTCTTCATTTTGTTTCAAGCCTTCTTCCTCTCCATGCGTTGTGGGTGTGTTGTCGTGTTGTGTCGTGGAAGCAGTTGTAACTCGGGGCCTGTTATCTTTCTCCAACTAACCCTAATCAGGGCTGTAAATTCTTAGTTGCACTTTTTTAATCAAATGAGTCGCGGGTGATTATTAAATAGAAGGTTAATGCAATGCCTAAATCCACACAACAGGCATCAAAGTGTTGAAGGAATGACAACAATCCATAACTGGATTCTGCTTAGTTGGTTCAGTTTCACTTCGGTGTCGAGCATGTCACACTGCCGATTACAAAGGATTCATCCTCCCCTGACTATTAGAACGGGCTCATATCCAGCCAAAGGCATTGAGAAACATAATATTTCTGTCTGCGTGTGCAGTCCTGCATTAACGTACTGTTTAAGTTATGGAGTGAAAAAGAAACCACACCGGTGTAAATAGAAAACCACTGAGGGACGATTAACTGATATAAGTGAGGTGACTGACTGTAGAAGTGTATTATAATGAGGCCTCTGCTGATTAGCCTGACAGGACATGCTGCCTATAGTGAATAGCAGAAGCAGATGACATTTTTCCCTGACATCAGTGTCGCTACGTGAGTCACATTAAAGGAAAGCTGCCGTGCCTTTTCACTGATATCAACACCTGTTCCGAGGTGCTGAGGTGTCACAAGTAAGAAACCCGCGCTAAGCAGCGGTATTGATCTTGATCAGCGGCGTGATTTGCTCGGAGTCTCTTCCCACAGTATCTGTTGCTCTGTTTTCGTTTGTGTAGCTGGGGGTCTTGGAGTCAGCGTTTCTCCTTGTTGTTAATTAGGTGTATTTATTTCAGCAGCGGAGGAGGCGGTGGAGGCTGAGGGTGTTGTCAGTGAAATTGTTTATAGCACATTGATCCTGCAGACTAATTCTTATTCCACACATCCCCCCCAGACCCCTCCCCACCCCGACTCACTGCATCGCGGCTTCGATCATTGATCTCCAGGGCGCTGTTCCACAACAGTCATGACCAGATAGCGACGGGCACCACTGCTTGCTGCGTTTTATACTGTACACAGGATGATGAATACGCATCGATTCAATAATAATTTGTCAGATGACTGGCAGTAGCATGCAGAGACGGATGAGACAGTACGGAGGGGTGGGAATGACTGATTGCATGTAAGAATAGGAACATTGCATCAGTCTAGGCAGCCTAATGCTGGTGAGATATTTTTTTGTGGATTGGCGAGAATGAATCTACACACAGGTGATGAATTCTGCATTCTCACAACATCATTCATGACAACAACGTTATCTGTGGCTTCTGCAGATAGAACTGATGTAGCCTTTTTATTTGAGGGACAGACTTTTCGACCGTTGGTCAGGCCCGCCGGGAAACGCTTCTCTGCTGCACACCCTGCTTATTTCACTGAAATCCCAAATGTCTTAGCTTCTCCAAACGGCCTGACCCAGCGAGCGCGTTGTATCTGGCGTAATGAAAAAGCGCTTTTCAGCATGCCGATGGCAGAGGACATCAGCTCATCTGGGCCCGTCGCTGGGAGACTCTTCAGCGGTTTAGTGTTGAAATGTGTCACTTCATCATTTTCATGTATGCTGGAATCAGTATTTAACTATAGAACATAACAATTAAAATGCAAATACGGACGTCACTGAGGTGGAGCTCTGTCAGAGAAGTGGATTTTAGAGTCAATGGTTCAAACCTCCTCTACTTCATGGAGAGCTAGATGGGAACATTAGTACCATCCTCACATCTGTGGCTAAAGTGTGGAGCTGGAACCAGGAGGCTGTTGACTCAGCTTATGGCTCAGAGCAGGTGGAAGCTTCTAACCGGGCTCCGCTCAAAGCTCAATAATACACCTACCAGGTCCTTAAGGCTCACTAATTAGTATCTGGTTCGCTTCCTTCTCGCACAAACTCCAGTTAAAAATCCAAGCGATTTTAGTGTGAGCCACTTGTGGTAGTTGTTTCTTGGCAAACACTGACTGAGGTTTGTAGTCACAGTAGGGCTGGCAAGCAGCTGGCGGAGATGCTGCACAGGATCAGGCTTAGTAGGTAGAGCGGGTTGACACTGAACCCCCAGTTGCTCCCAGTGTGTGGCACTGGTGTGCAAATGTGTGCTTGTGTGAGCGAATGGGTAGATCTGTGACTGTACAGCTCTTTGGGTACCAATAGGTAGAAAAGTGCTACATAAAAACAGGGCCATTTACCATTTACAAGGACTGATAAGAACTGTCAAGAAACGGCCCAAGCATATTGATTTTCCATTTAGCCATAAGTTGCTTTTACATATGTTTGTGTACTGATTAGAAGTAGAAATTGTTTATTCATTGGAAATCTTTGGAAATCTCTGAAATTCGCATATGATTGTTCTAACTTACGCCAAGCTAAGTATTGGCCTCCTTTCTGTACAGTAGCTCCCTACTTAATAAACATGCAGCGGTATCAGTCTCATATTTTTCTAGTGCCAGTGGAAAATCTAATGCGACTGTTCGCTGCAAGAAGAGGCTGAGTTCAGTGCTCTTTTTCTTTCCATCCCCGCATTCCTGCAAAGTGCCCTGTGATGAGGACTGGACAATAGTGGGAAAAGGTTTGACCTCTGCACGGAGGTTTGTCGATACCCTGACCCAGGATCACACCTCCTCAATCAGCTGTCTCACGCATCTCTGCAGGGATTAGCTGATTTACCACAGAGAAAAATAGAGGACTGGCAAATGTG
Organism: Planiliza haematocheilus; assembly: GCA_005024645.1. Lineage (NCBI taxonomy): Eukaryota > Metazoa > Chordata > Actinopteri > Mugiliformes > Mugilidae > Planiliza > Planiliza haematocheilus. The sequence goes on along the minus strand of SRSE01000853.1, from coordinate 1,055,438 downwards.
TCTGAATCATCAAGAAGCAACACCTTTCACTGGGGGATATTGACGTTTTTGGAATTGATGTCTGTGATGGTTCAGAGGCTAATAAATTGCTTTGATCTGGTCAGATAAATGAAATGCCAGGGAAAAGACATCTATTAGTGCTCTCTGTGAAATGGAGGAATATTGAGGTGGTATGGATTGGTTAGATTTTTTAATTTATTTATTTTTTTTTTAAAACAAAAAAACAATGCATGTACATGAGAGTTGATGGATGAGCAGATAATCAGCCCCTTTTTGCAAACTGGTGAGAACAAGAAAATCCGAGATCATCCTTTTTTCCAATGTGAGAACGAGAGATCAGTCCAGCTTAGAGAGCAACGTGCTGGAAGGCGGTGTTTTGATTCGAGGAGTTGAACTGAGATTTAGACTGCCATGTGTTTTTGTTTTTTTTTTCAACTCTCCCTCCTTTCCAGAGAGAGGACATTGAGGGAACCACTGCTGCAATGCAGCAAAACAAATCACAGGAATCTATTAAGTGTTTGTGATTGTGAGACCTGGCCTTTGCCTTGTTTCTCTTTCCCATTTTCGCTTAACTCCCTCTCCTCCCTGTCTGGTTGGCTAGCTGAGGTAAGATGTTCCAATAATTAAACTCTTGAATATGTATTATAGAAACAAACCACTCCTTACGTTTCATCTTTAAAACTAGAGCACCATTATTGATATGTTGAACTGGACACAATTTCAGTTCGCCACACGCTTGACTTAACCGAGTCTGTGTTGTGCATCAAGGTTATGCATTGTTCCCTTCAGGGTTTCTGTGTGATAAAGCGTGTTCACAACCTTTCAGAGGTGTTGCACAATCACACTTCTGCAGAGCACTGAAATACTGTATAATGTGCATAGAAAATATAAAAACTTAATCTTTCAAGCACTCCTCGGCTAACAAAAGCACTAAGATGCTGCACAGAGAGAAAATAAGAAAACATACAGTGGTCTTTTTTATCTGCACACCAATCCAAAATGACCATGACGTATATTAAAATATGTCATACAAAGAAGCATAAAGCAAAGTTTTTGACAACCTTCAATTATTTAAAAACTTTATTTATCCAGAGGTGGATTTGGTCTGTTTAAATCTACTTCTAGATGAGCTTACTCAGTGGTCTCTAGCCCATGGCCTACTCATTAAAGCCCTTCAATATTTATCTGTTTGCATTATTCCAAACTGTCTGTCTGTGGTGTATTTAGTTACTGCTACTGTAATCTCTATACACAGATCTCGATATGAATGCAAAATGCAATTACAGAGCCTTTGGTTCCATGTGAAGCTGCAGGATGATGGCAAAAGGCCAGTTATTGCCCGATAGTTTGTTTTGCTGCCCACAGATTCTGTGACCTGCATTAAACAGCTGTCACATCCAGGTTTGCAGCACCTGGTCGTGATGATCCGTTTCTGTATATTGGGCATTTCGTGTTTTATTTTATAAGTTACCAGCTCTCTGTATAGATTTCTTTGCTTCCCCCTGTGTGGTTGTTGTCCCTGATTGTTAGCTCCACCCTGATGTGTCTCACCTGTGCCTCGTTGTTTCCTTTCTATTTAGTCTCTGTCTTTCCTTGCCTTCTTCTTTGCCGGTTCATCTCTGTGCTCCATGTTTCTAGTCTTTTCCTAGTGTACTTTGTACTTTTTTTGCCTCGTCTTTGCCTGATCGTGATTTAAAGACACCACCTGAGTTCCACATTACAACAACATGTGCTGGTTAATGTAGGACTATTTACATATCACCACTCAAATCAACAAGGATTACAATGTTCAAGGCTATTGTTGGTTGATTTCGTTTTTTTCCATCTTTGTCTCCACCTAATTCCTATAACATACATCTGTTTTATAATCAGCTGCCAACCTGACAATCCAGGCTAAGAGATAAACACACATTGTGTTTAATAAGAACCCACATTGTTTCTGAGGCTGCAAACGTTTGGCCTAGCTGACTCCTAACAGCCTCCTCTTCTCAAACCAGGCTGACATTTGCAGCGCTTAGGAGAACAGGAGAGCAGGAGAATGAGGCTGCATGTAAAAATCTGTTGCTCTTTCCTTGACCCCAGTCAGCTGAGGCTGCTGCGCCTACATGTGCCACACAGTAGTGTAAATATTCAATATTTTTCTCCTGCTCAGGGCTTGCTGTGGAAATAGTCCACACAGCGATGGAAAGCAGAAATGAGAAACCTTCAGAGCTGTGGTAGTGCACAGGTATAAAGGGCATACCCACTTCTGCACAAAAAAAAGATCTTTTTGTAATCCCTCTTGTAATCCATGCCTGTTACTATCCTTGATAGGTTTTTGTTTCCTATCTTCAGCCTTTAAGGCAGTGCCTACTACTATCAGTCAGACCTCTATTGCTAGTGTGTTTCGTTCTCCACAAACTCAACAGAACAATATCTGGTTCTATAGCAATGAAGGCTCAGACTTTATCTTTTACCAAATGATACTGCTCATTTAAACAGTTATCATTTATTTAGTGTAGTCCTAAGTAGTTAGGGTGTTGTTTCTACCACTGATTAGCCTAGTGTTGATTTAACTTTAATAGCTTGTGCTGATTGGAACTGGAAATGCAGCTGTAATATCTGCAAAAGGTTGCTTAGAGAGCAATGGCAAACTACGTTTAGTTTTATAGACCTGTACGCAGACAAATAAACTTCTTGCAATTAGAAGATACACTGGAAAGCAGTATTACCATGCTAACCATTAGCATATGGTTTGGGGAGAAGCTCAGATGCTCATAGCATTTGAGCTGCTGTGGTATGCTGGTGTATTTTTACTAAATGTGGATCCTAATCTCTGTTTAAAGGATTCCTGTGCTTTTGATGCTTTGGTCTGTTTTTTGGATAAAGTCTGATCTTCTGCAGACTTAGTAGCGGGAACAGTTATCACCATTTTTTATACAAAGCAGTTTATATTATTGACGTGTCTGCACGTAACCTAGAGGCCACCCTGACTTCAAAATCCAAAGTTGGCCTGAAGTCACTCGATTGAGAACTGATTGTGCTCCGGCACACCAATCAAAACTCTTGGATTGGCTTTGTATAGTTTTGAACAGAAAAGTAATAGCTAGAGTGGAATTCATTCCCTTTGGTCAAACTGACACTAGAATTCTAAAGATAAGGGTAATCTCACAAATTTGGAGCCATGGTCTACACAATGCTGTCCAAGAGTGGTGTGTTACCAGACTAATATGAAGTGTTTTGAATCTTCATTTGCTCAGTGCTGTCATACTGCACATCTCCTGATTGACAGAAGGCTTGTCAGCAAAAGTAGTAATATAAGGTGTCAGTATTGAACCATCCAAGGCTGTCTTTCTGCATTTTTGTTTTATGCTCTGCCTTTTTCCCCCTCTTTCTCTCTCTCCTCTGTTCCTTGCCACCTGCAGAGGTCTTTCATCTCCTAAACATCAGCATCAATTTCCCACTGCCATAAATCACAGCTACCAACGTGTCAGACACATCAAAGCGTGTTATGGAATGGAAATTGCGTCAGCACGTTTTTAACAGCCCCAAAATGAGTTTATCCCAAAAGCATAGGTTCCTCTTTTGTGTCTATAAGCATATGTTACAGCATTATGAATATAGCTATGACTAAGCGTTAGCTCATTGTCTGCATACAGCAAATAGTATTTCTCAAAGTAATGCCATTGGGGTGGCTGTGGCTCTCTGGGGGTAAAGCGAGTTCTCCAGAGGGCTAGCAGTTTGATCCCCAGAATGTGCCACAGGTTGAAGTGTCCTTGAGCAAGACACTGAGCCCCCATTTGCTCCTCCTAAGTATTGTTATTATATAAAGCAGTTGAGGTTGCTGATGTTGAGTTGAGTCTGTCAAATACAGAAACAACTGGAATTCATTTATGTCCTGCAGGTTGACACGGGCCTCATCGCCATGGTAACAGGTCATGTGCCACACCACCTCCCGTCTCCACCTTCTCCCCCCTTTCTTTCCTGCTGGCCCCCCATGGCCACCACTCATCTAGAGCAGATGACGCTAGTTTCTTCTATGTGTCCCCACTGCCAACTGAGAGTTAGATGTTAAATATTCACAAGGTGACAGACCGGCTCAAACCTCCCACAACCACATCCAGGGGACACGTCGCTCTCTCTAATTAACAGTCCCTCAGTCTCGCCATTTGTCTCACTTTCAATCCATCTCTCACTTGCTATCTGCCGTGGTCTCACTCTCTTTCTCACCCTGTTTCAGCAAAAACAAGCTAGGTGTCAACACAGAGAGCAGAAGGGCCCGGTACTGAACTGCGTCTCTGCGCTGGATGTTATTTCCCCAATGAGCACTTAAATGATCACTGTGTGTGGTTTGTTGATAACCGCTAACAAAACTTAGGGCCGTGCTGTCTGTAATTTCAACAGGATGTGGTTTACTGAGACCATGTCAATTAATGTGGGCTCGGGGTATTCGTTGGCAAATTCAATCATTTTGGTATCTTGTCCCTGGTGAGCTACTGTGAATGAGGCAGTAGATATACAGCCTTGTTGTGTGTTTATCACACATGTATGGTCTGAGTTTCTAGGGGACCCTGAAGAAGATCAGGTAACGCTTACTATAAACAAATACCGCTCCTAATGCATAGGCCTATTGACACCTGTTCTAGTTCATTACAGATGTAGAAAACATGTTTATGGACATTTAATATATGTGAGGATTTGGCAAATAAAAGGGGTATTCTGTTTATTTAGAAATATAGAGTTAAATGAGGAGATTATTAGTGCTAGAGCTAACAGGCTAGAAGAAGTAGACTCGTCTGGATTTAAATCTCATTGATCCTCATGATGTTTCTGATTTGTTTAGGCGGGTTCTTTTAACCTTGACAGAGCCATCCCCTTGTTCCCTGCGCCCAGTCTTCATGCTAAGCTAGGCTAACAGCATGCAGCAGTATTGATCTTCTCCTCTGACTCTCAGCGAGAAATTGAATAAGACTATATCAGACTCTAACTGAGAAGGAAGAAGAGGAGGAAAATAAAGCTGGTGACAGCAATGTTGTTTTCTTAGGTTTTAAAAAGCCCCTGAGCTTGTGATTCTGATGATGCAGAAACTGATCTTGTAAAGTCAGTGAGATGCCCTGGAAAAAGGTTTTCCACCTCAAACTAGTGTTTGAGTGTAATTTACAGTTATCACAGGGAATACCCTGAAAGGTTGTGTCATACTGGCAGTACAGCTAAAATGATATGGGCTGTTAAAGAAAAATATTCCTCCGCTGTACTCGGTTATGTTTTTTTTTACCTCTGCAGATGTCTGTTAAAACCCCCTGTACCTCCAATGTGCTGCCTAGAAATATGTAATGTTTAACTCAAGGTTAAACTGCTGAAACATCATTATAGTGTTTGCAGGAACCACATTAGTATGGTATATAATAAAGTCCCTGTTCACACCCTGCATTAACATGTCGTTCGATCACTAGCGGACAGGTGTGAAAAGATGTACTTAGAGCTGTCCACTTGTGATCGAATCACCCAAGGGATACACTAAAGCAAGGTATGAACTAGGCCCAAGTGTCTGTAAGTACAAACTCAAAATAAATTAAATCCTTGCACTGGCAGGTTTACTGGCAGAGTGTTAAAGGCTGTTAGTAGCATCTAGTGTTGCCACTGAGCTATCCTCAATCAAAAATGATCAGGGAATCTCTCGAGCTCCAGCTTACTGCAAGCCTCAAACACTAAAACACTTTTTGTTGGCAAAAAATACTGTTATCTGGTTCAGAATTGCTGCAAACAATAAGTGATCTCATAAAAATGTTTGCTGAAATATGGCAAGGCTCGATTGGCCTTCTGCTTCGGCCCGGAAAAACTGCCAGGAGCCGCTGTTGACTCAGAGGATATTCAGCGGCTTAAACAAATCAGCCCATTTGAAGCAAATGCACACAAATAGGGAGCAGCTTTATAAATCCTGTGCTACAAGTCCGCAAGTCCGATTGATTCCAGATTGCATTTACCGAAGGATTCTTTTCAAGTCTATCAACAGATTGCCTGGACACACACACACACACACACAAACCCTTTGTCAGAAAGCTCTGGAAAAAGCTGTAGCATTACTAACGTACTTGGTGAAAATCCCTCTAGAGAAAAGCATCAGCTGTCCGTTAAATGGTCAAAGATGTGTTGCTTTGCAGATGCACATGCTCACAGGTGGGTGCCAAGGCCTTTTTCAGTTTCAGTAGCCTTCAGAGATGTCTGCTTGATGCATGTGAGTCATAATGGCGGCTCGAACACCAGCAGAGACTGCTATAAGTAAGTAGGGAGTCTTTTCGCCCATCTGCTCAACAACAGGCTTTTAAAATCTCAGAGGGCCCGCATGTTATTTAACAAACGCTCAGCTTAACCAAAGAGGAAGGGATGAGGAAGAGGAGAATCAAGTGTCGTAGGATGTTTGTAGTCTCCGTCAGTGGTGGCGCACAGGCAGGCAGCTTAGAGCTCCTGTCAAGCTTGCTCCAAGATGCAATGAAACTTTAATGAAGTTATGCTGCTGTGGCACGGTAATGCTCAGTCTCAGGGGCCTTGGAGATAGGCACTGGCTGGAGCATGCCCGGAGGTGCGTATTTCAACTGTCACTCAGCAGACATGCAGAAACAGCAGAGAACTGAGCCCAGTCACACAGTTTAAAGAGTGTTTCCCCACAACTGCCCGCACTCTCCACGTTCTATCCAAGGTTTTCTCTGCTGCAGGGGTCAAAGATGAGGATAAGTGTCATGTTAGATTTGTCTCCCACCTTGATTAAACCGATGAGCTTGTCCGTTGCCAGATGAATAATTTAGCGATGGAAGGGAGAGGAAGGGCAGGTTACTGCTAGCCTCTGTCTTCTCTAAGACGGACGGAGAGAGACAGAAATGTTCAAACTGATTGTTTTGGATCAATAAAGATGAAGCACATCGGGAAAAGGTTAACTGTGGAGGTTCGGAGATGCAAACGTTTGTAGGACTCGTGTTCGGCGACATTTCAACAAAAGTGTCAGTCGCCCTTGTTGAAAGCGAAACAGGAAGTAGAAACAAAAATCAACCTGACTGGTGTTTTTACAGACCGAGCCAGACTGACGAGCACACAGGTTTAAATAGTTTGCTTATGTCAGTGATTTTCTGGTCATTTGAAATGGCTGAAGCCTCCATCATCATGACAATCAGTGGTAGAAAATGCTCTTTTTGAGGACCTGTTCAAATGTACATATGCTTACAGAGACGTCTTTGAACATTCTCTCAATCACTTGCCTGCTTTTGTGTTTGCTTTTCTTCTTCCCCTCCCCGTGCTTTGTCCATTCTCTTTCTCCTGTGGAGATATTCTTGTCGTGTACTCAGAGGTCACCTCTTGATCCATTTGTTAGGGTTGACTAACCATTGATTTGCCACCACCCCATCCTACTTCCTATCTCTTCTTTCCATTCTTCCATCGGTCCCTTCGGGTCTGCGGAAGATTGTCAGTCAGTTCACAGCCTGAAGAACCACAATCGCCTTGAATCTTGTGGGGTTGGTCTTCGGCCATAAGTCAGGGGAAGTGAGCTTCTCTATTTAACAGAAAGTCTCAGGGGTACGCTTGTTGGAGAGGAAAGGTGCTGGTGGTTACATCCATTTCTTTGGATTCTTTTTTTGCTATTCTCTAGAGACGTAGCTGTAGAGATGTGTTTGTTTTTTTCATGTTAATTTGTGTAAGCTGTGCTGCACTAGTTTATTTCAGCTATGTCTGTACAGAGAAGATAACAAGGCAAATTATTCTTGCCAGAACAGCCTGATTGACTCATTTCAAGTCTAGAAGAAGACAACTTCAAGCTGAAAAGACATTTCCACGCACTGATTAATTATCCTGCCAATTAAGCCTATGTAATGCATTAAGTTTCTTTAAGCTTCTATACAAACAATATCCACTTCTTTCAAAGGTTTTAAACAAGACAGAGCCCAGAAAAGACCCACAGAGCAATGCATGAAATGGTACTTTCTTTATAAGCTTGTTTGTTGTCTGCATTAATGCAGCCCAAGGGCCATGCTTGGAGTCAGTGCCTTGTCTCAAATCAGTTCTTGAACAGGCAGTGATCTGGCTGTCGGCCAGGAAAACTGCTAGAATTTCATCCAATTCAGTTCAGTTAAATTGACTTAAATTGGCTTTCCTTTGTACACACTGTAGATTCATTACATAACCGCGAGCTTAACACTGAGACGGCGACAGTGGCTGCTTGAGGACGGCCGGCTGGAGAGACAGAAAAAGACAGAGATGGGACAGGAGAGAAGGAATTATAGGAGAGGAGAAGGCACAAGCAGCTACTGCTAATTCATACATGGAGCCTTTACATGGTACAAACCAGAGAACATGATGCTAGATGATGTATCTTATATGTGAGATTACTCATGGATAAAAGAATGGATAGAGGCAGTTATCAGTGCATTCACTGAAGAGTCTGAATGCAAATGAGACAAATAATCACACATTTTTCCTGCAGCCACAACATTAAAACCATTGACGGAGACATGAATAACTAAAAAAACATGAAGAACAGCACAAGGAGTTGACCTGGCCTCCAAATTCACTAGATCCCAAATTGATCATGTACCTGTAGAATGATCCACAGAGGCCTTTCCTCTCAACCCATAGGATCCAAAGCCCCCCACTAACAACATTCTGTGACTCTGACCATGTGTCTGATATATCAGTAGCGAGCTGTGCTGCGTGCTGATCAAGCCGGAGTGCTGTCCATGGTGCTGAAGAAACAGACGGCTTTGGGATTGTGCATTTTTCTCAGTCTTGTGCTTCGGTTTCATCTTAGTTCTGCAACACTCTCCGGCCTGCAAACTATAAATACTCCATTCTGTACTATATTCTAACCTACACACCCTACAGAGTAGTGTCACCGCTGTGATCAAAGTGACAAGCAGCAACGTGCAGTTACGGAAGAACAAGAAGATTACAGGGACACGCTGCTGCCTGGAGTAGCCTATAATATGACATTAATGCTTCTATGATTCACTAGCGTCTGCGCTGTTCTATATCCAGCAGAAAATAATAGACCTACACAAAATGTGTATTTAGCCTAATAGCAGTTCTGTCACTTTGAATTTATGACGACACTTATTATATCAACAATTAGCCTGTGCCTACGTGAAATTTCAGGAGGTCACGATCTGAGCTATCTGTGGACCTGCCCTGTGTTTATAGCTTTACAGTTCCATCTATTCCTACCTGAATGTCATACATAATTATGACACACACTCACATATTCATACATTATACCTGCTAACTCACCTGTAAATCAAATCCTTTAATCGCTGACACAGCGTTATGCCCCTATGGTCTTCTTTATTCTTATAACAGTATGAGCACAGTGTAGGCTCAGTGAGCACTTCCACAGTGAATACTTTGAATTCTGACTTCTCCATCAATCTCTTCTGTATCAACTTTATCTTGTGCTGTTGTTAATATGCTGCATGTTTGCTTTATCCGGATGCATGAATTAGCATAGTTCCTCCTGCTGTTCTCATCCGCTCCTCTCCTCCACTTTCTTTTCGGGGTTTCTAGCCAGCTGGCCTCAAGCAGATGGGTCTCCCTATATGATTTTTCCTTGCCACCATCGCCTTAGTACTTGATCTGGGGGTTTTAGCTAAAGCATCTCCAGTATTTGGATTGTTACTGATGATATATAAATAAAACTGAATTGAACTGAACTGAATAGTGTATTGTGAACCTTGCATACCGCTGCATCCGGCTGAATATTGTAGTTACTCTTTGCTTTGATACGTAATTTCAAAATACAACTGCAATAGCTGCATCAGTCGAATTGTGGAAAAAGTCATGTTACAGTTAGGGTTAAGGTGACCTGTAGCAGTGTTCTTAACGGTGTACCCTGTTAAAAAACAAAATAGACAACCTCATTAAAGGTCTATTTCCAGGTGCTATGAACAGGAGCGGTGGTCTTCCTCATGTTTCGAGTTAAAGTCAGATCCAACCATTTAATTCCAAATGTTATGCATATTTTCAGCTGTGCAGCTGGATAGGAGACAGTTTCACACATTTAGTTAAAGCCTAATTGCGGTGTAATGGCAGGAAGACAGAGCCCAGATGAGTAAATCATGCCCGAAAACACAAACGGCAACGTTTTACAAGGTGGCGGAGCTGTTGCCATGGATCCCACACCCCATCTGGGAAAAGCGGCCATTCATCTTGGACGGCTGACAGTTAATTTATTCCTGCGGCTGTTAGGGAAGCACAGTAGAGGCACAAACAATTTACAAATTTGCAGCGCGCTCGTGTTTGTGATCTGTGTGGGCTTTTGTGCTTAAAGGTTGTTATCTGTGCTTTCTGAGGCAGTGTACACTGAAGAGTGATAGTAAAGATGGATCGTTGCTAATTACACTCTAGGCATGAATCGGTCTCAGTGTAATAGTGTATGCACAGTTTTGTTGCTCGGTGCAAAAATAACACTGTTTGCTAAATCTGGTGTAATGGACACAGGTATTTTTAATGACAGAAACGATTCTAAAGGCAATAAATTCATTTCATTTAATCTTGTGAAGGGCAGTTGCATACCATTTGTCTTTGTCTCTGTTTGACTGGTGAAGACGCAGACAGTAGTAACATTAATGCAATGCTTTACTGGTGGGCACTGGTATGACATTGAGAGCATATTTCATTTCCTAATTTTGCAGTGTTACTCTTATTGATATGCACCCGTTCACTGTTAAAGATTGTTGGACAATTAGTCTAGATCAGAGGTGTCAAACATAAGTCCCGTGGGCCAAAACTGGCCCGCCAGAGGATCTAATCTGGCCCGCGGCGTGAAGTGCAAAATGCGAAAATTACTGGCATTGGGACGGTTCATTGAGTATATGGATATCCTATGTTCAACATGGTTCCCAAACGCACCATTTTCTTGTGGCGTTAATGGTGTGGACATGTCTGTTTGATTAACCTGCTAGTAGTGTTCAACGTAACCTACTGGGATTCCAGGTGGGTGGGACCGAGAGGACAAAGACGGAGAGAGAAAGAAAGTCATCGCTAAAACTTAGATGAATAAGCACTATTTGTTTAAGTGATTGTGGTTTAGTTACGTGCCTGCCTGCACGACTTAGTGTATTTGTTTGCTGGAGAGACTGGACGCTCAGTGGGAGCCTACTTAAGTGATGCTAAACTATGACAGACTTGTTCTTGAGAAACACTTACTGCACCAAGCTGCTGAGAACCTACTGGATGCTTACAAATGTGGACGGGACCTGAGGACGTGTTTCTTCACCACAGTGACGGGACACTGCTGAAGGAGGGAGGGGTCTAAAGAGCCTTTCTCATCCCAGCACAGCACTCTGTGTCCCAGGAACTGTGAGTACTGTTGAGACACTGTGAACTGGATTCAAATGAGCTCCAACATGCGCTGCAGTGGTTTGGTACCACACACTAATTAACTAAGAATCTATTCAAAATAGGTTTTTTGGTTTTGATATTAAATTCAAAGATGGAGACCACCTGGGGGACCACGTATGTTCATAGGGAACTATGGCACTACAGTGGTTTTGTTAATGTATGGGAGGCTGAACTCTCATAGCTTATAGCTGGGTATGAAGCTAACCTAGAAAGAGTCATACATCTAACTGCTGCTATACACGCATCCCAAATTTAATGCTCTGGTAAACCTGTCATCCGTTCCATGCAAGGAGTGACTACTCAAAATATTAATTATAAATATGTTCATGATATACTTGTTCACCTTTGCTCTAAAGGAAAGGGAAACATTTGGAGTTGTCATTATTTACAGGCTATTACACTACAATGTTATTGGTCCGGGGCACTTGAGACCAAATTGGGCTGTATATTGCCCCCGAACTAAAACTGATTATTGTGCGTCTTGTCATGTTCTGTTCAAAAGAGGAAAGACAAGCTTATCTAATGGGCGTCAAGAACAACATCCACACTGCTGGCTTTCATGAGCTGGCATGAATGGAAAAACTGTGCTGAAGATTTCTAATCTGAACAACAAGAGAACTGTCCTCATAACTCTGATAATGTTTAAGTGATATATGTTGCACTTGAGAGCTACTTTCCAGCATCGCATGCATAGCAGGGTTTTTTTCTGATGACGCACACACTGTCGGACAAAATATCTATCCCGCCCGCGTCACTTTGATATTTTGATGACTCACAGTAAACTGGACAACAACCTAAGTGGGAGGATAGAGACAGTGATTTAGCCCGTGTAAATAATGGCACTTGTACCTCTCTCCAGGTGTAATGTTTGTTCTCCTTGGCGGCATGTTTTTCTCGCTTTTGCTCTCAAGAGGGAAAAAGGTAAGACGGCACAAGCCACTCGACCTCCCGAACTGCAATCAGTCACTAAAGCTCCTGTGAGTCTGTGTTTCATTGTTTCGTCCTCCAGCTGCATTACTTTTGCATTGCTCATTAAACTAATTACTGTCTTCCCGTCTTCTGAGCCACGCACAATGTTACAATTAATTACAGTAAATGACACCATGCTATGTTTATACACGTATGGCTTACAGTAAAAAATGTTAAGTATAAGCATTGTTTTTAGTGCTGTTATACGAGACGCTGTGTTTCTGGTGTTTTACCTCCCTCGTGTCTCTTGTCCTAGTTTTGTCTGTTGGCCAAACTGTCAAACATCAGCGGCATCTCTCACCCACTCCATGAGACTGTTAGTGACCTTAGGTAGCTCCTTCAGTCTTCCAGAGGTCCTTTGTCCCTTCAGCAGTCAGACTCTTTGACATCAGCATTTGTTAACACTGCTGCTGCTGAGTTTTCCACCACAACTATAGGACACAGACATCCTTGGGACTATAAATCTGTCTATATCTCAGGAAAAGTACTCATCGTGTCATTTCTGTTCAATACGCCTGTTGGACTTGTCACTATTAGGGAAATTCATAACAGCCATGAGAGAAAGATAAAAATATTAAGTTTCACTGTGGCTACCTGCAAGGAAGCATGTGCAGGCATCATTACTTGGCACAAAAAGGGCTTCACAGGCAAGGATATTGCTCACTGCTTGAACTTTAAGGTTCAGTTGTTGTGTAGAAAGCTTCAGGGCACCCAAGAAAGTCCAGTAAGCTCCAGGACCATCCCTAAAGTTTATTCAACTGCAAGATCAGGGCAGCACCAGTGCAGAGCTTACTCAGTAATGACAGCAGGCAGGTTTGAGTGCATTTGTCGTGAGGCAAAGATTTTTGAAGGGTGACCTGGTGGCAAGAATCGCAGCAAAGATGCAACTTCTCTCCAAGAATAACATCAGGGACAGACAGATATTTTGTAAAACTTTCTGGGATTAGACTGCTGAGGACGGAGCTAAAGTAATTTTCTCTTTTTTCAAAAATAGCCACCACCGTCAGTTCTGTGTCACGCCAGCAGTAGGGCATCCTGAGACCATTCATGTGTGGAGTTGCTCTTCAGCCAGGGAAGTGGACTTACTCACAGTTTTGCCAAGAACACATAAAGAATAAAGAATGGTCCCATAACATCCCCTGAGAGAAACTTCTACCAACCGTCCAAGAACAGCTTGGTGACGGACAATGGCTTTTCCAGCATGATGGAGCACCATGCCATGAGGCTAATATGACAACTAAGTGCTCAGGGAAGGAAACAATGTTTTGGCTCCACAGCCAGGAAACTCCCCAGACCTTCATCCCATTGAGCACATTTGGTCAACCCTCAAGAGGCAGGTGGACAAACAAAACCAAAAAGAAGATGATTTACCCCACATCAGGGCCAATTGCCGTCTTGAAAAATCCTTTGACACTTACGAATACTTCAGTATACTGTAGTAACACTCAAACAAAAGATGTAAAAACACAGAAGCAGCAAACTTTTCATCCTCCACCACTTCGACCTTTTTCTTTTCACTTTACTTAAGTTTGGTTTGCTTCTAACTGTGGATGGTTAGTTACTTATTGTATATACATCTTGTACCCTTACTATACTCATATATTTTTTCTCTTACCTTATTGTATTTTCTGTGGAACTTGTATTTTTGCACTTGTCTTGCTCTGCTGCTATTTTCTCATGGGGATCAATAAAGTAAATCTGTCTGTTATCTGACTTTATCACATTACATTTCAGGTACTCTCCCACTGTCAATTTTACTTTCAAAAGGGTTTAGAGAATCTGCCTAACTGTTGGCTTGTTTCCAGTGTCTACAGTGTCTGCCCAGGAGGAATTGTTGCCAGATTTCAGTACTGTGAATACGTTAATGGGACCCAAATCTAATGAACTAAAATTTCTCTCTAACTTTTCATTGGTTTACAGTACAAAATTTCTCCAGATCAAATAATCAGGGAACTGTGTCATGCTTCCATATACAGTAAGCCTCCTGATAGACAAACAAATAAGACAGAAGTGAAGGAGTGTGGGTTTCATTATTTTATCAGTAACCTAACACACTGAGTCAAATGCACACATGCGCACTCACGCGCATCTGATATGAATGTATAGCAGAGGCAGGACGGCCCCAAAACAAATGATGAGTCAGCCAGCGCTCCCGCTGCAAGTGAAGATTTATAACAGCCAAGTAGGTAAACTTCTTTCCTGCCTGCTGGTTTCCTTTCAAAGTGCAAAATCCCTCTGGTCCTTGTTCACAGCTTCTGGTGGCAGGTGCATTTCCCCCCCGCCAGTATTTCATCAGATCTTGCAGTGAATCATTGGGTTTTGTGTGTGGCAGTTTGCTAGCCTGCTAGTGTTAGCTTCCCCAATCAGCTGCATGAGAAAAAATGGAGCAAATTTGCAGAACACTTACATTTTCCATAGCTACATGATAATTTAGTTCTTCTCAACAACTTTAGAAGAATACCTGTCTTAAGTATTTTTTTTCCTGACGCTTGCACAGTGAGAAAATCATCACTGATATTTCTGGGACTATCACTAATCTGGTTAAAAATGTGAGCACAGATTGCAAACCACTGTGATCCTGTATTACTCATGTAAATTAAGGCTCAGAAACCTTTGGGACCACTAAACTAAAAGCGCACTAATGGTAATCAATGGCAAAGGAGGAATTCCTGGCAAAAATCAATTAATCATTCAGACCCTCCAGCAAGGCCCCCTGTGCCATTTCCATCAGTGGCTAATGCATGCATGCTACACGACAAACTTCATTAAGAACGGACTCGTCTGCCACGCTCCTATATTTCCTTTTAGTTACATGCCTGCATCCTCGCCTAATGAGCTTTTCATGATCAATAACGATGTTGTTGGAAATAGCAGCTACGCTAGCGAAAGTCAAGTGTTGGAAAAGCTCACTGCACCATTACATTCATCTTCTGAAAGAGATAAAAAAAAAAGTTTAGATTTCAAAGGATTTTCCTGATAAATTCTGCTCCTTTTCATGTGACAGTTTACATGCTGTTTATTATCATATTTATTAACAAGTACTGCCAAATGTTCCTCTTAATCACCGTAATATATGTAACTGTTGTGCTGATGAGCCATTTAACTGCACTAATTAGTGAATTAACTGTCTATACTTGGATGTCAGTGTTCTGAGTAATTTGTGAGTGAAGAGCTCTGGTTTGCATCGTAGAGTATTGCGTGCCGTATGTGAAAAAAAAAAATGGTTGCAAAAACATTCAGCACAATCAGAACAGTAGCTGGTTTACCTAAAGTCTATCAAAGCTTAATGTGCCACTCAGAAAACATTCCACAAGAGATTAATGAAAACCCGTGGAGAACCTCAAGGAACAATACTTGTTCCCTTCTTCGTGTTGTGTTTGTTTTCTCTGTTCATATGCTTTGCCAGCCTGGAAGCTAGCCTAACGACCCCCACCCAAAGAAATCTTGTTGTAAAAAGGAACTTATTATGCCCCAGCAATATCTGCCGTGACAATTAAATCATTCGGAAGGGCTATTTGTGGAGATGGACAGAAGATTATAGTCATCTGAACAACGTGGAGTTGAATTTATACAGTTGTGTATTGATTTCACATTTTGTTTTTGTTGCATTTTGCTCTCAGCCACTGTAAGTTACATAGTACTGGTTTTGTACCTTTCGGGAATAGTGGTGTTAAAAAAGACATTTGGATTTGTTGCCAAAAAGCGATAAATAATAATTCGATATTCTTTGTTATACAATGACACATACACACACACACAGTGCAGAAAGTCTGTCTTCTCTGATAAGACATCGAAGCTCTATACCAGGTGCTGGATTGCTGAACTTGCAGACAAGACTTTGAAGTGAAAAATCTCTCAGGCTACCAATACCAATACAGCTGCTCCCTGCTTGAGTTACTGCAGATAGAAGTGAAGGGAACAGAAAAGCAGAGCTGATACTCTGCAGTGATAGAATGCTGCATCTTAATTGTATACCATGTATTGATTCCAAAGGAGATGTGAGTATACAATGCCTTCACTAGAAGTTTCAGAGTGCGACATCACCCTGTCACTCATATATAGTATATAATATTAGTGGGTAACATCAATATTGCTGGTTTTGCTGAGCAAATAATAATGTGTTGGTGGTTCTTAGCATCAAATGACTGTTGAGATCAGTGATGTGAATCTAATAATCTTAACCCGACACTTTCTAAACTGTGTTTTTAATTAATGACAACACAGATGGTAAGCCTAAGCACCAAATCATTTTTGAATCTGAAGAAGATTGTTTGTGTGTCATATGTTTTCATCTTTTATTTATTTATTCATAATAACACTGTATTTTCTGTCATTTAAATGTGCATTATAGAAGGTTTTATTCAGCACACAGTTTAACTCAATCGGTGTCTAACTGTACCATTGAAATACATTTTGCAAGAAATGAATGAAAACCTGTCTAGCACCCCAGGGAACATTACAGGGTCCCTTCTTCTTTCTTATAAAGTTGCTGCATTTTGATTTGTTTTGGTTGGTTTTCTGTATTGTGCATATGAATTTGCCAGCATAGAAACCGGACTTCCACTTCCCACAAAACCTTTTTCGGGGGAAATGTTAGTCTGAAGTCTTTCCACTGGGAACTGACAGTAATGTGACCGTACAAGTCATCTAAGCACTGTGGAGTTGTATTTGTTTACAATGAAATGACTTTGGTATGAATGTCCAACGGCGTGCTTTATCTCTTGAAACACTCATAATCAAACATAATAACGTTATACCAGACTTATATTCTGATAAGAACTGAGCAGCCAGACTAATGCTTTTCTGCATTTTTCATTCAGCCACTATGAATGATACTGTACTGCTTTTGCACCTTAAATGCAAAATTACTGTTTACATATCATTATAATTTCACACATTAGGGATTAGAATATCCATTTTCATTCGTTAAACCTTCTTTCAGTTGTGTTATAACCTAACCAGGCTCTGGGGATCAGATAGCAGAACCTCCAGTTAATGGTCTGTGAGCCCATAGAGACTATGAATGTAGACAGGGGACACGGTTTCGTACTACACTTCCTGCATAGACAGGTTATTAATTGTATTACTGGGAGGGTCATTGCCCCTCACGTCAAACACAAAAAGTAATTGGGCTGTGGCTGAATATATTTTATATTTCCAGAACAACTCGCGTGCAGACGAGATTCAGGAAAGCCTTTAGTGAACAGAAGTGGTAAAATATGGGAGTGGAAAGAACTGGGAATGAGGAGATGGGAATAATGATGAGTCCAGGGTAGTGCCATGAACTGCATGTATTGAAATCATTATTAAACACCCCCGCTTGGATTCACTTAAATATAATTCCAAGCACTGAAGAGCAGTGTCTTGAGCCTCGCTGTGACTCAGAGCTGTGACTGTAGTTTTCACACAAAAAATCCAGTCCTGTGTGTCCAGCATGGATCCACTACTGCAGCCTGTGTTCATGAATTTGTGTATTTTTTTTTTCTTAACCACTCCAGTCAGTGTTTTGAAAGTAATGTGTTGCGCTCAATGAATATTAATGATCTCCTGGAGATCTCAGTACGATTGTAGTTATTATGAAAGGTAATTTCCATCCCCTGGCTAACATCAGCGGCGCTCTCAGGCACCTCTCCAACACTGACCGCCGCTGATAAAAATGAGAGTGCACCGCCAGTTGGATACAAGGACGTCTTGGAGACAACTGAGGGGCAACGCATAAACAAACAGTGTTTTGCAGAGAGACTGTACGGTCATATCTGCCTCTTAAACATTGCATTTCATTGCCTGTATCTTGTAGAACACAGCATCAAAAATTCAAAAAAGGTTTCTGCTTTTTACTTGGTTTTTGGCTGGGGAATAAAACCCCAGAAAGTATATTGATCTAAAAAATAAAAAATAAAATAAAAGCTTTAGATTGTGCCTTGACTAAAAGTCGATTAGAGAATGCTGCTGTGGAATTTATTTGGCTTTTAGTAATCTGAGGGAGTATATGTATAAGGATCAAGTCCATACTTTTGACAGCTGTAATTTATCTTAATAATGCGCAGGCAGAAAAACAGGGCCACACGGCCAGCTTCAGTGCTGCTGGGCTTCACAGCAAATCCCTCAGTTTTTTACTCGGACTACGTCTTGACCACCTTAAAGGATATTGATTAAGTCAAATCTTTTATTATACCTGAGCTCTTGAGACTGCTGTGGCTGGAGGCATTATTCTGGCATTGGAAAAATGGAAAAAGAGAAACTTGGCATGTGTGTTTGTTGACAAATCAGCTGGTCCTGCTGAAACTAATTTGTAGATCCAATCAAACTGTTTCCACATGACATCAAGAAAGTTATCCATGTGATGACCAAATTATACACACGCTTCAGGGTGTATTTCACATTTTGGTGCAAGCTGTCGTTTCTGTTATTCTTATTATAGTCAGACGATGCAGGGCAGATATGCTTTCCCTTCAATTTTTCAGTTTGAGTTTCTGCCCGGCACACGTCCCTGTTCATGGTAGTAACTGTAAAAGAGTGTGCCCTTTCAGCCCGAGTGAAATTCATCTGCTGCTGACACGAAGCAAAAATGATAGCTGCTCGCACTGTGGAGGATTCTGAAGGCTTGGAATAGCAAACGTTTGGATAAACTCACGATACATAGATGATTCATGATTGTGTAACATCAATCAGCATCAGAGCATGCAAATCTGTTTTAATGCTTGTTTTGTGTGTTCCAATAACTTACAGCAGTGGGCACTTATTAATCTTTACCATACGTCACCCAAAGAGACTAACTATTTATGATGTGAGGCTTGAAATGACGTGCTTAAAAATGTCTGAATCATGACTCCATGGATTTTTCTGTTAAATGTCACTTCCCGTATTTTTCCTCAGAGGGTACAGCTACCAGGTCTAAAAACAAACCCCAAACCACCCATAACAATGTGCTCACCACTGACTCATCTATATAAGCTACTTAAATCAACAATAAAAATGCCTGGACGTCTGCTACAGTAGGATAAACGGTGTGTATTGTTAAAGGGGTCAAATCGATGGGCACTAAACGTGTCCTGTCTGAGAATGGAGCCGTTCGGTGTGGTCATCGGGCTGAGGTCAGGTGTAATTCCTGGGCATTCTGAGCAACATAGTTATGGGACCGATATTAAGGCTGAATAATGTCAGTTTGAGGCTAAGTATTGGATCCCTTGGCTGTGATGTAGGATTAGCTCACAATAAGTCAGCTGTAAAATGTATAAAATAGTAGCTGCAGCCAATATCTTTGCATTTTGGAACTAGAAATGACCATATTTGGATAATATGGTGGAAGTGAAGAGGAGTGAATGGTTGATCTGACTGAGAACCCAAGGTTAATTTGCAGCCCATTCAATGTCTGTGAAGGTTGTTCTTGGTCATCCAAGTCCTGGTATATTTAAAACTGGGGTCTCTGGACATTGATGGGTCTTTAGAGTACCAGTCATTGGAGAAAGAGGACAGGATGAAATAGATTCCTCCAACTACAGGTAAGTATTTGGTAATTAACAGACCCTAGTCCAGGGGTTTTCAAAGTGGGGGCGCTAGGGGGCGCTAGGGGGGCCTCAGACAATTGGAGGGAAGATAAGAAAAAAAAATAGAAAAATAAAAAAAATACTCAAATTATTTTAACCATCATTATAAAACAGAATCTAATTATTTTTAAAATCAATAACATGAAACATAATTATCAATAATACAGTATATCATATCTAAATGTTATTTGCCATGCTCATCTTTCTGATTCCTTCCCAGTCAAAACATCATTCATGACCTCATAATCTGTGTAGACCTGGCGGTTTGCGCCACACCCTGTGTATGACAGTAATTTAACAAAGCTAGCATGTAGCTAGTGCAAAATGGACAGGTTTTTGACAAGAAAGAGACCGAAGGAACAGACCAATATCTCTGTCGTGGAGGACACTGATGCAAAAAAACATAGGAACTCCTGGCGAACTAAAATCAGAAAATATGAGGCAGCACTTATGCTAAAAAGTTTGGGAACCCATGCCCTAGTCAACTCCCACAGATGTTCCTGTTAAAACCCCAACTCTCCACCAGTCTTTAAGCATTTAATAAAGTACTTGGATGAGCGGCAAGACCAGAAGAAAGTCCAGCTAGTGGCCTACCTGCTTTATTGTGTATTTTACTCCATAAGTGAACATCACGGTGTATTGAAAATGTCCATAAACTACAAAATAAATTAAAAAAGTAAACAAATTGGAAAAAATGTTTATTATTACTCTATACACTTGTATCTTGGAGACAAAACTGTTGCTCTGGAGCCGCAAAGATTTGTCAGACCAGTCAAATTATTTGCAATAGCAACTATTCATATGCGCCATCTGAGCATTCATTCATTTGTTGCCTTCTCAAGTTCAAACACATCAGTATGGACTCTTAGGCGCTTGTCCAGTTTCCAGTCCAGTGTGCTGTCAACATGCAGCATTCTTGGCTTGTTTGCAGACATATAGAAACGATAATATAATTCTTGGTGGGTTATATGCTGTATACTGACAGCAAAGGCAGCTGGTAATGGATGATGTCTGTGCATCCTATTGACTTGCATCAGTTTTCATTCTAAAGTTATTTTAATAAACTGTCATACAACTGAGCTTCTAAGTAAAACCAAAGCTATGGCACTGTCACATCTTATTAACATTTTTAGAAACACTATACGAAAGAAAGGACATTTATGAAAAGCAAATTATTTTATCTGCAATGACATGCTCAAATTTCAGATTAAATGAGAACAAAAAGATTGCGCCGTGCTTGTGTTAAATTCTACAGTCCACTGGCTGGCCCTCTGCATGCCCTTTAGCCTGTAGCTAAAGCAGGCTATTAGCTTGTCACTACACTAAAGCAGTGGTTAGTTAAACCAACATGAGCAGAAGAGATTTTGCCACACGATTTACTCTCATGCCGCGGGACAATGCATACCAAATGTACTATATGTGAAACTGTGCGTTGAGAAAACACAGCCGTGCATGTCGAGAAGGCTAGACGTCACTCTGATTGATTCTGACAGCCAGTGTGTGAAGCGCTACACCGCCACATTGCCACGTCTAATCACACACCAGTCTAATTTGACGAGGAAATGCGAACAAGCGCTCTCAGGAGAATGGGTCGGTCCACCAGAGGAACTGCAGCTGCTGAGTCTGTAATTACCACCAGACAAAGAGGAATGAGAGGGAGAGAAGAGCTGGCCAGTGATACGTAGACTTCATGATGAGAAGACATGGACAGACAATTCATCCACCATTCAGTTTCCTGATAGCACTTCATTCAGGTCAGAATCAGTTAGTTGATCAGCGTTTCACAACCACCAAAAACCTCAAAAGTAGTGAGCTGCATTACAAAATCACACGTGAGTGGGTTATTACAGAGTTTAACAACACCTGGCCACAGTAGGCAGTAAAGTAGTTGCTAATGCTGCTATTGTTAGCAGCCTACAGAGGAAGGCTTTATTTGTCACATAAACATATCAATACAGTCGAATAATTTTTGCTATATTCCACCTGTTTTGATAGCTGGGGTCAGAACACGGGGTTATCCAAGGTGGAGAATTGGGGCTGAGAGAGTTACAGGACTTGTGATCGGTAGCCCACAGCCTTAAAGGGATACTGTCAGAATTTCTGAACCTTATTTTCGCTGTTATTTTTTTGTAAAGCTTTGCTGTGGGAGCGTAACTGAGCAGGAATTGTGAATCTGGAACTTAAATGCAATGTCTCTAACAGACCCAAGGGAAGGTGGGTTTAAATAGCCCAGGATTTAAACCAATGACTTTAAGGGGAACTACTGTTTTTAACAATCTGGATTTTATTTCTGGCATAAAATAGCATTATTTACTCACCCATGTAACGTTTCTGTAATTTCCAGTCAGTCGAGAGATATTTAGATCTGCGTATATCCATATAGTGGGAGTGATTAGGGCACCGAAACACAGGCTCTAAATGACGCATTACCTGCCGTGAAACTCGTTCATTTCACCAATATTTTGTTATCGTACGCTAGTGATATTCCCCGTTGAGTCCACAGTTACCTGGGGGTCTGTAGATTGACCTAAGGACCCCAGATGATGTCAGATAATGCCTTATTTAGAGGCTGCATTTCGGTGCCCCAGTCACTCCCACTATATGGATATATGCAGATCTAAATATCTCCCAACGGACTACAAATTAAACAAAAGTTATATTGGGTGACTAAATCATCATATTTTATGCAAGAAATTCAAGATTCCAGGTTGTAAAAAACAGTAGTTCCCCTTTAAGGATATCTGTTTTCTCCTCCTACAGTCCTCCGCTCTTCCAACTGAGCTATCGAAGCACTTGTCATAGATGACAGTTGCTACATATATACTGTGGTCCAACTCTGTGGCTTTACTCCATTCTTCCCCACACAGTTCTCTCAAACGCTCACTCATGTTTGTTTTTTTTCCGCGTGATTCAGAGAGAGTCTCCTTCTTGAGCAAGAGCTGTGCTGCCAGTTAATCCCTGTTTTGGGTCTGTTATATTATGTACAGCCACATGGAGTATCTTAGATGGAATGAACATGGTTTTGTTGTGGCACCAGCCATTTGGATAATACTATGTTTGCACTGTCACACTAAATGATTGCTGCATTTTACGACTTAGACAGTATTAGAAACGGCAAACGTTACAGAATTCCCTTTTCGTGGAGTCAACTCCTGTCCTGTGTTCTTTAATGGATCTAATACATCAACATTATAATGCACGAACACACCCCATCAAATGCCCCTCGCCCCATTCAGTTGCTCCAATAACAATTCAGACCCTCAGGCTGCAAGCGCCAGTGCAACACTCATTTTCACTGCAACCTCTGAGTGTGAATAAGTGTATGCATCCATTATCCATGTCTAGATGCAGTAAAACAACCCTAGCTTTCTGCAGAACAGCAGAGAGTTTCCCCACTGCCCTCCCTGCAGCTGTACAACCATCCGTGACCTAAGTCCATTACACCACACAGCAAACACACACAGTAGAGTGCAGTCCTTCCTCTATATACTGTATATCTGCAATTGTAAGATTTACTCAGGCAGTTTGATAATAATACAAACATGTTTGATTAATAAAGAACGGAACGATTTGTTTGAATTTTTCATCTGCCGCTCATATGAAGATCATGAGCGTGCCTCGCTGTGTGAGGTTTTATTTTCAGCACAGGAGCAGAAGGGCACACGTACTGAATGAAAGAAGAAAGAAAACAGCATGTTCTTCCGCTCAGAAAATTGTCGGGTGCTGAGCATCAAAGTGAAACGCCAGAAAGGAAAGCTTTGTCGCTCGGGTCTCAGCGAAGTGGAGGGACATGACGGCTGCCTACACAGAAACTCAAGGGATAAAATAAACATCTTGTGGGACAGATCTTGACAGGCGTCTTCCTGCAAATAAAACACCCTGCAAAGGCAGATGTAGGAGACCAAGACAATGCACTTTCACGTGCACTCCTGCAAGGATGTGCTGCGGTGAATTCAATGATACTTATCCTGCTCTTGGCTGCTGGCGTAGGTGTAGATGTAGAGATGGGAGTAGTGACAGCATGACAGTCATGTCCCTTGACCTAAAGACCAACAAGCATTGTGTTCATGTTAGTGGATGGGCCAAACTAAGCCAGTAAAGTACACGCCAAATACATCTTTTTCAAGGTTGGTTTCAGTCATTTTAGTAAGCTAATATACTGTTGATGCATACGCAGGTGTCTCAAGTTTTGTTTTAGTTAGTTATTTGATGCTATAGAAGCTGGTTGTAACTAATGATCACAACAAGTTGCCACCCCGACCACAAAATATAAATAAGTACAGTCCAACATTTCTTTGTAACTGGTGGAAGTAGAGCAGAGCATAGTATTAATTAAATGACAATGTGATTGAGTCTGGTGGAAGTGTGGGTGGGTCATTGATATCATGGCTCTGCATGGCTCCAATCTCAGACCGTACTGCACAGACTCTGGCTCTGATGTTGTAAGATGACACTGCCAGTGTCCCAGGGAAAATACCGTCAGTTTGGCCAATGCAAGGAAGTGGGGACGCATTGTCCATATTTATATACAGGCTATGGGTGGAATCGCCTTAGGGAGGTCCCCTGCAGTCATATAAAACTTATCACATTGCCACTGCTGTAGTTTAAAGTATGCCTGCCCTCAGAGACTTTCTGCTGTCCCAAGAACCCAAGCACTCTTGACAAGCTGCGCCTCTGCATTAGCTTTACATAAAGGCTGGAAGCAGGAGAAAACCATAAAATGTATATGAATATTTCCTCAAAAGGCACAATCCTTTTATAAATTCAATTCATCGTCGTCATCGTAGATGACTAAAAAACTATGACAAAAGCAAAATGATTTGGTTTAGCAGAGCACTGGTTTGAATGAATACAGTGCTAATCAGCAAACGTAACAACCACCTCAATCTAACAGCTCCTGCTGCTCTGCAAACATGGAAATTCAAATGAATCTATGCGTCATTATCATTTCTGTTGCTTTTTTCATAATGCATGTGCTGTAGCATTTTACTGTGTGTGGGATGGCCAAGAGCACAACAAACCTCCAGTATGCCTGCCAAACTGCCACAGCTGAAAGTAGTAGATTTACTGAGCATGTGG
This sequence comes from Planiliza haematocheilus, assembly GCA_005024645.1. Classification (NCBI taxonomy): domain Eukaryota; kingdom Metazoa; phylum Chordata; class Actinopteri; order Mugiliformes; family Mugilidae; genus Planiliza; species Planiliza haematocheilus. The sequence goes on along the minus strand of SRSE01000853.1, from coordinate 1,030,485 downwards.
AATGCAGGTAGCTCATTTAAAAGTCAGAAGAGATCCCTTTGTGTCCTCTGGCAAGGGGAAGAAAGTGAATATGCTGAATACTTCCGTCCTTTTGGGCACTGTTTGGTTTGCATATATCAGCGGGGCAGAGAGGGTTTCTGACACGTCTGGAGGCTTTACAGGTGGTCGACCACTGAGCAGAGACATCTGTAAAACCTCTGAATACATTTCACCTGACTTTACAGGAGTCAGGTGCTAAGAAATGCTAAGATAAAGCTGCAATAATACGTATTTTTCAAATGGATTTTTCAGCTCTTGAAGCTTTTTAGCCTCTTTTAGCCATTTGTTTCGGTTTTGCAGAGAGGTGATTTAAATGCTTGTGTTTGGCACCACATCCTACAGTTAACCAGATATTCAGAGTATTTTAATTGCTATTTGTATTCTTAATTCTCATCGTTTTGATTTTGGTTCTTTTCCAGCTTCTTTCGGAGGAGCCATTTAAATTCTAATATCCACAAAAAAACTTGATGTTGCCTGACGCTGCTCAATTCAAATGGGTGAGTCGACACATAAACGGGCTACTGTTGGTTGGTATGAGTGACAACATGTCGGTTGTTGTGTTCACTGCTTGTTTCAAGGTCCCCAAGGGGCCACAAATCTATTAATGCTGCTTTAAAGCACTAGTATGTCAACAGTGGACCCAGTGACTATGAGCACCATGAGGGATTGCACTGAATATTGATTATCATCTCAGAGCCTTTTATTCCCTTTCGCCTGTTACTTTAGTTTTGGGAAGAATTTAAGACCCAGATCCTTTGTTAAAACAAAAACATCCACTATTGTTGGGCACGTTCCACTACCAACCTTGATAACTACAGGAAACAAAACTGCAGGGACAGCCTGACCGTCAAATGTGTCAAAATCGGCGCCTTTCATGACACTCAAGGTCGCCGTACAAAATTAAATAATTCATTATGATTTTTAAATGAAATTCCTTTCAGAGTGTCTGGATGTCTCGGTGTTCAATAGCGCGGAAATATGAATGTACCTTTTCAGAGGCGTAGGTCTGAATGAACAGCACAGAGATCTGTGACAAAGTCTTATGTAACTCTGAACAGTTGCTTCGGCTCCTTCTATTATTTTTCTCTGGTAAGCAGTCAACTAGAACCACCTCTGCTCTCCACCTGAAAACATTAAAAAGTAGCCTGTCTCTTCTTTTTTTTTCATAGCGTTTCTTTCAGTCACTTTGTTTGACTCTTTCTCATTCTCCATTCCTGACTGCTTCAGTCTCATTCCAGGTATCCTATCTATCAGCTCTTCATTTTCAGGTTTTACATAATATGAGGAAACATGGACAGGCTAGATTGTCTCTGACAGGAGAGAACGGCCTCTATTTCACAATGGACAGAAACACAATCACACACTCTCTGCACACACTTCTATTATATCCCATGCCCATGGAGAAAATGATAAATATTTAACTCTGTCAGTGTCGCTGCGTGATATCTCATCCCTTCAGGACAGTGACAGGTTATTCCATTTCAAACATAAAGCTTGAGGTGCTGTTTCAACAAAGCAGGGCGTGTTGACAGCTGGACGGGCCCGGCTGGGAACACAGCAGGCAGTGACTTGCAGCAGGCTGATTCTTTGCAGGCTGGCATTAGAATACAACTTGCATGGCTCGCTGGTGGTCCGTGATTCACTCGCTGCTCTGCTCACGCGGCCACTTGCTTGCTCTCCCACTCGCTCACCCACTCACCTCCTTTCCTATTTGTTTAGCTTTAGTATCTCTTGGCTTGCTTGCTCACTTACTAACTCATTCACCTTCCTAACCCGCTCATTTCAGAACTTTATCGCTCTCCCTTGAAGATACTCTTTTGAATAAATGTCTGACAAGTCACTAGGACGTAGGAGGTAATGTTGGCGAAACCTGTGACCCGCTCATGAAAAGTGTTTCGGTATTACTAAGCGAATATACTGAAATATAGTGATATATTGGTATCTGGATGTGAATGCTAGATGCTTGTTTGTTCATATCTGATGGGTTTAGATATTCTTGCTAATGCAAACCAGACAGTTCCCACTGCTGTAGATGGAAAAAAACATTTCACTGGCCTCACTTTTATGATTTCTTACAGCTTTCATCATCTATCAAAAATGTATCTATAAAACAGGACAATAGTCATTCTTATCATTTTTCGACATCAGCTCAGTCTGAAATATTGCCGGGAGTAAGGAAACATAGAAGAGCAGCCATTGTGATCTGTTACATGAATAGCTACACGAGACAGACTGCACTCATCCAGCTTCCAAGCGTGGCAACCAATGTCTTTCGCTGAGCTCTGCTATCCAGAGATTCATGCCATTGTCAAAATAAAATCTAATGACAATTATTTCCTGACTTTTTTGTTATAATGATGATTTGTAGTGTCCTATCAAACTGCATTTGCTGTTATAGCCACTAACTGCAGGCGTCACTCATCAACCAGAACTGAAATCTTCAGTTTCTTTAAATTAGATTTGTCTAAGTTGCAATCAGTTACATTAAGGACCCAAGACTTCCTTAAACTTAACCACTCTTTCCTGTTTTGATAGAAATATTGTCAACTCAGCCATTAACTGCTGTAGGAAAATGCTTGGACTTGTTTCATAATGGTGGTTAATGCATAGCCAATAAAACTTAAAAAAATGTTGGTGATATGTAAAGATATATGTGAGGGTTCTCAGTCACTAGTCAGGTGATGGTATACCCAAAAAGGGTTTCTTGAACACGTTTCACCATTCATCTGTGTTTTTTTCAGTTTTAAAAGACTGGCGGGGAGTCAGGGTTTACACATGAACATCTGTGGGTGTCATCAGCCTGGTATTTGCAGATTATGGTCTCATAATGACCAGCTACTGACGGTTCTGTTTTGATCCAATTTACCTTTCTTTCCCCGGTGAACAACTCATTATCCACCGGAGACTCCATGTTTTGGTGGTTTTTCAGACTGTGTTGTAAATTGATGGCAGATTATATTTCACTCCATGAACTTCTTTTCCATTTTTCTTTCCATTTTGACATAGAAGCCATCTATGTCCTATGTCCTTCTTTTTGCAGAGATGTTTTACATTAATAAACCTTAAAGCAGCACTAAAGGCAGAGCCCCTTTTTTCTCCGGCAGGCATTTAATTTGAAGCATTTGTGTCGACGACAGTAGCTTAATGCTGTTTGAATAAACAGCACTGATGTGGAATCGCTTTGTAAGAAATGTATTCCAGTGGAAAGCATAAACAGAAGGTAAAGAATTGGTGAATGCATCAATGTGACATAACACCATCAGTGTTCCACTGAGCCTTAAAAACACATCGTTCCTCTCAATTGTTTTAGGACTGACTTTTATTAATATAGATCCTGTTGGCTGTTATTTTCAAGTTTAGTTTTAGATTTCTGGATTGTAGCTACATCACACACTCGAGTGTGAGTCAAAATCTGAGAGACTGTGTATATATATAAATATATACATTATTTTCATTTAATCTGAACAAACAAAACATTTTTAACTAATTCATCAGCATGATCCAGGAGAGATCAGCTCTGTGCAACAGTTTCTAAATGCACAGTCCTAGCATGAATACAGATGAATACAGAATACTGCCACCTACTGGTACGGAGAGTTATTTCCTGACATGCTGCGTACAGCACATATTAGTTGTTGGTGAGTGCAACTTTTTGTCCCAGTCACGGGAAACGTGATGTGATGCCAAAGGTGGATTTTGTCACTGTGTTTGTCTGGGCCTTTAAATGCTCACTCACTGACTGATTAACCACGATATTCCCCATTTCACCCACTTACACGCTCACCCATTCACTAAACACATGACTAAACCATTAATTGCATCCCTCACTCGCTCCATCCCAAACTAACTGCACCACTTGCTCCTTCGCTCGTTGCATAACTCACTCTTTGTTCTAAGCTCGTCTGTGCTCTCCCTCCGCCGTCTCACTTGATACATAATACATTAACATAGCTGCACACTCTGTTCTACTTCATGGCTCCCACTGCGCTTACAAGTTGGGGATGAGAGACTTCCTGTGTTGCTATTGATTGCAGAAGTATAAGAGGAAGTTCTTATTGCTGTTCTTATAACTGATGAAATTACTTATTTGCTAAAACCATAAAAGGAGACTGGAGAAGTGAACCTGCTTTACTTTACTTTTTCCGGCCAACAATATGACACAGATTCCCCCTTCTGCCAGTTACACAGAAACAGTTTCTTGAATGTAAAATAAACTTTTACACACACAAAGAGCCTTATTAAACCTCTTCCTTCCTCACGCATTTGATACGAGTTTATCCGAGCTACAGCAGTACCAACATAATATTGCTAAGCGCACAAACACACTAGCAGGGATAAACAGGACATGTGTAAAAGGATCTAACAGCGACACGAATACTCCGTCACTTTGTGCTGACACAAGTCTCTTGTCAACATAATGTCTATAACAGCAGCTGAACGGTCAGGATGGGGAGTTTAAATCTGTCTCCTGTTCTGCTGACTGGCTGCAATCAGAATTAAAAAAATAATGATCTGTTTGTGGTAAAATAAAATCCATTTATTACAATGACGCTGTAAATACTGTACATGTTTGACATATCAGTGTCCAAGCACCTTGGTAGGCGTTTCCCTTCAAAGCAGCTGATGGATATTTGATGGCTGGCGTTGCTAGGAAACTTGCTGTCAATTTCCATGCTGCGTTGAGTATGTTCTGTAATCCAACAGTGTCAGCAGAATAGGAGGAACAGAACAAAAACTCAGCCTGGGGTTGTTGTTAACATGCTATTCCAATTATATGACGGCTAGTTTGATAGATAGCCAAAACAAGGCTGTCTGTATGGGAAATACAAATGGATCTTGAAGTAATCACTATCTCAACTGTGAATACATCTACATACATCTATTTTCAACAAATTATCAACATCAGTACCCCTTTCAAAACGCCAAGATTTCATTTGGTTATGAACCATTTATTGCTATTTGTGATGACCATCGCTTTACACTGTTCAACATCTTGGTCTATATCTAAAAATGGACAAACGCTACTTCATCCATGGGTTTTTTGGCGAGCAGTTTTGAAGCTCAGTGTGGCGGCTGCAGCCGTTGCCATCTTGGCAGTACTCCTCGCTAGTCCAGAAATAGGCAAAGAGATGGAGCCTGAGTGGAGCTGAGGTGGACTAGCAACTTGTGAGGTCCACTGGTAAAATCTACCAATAGTGCTCTTTCTACCAGGCTGTAAACATCTCTGATGCAACCTGGTCACGTTAACAGGGTCTATGAGGACTGACTCACTTTTAAAGCCAGCTTGAAGTGGCCAAAGTTTTAGTAATTTGGTCATTTCTTTTAGCCTATATATTTTGTTTGCTGTTAAAGGACAAGCATATAGGATTTAGTGACATCTAGTGGTGATGTTGTAGTTTGCAACCAACAGAATTGCCCTCTCCTCTCTCATCCATCCCTTTCCAAGCGTGTAGGAGAACCAACAGTGGCTAACACGTCGATGTAAAAACAAGAAAAGCCGTCTTTAAAGCCATTGGTTGATATGGCTGATATCTACACCCCTGTGTAGATATGAAGGCCTCATTCTAAGCAAAGAAAACTGCAGTAACTAGAATAATTCTGAATAGTATTAGTCCATTTTCATTAATAAAAAATGTAATATAATACCATCCATATACTGTAATACTTTCCAGTTAGTTGTGTGTTCATCTGCTCTGTACATTCATAAATAAGAACACCATTGCCCAGTGGTAACATGTGCTTGTAAGAACTGAAAGGCAATGTCATAGTTCAACCTCTGATATTGACCAACCACTCAACCAAAAACTGTTACTCAGTGACCCAGTGTAAGATTTTTCACTCATTTGTTATGTTTTTGTGTGTCTTTAATTTGTTAATGTGGATGTCTGCTCTTGCATTCGATCTAAGTTGGGACCTGACACGGACATACGGAGTCGCTATTCTCTCTTGATGTGGCCCTGTCGGCGTCTCACATCCCTGGGGTTCGCACGGCAGTGTGCAGGCCCCCGGTGGTCCTGGAAGCCGGGCCATCAGCCAGCTCCACTAAACAGAGCTACAAATTCACCGGAACAGGTCGTCTTGGAAGATTAAGCTATGTGGGCCTTTTGTGCGGAGAACATCTACTCATTGCTTTATGCTTGCATTTCCTCTGGGGGTGTTTTCCCACTGCAAACATTTATATCAGCGACACTGGTTGGCAGTATACACATTAATCACATGAGTTAAAGCCTCTGATCTACCAGCATGTCAAGGGTGAGGTATAGCTTCTAATGCAGACTGTGACTGTAGCTGCCCGACTTGTAATGATTGAGCTGCTTTTCGTAATTAACTTAAAAGGTTTGATATCTCAGAAAGGCAAATATATCACTGGCTAACACACAAACACATGTACAGGCTACACATACATGCACAGCTATATAATCAAGGAGGGTGCTTTGCCTGCTTTGTAGCAACACTTTCCAAAGGAAATAATTTTTTGTATTTTTCATTGAACTATTGACCAGCAACCCATGAGAAAAAAAAAGTTTCCATAAAAGAAGTATTTAATCCAGAGCCTTCATTCGTGCTGCATCCTTGCGTCTATGAAAAATGAGGACACATTGCTATTAATTTCATTTGCATAATGAAATTTTGATTTATTGGTAAAGGGAATATAAAACATAAGAGATAATTGCAAATTACCTTCTAAATCTCCCTCACTTGTCCAAAAGGAAAAATGGCAACTGTGTCCCAGAGAAAGCAATTAGGTTTATACAAGGAGGATCTATACAAGATAAAGCAGAGATCATGTCCTCTGCACCAGCTGTGATTATTAGGCTCTGTGTGAACCAATGAGGGAAAAAACAACCGCATACATTTTCACTGAAGTGACCCAACAACCACATCTGTTTTTTTACTGATTTGAAACTTGCATAGATATTAGAAATTACGCTACATTTGCCCATGTGCCCACAGATTTAATGCACTGGAATGAAAGCCTCCTGCTCTCGTCTCCAATCATCGGCAACTTTGCCACCAAATGTGACCCTCATATATTGGCTCTGAAGTGATTCAGCTTATCTGGAAATATTAATCAGAAAGAAAATGGATAAATAAAAAGACGCTAACCACATTATTCGATGAGTCATTGAGATATTTAGGCTATTATGAACGGTGCCAAAGCTGGTGGTCTGCTCTCAGGGCACAGATCTGATGAGGTCAAATTAAATTTCAATGAGCTAAACTGTTTGGGAAAGGCTGTGGTGAATACTCCAATTTGACACTCAGATTCATTATTACCTAATCACTGCTAAGACCATATTATTGGATGAATTCGATGTATGACCTCCTGATTACATTTAAATGTTCATGTGGACCTGAATGTGGAACTGGATGTTTACTGGAGCCAAAAGTGGATGGATGTAGACTATTCTGTGTACTGGTGTACAGCGTTAAGACTGGGAGGTGATCTGCAGGCCCTGTGGGGAGGACATCAACAGTCATCATTTCTGGATGAAGAACACTATGAAGAAGTTACGGTGCTTTTCCAACAACAAATCTTGGGTGACCACAGTTTTCGAAACCGTGCTGAATGAAAAGAAGAGGGTTTTTAAAACTGGGATCAAAGAGGAGATGACGAGGGTGCAGAAGGAGCTGAAGAGAGATTAGGAGGGGCAAGGATAGCTACAGGAGGAGGCTGGAGAGGAGCCTTCAGAGATCTGGAGGGACCTAAAAACCATCTCCAGACAAGGCAAGGACAATAGAAGCGTGAATAGGCCAATGAACTGAACCTGTTCTTCAGTAGGTTTGATTGTGATCCAGGTGTCTTTCTAACCTACAGAACACCGGTAGCACTGTGAGGGTCATGTTCTTTGACTCCTCCAGTGCGTTCAGTACCATTCAACCACCACTGCTCAGGGGGAAGCCGGAAGGAGCTGGAGTAGACAGTAGCCTGGATGCATGGACCACTGACTACCTCACCAACAGACCGCAGTATGTGAGGCTTCCCGAGAGTGTGTCTGATGTGCTAGTCTGCAGCACAGGGGCGCCGCTGGGTACCGTCGTCTATCCCTTCCTCTCCACCCTGTACACATCAGACTTCAGACACAACATCTGCCACCTCCAGAAGTTTTCTGATGATGCAGCCATTGTCAGGCGTGTATCTCAGGGAAGTCATCACCAGCTTTGTAGACTGGTGTGCACTGAACCACCTGCACGTCAATGCCAACAAGACAAAGGAGTTTTCTGCTGAATTGAGGGACATGCAGTCAGTCAGTGAAGAGCAACAGATTGTGAAACTGCCGGCCGTGTTGGCGGTGACATCGCCTGACCACTACAGTGCTCATAAAGCTTTTATTCTGGTACTTCCACTGACCAGCAGAGTGAATTAGCATATGAGCTAAATATTTAGTTTCACCAAGTAATATAAAAGTGAAAGTATAAAAGTGTTTCTGGAGTTAAATGTGGGGAAAAGTGCAACAAACAACTTTACAAACGGCGTAGTAAATAACACTGACCATCTTGAGACAATAAAATGTTCTGCTGAGAAACTTCTTGACCTGGCATTCATGCGGCTGTTACTTATACCACCCACCTAGACCAGACCAGACACCTCCACCCCATAGCAATCACCCTCAGAAGGCCCATGTCCATTCTCCATTGTCAAGACACAAGGGAGACCTTCACAACATTAGGAAGGTGGTCATAATGTTATGTCTCATTGGTATATCTAGTCCTGTGTTTCCCCTTATCCTTTGTCAGCCCGGTTGCTCTGATTGGTTGAGTCTTCCTGCAGCTGCCTGTTGTATTCCCTGTCTAGTTCCTTAGTGATTTGTAGTTGTTTCCTTGTATTTTTTGACTTCTTTTGTTTTTTGTATTATCTTTTGCTTGGGCATCCTGCCATGCATTTGCAGCACATTCTGTTTCAAAGTCAATGAGTCACGTTAAACTGAACTCATTCGTCCTCATTCCTATTGTGTCCTACCCTCCTGTTATAAGTAAAAGTGATGAGCAGGATCGCAGGAAAATAACACTTCGCTAGAATCAACTTACCTCAGCTATGAAGGGCCTGCGAGCAAACTACAGTCCTCTCACTGAACGTTGATACCAATTAACCATCCCTCTCATAACACCGTGATGTAGAGCCTCTTCATTCCATTTGCTTTTAGTGTTTGGACTCCTCTGTATCTCTTATATAAACGCTGCTCATGCAGGAGGAGGGCTGAAAGGAGTGATGAATGGTGAATGGATTGACGGCTTGAAGGATGGACGGCAGAAGAGGGAGGATCGAGATGGAGGGGTAATTGTTCAGTGAGCCTTAACACCTCCATCCATCCTAACCGGCAATAGCAGCACACGAGTGTGCACTTTTGTCTGCCCACTGTCCACAGAAGTGCCCACACATGTAAATGCATTAACAACATGTACACTGGTGTGTTATTGAGAAAAACAAACAAAAAATAACCGTATGTATACTGCACCAGGGTGCTGTATAGGATGGGCCTATATGTGTGTGTATGTGTTTGTGCTCATTTTATAGTCGAATGTTCCACAAGCTGTTCATTTTTTTTCTTCATTTATTAACTCCTTCCTCCTCCACAGCCTCCTCCTGCATTAGCATTTAGATTTATATGATTATTTCAGCAGATTGCTCTCCATCTGTATTCATGTTCATTTAAATGGCTCCAGGTAGAGCCAGGTTTCTTCAGCTCTGGGATTTTCTGCGTCTAGCACATTCAGGCATTACTAATATATAAGAATATATAAAAAGAATATATCTCTGCTCTACCATGTTGTTGTTTTTTTTTTCACTTTAACTCAAGATAATGCAGAATATTTGTCTGGAGTAACTGAGCTTTTTACAAATAGGTACAACTGTCAGACTGGGAGCATTAACATCTCAGTGGAACAGTAATAATCGATTCTTCAAAAGGCAGCGTTCAAATATTGGTGAAAAGCTTGTGAAACCTGGGCGAAACAGAAACACCAACCCTAACCCTAACCCTTGTCTGAAGAAAGGTTTGTTCTTACAAAAAAACAGCTCTTAACGCTGTCTTCAATCTGTCCTGATTCTGTAAAGTTGAAGTTAGGAGCAAAATGTGGAGGAAAGTCTGGAGATTTATTTTTTTTTTAATTAAACGACAAGGTTCACCGAGGAGCAAGCAATCATTGAAGGGTTGCAGAGGTTGTATAGAGACAATGTGGACAACAAGCTGAGTGAACCACATTCTGTCATATATCGATTTGGCAAATAGTCTTCTTGCAACTTACATTTGTGCTACTATTAAGAGAAGAGGAGTCGGCAAAGGGCAGTGTTGGGTCCCTGTGGAAATGGAAACCACTTATTGTTTCTGCGGTGAACGCCTACATTTTTCTTTTGCGTGTGCACTGTTCACTTCTACTGAAGAGGGATTGTTGTTGTGAAAGTTAGACCCAGAACTTGTAGACTCTCTCCCAAAAGTCTGAAGATCTCCTTCTTCATCTAAGGAGCCTTGCTAGGTGTGTTGAGATAAAACGTGGTATTTCTTTCTTCTTTTTTTTGTCATATTGATCTATATCAGAAAATTGTTGTTTATTGTTATGTGTCAGTGTTTCGCAGCTAATAGGACAGAGAGGATAAAATGGTGTTACTAGAGAGCAGAGATTACAACAAAAATCAAACTTTTCCTAGGTCCTAGATTCTGCGGGAGCCCAGGCAAAGACGTACATGTCACTGCATCGGCCAAGGGTCAGCCAATGGTTTTTAGGAGGCTAATGGTTGTCATTACAAAATATGCCAAACGTTAGCAACCTGGGTGACCACTTTCTCCGCTATATATAAAAAAAAAGTAGTTGCTTGGTTTGCTTGTGCTTGTGATGCAGATTGAAAGTACACATACTGAAAATGAACAGATGGTTTAGTGGTGGATGGGTTGCAACAGTGTGAAGAAATAGACCACATCACTAATGAGCAATATTTAAGAAGCAAATTAAATGTGATTTATGTATTTTTTCCCCAAAATTAGAAGAACGTACTTGTTACAGCTCAGCTCTAGGGCCGCAACATAAAGTGGACACACTCATCTCAGGCCTCTTTAACAATGCCCTTTTTTTCACCTCTTCTCAAGTGTGGCCGGTTAACATATATAAGCACAAGCCAAAGACACAGAGGAGCATAACAATTGTTCACTGTACTGCGCGCACTCTCAAGTCAGTGAGCACACTCTCAGCAGTGCTCAACCCTTGTGCAACGCCACGGGGAGCTCAGAGGGCTGCATGTCTTGCGGTTCAGCCACCCTCTAGACAACCTCACACATTTCTTCCTATCTATCCTGGGATTTGAACGGGTGGCGCTCAAGTCTCTAGCCGGCTTCCCTTTAAATTTGAAAACTATTTTTTGAATATGGGTGGATGATTTATGCAGATTTTGATTGCTTTAGACCAGATCTGCACATCTTGATAACAAATGTATTGCTGCAGTTAGATTCAGTTACATTATGGGTGTGACATTGTTGTTCTTTTTTTCATTGTTTCAGAAAAAAAAAAACTGATTAAGAGATTGTACTGAGCTGGAGACGCTGACTCTCGATTTATTTTAGTCATAAGCTCCATGACATATTCTGATTCATTAAATTTCATATTATTCTGAATTATAAACCCAGTCCTAATGTATAGCTCTAGTTCAATTTATATATTTTAAACACTTTGTTCCTGTGATGGTTGCATAATTTTTAACAGGGCTACACAGTCCTGTGACTGCAGCAATTACAAGGCTATTTAATAACATCTGTGGTTTTCCTGCTCTGACATGTCCAAAAGTCTGTCATAAAAAAGCCTTATCAACACCCCCACACTGCAAATTTCTCCTGTTCTGGCTAATTACACGTCTGCTCAGTTTGAAGTTGGGCCCGAACATGTGTAACAAACCTGACAGTACCGCGGGGGAGATGTCATTCTAGGTGTCAGACTGTAAGCAGACACAAAGTCCTGAGGAGAAGCCTAATTAAAAACTGGAAACACTCGCTTGGAATGCTAGAGCTGCACCATCCCTCCACTTCTGACCTAAATATCCCATTCAGTTATACCCCAGTCATGCCTCGTATTTATATGTAATCTGCAGCATATGTGGTAACTTACAGAGCAAAGGTGCAGTAGTCAAATGCAAGCTAATGAGTCAGGTAGTAGCGGCAGCATTAGTTCAGCAAAAAACTAGAACCCCTAGAGCAGCATTGTTTACCGTTTGTTGACAAGTCAGCCACCGCCTTTGCATACTGACATCTGATCAAATGTTGCCTTCAAATGGTTTTACCAATGGTTTACCACATTTACGAGTCCATATAAATGACTCCCTTTTGTGGTATTCACAACCTTGTACATGGAAATTCTCAGAAATGTCCCAGTTCATGGCCTGTGATGTGTTTGTTGGCATTTTCAGCAACGGCAGGAGAGGATGGGAACTTTATATTATAATTTTAATCTGAGGAAAACGTTCTCAACCACTTCACTTTTCTTATCGTACAATAAGTAACCCTGTCCCTAGCTTGTTAACCTCATTGGCTTTGAGACAAACCGTTGCCTCGCGGCAGGGTCCTCACGGCTTACGGTGTTTGTGCACAACTTCCAGTGTTACAGTCACGACTTCCACAGTTGAGCTAATGCCAGCTGAAAAAGCACAAACAACACATCCAGATACAGACTGTATCATAACTCTAGTGATATGTAAATCGGGTGGCATTGCGACCCATCATGGCGAGTCAATTTATCTGCTGCTTTTGATGAACAAACAGAGATTTATAAGTATTACAGAAAGCCAAAGCAAGCAGTTCAGTGAGTTACATGCTGCCTACTAATGTGAAAACTTCACTGACATCTTCACTGCTTGACTCCTATCTGTTGTTATGTAACAGAGATGTAACGCTGGCGAACGAGCTGAAACTATTGACCAGCTCTTTAAAACGAACGATGGAAACCCAGTTGTAGTTGCGAGCCATTCTTTGCACACCAACACGCACACAAGAAGGGAAACAGGCACAATACCCTCAGTACGCAGATGGTGGCATCTTATAAATATTATAAAAATAAATAAAAATAAAAATGAGCCAGTCTTTCGAATAGCTCTTTTGAAATGAACAGATCCTCAAGATGCAGCTCACTTCAAAGATCTGTAAATCCCATCTCTATTATGTAACCACCTTTTCATCCACTAGATTGTCTGTGTGTGTTGAGTACGTGTGTGCCCATTCTCCTTGCACACTGTATACACAGGGGATCCAAACTAAATAGACGCTTCCCTGGAAAACAGAGGTGCAGTAATTATTATTTAAACAGGGATCCGTTAAACACAAGACTCCGGCCGACAACAAGCACATGTGTCCCTTTCAGTAAAACCTGCCTCAGGCACTTTGTGGCAAATTATGACAGAGCCTGGTGTCAGTTTGAAGCCTCAGATAAGCAAAACAGAAACACACACTTTTGTGGGCTAAAAATCTCTCCATCTAACCAGACCCTCTGTTCTTTAACGGAAAAATGCAAAAGATGATACTTATCCACCAACAGACACAGAATGAGTTGTTAACAAGCGTTTGAAAAACAGACACCTCTTGATTGAAAGTCCAGTGTAATCACCTCTTCTTTAACAAAACTTTTTATAAATCATTATATCACAAACACTCCAATAAAGTTAAATAAATGACCTTAGACTTTGACAACTTGAAACAATTTGTGAGCTGTTTTTTTTTTATTATTTGTTAGTTTGAATCTAATTGTGCCTTTACACTAACAGTGAGACAATGGCGAGCTATAACGGGTACTTGTCAGGTTGATTGGTGATTCTAAATTGCCCGTAGGTATGGATGGTATGGATATGAGTCGATGGTTGTTTGTCCTTCTGTATTAGCCCCGCGATGGACTGGTGAGCTGCCCAGGAGGTGCCCAGGAGGTGCCCCACTACTCACCCAATGACAGCTGAGACCCTCTAGAGGACAAGCGGCTACGGATAACGACTGAATGATTTAATCAGATGTATGTATCATATTCCTCTACTCTCTTCTTCTGTCTTTCTACCAGGTCCACTCATATGAGCTGGGCTCTGATCATTGTATTGTTATTGACTCTATACAATAACAGAAGACGTAAGTAACATTGACCATCTTGTGACAATCCATTGTTCTGCAGGTAAACCGTTGGACCTGGCATTCATGTGGATGTTACTTAGACATGTAGCACCCACCTAGACCAGACCAGGCACCCCCACCCAATAGCAATGACACTCCATGAAGGCAGCAGCCATCCCCAGCAGGATGCAGCCTGATACAGATACACACACAAAAACTGTTAAGGAACAACTCAAAAAACATGATCCACTGGAACAAGCCTGATCCACAGCCTGCCTGCCTGCCTGCCTGCCTGCCTGCCTCCTCCTCTAACCGGCTCAGTTAGCTTAGTTTGCCATGGCATTCCTGTCTGTGTTGTCTGCTTGTCACTGCTCAGTTTTTGTCACACATAAAGATTATGTTTGTTAGAACTTTTACATACTTTTCTGTCCCAGAGAGATCAGTCCAAATGTAAAGCAAATGAAACGTCCTTGACATAACCACAGAAATGCGGAAAGAGATCACTGCTTAGATTATTGAGTACACCGGGAACCAGCAAATAAATGTAAGACCCACATCTCGAGAAAGAAGTCATTTTAAGGAATGGCATCCTTTTTAGTCTAGACCAACTGTAGATCTACTGGAGACTGATAAAGATGATAGCACATGTGTCTTTGTATCTTTCAATTAATAAAAGGTTGATACCACTGTCTAAAAGAAAAAGTAATGTTTACAAATGGAGTGCCAATTTAGAGAATTGGGTCTTAATTCATTACAGCTACAGAATCAAAAGACCTTCAGGAAGATTAAAGTGTTTTTGATTAGGCAGTAACGGAAGCAGTGAGTCAGATGTTGAATCATTTCACTTTAGCAGCGACCTCACATAAAAATGAAACAAAACAAGTGCCTTCTTTTCTCCTGCGTGCTGTCTGGGGTGTTCCCGTGTGAGCCCAGGCTCTCGGTCTGCTGGCACTTCTCTTTCTGATGCCATCAGGGGCCGCAGCGCCAATCCCGGTCGATGCGGAGAGTAGCACGCTGCCACGGGACACTCACGCAGGGAGGAAACACACCCGCAACAGAACACACACGCAGAGAGCTACGCAATACGCCCGGCAGGAGCAGTGCTCGAACATGGGTGTGGAGGGCACCTGAGCCATCTGTCTCTGTGATTTCTGTTTGGAACTATGCTCGCATGCACTTGTTTTACTTAGGCGCACACTAAAGCACACATTTCCAGTTTAATGCAATTACAGAAGTCTATATATATGCAAATTCAGGCATGAGGCATGTAATTGCACGTATACTGTACCTCTACCATGTGTGCGTAATGCCAAATGATGCAGAAGTGCATGCATGAAAACACAAGGTACGGATAATTTATGGTAAACTGTATAGCTGGAAATGTACATGATCATAAAACTGCAGCGGCAATCTTGACAGTTTTCGTTTAAATAATGTGCGCTAACATAAACACATATCTGGATGTGAATAAAGAATAGCGCTCAGAAACTGCTGCAGCTCCAAGCTGAATATTTCCTACAACTGCAACTTCATATTAAAATCATTTACCTGGCAAAATACAAGCTGACTTCTATTATGAAATAATAGTTTGTTTATCAGTGTGCTTAGAGCCTCCAGCCATCATTCAGCATCACTGTCGTTTTTTTGACAGCAGCTCCAACGGAACAACAAGTAACGGCCACGCTGAGCTGCTAGATGAAGAGCAACAGGGGACAGATACTACACATCCACCGCCTCAGCATTTGTGCCCTACTTACTAGCGTAAAATCAGATCACAGTTGTTCACAGAATAATTGCCGATTTCTGTAGGTGTGTAATATTAAAACACATCTGCTGTTACCGCCTAGCCACAGTTTTTGTGGCGAAAAGGGAACTGATTATTGTAGTGACCTTAGACTGTATTAAAGATTATTATATATATTGTTATAATATATATTATGTATATATTATATCTAGTAAATGTTAAAGACCTGCCACAGACCAGGCCAAAGAAATCATTTGCACAAGCCTTATGTGCAAATGGACAGACGAATAGTCCAACATGTCATCTGAACTCCATTAAGTTGAATTTGTTTGCAACAAAATCTCTCTGATTGATTGTAGGACTATTGGATTGCATGCAGACCTATTTTTCTCTATGTGTCAGTCGAAACACGCCTCATAATGAAATCCACATGGTGTATTACTTTAGAAGAAACAAGTATTTAGCTTGTTTTCCATATAATTGGTCCTAAAATGTGATCTGATCCACATCAAAGTCGCACATACAGATACATTATTATGCTTAAGCTAATAACACACAATGACAATCACTTCCACTTCCAGGATGAATTTTGGACCATTCTTCCTCACAGATCTGTTTCCTCTCAGCCCGATCTGTAGGAGGTATAAGGTGAGCGACCCTCTTGAGGTCATTCCACAGCATATGGGGTCAAGTATGACTGAGCCACTCTCTTTTTATCCATTTAAAATATCCCGGTATCGACGCATACTTAAATAATCAGCGGAGGAAGCAGAGAGGCAGGTATACTTCTGATCTCACTGAAATTATTACCCTGCCAAATGACAAAGCCCACAGGACTAGTTAAGATGGCTAACGTCCTTGCATCGCTTCCCTCCACTGGACTCTGGGCTGTCATAATTACAGCTAATTAAATTGGTTTAAACCTGCTCTGTGTCAACATTGTGGAGTAGGCACAGGCTGTGTTTTCTGTTCGGACGTGCTCTGATTTGATCGCCACTAAAAGAAAAGGAAAAAGAGCACTTTGATTGCTCGCTTGGCTCTTTGATTGTAGGTCAAGTGCTGGGAGTTTGGCTGCATCTGAGCTTGATTGAGAATTTATTATTCAAAAACAGACCTTTCTCACGATGGGATTTAAGACTCAAGGGGGAACTGACATCATGTGAAATTGGACTTCCAAGCCGCGGTAAAATTTGGAAGTTTTCCTGTTATGCCTTCGCTCTCATCTCAGTTGTTGTTGGAAATATTCTGAAGATCACAGATCCCAAAGAAGAAAGCATTTTCTTTCCCCGCTGAGTCTGAAAAGATGACAAGCTTGTCGGAACCGCGCAAGTCTTGAAATTATTTCCTCGGCTGGGCTCCTTTGATAGCCCACTGTGGGAACAGGCACATTAACGAGTGGCTGACGCAGGCAAAAACAAAGTGTTCCTTTTTTCAGCTGCTACTTTCTCTCTCACCGTCTCCCTGTTAAGAAATTACAGAGTGCACAGATCAAGACGATATTCCATGTACAGTACAAACACACACCCTTGCTAACTACACTAACGGTGCTGCAGATGAGAACAGGAGAAGTGAGCTTTGAATTATTGAGCCGAGCCGATAAAAATAGGCGTTCAAAAGAGGCCCCATTAAATATTCAGAGCCATATCGTAAGCAATGCAGGGGCTGATAGTGGAGCACTTTTTCTGTGCATCGCTCAGCACGCTGACTTCAGAGCAGTGAGGCTTGAATGAGGAACTCCCCCGGGAGGAGGGTAATTTACATTACAAATGATGTTTCTTAATGCTTTGCCCAAAAATGAGAAAAGGCTCTCACACACCACTGACCAACATTTAAAGTTGGTTATTTCACATGAAATAACTTACTTTTGTATTTTTTATGTCGTGCTCACTGATTAAACCGATGTACTCTGCACATCATTTATTGAAAACTTTTTTCACAAAGTTTGGTTTATAATATAAAGCTGTAAAGTTGTGTTTACATTTATTCAGTAAAATGCACTCCTTTAGAATACACTTTTGCTCATGTGTATTGCCATTAATGTAATCATGCTTGTACTACTCCTTTTTACAGACACTCCAAGAAATGTTATTTAATGCACAGTAAGCTGTATGTTAGATTAATTATTAAAGGTTTGGGAATTTTAAACATATTTGCTTAATAGCATGTTTAAAGAGGCCTGTGTAACTACCTGTACTTGTTTCCAAATGCAACTAACAGATAGTTTAGCAACGAGACTTTCTTCAGTTACATGCCTGTACAGCACAGAGAGGAAGAAGAAGAAGCTTTATTGTCATTGTACAAGAACAGAACGAAGTTTTGAGAGAGCTAGCTAGCGAAGTACATGAGCAGAACAGACTAAAAGCAGAATTAAAAAACAACAACAACAAAAAACAACAAAGTGTATACTGTGCTTATTAATGCCACTTGGCTAAAGACTCCAAATTAGTCCTTATGTTTGTGAAAAGATTTGCTGTATTACATTAACCTGAAATATGTCAGTGTACTTGTTTCTGCTGTCCCCAAGTGGCCAAAAGGTTTGCTGTTGCAGCTTTAAACTTGATTTGCATCCACTCTGCGTCATGTTGCACCGTGAAAACATTTCTAACTGTGTGCCACAAGAGCACTCTGAAAAATGTATAACAGATTGTTGCATATTAGATTGTTGATGCAATCACTACATGCACGCAGCTACAAACTATGCTGGTCCTGAAAATTAAAAAATGTTATCCTGCAGAATTTGTGTTCAAAATCAGTATACTGTATTTTCTGTATGAACACCAACTGAAAGCAGGGTTGCTCATGCCGCTGGAGGGCTAATCAGGTTCTGACCTGATTATGTAGCCACGGCTTTAGAATGCTTTCAGTAGGGTTCACGTGTACGGTAGCATAAAGCGTGACTCATTTCCATCATATTAGCAGAGACAGTGCATTATTTACAGTAAAACCTTCATATCCATCTGAATTTTTCCAGATCTTTTGAGCTTTTCCATAATTGAAACACTTAACAAACCAAGACACTGCATGGAACCAACTATCCTGATTAACGTGTCTTTATTATGAACAAAATGGCCAGCATCTTGGAATGTCAGATCAATTATATAAATGTCCATCTCCTCCTGGCTTCTTCAGAATGTCACACGGGATTCTGGTCGACAGTTGACAGATCTGATGCACAGGAAAGAATGTGGGTGGAGCATCTATCTCATCAGCACACAAGCATCTTATGTGTTATGATCTATGGTTGCCAACCGTGCCTCTGTAGACAATATATAAAGATGGACTCAGTGAAGTGTGACGACACCAGAGCCATACGGAGGCCTAGAGTTCCAGATAAGGAATGCATGGTGTTCCTTTCACACTACCTGACCCGAGATGAACAATAATTGCGTTTACATGCACACCAGTGCCAGTTTACATTGAACCTAGATTGATCTGTTTATTCTTGTCCCCATGTGCCTGATAAATTGTAGTATCCCAGTTACTGATGATGTTTACAGCATAAACCAGCAGGAGTCACCAACCTTTTTGAAAGTTAGCTTTACTTCAAGGGTACCAGGTAATTTGAAGGGCTACCTGTTTGATACAAACTCCCTGAAACAGCCACACTATTACCATAGTGTTTCACTAAAAACTTCCGTTTTGCTAAATGAAGGTTCAGTTATGTTTTTTTTTTGTTTTTTTTACTTCTTCTTTTTCCCTTAACTGTGTATTGGCTGTTAAAAGGTTATTGTGCAGCTGTATATGATCCACATATTCAGTTCAATCAACATGAGGCACAATACAGCAGAAACATTTATTCATGATTTATTACTGATTCTGACTGTTGTCACAGGGAGACAGGAAAGCAAATACTAATCACAATCACATGCCAATTCAGAATCATCGGAATGGAACAATTTATTGAAATAAAACCAAGCAAACTAAAATGGTGGAGTAGAAGTGGAGATGAAACCACAGCAGGCTCTCTTGCCTTGCCTCCGTTTACAGGAGCCAGCAGAGGTGACGGAGCCAGAGCAGATGCTGGTTCTGGCGACCTGCAGTGAGCTTTCTCAACACCATAAAATGAACAACAAAATCAAAATAAATAACACAAAATGAAAATCAAATGAATAATGGAAAAAAAAGTGTAAATGAACTGAAAGTAGAACAGTAAACAATGAAAATGAAATAAAACTGAATAAAACCAAAATGAAACTAAACTAAAGAAAATGAACATGAACAAAAATGGCATGCATGGAAATGATGCAAAATGCACCGCACAAGCATAAAAATGAAAACAAATGAAAATGAAATAAAACAAAGACAATGTAGATGAAACCAGAACACTAGCTGGAGCTTCATCTGCAGTGGTAACAGGTGCAGGTGGAGGTGATGTTGCCACAGCAGATTCGTACTCTGGGCTGGAGCTGCAGCCACAGAAGACTCCTGTTCCTCCGCTGCCTCCAGAGTGGTATACAGCAGCAGTGGTTGTTTTATCAGTGGTGGCAAGAAAAGCTGGAGGAATAGACTGGATCTTAATAGAGAAGAAATGAATGGCAGATGTAACTTACTGAAAGCTGGGAGGCATGCGCATCAAAAGGAGATGCTTCAAAAGTCATACCCTGGATACTCAAGTCCATGAATGCTTCTGGTCTACTCGGTTCTTCCATTCTGAATGTCATTGCTGCACATGTAAACCATCAGAGAGTTTGAATTTAAACAAGAGGCACATTTAATTAGCAAACCACAAGTGCAATATTCAGAATACCCACAGAGATTTAAAGTCATTTCATTAATTAAGCACTAACAGCCCAATTCACAAAGGCTTCATCTTTAGGGCTGCTGCTCTCTCAGTGCTCTTGCTCATTTTGCCATCGTATCAACAAAACAAATCCAGGTATGTGTTGCGCATTTCAAAAAGAATTTTCTGCCAGATGAAACAAAGCTGTTTCCTCACGGCCCCGCCAGCCGCGGCCGAAACTGCAGCACGTTCCTTTGATGTAACAGCACCTACGGCTTGGCTGACATGTCACGTACAGACACAGCAACAACACAACTAACGCTGCTGGACAGAATTACACCGCAGGACACCGACCTCTGCGCTGCTCCGTGTACATTAGATAAGTCACATAACCTCTAACGTGTCTGGAAGGTTTTTGGATGCGGCGTCTGCACCGATCAGGCATAACATTATGACCACTGACAGGAGAAGTAAATAACGTTGATCATCTTGTGACATCTTGTTGGGAAACTTTTAGACCTGGCATTCATGTGGATGTTACTTAGACATGTAGCACCCACCCAGACCACCCACCCCATAGCAATGACACGCGCTGTCTGATACTTAACCTTGCACCGTCCACATACAGCATGTACAGTTCATTCTGTGCTTAATAAATCCACTTAGAAGCGAGCGTATGTGCATGTGGAGAGATAAATAAAATCATTAGCGACTGCCCTTGCAGCAACTATAGGAACCTGATGGCCTTCAGTGAGTGATAGACTCTGCCTTGCACATACTTCATCATCACAGCAGGTAAAAATGTCCTACGTGTTCCCTCCAATGTGATGCTCAATTGGGAAACCACAAGCATAGCGATGAGGGAGCGAGGGAGGGAGGAACGGGGTGAGATATGTTGGATGGGAAGGGTGCGAGAGGAAGAGAGGTGTGTGTATAGTACGTACAGAAACAGGAAGAAGAATGAGAAGAAAAAGAGTGATGAGATGATGGCTGGAGAGGAAGACTTGCAGAGGGAAAAGGGAGGAGGGAGAGATGAAGGTCGCAGGGAGATGGGTGTAATAAGAGATTGAGGGAGCATTAGAGGGAATGAGGGATGGATAAAGAAAAATGAGAGGGAGGGAGGGTGAGAGAAAATCAAAAACAAAGCGAAGAATTATGGACGCAGAGGTGATACGGACTAAGGGAGGGAGAAGAGGGACTGATGGAAGAGAGAGAAAGAATTAAGTAGGGCGAATAAGGAAGAGGCACACAGCCTGTGTGTGTGTTGCTGAGGAAAGACACAGGAGCAGAAAGAGCGAGGGGGGAAGCCCGGCAGATCTTGTCTGGAGGGGAAATTGCATTGCTAAGGATTTATTGCTTCAAGTGTAATTGGGTTCAACCAGCGCCAGGAGAGAAAATCCATTGAAGTCTCCTCTCCGGTGCAGTGGTGAGCAGGTAGTTGATCCACTGTGACTCCCACATCCCTGCTACTGCTGCCCCTACTGCTGCAGAGAGAGGCATAACACACGCACACGTGAAGCAGTCCAATCATACGCCCAGAAATGAACGCACCTAAACAGCATAATAGCAGAAGGGGGGTTGCTCTAATAAGCAAACCCCATAATTTTAGGTACTTAACAGCTTAGCTCACCACCCTTCTCACTGACTCTGAGCCTCTCTCTCTCTCTGATGCTAGCTGAACTCCACTCAAGTGCATTCTGCCATTACGGGAGGTAATATTATCTGTGTTGTTAGAGCTTATTGTTACAAAGTCCTTATTCAGTTTCCCTGTGTATGTAAATGAATCCTGGTAGTGGGTTGAAGTATGGAAGCAGCAGTGGGTTGTAAAACTGGAAATAAGAGTAATGCATGTGAAGTTTTTAACTGTTTAAGCACGAAAATATTTGTCCATTAGATCCAGATGAATTGAATAAAGTTTAGCAAGGCTCCTGCAGCATCCAGTACAGACTGAGCTTATTCCAAATCCGAGTAAGAGCACAAAAAAAAGGATAGCAGTCCACAGAAGTAAAGTGTTTCTTTGTAACGGTATTTGGAGCAGGCAGCCACGGCAGCCTTAAAATGCTTACCACCGTGTGATGGAGTGGAGGCCAGAGAGACTTTGATGCTGTCAAAAGCAAGGCAATAAGTACGGCCTGTGACTGAAAGCGCCCTTCTACACAGAGCTCCCTTTACATCTTTGTGCCGCAGCCTGCCAAACAGCCTGACTCCAGCCGCCTTATAATGGTGCCAAGTCCACACATCCACGACCAAACTGGTTTGAAAGGAAATGCAATTCAATATCTTTGAATGGAGTGTATAAATAAATGCAAGCGGGCAGAAGAAGCCGAGATGTCTTGAGGAAAAGCAAGGCGTTGTTTTCAGTTACACCATGACCTGGATGACTGACATGGAGTGATGTAGTTATCAGGACAGTGAAGCGACTACGTTTCCTGCGTAAGGAAGCCTTACTGTTATGGCTGCGGTCATCGTTTTTTCCGTAGAGACACAACTTTTTCTTGCTCTGTTTGGGAAGAGATATTCTTGTTGCTAACAGTTAAAGCGTTGGAGCTTGAATAAAATACCTTTCACCGAACATGCCGTGGCTTTGGTTTTAACTGATTTGTACAGGGTACAGGACCCAGACCTACAATCAGTTGGCAATAATTTGGCAGTGTAATAGCATACATTGCCAGAATATAAAATATGCAAGTATGAACATATAGCTGTTTGTATCCTGGATTAGGTTCAATGATCCTTATCTTGCAGTTAATGTTAGGAAATGATGGCTCTGTGTTGACAGTGGTGCAAAAGGATAGCCTACATACAGCAGCCCTCGGCTTTTTTCATACAAACAAATGTCAGCCTTTTGGTGAACTTATGATGATCTTGTTTGATTCACAAGCGGCTAATGGTGAGCCACTCCTCTGCTAGTCTCTTACCAGCTTGCTACAATGTTTTCCCGCCAAAATGGCACTTTTAAAACATTGCTTCTTTCTACATTTTAGGTCAGATGTAAATATGATATATGTGGCTTCTGATCTCCAGATGTGAAGTGCACCTATCCATTTTCTGTCACAGAAGCAAACAGAGCTGCTTACATGATTGATTTTAACCACTTTTCTAAAAAACAAATACAATACTACAAAAAAAAAGTGTGAAAACAAAAAGGAAGCTAACCTGTGCAAATCAGGTGTTCAGGTCCTCATGCAATTCTTTAACACTTTCAACAATACACATCCATTTATTATCTGGCAACTTAACATTAATCCCTCTTAAAGTCTTGAACACGTGGGACAAGAGCAGTTTAAATCTGGTTAAGTAAGGTGTGAAAACATGAAGCTAATGGAAGTAAGAGGCCCTAAGGAAGATTATGCAAATCCCTACATGTTTCAGACCGGCATGCAGAATGTCTGAGCTTCTAATATAAGGTCCACAACTGGACTCTCATGGTTCAGTCTAATTCTGCCACTGCGAAAATGGGTGGCAACATATAAACCGTTTCATCCACTCTGCAGTGTATCTAGTATCTCTACACAACATCAACAGTGTCTGTAACTACTACTGTAGTACACAGATGCATGACAGTAATGTAAAAGGATATATTCTATATGACACTCTATGCTGCTGTGCTGGAATATACATTACGTGGGATAGATTTTACCTTGAAAACACAGCAAAGAGTGCATGCATTCATTCTGTTTCTATATGGGCAAAACGAGAGGTGCAGCTCTGTGATTTGAATGACAACAAAAGAATGACTCAGTTAAAAAAAAAGGGTTTCCTGGTGCAGCACAGGAGGGGTTTTATGTGTGTGCGTATGTCCGTGCACGTGTGTGTTCACCCCACCCGCCACTGCAGTGCGATTCCCCTCTCTCCCTGACATGCAGCAGCGTTCACAAACCCACACTGCAGAACAGAGCAGGCCTGGCTCTGCATACCAATCAAAACGGGAGAGAGAGACAGGCAGAGAGAGCGGTGGAGACAAAGTGCAAGAGATGAAAGAGAAGAAACTCCTCTCTCCATCTCTTCTCGCCTCCACCTCTGCAGTCGAGAGGGGGATACAGCTCTGCATTCTATACAAAGGGATTCTCCTTCCCAGGCTTTCCCAGCTGAGGGAGGAGGGGGAGGACGAGGGGGGAAACAGGCATAGCTGCAGACGCCTGGAAGTCATGTGGTGCGGCAGAGGCTCTCTGCTTTGTCTTGATAACACTAGTGACTGCTTCTAAAAATGGAAGACACATTGATTGAAGCTCAGGGAGTGTGTCTGATGTGGAGGGCTGGGGACAGAGACTCAGGGCACGAAGCGTATTCAGAGCAGGGCTGCAGTGATCATTTGCTTAATTCACTTTGTTTTTCCATTCGAGAACGATGTCCTTTCAACATGGGTGGTGTCAAATACCTGAGAAATGCACATCTTCATTCAGAGGGGCTGCAGTGCAGTAGGAGTGAAATCGTAACTTGAACCGGCGCAAGGACTTATGAGCAGAAGGAGATGGATGTTGACATTTGATAGCCAGCAGTTATTCGCGCTTGAAAAGCCCAGAACAATAATCAGTCAAGGGTAAACTGCAGTCTGGAGTGCGGCATATTTCTTAATCTGTTTCTCTTCTTGGTATGAAAACCGGAGAAGGTGGATACACGTCCATCACGCTTAGCTGAAGAAGTATTTTGACCACTGCTGTCAAAGCCTGTAACCTGTCAGGAAGAATAGAGAGTGCATAAACATCAGGGCCAGAGTATCCTCTCAACATGGATTTAACATTACTTAGCTGGTAACACAAATCCATTGTTGCTATGGTTACACGTAGTTTAACATGTCTATTTTCAAACTCCTTGATTTGTGTCATTCATTCAAGTGGTATGCATTTAAGTAGAAACTATCCATTAGATCGGTGATTACATCTACATTTTCTTTAAAGTAAAATTATCTTTAGCCGGAAAAGCATTTTAGGTAATTTCTGAAATCATCTCCATCCATTCTACGCTCTTAAGAACACACACAGCTCTAGGTAGCTAAAATAATCCTGCTGGATGAGGGAATAACAGCTTGTCTCCTGCATGTATACTCAGCAATGAATCATGTCCATGTTGACTTAAGCCACTAGTATTCAAGGTTGTTATCAGTCAGAAAAGGTTCAACCGACAGAGGCGTGACAAATCAGGAAAGGACATACGGTGACTGATTAGGCCGTTTTTAAAAGGTTTTTGTCTTCACAAAGCACAACCCTTAAGTTTTCAAACTAAACCACAGTTTGCAGCTTTTCCAGAATTCTCCATTTAATGTGTGCTAAGAGGCGCAGTGTGGAAGCTAGAAATACAGTAGCCCCTCGCTATAACGCAGTTCACCTTTCGCGGCCTCGCAGTTTCGCAGATTTTTTCAGTATAATTTTGCATGTTTTTTTTGTTTTATTTTAACAGCGCATTGTTTTCTGCGTCCTGATTGGCTAAGGGACTGTATCATTGTCAATCAATCTCCTCGTACGGTGTCTCTTGTACAGTACAGAGTGCGTTCAGCTTGCCAAATTTACATAAACAGGGTGCATCCGAATACACATACTAATGTATTGTTCAGTAGGTGAGACGCAGTACGTGACAGTAGTAGTACGTCCGAATTCTTAGTAGACATCGACTGGCAGGTGAAAAATACCCGGATGGCCTACTACATCCACAGTATACAACGGTAGCTCACTACGCTATCCCACAATTCAGCGGGAGCCTGCTAAGTGTAGAAGAAGACGAGCCACTGGGAAAATCAAAATTAGACAAATGGTTGAGACCGTTGTGACAGCTACAGCTGCGAGAACCGAAGTTTATAAATGTAAGTATTAGGATAAATGTTGAGTTTAAAATGTTGTTTGTTTCGAAAATATGTTATGTAGCCTAGCCTATATCAGTTGAGTTAACTTGTATTTGCTATTTTATTATCGGAAGAAATTAATTCATGTAAATGTTCGTCTGTATGTAACGTATCTAACAAGACAAATGAACAGCTCTGAGGTAAATTCTCCGAGGTGACTTTAAATTTTCGCGGCATATGTGTCGGCGTCACATGTAAACATCCGGTGTCAAAATACAGGCAAGATGGCTTCCCAGTAGGTCCGAATTATATGCCTACTACTCGCTCGCATACATAAATAGCGTACTAAATTGACGGTTGAGTAGTGCGTTCTAGCCGGCGTTAGTATGTACTGACTATTCGGATCCACCCACAGTATCTTTGATCGCTGGCAGTGTGACTGAAGTGCGGTATGTTTGCAAGTTATTGAGAAAAGTGTATATACTGTGTAGTGAGGGTTTTTGCAACCCTTTATAATCATTGTACCATTTATAATCATTGTAAAAAATAATGCTGACTACTTTGTGGATTATGCCTATCACAGGCTATTTTTAGAACTTAACTCCCATGATAAACGAGGGACCACTGTAAGCTTGGCGGAAGCTGTGCGTTTTAAAACACTATGGACATAATCAGAATCTTACACACTTAATTTATCCTCACAGTGGGATAAATTAAAGGATTATCTCATCTTATCTTATCCTTTCAAGTATACACTGGACTTCTCCCACAACAGGGACTTAAACGCACATATTTTAATGTATAGCAATTTTTTCAACTTCTGCTTTCAGTCCACTTCCTGAAGCTAAATGTGTGTCCTGCTCAGGAGTTGCGTCTGAAAACTCTCAGGGGTAAAACACAAAACAGATGGTCTGCAATCCATCAATTACTCCTTAGCACCTAGCCGCTTTTTAGGAGAGTGGAGCCATTTGTTTGTTGGAATCTTGTTTGTTGGACAAGCTTTGCTCTATAAACACAAAGAGAACAAGTTTTAGACTACTGTTTACTGTGAACACTCTTATTCCAAAGTTAGAAGCTGTTGTTTATATGAATCACGAGGCTCTGTGCTTTCAAATGTTTAACCTGGTTTGGAATTGGACAATGCCACTGAAAACACAGCAGCGGAACTTTCACTTGGCCCATACTCACGTTAAAGTGTTATAAATAAGGCAGGACATTTTGAGAAGGACAGCTGGAAAGTTTGTTTGTGCCTTTCACTTGCACAATATTGGCAGAATGAAACTGTGAGATTTGTGCATTTGTTACATCTAGACTGGACTACTGTAATTCATCAAGTTGTCAAAAAGGAACAACTCATAACGCAAAATGCATTAAAGAAAGCCCCATGCCAAACAGCACAAGGTGTTGACCTGGCCTCCAAATACACTAGATCCCAAACTGATCAAGTAACTGTGGGATGATCCACAGAGGCCCCTCCCCTCAACCCAAAGGACACCACTAATTACATTCTGTTCCCAGACACCACAGGACACCCTCAGAAGGACCATGTCCATTCTCTGATGAGTCACAACTGTTTTGGAGACACAAGGGAGACCTACACAATATTAGGTCATAATGTTATGCCCAATCGGTGTATATAGTCTCATAATTGGCTTCCATCCAGAAGTCCTTTGCTTTTCTACAAGTGGCTTCAGTCAGCATAAAGTTTGCTACCCTCCATCATCAGCAACTGTCCACTGTGTTGACTGCTTAAAGGGAAAACTAGCCAACACTGTCTGATGACTCTGTATGGAAAATAAACTGAAAACTCCAGCCAGGAACAGATGACATGTATTTGTTTAGTAGATTTCTAGCATTTCCAAGACAGAACAATCAGTGTAGAAACAGCGGTAGGTATTGGAAACATTTGAGGTCTCCAAGGCCTCCCCACGCTCAGATATTTAGATATTTATATTTGAGTGCAAACTAAAAACCCAGTGATAATGATTCTAATCTCAATAAACTGCTTTTGTGTCCGGCACTTGAGACCCAGTTCACACTTCAGACTCATCACTATTCATGCTTTGAAGCTGCTATGCCCAACACGGCTACCTTTTTAGTTATAACCTTGAGAACAAGTGCAGAGACATTTCCATGTGGAGACGTTTCCCAGAAATAATTCATATCAGGCGCTAAAGTCCCTGGTAAGGAGGCATGAAAAGCAGAGTTTTGTTCCGTGCGTCCAAGTGCTCTGACACGTTTCAAAGAGGAGAGGAAAGAGAGTGCTTCCGTTGGGGTTTGGTGTAGAGAGGCATTAGCTGAAGGTGCTCTTTGGTTTGGGGCTTTCGTTAATGCATTTTGTTTGAGGGCTTGAGGGAATTCTCAAATTAAAAAGCTTTCATTTCATCCTTCATTTGTAAGAATATTTTACATAAAACAACTGCAGTATGTTTTAGCAGTGGTTAAGGCTTTAATCAGATTCAAACGATAAGCCGACGCAACAATCCTGGCATAAAAACATAACGTAGATGCAATAAAATGTCAATAAAAGATGCATGGGTTGTGTCATCTGGTGTGAAAGGAGAACATACTGTATGTGCCTGACTTTTAAACCCACCTTCAAAGGAAAAGATCAGTTTGTACCCCTCAGGATATAGTTTTGTCTTCAGGTGAGACACATGGCTTTTTCTAAGGTGGCAGATTTGGACAGTAATACTTTTTCCAGTCAGTGGGAAAAGTGAGTTCAGCAGCAGCAGCAGATGACCTGTCTTCTGAGACAGCCTTGAAAGGATGTGATTAGGGCTGGTGGGCGAATATTCGACCGCCTGCAGTCCAACAGTTATCATCTGAGGAGCGAGGAAAGGGGTGCAAGGCAGTCCCTCTCAGCACAGGACAAATGGCACACATTTGTTTCAACTGTATCAGTTTTTTGATTTTCAGTTTCACCTGTTACATACATTTCTAAATATATATATATATATATATAAAAAGAAAAGTGTACGTCTCTTGTTGTAGCACTTGCGATTAGAACTCACTCCTGCTGTTTTAAATTCCACATTTAATCCTTCAGCTCCTTAATTCACATTCTCGTTGGGATGTTGAAAGGCGAGAACTCAGGAAATAACACAATTTTGTGCTCCACGTTGCAACTCCTCTCTACAAGACCTGGTGGCCTTTCCTTTCTGTTAACAATGGAGAATTAAAGCGTTGAATGTAAAAGGTTGTGCACAGTGATGACCTCACCTCATCTGACATCTCCACAAACCAATTTAGCGTCTGTCAGCTCAGTGTTTCTCATTAGTGTCGGTTTGGCCGCAGCAGCTATTTGAACAAAACCGGTCGTTGTTGAACACGTGAAGCATCTAGCTGCTTACAAGCCGGTTACGTCCCTCATGAGGAGGTAGAGACCAAGACGGAGCTAACGTGATTCATCGTGAAACATATGAGGGCATTTCTATATATGCTGGATGTGTAAATAAATTAACATGATTGATTTAGTGATTTCGTTCCTTAACTTTATGAATTAAATTACACCTCATATCATTCTATTTACCGCGCTTACCTATAAAAGTGTGTCCTAACCCTCTCTCACTCCCTGGGTTCCTATAACTTCATCAGACAATCACATTCATCAGTCTACACATTCTTTCCCCTTTTCATCCCATCCCCTCGACCACTTTTCATCCCTTTCATCCCATCCCCTCCACCCCTTTTTATCCCTTTCATCCCATCCCCTCCACCCCTTTTCATCATTTTTCATCCCATCCCCTCAACCCTTTTTCATCCCTTTCATCTAATCCCCCGTCCCCTTTTCATCCCTCTCATCTCATCCCCTCAATCCCTTTTCATCCCTTTCACCTGATCCCTTTCAACCCCTTTTCGTCTCTTTCATCCCATCCCCTCGACCCCTTTTCATCCCTTTCATCCCATCCCCTCAATCCCTTTTCATCCCTTTCATATCATCCCCTCGACCCCTTTTCATCTCTTTTTCATCCCATCCCCTCAACCCCTTTTCATCCCTTTCATCTCATCCCCTCAACCCCTTTCATTGATTTCATCTCATCCCCCGACCCCTTTTCATCCCTTTCATCTCATCCCTTTGACCCCTTTTCGTCTCTTTCATCCCATCCCCTCGACCCCTTTTCATCCCTTTCATCCTATCCCCTCAATCCCTTTTCATCCCTTTCATATCATCCCCTCAACCCCTTTTGATCCCATTTCATCCCATCCCCTCCAACCCCTTTTCATCCCTTCCCCTCAACCCTTTTCAACCCATACCCTCGTGCCCTTTTCATCCCATACTCTTCGACCCTTCTCATCTCTTCCTCCATTTATCTCACAACCTGTCAATTAAGGCGTGATCTTTGTTACTGAAACAACAGTTTGCTGAAATGTTCTCCTGCGGCACTGCCACTGAGGGAAGAAAAAATGTAGTGCAGGCTTAAATCATCGGCTTGTTGTTTCTTATTAATGGGACAAATGCTGTGTATGTAGCATTTTTGTGGGTTGAGCCAACATTATATCCTTTGTAGGATTTATCTGTTGTCTTGATTGCTGTGTTGCCACTGTGCACAAAGAAAATCCATCTGTTGATCGGTTTCAAAAACAAATATGCTCAGACTCTCCCCTGCCACAGCAGCAAAAAAGGAATCTCAGACACAATCTGACTGAAAATTCTAGACATTCCCAGCGATTAAATGCTTGTGGAGTTTACGTGGGCTTTACCAAACACTCACACCAACACACCTACTTCACGCAGGAATTAGCGAGCTGTGCGAAGGGGCATGAAAGTAGGCCAGATTTGGTTCCCTCTGTAAATATCCTGCCGTAAATATCTTTGAGGAGAGACTGTCTTCAAAGGTATTTATGCTGCCTCCAAACAGAACTTGTGAGCTTGTGATCACAGTGTGAGAAATGTTAAAGCAGTAACATCAGCCATAATATGTGAGAACACCGCTGCTAGGCAACGGTTGGAGTCAAGAAGCCACCAAGGCTAACAACCTTCATGTAGGAAATTCAAAGATGAAACCATTTGGAATATTAACATTTGCCTCAGACATATATGAAATGCATGTATTATTTCTGTATTAAATTACCACAACTTACTTGCAATTTCTAGAAACATCCGCAACAACTCAGATTATCAAAAATCTCCACAAGGTCCTGAATGTCACAAGGTGGCACTGTGCATGTTCTCTTCTCATAAACACAGTAAACTAAGACCCCATCTGGAGGCAGCACTATGGTTTCCCAATCAGTTTGAAGCTCTGTTAACTGTTCTTGTCAGAATCAACCACAAAGACAGATGAGCAACAAAATATCCACAAATAGGCACAACACAACAAGAAATGAGATGCAAAATGATCACAAATGGAGGTGAAGTAAATGCAGTCTGATACAAAACACCATTATTGACCACAATGAGATGTAAATTAGACAGAAGCCACATAACTGCCATTACTGTCTCTTTCACTCTGACTACTGTTTAATAGTGTGTGTGTCCCTTCAGGGATGGTCAGTCATCGGGCATCAACTGAAAAGCAACCTGACTTTCGGTATATTTTAAATGTTGCAATCCTCAATGACTGAATCGACTGACTGAATGTCTATAGCATTACACACTGGCTGCTACACAAAAAAATAAATAAATAAATAAATTGTCTCGGATGATGTTTAACATCTGCACAATAATCTTTTTCTTTGCTTCACCAGAAAGCTAAGAGATTGGCTCTGAGCTTGTCACCGACTGCAGCGCTGAGATAATGGGACGACCTATCTGCACACGTTTCCATCACCGAATGACGTGTCACTAAAGATGGCTTTTGTAGAGCTGCTGCAGCCTCTCTCCAAACACAGGAAGATTTCTTTGTTAAATGCCCGCCCATTAAGACTGATTGTATGCAGAGTGGGGACCTTGTGTATGCAGCCAATGGTGGTGACTCCTCTGTAGTGCTTCCCATTGAACGCACTTGGTGGGGGGGTGTAATTTCTTGCTTGATACCCTTCCCTTGCAGACAGAAACTGGGTGTGGCGCGGCACAAACCAAGCACGCGTGACTTATCATCCTCTGCCAATCATGCGTCTGTCCTTGAAATGAGGATACATTCGCGGGGCTACTCTATGACAGTAGATAATGTCAGGTTAGACAGTGGAGGAGAAAATTAGGTGAGGGTTTTTTTTTTTTCAAAACGCAGCGTTCCGGTTCATTTGCCCCGACAGCCAAAGCTGCACATCAGTAAACGGAGGACTCAAATGTAGGGTGCATGATTTAAAGTGCCTCAGCACTGAGATCATTCTTTGGTTTCGACTGTTAAAGAAAATGGTCATCCTCATTTAGCATCAGTGGCATGAATCACTGTCGCTGCGGAGAGTCTGGGAAAGCACTGGCTGATGAAATGTCTGCCATTGCTGTTTGGTAAAAATAAACGTTGAATTTGTCCTATGGATTGATTTGCCACAGGCTGTTACTTTTATCTTTACTATAGTCTTTGTGAGCAGTGTCATCAGTTATTTCCATCGGTTCTTCATTAAAATTCTTCTGAAAAGGCAAAGTAAGTGGTTTAGTGTCCTAGAGGACATTAGTGCGTTACACAAAAACAGACAAAATGCATGCTTAATTATATACTCAGTCCCTTCCATCAGTGCACCAGGCAGCAAACTATACCGGAGGACCAAACCCAATCCAACCCTCCCAGCCACTGATTGCACGTCAGTCTCCGTCAAGCAAAACTCAAGGCAATCAGCAGCTTCTGTCTCGTCTTGCTAAGCAATTGGGTGTGCATGAGAGCATGTGGGGGTGTGCAAAAGGAAAAATAACAACAGCGAGTGCAGAGACAGGGAATGGCTATTATCAGTTTTTACATAATACGCTAACAGCTGCCACTGTTTAGAGCAGGAGAACACTGTTTCTTCTAAGTAGAAATAATGATGGTGCCCCGAAGTCTTTGACTTCCATCTTGAATGTTACGCAACTTCAACTCTGACTGGGATTGGGAGAAGTTCACAGAGCCCTGCATTATATAATTCAAGTGCAGAATGAGAGACTTTCATGTATATTTCAGAGAATATCCATTATTTACCAAAGAAGTTGGGTTTCTCTTCCTGTCATGCGCCTTTTTTGTACTTAATGAGGGAACATCTTCTTAGAGACACTGCACAGAATTTCCCCATGGCATTTTACAGGAATGCTACTCTCTTGAGCATCCATGTGTGTGAAAGACAAAACCAGCTGTCCTGTCAGAGGGTCCATGCTTTCCCTTCTGCAAACATCTAATCAACGGTGCAGATGATGAAGAAACTCACCAAACGAGGAGGTCACTGCTACAAAGCAGCTGCATCCGCTTACCCCTAGAAGAGAAATTCATTTATCCAACCATTTCCTTCTTTTTGGCAGTTCCACGCATGAGTTTAAACACACTGAGGGAGTGTCTGGGCTCCCAAGGGGCCGACATTGCTGAATTCAATCCAGAGCCAGGAAAGAGTGAAGGGGACAAGAGAGTGTGTGTAAAAATGGAGTTTCTCACCAATTACTGTACGAGGCTAAAATCAAAGACTATACACTGTATGATAATTTAATACCAGAAAAATCTAGGATATAAACTTTTATGGTTTATGGCAACGTTAGAATCTTTATCACAGGCTTCCTTCAAATGCAAATATTACTCATCAGAATAAGTCAGAAAAACACGTTTTTCCTTCATTCGACCTCAGCTCAATCATGCATTTCAGTCGGTTCTTATCTGTTTGGTTAGGTTTTATTCCCTGTACATTTACCGGCACTGCGTGTGCAGTATTATGTAGACTGCAAACATAATGGCGCATTATAACCAATAATTCCTCCTCTTTGTGCCTCTCTGACAGCCATGAATTAGCAGATGACATCACACATCTGTGAGACGAGTGAGCGCTGCATGATGTAGTTTAAGTACCAGGAATCAACAGGAGAGGACATGGACTGCTTGTGAGAACAAAGAGAAAAGTCGCTGTACGAAAGAGGATTAAAATCGGACGTGATCCTCTTTAGCACTGATTAAAGCAACTAAAAAGCCATTTCTTTTTCTTAAATCAAAAGTCATTGCAAGAGGTCTTTGGTCTTTCTTCTTCCTTAAACCACCTAATTCCTCTCCAATCACAAGTAATATTTCTTTGTCAAGCTGCACATTTACTGCATTGCAGGGTTGCCAGCGTCGCCACAGAGCTCAAACCGCAGTGCTACTCCTCAAAAAATGGAACTGTAATGTAAATGAAACTACAAGTTGCAGGGCGGCAACTGAGACGCCACGCAGGAACTTCAGGGACTATAATTGACCGCTTGCGTCTTCCCCCATGTGTTTCTGATGCCGATTGAGTTTGCTGAAACCAAAACAACACTGAGGAAGATGAGCAAAAACAATTAGCAGTCGTCTTCTTCCAAACAACTAAAATATCGATTACACTGCAGACCTTCTGCTCACTGGGTTCCTGTCTCTCTGTGTGTACGGTATAAATGTGTTTGTCAGAAGCGCAGGAAAAAGATGCTGCATAAGTTATAACTCATGGCTACAAGGAAAATAATACCATACAGAAGTACAGGACGTCCTACAGACAAGCATTTTATGCATACAGTATGGAGGTTTAGAGGGAATATCTGCCTCTAAAAAATGACCCTTAGATGAAGAAACACTGAAGAGCGAAAAATCCATGATGTAGATACTTAAGATGGGTGGGGAATTGTTTGCTAAATCAATAGTCATATCCATTTGAATGATTGTGGTGTACAAAAACGATGCTGCAAATTGCTTCCCCAAATCAAATGTGTTGTTGCATAACCCTGAAAAATCTAACACGACTGTATAATAGAGCTTCTTTTACTTGCCTAAAATAACTGTTAAAGTTCTCACCTTCTGGGAGACGCTGATGTTGAAGATATTATTTCTAAAGTGTTACATTCCAGTATACGGTTGTTGGAAGAGTGGGAAGAATCTTAATGTTTCTTTGTCTTTCTCACATTTTGAGGCTCCCATTAGCCTCTCCCTCTCTATATCCACCTCCATCTGCCTCGATGTTTAAGTTCATTCATTCACCTCAGTTCCTTCTGTTTCTGTCTGCCTCCTCTAGTGGCTCTTTCCTTTCTCTCTTCTGGATATAGAGTTGAGATCATCATTCCCAGAGTCTGTGGCCGGTAAACCGAGCAGCTGCAGGGCCGCTCAGATGATAAAACGTGGAAGAGAGGAGGGCCTACAGCAGCACCCTGCGGAGCTGTCCGTGATGGCTCGCATTAAGAAGGGAGCCGTTGGGAAAATATGTGTTGGGCATGCTAGTTGAAGCCTGAATAACTCTACTGAGGTCTCGTCTTGTTTTGCCATTTCCGTCCTCTGTACCGGTCATTTATTTGAAGATTGCTAATCGGTCAGGCCTGCTAAAAATATCATCACGCCCCTCCGCCATGCACGCGTATGAAGGCGTCTTCTTTAATCTGACAGCTTCATTGTAAGCCAGGCGCGGGCGGCAATCAAGTGAGTAAAGAGGCTGCCACGGTTCAGTATGCACTGACAACTAGCAGTGAAAAATAAGGGCTTTAAGGCAGGGTGGCAAATTCATTTTATGACGCATATAAAAGCCTGACTGGATATCTTATTGGACTGATGAATCTTTTGGAATTACCCACACTGCCAGAGGAAGGGAACAAATTTGTTTTCTGTGGTGATCATTCAACACTGGCTCCACTTCAAGATTCAGTATCGAGGTTTCCACAGGCGACAAAAAAAAAAGAGAAAAAAAAGAATAACAGTGTGTGTTTTGTTTGAAATGTAGACTTGTTGAAACACTTGAAATACCAAAAGCAGTTAGCCAGACTGAATTCTTATCAGAGCATTGGGTCTGGTTATTACGCAGATTGAATTTTGTTATGAGACGTGTTTAAACTGATGCAGAAGAAAAGACACCTCGGCATCCAAATGCATAGTCATACAAGCAATCACAACCAGTTTATTGTAAACAAATTCTACTCCACGGCACTCAGATGACAGTTATGACTATTAATCCTCTATCTATCACCACATAAATCCCACCAAACGATTTGATTGGCCCAGCAGAGCATAGTCATAGTCGGGGACATCCATCTGGCTTTCTGGTTAGAAAGTATTGAAGCGACATTAGAAATGAAATTAGTGAAAGACTTTCAAATGGCACATAAAACTGAAATACTTCTAGCAAATAGCAGCAGATTTCAGTTTTTAAAAAATGTCCAAAAAGATGACTGATAGAAACGAAACTAATAGGAGAGCATTAGGCATGCAAGACAGATGACCTGACTGCCTTGACTGTCCCAACTTAGTGTGCAATATACACCGATCAGGCATTAACATTATAACACAACATTATTCGTAATAAAAGTTGTAACTCATCAGAGAATGGACAGGACCTTTGGGTCCTATGGGTTAGAGGTCGACCGATTAATCGGTTTGGCCGATTAATCGGCGCCGATAGGACGTTTTAAAAACTATTGGCATCGGCCGAATTTGGCGCCGATAGTTGCCGATAGATCACTGAGGGGCGGGGCTGCTCTTCACACACAGCGAGAGAGAGAGAGAGGAGTTAAGTGATCTGTGGAGAAGACAAGTCGACTGGACGACAACACGTGTCATTGTAAGTGAAATAAAACCTTCACAAGTTGAAAGTCAACAAACATAACCTCCTTCGCAGAGGCAATAAGTACCACAAGTTCAACAAGCATAAACGTGCATCATATTTCAGCATAAACAGCCACATCTCCACCGGCATGATTTAGCCTACATGAGCTTGTTAAGCTAACAACAGTTAGCTTGTTAACAGGCAAAAATGAAAGCTGTCTGTGTGTAGTCTCTTCATCTTAGTTTGCCATGAATCTTAAAATTTGGGAATTTCTTGTAAATTCTTTAGTTTTAAGAAAGAACGGGGGGGGGGGTTATCGGCCGATTAATCGGTTATCGTTTTTTTGTTGTTCGAGTGCCTGTGTCAGGCTACATCCTGCTGTGGATAGCTGCAGTTCCATTTGTATGGTGCCTGGCTTGGTCTGGGTGGGTGGTACATGTCTACGTAACATGCCAGGTCCAAACGTTTCCCAGCAGAATGCTGAAGGGGGTCAGTGTCATTTACTATTCCTGTCAGTGGTTTGATGATGTGGCTGATCTGTGTAAGTTTAACGCTCACCGTTAAATCCAGAGGCTAGAGGAATGTAAAATGTGGCATTCGCTGAATGAAACGCTGTGCAGCCATGGTGTCAGTTTGGGAAATTTTGAACAACGCTCAGTTCACTCCCTGTAGACTCTATTATTTGAAATCAAGTTTATGCTGTGAAGTCTTGAATGTGAAAAGAAACACCGCCACTGGAGAATGCAGCTTCAGGGTTTCTAGCAGTGCTAATAAGCAGAACCAATTCACTAAGGGGATACATGATATTAGCAATGGGAAGGTTTTTGTGCATGCAGAATGAAAACCTGAGGACTGAGAAAGTGAGGATGTAATGTAATTCTATAGTCCATACCAGAGATCTACCTGCTGCTTAGTGTCTTGAGAATACAGCAGTTCTTTAATGTCTGTGTTATTTAGTGCTGTGCCAAAAAGCAGCCTGCTAGCAAAGCCACAGATGTAGACCCACAACCTCTGTGCTACAATATGTGCGGTAAGAAGACAAGTTCCCCAATCAGACAGAGTTAAGGGTCTGGGTCTTTAACATTATCATGGCCTTCTAATTAAGACATAAATCCGAATTCACTGCGATGCTGGCCACAGAGAGAATGATGGAGGCAGGAGTGAGTGCTGCAGTGTTCTCACTCTCTGAGACTCTCTGGCCCTGCCAGCTGTAGAGACAGCACCATCCCTCACAGGCTCTTTAACCTCCCTTCATCCATCTGCTTCTCCTGTTTCTTTTTGGGTTGTATCCCTGCTCTCTGTTTGGTTCTTTTTCACCTTCTTCTTCTGTTCAGCCTATCTCAGCATGCCTATTCCTCATCTAATGTCAGCCTCTTCCCTCCAGCCCATCCCTGTTTCTCCTTTAACCCTCACAGGAGAGTTGTTTACCACATCTACTGACCACTCCCTAGAGCATCTGTCTCTCTGCTTGTCCTCGTCTTGCTCCCTCCTAACGCTCATAGGCAGCACTCAGTTGGTCGCTCTTTCTTGCACCAAGCAGTCCCTCCTTGATAGCTGCGCTCCGATGCCTCGGCTGATTGCGTAAGAACACTGTGTCAAACAGGCGCCCGCTCAGCGTCAGCGGAGAGGGGCAGGGAAACACCAACAGCACGGCTCGCAAAAGAACAGTGCGTTCGTGTGTTTTTTTTTTTTTTTGTTTGCTGGTTCCCACTGCTGATTCATGTTTGATGTACTGAAACGCTTCCCACGGGTTTACTTAGCGCAGATGGTTGTAATATTGCCTGCTCTAAACACAACATTTGAAACGGGTCATAATTAAAAACCTGTAATAATATTTTAAAGTGGCAGTTTTATTTTATTTAAATTACTTGCTAGTTTACTTAAGTGTTCATTTATTTGCCACTGGGGGCAAATTAATAACATGCCACTGACATCTTGTTAGATTTTTAAGTTGCGCAGGGAGTTTTGTCCACAAATAAGATGAATACAATAAACTAATAAATACTATTTGTGCATTTTGGCATTGCGTTACAGTAGCTTGTTTGTAGGCTGAAACAGTTAGCTGTTTAAGAAAGAATCTCCAAATCTCAGTTTACACTATTATACCAGTGCCAGTCGACAGGCAAAGCTAGCAATATATAGCTGGAACTTTACCAGAAAAGAGACAGAGACAAATGTTTCCCAAAATTGGGTGGAGACCAAAACGGAGTCAGAATTTTGGCCTTCTGACTGAGCATCTTCAAAAAGCCCACATCACTCACTTTTTATGTCACTTACCTTTTATAAAACTCTTTAGGCACTAGAAGTAGTAACTAAAAGACTCCTTGGTGTTCAGATCAGGGCTCTGTGAGGGAAACGGCATCCGATGAGGGATTAGTCCCTGTTGCTGGGGATTTATGGTTCTGTCTGTTCAGGGTCATTGTCATGATGAAGAATGAATCCGGGACCAGCCTCCCTGGCAGCATGATGTGATAGATAAGAATCTGAAACATCTAAAGTAGCTAAAGACCTTCCATGGTGTTGTGCACATAAATGTACTGTACATGGTGAAGGTTTATGCGTGTACTGTGCTGACACCACGGGGCACTTTTCTCTATGCCCAAGCCTGAGACCTGGCCAAGCATTTGGGATTCAATTTGACTGAATTGCTCCTTTGATTTTGGGAGCTTTATGGCAAAATCATAACTGAATAATATCATCAGAGATTCAGAACATATACTGGTCTTTAGTACCTACATTGCCTTACTCCCCCTGTTCATTTCTGGAGGTAGGTGCACAATAGATTGACAATGCTCTCGCTGCTATAGTCTTTCTGCCTTACAAATGAACTGACACAGACCTGATCAGCCTATGCCCCCACGGCTGCTGCTGCTGCTGCTGTTCTTTTCTCTGGCATGTCTATAGGCCAGTCATTCCACTCCCGGCCATCAAGTACAGGTTGCCATCAATTATCACGGAGTCCCTTTCAAAACGCTACCCGGTGCTATCGACTGGCAGTTTTCATTGGCAAATCAATTTCCAAAAGGTGCAGAAGATGGGAAAGGAAATGGAAGCGAAACATTCACATAAACTATCAACAGTGAAGCGCCATCAAACTGCTATCAGCACAGCAAAACCCTGGAGTCAGCGGCTTTGATGATGATTTGATGAGCTGCAAAGAAACAGGCAGAAAGGAGCAGGGAGAGAGAGAGAAGTGTACGGAGGTTATGATCAAGTTAATTAGATCAAAATGCCCAGAAAGATCCAACAAGTGCCCCCAAGGTCCGGGGAGCCTGGCAGATCTGAGAATGGCTGTTTGCTGATGTATGTCTGTGTTTGTGTGACTGCACAGCTCACCCAATTAGTGTGACTGCACTGTGAGGCACATGGGTGTCGGAGCACTTAGGCAATGCCTGCTTTTGAAGCAAACATCATTTCATTTCAAATAGCTGGAAAGCCTTGTTGTGGTGGTTTTTCTAATCATTTAAGCAGACAAGGTCAGACTGAAGCAAACAGGGAGCTGAGAGCAGAGCAGACCATGGGCCTTCAGCAAAGGCCAGGCGCTTCCCCCGAGCTGCAGGTCAGGGATGTTTTCCTTGATGTGATTCAGCTGATTCACTCCTCTCTGTGGTCGTTACATACTGAGAAACATGGAAGAAGAAGGGGGCGGATTTGTCCTGTGTGCTCAGCTTGTGGCCCCCTGTGCACAACCTGGATGTTTTCAGGTGGACATTTGGACGCTTGCAGAGCAGGGGGGGGGGGGGGGGGGGGGGGGGGCTGCGAGGAAGTACCAATGACACTTCAATCCACCTGGTCCACTGGGCAACAAAAAAACCTTTTCAACAAACAGCACCGGTGACATTTAGAATCCGTGCGTACTCACATCTGCTCTGGCAGCATTTAGATTCTGACCCACAAAAAATGGAAATGTTGACATATCACTTAACATTTTGCAAACCTGCGCTTTAAACCAAAGCTTCTGAATCGGCCCAAAACAGAAACAAATATGAATCAAACCGAATTGTTGAGCTGAGAATATGCTTAATGTTTGCAGATCAAACACAATCATGCCCTCTTTATGTATAAGTGGGTTGTTGATCAGCCAGAACAATCCGAACGTGCAGCCTGTAGCAACAGCGCCGTGGCACCCAGCCTTGTATGGACATCGGCAGATGAAAGCGTGTTGTTCTGCTCTGCCCAGCGCCAACAGCAAACAGAGAAGGGAGCAGAAGCACGGCTTTTGTTTTTTGTGTTTGTTTCAGCCTCCAGGGTCCTAATGTTAATATTAGTAAAGGCGCTATGTTCTCAGTGTGCATCTGAAGTCACTTCTTGGAAACAACAGCCAGTTGCATTGTGTCACCCTAATAAGCTCATTTTCAGTCCTCATCCTGGGAGTAGATTAGTGCAGACAATTAATACGGTTTGGTTGTCCTTGCTCAGGGCCACAACTTCCAACTTCCTCTCTAATCTACCTATTGATGTGCTGGTCATACTGCCATCACGGATTCCAAACCACTGTGAAGTATTTTGCTGTACAAAACAAGTGCACCACACCTCAGTATTACTGACATCATGCTCAACGCATGCAGTATCATGCATCTTTCTCAGGGGATTATGGGACAGCATGCCGCCCTGATTCTGTCACCATTAACTAGAGTTCAAATGGTACAGCATAACATTTAACATACATTTGCAGCATTCCAGTTGAATGACAGTGTGTGCCTATGACTCATGTTCAAGATGAGTCACTTTTTCATGGCAAGATTCTGAGTTACATCACTCCACAGCTAATACAAAGTCCTTGTGATTCCATAATACAGTGGGAGACTGCAAGTTAACTCCGTCCACAGTCCCTGTGCTATGCTCATTAAATGCCAACCATAGACCGAGGTACGTAGTGCATACATGTGCTTTTATGTGATGCAGGACATTTCGAGGTCAAATACCAGTAAAATAAATAAATAAATATATGAATCTCAAATGCTGCACAAGATCTTTTTCTATAGATTGATTTGCTGTCATGCATCATTAATAAGCCAAGAGGTTTCCTGCATGATCATCAGCTGAGTACACACAGTATGAAAGCATGAGCAGCTATGCAGTGAGCTGCTGCCACCCAGAGGGGAAGCTTTTCATCTGTGTTCATGCAGCTGTGTTTGTCTTCTGCACATTTGCAAGTTTGCAAGCACCGTGTTATCTGCGTACATATTTGAGCTTAAACATGAATTCTTTATGATTTTGTTATTTTGTTTCAAAAAGCTACTGACTGTTTTAGGGCGCTTACATTTAAATATTTTACTAAATAAGAGCTTTATACCCTTTAACCTCATTGTTGATGCAAACTAATTCAGTGGATGACAGTGGATGTACTCAAAATAAATACAGAAAAAATGTGACTCATGTTTAACATCTGAAATAACTCAACTACATTTTACTTAACAATTATAATTGCTGAATTTTGTCTCTCTTAGGTGAACAGTTAATGTCACATAAAACTAGATTGTGACTATTGATTTGAATCCCAATCGTTTTGTGAAATCAGTATTCTGCTTCAAACGTGATTCAAGAAATTACAGGGAAAATATTTGTTCTTTGAGCACTGATTCCTCACAGCAAAAGGGTTCCAGGTTTGGATCCAGGCCGACTGGGCCTTTCTGTGCGGAGTTCCCCCTCCCACGGTCCAAAGACTTGCTCTTTAGGTTAATTAGTGATTCTAGATTGGCCGTAGGTGTAAGTGTGAATGGTTTTCTGTCTCTCTGTGTTAGCCCTGTGATAGACTGGTGACCTGTCCAGGATGTACCCCGTCTCTCGCCCAATGACAGCTCGGATAGGCTCCAGCTCCCTGACGACCCTCCAGAGTACAAGCAGTTACAGAAAATGAATGAATGAATATTTGTTCTTTTGTATGTCTGTATTCTTTCCAGCACTACAAATAGTGGCCACCAGGTGTCACTTTTGGACGATTTTACATGAACAATCAGTTGAACAATTTTTATGGCTGTTAAACGTTTTGTTTGACAGACAGTAAAGGTGTTTCCCAAAGGCTGGGTGTTTATTTCCCTTTTTAACTTGAGAGAGACAGGTCAGACCCTCAGAGGTCACTCGGCTCCCAAGCTACAATGCATTCAATGTGTTGCCCAAGGACACTTTGGCTTGTATTTTGTGTTTATGTGTCTCTTCAGTCACCTTGCAGCTTGTGACTTCCAGTGCACTGACAGTTTCATTAAATGTCAAAGACTGAAAAATCTGGGACAACACCTTTAGTTTGATGCATGCATCAAAGTTTCATATGAGTTAAAGCTGATCTGCTGAGTATCTACTGAACATAACTGTAAGCTCACTTTGTTGAACTTTTCAGTTGCTCTGATTATATTCCACGCTTCAGCTGCAATGTTTTCTTCCTCATGTGCTTCGGGTATTGACACAGTCAGTGATAGTTTCAGTTTCCACTTTCACTGACCCATTTTAACCATTGTCTAGTGTCTCATACAGTAATTGCACAACACATGATATAACACATCAGTAGATAATTATAACATATGGTCAGATTGCTTGACAGAATAATGAACACACGCTCACTCTGTTTTGATTTAGAGTGGCTCTAAAGGAAATCAAACTCCCTAACAAGAAGTTGGTTGTGGTAGTGGATGACGTGGGTGTACTGTAACCCCCACCCCGTCATCAACCCTAACAGGGCCTTGCAGTTCTGCAGAGGTTTACCATACCTTCAACCACACTGCTGACAACAATGAGCTTCCTCAAGACTCAAAGCTCCAGCATGCGTTGTGGCAACCTGGTATGGCAGCACACACGACAATGTCATGAGAGAGCTACATGTGGCCTTGCACTGGAAAGTTTTCCTTTTAGAGCCCTGACATTTTTAAAAGTGTAGGTGTGTGTGTATGTGTGTTTTCCCGTAGCTTTGCACTGCAGCCCTCGGGCCCAGGTATGAGCCCCCATTCCAAAACCCCACTAATGTTCAAACATGCCTTTGCCTTCATCTGTCAGTCTCAGTGCTGGCTGATTCCTTTCTACAAGCAGGACTTTTACTCTCGTGCCAATTTGCATGATTCCAGCATTTGGTTAGATAACAGTTCAACTCTTAAAGTCATAATATCTCATTCAAATTAAAAATGGTTTCAACATCCGTTATTTACAGATTGAAATTTTCATTATTTTTTAATATTTTTCCACAAAATAACTGCTTTGTTATGCTATGCATCATATAGTATAAAGAAAAGAAAGAAACAGATTAATCAATTAATCAATTATTCATCCAGTTTAAGGTTTATCTGCTGTTGATCCACTACTCAGAGACAGAGAGTAGTTTCCACCATAAAGTCAGGTTTTGGTTTGATCCCTGAGGTAGAAATGTTTTTTAGGCACTGTACAGGGGAAATAATTTGCCACGTTGCTATTGGACAATGAAAAGGCAGGCTTGAATTTAATTGGCTTATCTCGCACTGTCCCTAATATTGACCAATTAAATGTTGAGTGGGCGTGGTTTGTGTTTTTTTGCCCCCTCCTTTGGATTTCTAGGGGCAGAGGGAGGGGTATGTGCCGAGAGTGTTGTTGTCTGTTGCTGCTGGGGGACCGACAGAGCTGCCAAGGTCGGTGAAAGTACTCCTCGGACCGAGACTTCGGCTTCTACTTCCTCCAGAATACCACCTCGAGAGACATACCGGTG
Organism: Planiliza haematocheilus; assembly: GCA_005024645.1. Lineage (NCBI taxonomy): Eukaryota > Metazoa > Chordata > Actinopteri > Mugiliformes > Mugilidae > Planiliza > Planiliza haematocheilus. The sequence continues at coordinate 985,881 of SRSE01000853.1, read as the reverse complement.
AGTTTTGGCGCTTGACTAACTTTTTATTCTTGTTCTGTGGCCTTTAAAGTCGGGGTAACTTCCCTTGGTGTCGTGCCAAGCTGTGTATCCCCGTCAACCCAATGACTGTCAAACGAGTTCACATGGAATGAGGTGCCGGGAGGAAGCGCTAAGTTGCTAGCTAACATTAGCCACTTTTGAGCGCTGGAATTGGTCTTGCTGTGGCGTTGTATCGCTTTACAGGTCTGAGAAGACTCTTTATTTATCACCACTCGTGTCCTACATTGGTTCTCAGACTCTCTACTTATGAGCTACCTTTTCCAGGGTTTGCCTGACAGCAGTGCTGGCTAACAGACGCTGTGGTTAGCTCGCAAACTTAGCAGGGAGCCAGTAGCCAGATTCCAGACACATTTCACTTGAGTTTCCAGCTGTCTGCTTATCAGCTTATATGGCTTTACTTTGATTGACTGAGCTAGTGAATTAAAAGACGTGCTCTGGGAGCCCGGTTTGTTAAAACTTACATCAGTTGAAAAACTATTTACATCCGCAATCACTGCGTGTTCACTACTATGTGGAGCCCCCACCAGACTGACAACAACCTACTGTTCATTCACAGGCAGGTGTTTGTGAGGGAGGGGGGAATATTTCCTCTCCTGTGCTATAATTTGTGCATTTCTCAGCCTGTTTAACCGGTAGAAAGGTCCTTCTCAGTAAAACGTTTTTGGCTTCAGTCAGCTTCAGTCAAAAGCAGCATCTGTTTCTTTCTCATCTCTTTGACAGGAGCTGCCAGTGAGTAACTCTGTTGTGATCAATGGGGTGTTATGCAAATAAACTTTATTACGTCAAAAAACAGGCAATATATCATTGCCTGTGGAGCATGTGATTGAAAGCTTGAAATCACTGCAGTGTAGAGATGTTGAGGTGACACCCAAAGTCACTTGTTTCAGTAATCAGTCATGACTGACGTTTGTCTGGACACGAACAGGTTTCTGAAACGCTGAGTTGCAGCCAGTACAGAGGGTTGTAAACGTATCAAATTCAGAATTGCCGGCTGGCTTTTTGTTGCTGCCATCTTTAAATTGCAGACCGGCTTGAGATGCCCATTATTTGTAAGTTGTGAGAGGAATGTGCTTCATCGTGGCCCTGAATGCACTGAAATGGCGCTCTTTTGTTCCAGAGGACATACAGCAACAGCTGCACTTCCCAACAAAACTGTGTGTGCGTGTGTGTGTGAGCACATGTGTGCATGTTTGTCCTGTCTCCGTCAGTATGCCGGGCTGTAATTGCAGCATTTCTGGAATGCTGGTTGAATTCTGTCACTTAAACATTCAACAATGACCGTTGTGAACGAGCCCGACCTCCCTTGGAAGAAGTTGAAATTGCATGTTCTTTGCATGGGCTGGCCTAGCTGTGTGCCTCAGCACTCACTTTTACTCTGTGGGGACAAGTTTGGACATGTGGGGGCTTTGCGTAGCTCCCAAAAAGAAGATACCAAGTCATTATCATGAACAGCAGTTTAAAAATGATTACCAATAATGTGACTTGTTCTGTTAAGTTCAAACATTGTGCTAAGTCTCCAACCGGGATGGGATGCATGCTTGAATATTTACATGAATGAATGTTGTCTTTCTGTTTGGGGATTTCTTTAGAAACATCCCAGTGATGAGCTCTGTGTTGCTGCAGAATGATCTTGACATTACCTCCAATCTCCAACTGATAATCTAATCCTTTGTGTAATTAATTCATCCTCTCTGGGTTTTCTGAGGCTCTTGTGAACGACAGAAATGATTAAGATGTTGCACTGATGATGTGTGGTGTAGCCAATGGGAGAACACTGAAAAGAGAAAAGGACATGTCACACTTTACAAATTTGACTTGGCAGAATCTGAATGCGGCGTGTTTGTGCATGTTTGTGTGTGTGTGTGGCTGAAACTCTGCTCGACCGTCGTCCTGGCGGAGCGGTGGCTGTTAGCAGTTTCAAGTCTTGTAGTTTTCTTCTCTCGCCGCTCAAGACTTAGTTCTGCGACAGAAAAACAGGATATGGTATCTCACACCCTGTTGAACAGTGGCATTTTTTTTCTCTCATTGTGGTTTTTAACCTGCTGTTGTATTAGTTGCCTGGGGCACACACGCAGGGAAGCCTTTGTGCTGCAGTGCAGTGTTACATTTGTACTTATTCAACACTGTCGGGCTGCTACAGCAAGATCCCATGCACGAATACTGACCGTTTTTTTCATGATAAGGCAGCCTGGCGTGAAGTTCTAACTCAGCAATGTATAAATATGTATTTAATGATTATAAAAATATCCACATAAAACAAGGTGAGCAAGCTGGCATTGTTGCGACCATGTGATTTGGGAAATAGCTTCACACATCCAGCTCATATTACAACAAGGCTCCACCTACTGAAATCTTAAACTTGTAACAAATTTTAAAGGTAATGTGATATTTGCAGTTGGCTCTTCTAAAACTAAATAAAAACTGCTTGAAACAGCAAGATTTGTTTTCTAGCGTCCAGCAATGTATCACAAGTTGCTTTGTGATACTACATTAGAAATCCCTCAGGATATCCTTCTGACACTGCACCAGTGCCAAGTCTAATATCTTCCTAAAGTCAACATTTCAGTGCTGATGCCAGCTAAGGTTGTCTCGTAGCATTGCAAACTGTCTTTGGCACAGTAGGTCACACATTTGTTTGTGCATGTTCAAATGTGTCCAGAATTACAGTATCTATCCATTTTTTCTTTGTCACTGTTGTAAATTTGATGCATGTATTAAGGTGGTGAAGCAAATGGAAAGTAAAAACAGAGAATTCAAACATTAGGTATTTCAAGCTGTTCTTGTTAGTTCACGGTAATTATGTTTTATTAGCATCAGAGCATTCATTAAAGTCCTGATTTCATTTAGACAGAACAACAGCTAAGAGCTCCCTCAGTTCTGCATCTCTTGACTCTTAGTGCTGGGCACACCTCCTGTTATGAACGACTTATCAGCCAGTTAACTGTGGACCACCAGCCATTGCTGACTCAACCAATGGTGCCATCTGTGCTGGAACAGAAATCACAACAGACTTCTCACTGGCTCCAGAGCCTCAGATTCTCAGTTAACAGATTTGTGAGTGTGTGCATGTGTAAAAGAGAGAGCAACTGTAAAAAGTGTCAGTCTTCAAAGGATGCTTCTGCACCTGTTGGGTGGGCCAGGATGGTTTAAGACAAGTAATCACCATGCATAATGAGCCTTTTTATGGAAGGCATTTAAATCTCTTACTAGGAAAAGCACTGAATTCACGTTCAGCAGCTTCAGTTTCTGGGTCCTGTTATTGTGCTGTTTGTTCTTTGTCACACTGTCATGACTTCCTAGGACACTTGAGTGGAACAGATCAATCCTCCGTGTTATTCCTAGCACACAGGCTCTTCCTACAATGAAAAAGGCCTAGGATAGCCTTCTAGGTCTAATTAACTGACACAAGGAGCCTTTTCAGGTTAACAGTTTTGTACAACGGGATTAATAAATCTCCGCCACTAGAACAGCTTATTGTCTTAAAAGCTTAAAATGTTTAACAAATAAGCCGTCAGTGTTCAATGTTAACCAGGAATAATGCTGACCAGTCTCCTGTTTTCATTATTGTTGGAGAATTATTTGTGTGCTGCAGTCTGTGTCGCAGTAAAATACCAGATCCAAGTTCCTGTTTCGCCCCATTCTGCCCGTCTCTATCTGTCTGTCTGTGAGAAAAACTGTGTGTACGACTGCGTTGCCTTATGACCCTGCACACTTCCCACTCACGTTTCACTTTTTATGCTCGCATCCTGTCAGCGGGAGAGCAGCCCTCTGTAAGTCTGTTTGCTGTGCACTTTCAGTACACTTCCCCTGGCTGTTACTGTGCTGGGGCCGTGCTTGTAATGGTCACTTTTGGTATGTTTATTGTCTCTCAGCTGCTCCTGTATTGCTGTTACTATGCTTTCTTTGGTATGTTGTGATGACTTTTTTTTTTGCTAATGTAACAACTGAGACTTTCAGCAAGTTTTATTTCATAATGGGCAAAGAGATTTTTGGTTGACTAAGGGGATTTTCAAATCCACCAGCTTTCAAACCGCACAGCTCACATTTCCTAGTACATCCACCTGCTTTGATTATCGGGAAGTGTTTGGTTCCCGTTTTTTCTGCTGTTATTTAATAACGGATGATAGATCTGCATCACGCTGCATCATTTCGGCGAAGTATCTGAAACTTGAGTGGTGGTCATTTAAAATGCTTTCCGTACGTCCAATCGATTTTGTGCAAACTGCTTTCAAAAATGAGCTTCCTTTGCTTTGGCAGCTTATTTTTGCACAAATGCCTAAAGCATCATATTTTCTGGGCCATTGGAAAATTGGAAAGCCTTGGGAAATGTGTTACAGCACAAAGCCAGGTTGAAAGTTATGAAACAAGATATAAAAGAGTTACTCTGAGTAGATTATCCTCATCTCTTCATTCTCTGGCATGTCCTGCCACCGGTTTACGCTGCGTAAGCCCTGTAAATCAACAACTGTGAATCACAGTTTTCTGTTCACTTTTTAACAAACACCAGGTCCTGTCACACTTCTGTTCTGTGAATCCCACTTCTGGTTTATGTAGTGAAATTACCTGCCAGACACATTGTTTGCCCACACTATGCTAATGCCAGATATGAGAGTTTGGGAGCTTATACATCTTTACATTAATGGCAACAGTATGCATCACAGAATCCAGCATTACTTGAGTGTATAAAGCGGTAAAATATTTAACCTTTGCAGAAATCTGGAAGTTCTGCCACCCCGTTTGGTTTTCAGCATTTCGGCAGCTGGCAGAGGGACCTTGGCCTCTGTCTCACTGGCTTTTTGCATTTCAGCACTCGCTGGACTCGCTGATCTCGGAAGGTGCAGCGATCTAGAGATTTACAGCTGTTTATTGTTTCATGACAAAGTAACAGTCTGTGTGGGCAGAGGTATTGGGTTGAAAAGGACAGCCGTCACACATTAAGGAGAAAGGTGTTGTAGTGGGAGAGGAAAAACAGCAACAGCAGCTCGGGAAGGACACCAACTCTTGTCAAAACTGATTTACATTGTGTGTGTGTTTCTGTGCGTGAGGACTACAGAGTAATGTCTTAAAGCTTAAAACTCTGGTCTTGATTACTGAACGATGCCTTTGATTATTGATCATTTGATTCTGTAATTAACTGGGGAATCGTTTATTCCATTTATTACTTCTCTCTCTGCATTGTGCAGCTATGCATGATTCATTTTGTACAGTGTACCACTGTACAGTGGGTAGAAGTATAAAAGTGGAACTGTTGAAACTGAAACTAGTGAAGTCTAAATTTGGGAAACACAGATAAGTTACTAAGCACTGCTATAACTTTCACTTGTCAGAGTTCCCTTTTTCTGACATTGTGTTCTGCTTGCGCCTTGTGCCGGCTCATCTATTTGAAGTGAATATTGTTAACTTAACAGGAAAGAACGTAATATTTACAGCATACACTCCCAGGGCAAAGGTAACAAAATAAAAGCGAAAGGAGGAAAAAAAAAACATTTACTGCCGCTTGATCAAACCGCTACACCTGTCTTTTGAGATGACAAGTGACTAGTTCTGGTAAGGTCAAGTATCATCTCAGACCATGGAGTGGCTGTACTGATCCTTCAGAAGAGAGCTTGTGTTTATGGAAAGCTGGAAGTAGGTTTGTTTTTGTAAGGAACACCCTTGTGCCCACTCACTGTGTTGGTACAACTTGTTGTTCCTAAAATTACTCTGAACCTATTCCTGTTAATTTAAATCCTTTCTTATGACAAAAAGTTTACGTTTTTAGAAAAGGTTATACTCTCCCCTCTTCTAAAAACATCAACTGTTTATCACATGACTCAATGGCGATAGCGCCATTAATTGTGTATGTTACGATCTTTCTGCATCAGTTAGCGTGACTTGGCTCTCTATACCAGAGAAAGAGCCTCGGTGGTGAAGATCTCTTGATGAAGTCACATACACACTTGCTAACACTAGTTTCACACAAGACTCAGTCACACGCAGACATGGTTCCCTTTGTATCTGCATTGCTGTTGACATGCAGGGCTCAGCAGAACAGAAGTGGCATTGAACAGAGACGTAGGAGGAATTTCTACGCCTGGATTCCCACTCTACGCAGCAATAGCTGGTAGTAGCCAGACAGTCACTCTGCCTCCTCCTCCTTTCTAAATACCATCCGCCCTCCTTTACTTTCCTACTTGCTTTTTGCCTTGATTTCTTTTCCTCCCCCTATTGTTCTCTTCATGCACTCTAACATACCATGGCAGTCTCACTCTCCTTATCCCACTTTTTCTTTCTGAGCGTTGACAAAAGCTTCTCTAAGTAGTTTACTTCATCCAGTCCCCCCTCTTCTCCCGAGCTCCCCAAACAGAAAAAAAAGGCCACTGTGAGTTTTTGACTCTGTTGCCATTATCAGTGTCCCTTTCCCTCTCTCTGAGGCCAGATGTGGAGGACGGATAGTGGTGAGTTTGTACCGAGCAAGTGTAAAATTAGGCAGAAGGCCCAGCTGGCTGAACCAGAGGGCACGCAGAGCCAGCATTTGAACAGAGTTGAGTACTGCTGCCTAGAAGGAGACTCACTTCTGTGCTTCACTGTCACTGACTCAAGTGAGAGTGTGGCTGCGAGATACTGTATTTGATGTACAGTTTCTTAGTGAGAGCCTTTCAGAGAGCAACATGTGCACTTGAAAATGGACCGTGCTTCATACACGACTCCTAACCGCCAAAGAGTTCTCCAGTGTGTATGGAGCGTTCAGTTCAGTTAGTAGACCAAAACATTTGAATCCAGTGTTGGTATGTGAAGTAGACTGTAAGAGGGAAGGAGAAAGCGCGTCACTGATACAGCAGTGGGAAGCAAGGCTGCCATTGTGGTGGTGCTGGGCAGGTTTCCCCTTCTCCACCCAGCCAACCCTCTCCCCTGCCTCCCAGCTGCACCCCCACCCCCCCGGCTTGTGTCCATATTAGGGCAAAACTCAGCCAACCTCCCCTCGAGCTGAGCTCAACCCCCCAGCACGCCCTGCTGTCACATTTGCTCCAGCAAAGTGAGCCTGAGGGAGACACAGCTCCCCTAACCCAATTTGAAGGCCTGTTTTGCTGGGCAGTCAAAACAACAGAGGGATTTTAAAAATGGATGCACAAATCCTAGGCCAGTGGTGTTTCTCTTTAAGGGACAGGGTGATGTATTTTATTTATTATTTTTAAGGGGCCTACAGTTACAGTACGGGGATTAACTTGAGCAGTGCTTGACCATATGCCACTTAACAACCACTTTTTTGAAAAGTGGCTTGTAGTTTTTTTTCATGTGCTATATTGTGGAGCTGACTGGATGTTTCCTGGTTATTGTGGGTCATTGTCAAGTAGAACATCAGCTTCATAGCTTCTTTTATGTGTGATTTCAAAATAATGAGATCTACGATCCGTGGCTCTAACTATTCAGCTATTATCAGTAGTTTCAGATTTCAAGGCAATTACAATAACAACTTATCTACTTAACACTTGATACACTCTGCAGGCTAGTATTGTGAAGGCCCAGTTTATGTCAGGTCAAAGGTTTCTCTTCGTGTACTTGGATGTCCATGAAAAGTTTTTTTGCAGACATTCAGTTCCAGCTTTACTGTAACATTTGTGAGGATGAATGCTCCTCAAGGAGAACAGGAAAGAAAGGGAAACGCAGAAGGTGTCTATACAAAAAGACACTGTAAAGCCACTTATGATAACACACTACCAGCTTAACAATTGGTTTGTACTTGCCAGTCATTTTCCTGGAGATTCCCAAACAGAAGTTATTTTGGGTCAGTGGTGTTGATTTTGGTTTCCTATGGTTTACACAAAGTCTCTTGCAAAGGAAATGGTTTGACTTAACAGAAATAAGAACCACTGGGTTAGCACATGCAACAGCTGGGCTTGTTTCATTGCTACCAACCATTTGACCATATGTAGACACACAAATTGACAGAAAACATTGGAGTGACGACACTGTGCAAATAATTCTTTTCATTTATTTGGGGGGAAAAAAGATCGTTCATGCAGAGATAGAAAGCATGCAGTTTGCTTTGTGTCATTGTAGTACACTGTGCTCTGGAAAGCATGTTCTGCATGCCTTACAGGGCCTCTAATGAGATTCTTTTAGGCTATTAATCTATAATTATTTGGTTTATAAGGCACAGCCCATACTAAACAGGTAATACAGGAGTGCATGTATAAAATGCTGATCTGCATTTATTTCAATAGACACTTCATTCTGACGCCCCTCTTTAGATAGGACTGCTTTAACTTTAGATTATGTTCAGTAGAGCTTTGTAAAATTATTGTCACCTTTCACCAAAAACAGAGCTACATTTCTATTACCAGACCTCCATATCTGATAACATGCCAAAGTAACTGGTAGATAAACTCCCAGACATTGCCAAAATGTTCCAACAGTTGGCTGGTGGTCATTTTTCTTCCCTCTGGGATTTTCTGTGTTTGAACAGCACTGCATTTATATATATATATATTTTTTATTGGCAGTGTCTTGTTCCTCAGTAGTGGGGAACGCAACAGGCTTTGACCCAACCTGAGAATGTGCTGTTGAAGGTTAGATCTTTTTTTATTTTTCCTGTTTGATCATGTTCCATGTTCAATATTTTATCAGCTTTACTGCTTAAAATGTGTGCACCAAGAGACAGAGGAGGAAATTGTTTCTCCTTATTGCCTCCTCCTTATTATTGACAGTGTTGTTGGGTGAGCATGCTTAAATAGTTGTGAGTGTAACGAAGTAAACTGGATTCCACGATCGGCAGATCAGGTTCAGCTAGATTTTAGTTTTCTCTGTGGCCACAAGAATCTTTTTCTGTTAGACCTGCAATTATTTTTGTGTGCTACATTGTCAAGCATATATATTCACAAATACAGTATGTAGTATTGCTCAGTGTTACTATGAAAATGAATTATGTTAAAAGATAGTGTGGCAAAACATTTTAATCTTAGGGACAAAGTACCTTAGCTTTTATTATTTATACCAGTTATTTCAGTCACTGCAGACTTTCTACAAATGTTCAATGAAGAGGAATCATAATGTTATCAAGGACAGGAATAACGATGTGATTATACAGTAACATATGTAAATCTGTGCTCTATTTAGAAAGACAAAAAAAGAACCTAAAAACACATTTTGTTGCCTGTTGAGCCAGATGGGTTTTGGTTGACACATTTTCCATTGAACTGAATTAAATGTTTTACATACTCTAAATGCAAACGCATTAATATTTTTAACTGGTTCCATTGAGGGTCGTGTATGTCTGTGTTAAAAGGCTAAAAGCTAGTGAGTTGCAATTTTTAAGATGGAAAAAAGCATTTGATCCTATTAAATGAATGCAGAGTGAGGGTAAGTGCTTGCTGTCACGCAACACTGTCAGATAGATAAAGGTTAGTGATGTCCCTGCTTCCCCCGAAAAATCCACAGCGCCAAAGCTCACTGAGCTGTTATGCATCCATCATCCATTCATCAGCTGTTGCCATGCAGAAGGGAAGAAAGATGCTCCAGACAAACACACACACATTCATTTACTCGTGGGAGCCTTGCAGTCTTCCAGCCCATTGAACCACCACTGAGGGTTAACCCTGGCTTGAACCCTTAGAGGGTGTCAGCAGAAGGCAGATCGTCCTGTGCCAGATGTGTCCGTCTCCCCCTCCACTCATTCTCAGTCTCTCCCCGTCTTCTTTTTTTTTTTTAAAGGCCGCAGAAGGGACAGTCACTTTTGCCATCAAAGACACGTGAAAGCTTATTCATATGCATACACACCATTTGTTTGGAAAATGTGCCCTAAAGATTATCTCACCTGGGATTTGACTCATTGCTCACTCACTAATGTGCACACCAACTCGTGTTGCGTGACTTGGAGTCATGTTGGGAATACACATTTTTCCAGTGGTGGATATGATGCTCGTTCATGTAAATAATGTATTTTCACATTCAATCCTGTGAACATCAACAGTTGTCACGCTATCGAGGGTTTGCGCCCAGGCCTCGTCTTGTGGGTGCTATGGAGGAGGTAATAGAGTAGCAATTACTGATCTGATTGAATGATCATAAAGTTTGGTCATTATTCAACAGCTATGAAATCTGCTCATCACTTTTACATGTCTGTCATTGTGGCATGTTCTTGTTTCATTTGAATGATGCTTTATTTTTTACTCAAACTGTGCCAAAGTATCACACATGCTAAGTATCTGTCTCTCACTCCAGCTTGTTCTGCAATAATTCATCCAATATCTAATGTTAGTTTGTTGGAGTCAGACAAAGAAAATCTTAACTGTCTGAAACTGTACCTATTATTTAAATAATCAGTTGTTCATGGTGGTAAAACAATCTGCTCATCTGCAGTGCTCATCTCTATTTCATATAAATCAGCCACTGTGCACAGACTGCCCTCCTTGTACCCCCATTAGCCTGAATTAATTATGAATAAACATAACATGCTACTATTTGCAGCATATGCAAGCATTGTAACCCAATTATTTCATCCTGAAATGGTAGACAGACTACCAGCATGCACCTGCATATGTATATGTATATGAATATATATATATATATATATATATGAATGATACTGGAGCTATAGTTGATGTGTTGATGGAGTATCGTAACACAGAACACTTAGCCAGCACTATTTAGATGATATGCCATGTTTGGAGTTGAGTTCTTTGTTTTACACATATGGCCATGTAGACCGTTTCTTTGACATTGTGGCAATTGGTTTGAAACCACTTGTAGTTTGTTCTGCCACCGAACAGTATGGAAGACTCATGAAAGGCGTTTTATTTAGCACAGAAAGTACGCTGGCTAATTGTCTGGGCAGAGCATATCAACCTCTATAATGGGGACTGACCATAGGGAGTTCTTGATAAAAGTCTGCTCTGAGGTTTTGGCTTTGAACCTGGTTCCTGTTGTTCATGTTCCCTGTGTAACACATATTTTCTGCTTAACTCCCATTATTTTAATGTAATCCTGGATTGGCTGTAGGTGTGATGTGAATGTAGATGGTTGTTTGTCGTTCTGTGTATGAATGAATGCTTAATAAAGATGTTTATTATCTACAAGGATATGCTTTATGCAAGGTAGCTGAATCTGAATTAAGTCATTTTCTTAATGTGCAACTTGATTGCAGTAGTATTTGATACAAAGTAGGTCATGGCCTGTACCTCCTTCAGGGCAAGAAAATGACTTAACTGAGTGCAAGAGAGAGGCTTCAGTTCAGCAGTGTGCTTCCCTACTTGTATTCCCTTCTTTGTAACAGTCAAGAGCTGTTGTTAATAAGCTTTCCTTTTCAAGGAAGCATTGTATTTCCACTGAGTTATTGGAACACTTCTGCCCTTGGCCTTGACAAATGCTCTCTGACTGGCTTTCTGTTGTTTCATCCCTGAGCTCATCACCCTCCCATCACAGCAAATAAAAATACACAGGATGTTACTTCACAGTTTTATTTTCCGTATTCACTGACTGTGGTCCTCTGCTTATTTTGTCACAATCAACAAACGGCGTGTTACAATAAACTTGTAACCAAAGGCCCCATGTAACCGTTCAGTTCAGTAGCCCTGCAGTGAGATATGTTTTTCTTTTTTTTTAAACAAAGTGTTTGTTTTGCTGTTATGTTTGTGGTCTTGTGAAGTTCATGTCCTGTTTTCACTGCTTCTTAGTAGTTTCCAATGAAATGTAATGTTTTTGGTTTACATTGGGATGGTTTTTGATAGTTTTGACGTATCGTATTTCTGATATTCCAGCAGCAATCCTGGAGATCACTTTAAATCACAATAACAAAGAGGGCCACACCAGTAAGTCATTTCAGGTTGAATAGCAGTTAACATCCAACGTCTTTTACAGATGCTTGGCGGTCCGTATATTTGCGAGGACGTATTTAGGGTTACATCAGTGTCTCATTGGGTACATTAGAAAATCACTCTTAATGTTAAAGAAAGCACAAGATATGTTGTGTTTACATACCTGAGTTTTTACTTTGATGGTAGGAAAACCCTACTTCAAACTTCTGTTTGACAAATTTGCTTTAGATATCTCATGTTTGCTCATTTAGTGTGTGCTGTGGTTTTAGGCTAATGTTGGGCACACTGTGAAAACACAGCTGATATGAGGCCAGATAAGAAGGACTCATGAATGTTACCTGTTAAGGTCCATTTAACCCAGTGGACTGTGGGATATGGAGTCGTTTGTTTCCTTGTGTAAACTTTGGCTGTAGATCACTGGAGTAGGACACTCACTGAGCCTTGTACATCCAAGTATGAACTTCATGGTGTTTTATATACCTAAAAGAGATGCATGCCTTTCTGTTGGTCATTATCTTTTCCTTGTACCCTGTATTCACGATAAGAGCAATCAGATTTGAAAACATTCCTCCCGCTGCAGAAGTCTTTATCTTTCCCTGTGCTTCTTAGTTTTGCTCTACTTTTGTCGGTTTGCTCTACTTTTTTCAGCATTTCAATCCCTATAGCAAAATAGAGGCACCAGCACAATTATGATGCCTGAGGGTTTTAGCTTTAGTTTGGATGCACAGCTTCTTTTCACCTGGATATTTTCTTTTCAGCAATGTCCTCCAGGATTATATTTGTTTTCTCCTCATCTTGCACTTGCAGTCTATCGCTCTCATTCTTTCTGCCCTGTAGGTTTAGCTGCCTCCTTGCCAAGCGTTCAGCCAAGAAGTGTTAGCAGCTTTCATCATACACCTTCCCTTTTTCTAAACGGTAAATCATTGCAGAACAAACTGTGACTGTGTGTGCCCTCCGGTGATCTACTCTTTCATATTCATGTGCTTCCCTGTTTTAACTGACGTCTGAGCTGTCGGCATGGAACGGATGTTTTTCACACAAGGCCTTCAGTGTAACGTGTCTACACAAAGAGACATGCAAATGTCTTGTATATCATTGCAGGGTTGGGTGTGATTATCAAATTGTGTCATCATGTGTCTGTTGGTGGATCTGACTTAATTTCCATGTGAGGAATAAATCGTTTGAGGAAACTAGAGAAACAAACGTTTGTCAGAAACTGTCATCTCAGGGTTCTTAAGACCCTAACAGGTGTTTGGCTTTTGCCATTTGAAGAGTAGTTGGAAGGATCCCAGGTCATTTGGAAAAGAAGTCAGAGCAAGGTACATGGAACAAAGCAAAAGTCACCTGAATCTGTGAGATGACCATTTATTTAAGGCAACTAAACTAAAACTAGACGATTAGAATAAACCCACAAGTTGTGTGACTCTCCAGAGATATAATGGCCTTTATAATGGAACAATATATCTAAGTATAATGGACATTAAACTGAACACTCACATTTTCACTCAGTGGAAATCATTTAGTCATACAGCCACCGTCCACATACAATAAATTATACACAAGAACAAAATAAGTCATATTCCTTGATTACAAAGAACAGTTCAGGTTAAGAATAGGTGACAGTATAAAGGTAATTATAGGTTATGTCGGTGTAACAAAGCTAATGCATTTGGCGTATTTCTTTATAAAATGGATTTGCCAAATTAACTCTTCTCATGATGTTCTGATGCATCATCAGAGGTTTTTGGGGTTAAATCAACATTAGTACACTCATCATTTTTAATATCTTACCACCAGACATAATGGTTCTGTAGTATTATTATTATTATTATGCATGCTCGTCCTGTGGGGTCACTGGAAAATTCCATTCCAGCTCTCAGTTGATGTTTCCTGAAAAACATGTTTATTTTTTTGAAAGTCTGCACACATCTCCCACTACACTGTCTGGCTCCACCACCTGCTGGGATGATTGACTGATATAGTGACTTACCGACTACTAAACTGACTGACTCATCTGCTGACTGCCTGGCTAAGTGTGTGGTTAGTTTATTGAACAGAGGGCCTACTGGGATAACTAACTGACTTTAGTCAAGGGCTGGATGGATGACTAGCTGGCTGGCTGGCTGGCTGGCTGGCTGGTTGACTGGCTATGTGGCTGGCTGGCTGGCTGGCAAGCTAATAGCTGGCTTTTCTTAATCTGGAACACTGTGTGCAGGCTGATTTTGTAAATGAGCTTCCTGGTTAATTGAAGTAATCATATTCAGTTTCACTGAGATGAGCTAGCTGCCTGGTGGCATCTGTCCGTCTGGCAGGAAAAACAGGGAAAATCCTGTTCTGTTCAACTGAAAGGAGAAACGGAGAGAAAGTGAGAGAGGAAGGAGAGAAAAAGAGTGTGTGCAAATAAGATGAAGTACAGAGAAATAGGGAAGATGGAACTCTAATGGGTGTGATTGTGAAGTGCCTGCTCTCATCAGCGCTCAGTCTGTGCTGTCCACATGGTGTTTTGGCAAGTGTGAGTCGGAAGAGGTCCAGAAGGGACACATGAAATGTGTGTGTGTGTGTGTGTGTGTGTGTGTATCCGTCGTTCTAGCGTGATGTTGAAGTGAAGACTACTCACGTGTCGGATCACAGGGAGCCGACACACACTATTCCCTTTTAAGGAGAGTGTCTAGTGTCTCTAGGGCATCCATCCGTCCATCCGTCCATCCGTCCATCCGTCCATCCATCCATCCATCCATCCATCATCCATCCATCCATCCATCCATCCATCCATCCATCCATCCATCCATCCATCCATCCATCCATCCATCCATCCATCCGCAGCATCCCACTTTTTTTTCCTCTCTGTTTCTGTGCAGGTTGCACAGAGGGTGGATGGGGGTCAACACAGTCACTGATTGTAGTGAAGGCACACTATATGTATTTGTCATTTTGAGTTAGTCAGTAAATGAATTAGTTAATGTAATGCTGTGTTTTGCTGATGATTAGGTGATATTGTAGGTCACCTTTGTGCCTCTAAATTAGTTGTGACTCATCAGAGAATGGACATGGGCCTTCTGAGGGTGTCCAGTTGTGTCTGGCAACAAAATGTTGTTATTGCAGGCCGTTGGGTCCTTGTGCTGTTCTTCATGATTTTTTTTGAGTTGTTCCTCAACTGTTTTTGTGTGTTTATCTGTGTCAGGCTGCATCCTACTGGGGATGACTGCTGTCATCAAGGAGTGTCATTGCTAGTGTCTAGATGGGTGCTACATGTCTAAGTAACATCCACATGAATGCCAGGTCCAAAAGGGTTCCCAGCAGAACATTGGATTGTCACAAGATGGTCGATGTTATTCACTTCTCTGTGGTTTTAATGTTGTGCCAGATCAGTGTATGCGTCTGTGAGAGTGCATGTATTGAACGTGTGTACATTAAACCCAACGATTCCCTGTGTGTGGGAGTATTTGCACAATGAAGTGTCTGAGTAATGCTTCCTGTCACTGAGTATGTTCAGCACTTTTCTGTCATTGTTAAGATTGTACCACACATTCTGCACACAGATTACAGTTCGCCCTCTGCTCTTTTGAACTCCTTATTGTCCAATCAGCACCGTGTTCTCTTATTTTTATTTATTAACTTAGTTCACTGGTGGGTCAGTGGGCCATGCTGCCAAGACTGTCAAGCAGAGCTAGGTGGAAACCATCACCAGTGCATACCGGTATTTCGTGGCAACAGAAATGGATTTGTAGGACAGCTAGCTAACCACTGTTTTTAAACGGCATTAGTAAATGATTTATCAAGCCTTTTATTCTTCATACAGTGGTGTAGATGCATGGAAATGTTACTGCCTCCAATCCTGTGTTCAGTAATTGGTCAGACCAGAGTCAGCCACAATACGTAGGGCCATGCAACAAAAACATTTCAAGCATGTAGTAGGATGTTGCAATGCCAACCATACAGTGCAAATCTTTTTCCAATTTTTTTCCAGCCAGGCCCCTCCACAAGTTAAAGCTACTTTGTTGTTTACAACAACAGGCATAACACCTTTCTAACATTGTCTAGGTCCACCTTTTTACTCAACAGTTTACTAAACAGTTGTGACTCATCAGAGAATAGCTATGGGACACATAGTCATCAGAGTAGTCTTCATGGGTGTCATTGCTATGGGGTGGGGGTGCCTGGTCTGGTCTAGGTGGATGCTACATGTCTAAGTAACATCCACATGAATGCCAGATCCAAAAGTTTCCCAGCAAAACATTGTATTGTATACAAGATGGTCAAGGTTATTTACTTCTCCTGTCAGTGGTCATAATGTTATGCCTGATCAGTGTATGTCTAGACAATATGGCAGCACCAGACAATAATATATTGTCACATAATGATAGTCTGCCATACTGAAGATCTCCTGCAGGAGAGGAACTGTATGTGTCACATTATATCCAGTTTCTTTAGTTGTAGATGAGCAGGTTTATGAGCCAAGAGAGTCGATGTTTGCCAGACAAAGTTATATGTGTTTGAAACTGTCCAGAATGTGGTCCAGAAACTGTCTTGAAACTTGGGAGGCCACTGTGACAAAATGATAAAACAAAATGAAAACAGAGTGGTTAATAGTTATCCTGTCAGTCTTTTCTGGGTAATAAATGTCATATTTGTGCACTGACCTAATTTTTGACAGAATATGACAATTTATTTGATTTCTGCTCTCACCCTGCAGGGACTTACAGTAGAGTGCATCCTAGCGACCATTAGCAGCCACTGTTTGTCATAGGATATTTAATACTCCAGTAAGCATGCAGCAGACAGAAGCTTAATCAGCTTTTCTTTTGGATACACAAGGGACAGACAGGGGTGTAGATTTCAGTGTTAAATAATTCAGTGGGGTGTTTTGTGATGGGGATGGTTGCGTTTGTTTGAGTTGTTGTATGTGTCAGCAGAAAAGGGGAAGTTGGTTAATGTGGAAAGTTGATACTCTACCTGTCTGACCAGCATAAGTGCGACATGTCTGAGGGAAGATGTGCACTTACACACACATTTTTTACAACATGCTGTGTGACTGTATTTTTTCTGGTATTATTTATTTCTCTATATAGATTTTAACACACATTCTTTCTTCTCTTTTTGTTTTCTCTTTCAGAGACAAAGAGAAAGCGGATGATATAGACAGCAACCTGAGGTCCTCCACCAGAGAAGGTACATCACGCACACACATGCTTGAACAAATGCACTTACACATTAAGAGAGTGTCTCTCAGCCATGACAGTCATGTTTGAACAAGACCTCACTGTAATCTGTGGCTGAGGCACATCAGCCCAGCAACAATGTTGTGATTTAGATGATTATGACTAGGATTAGCCTGCACTTGTTATTTAAAGCCTGAAACTGTTTCCCTTGAAAGCTGTTGGCTTTCTAGTTCTATAAACTTTCAACAGGATTATTTCTGGTTGTTGAGAGGTTCTTGAACCTTTATGTCAGCTTATGTCAGGATAAATCATATTGATGACATTAATGTAGATTTCCTGAAGAATGTATCTCATATTTTAAATGGCAAAAATCTGAAAAGTCACCGCATCCTCTTTAAGTGAGTGTAATTAACGTAATGTTAAAAGTAATAGACGGTTTAGGCTTCTGCATCAATTTGACGCCCAACACAGACCGTAACGCAGCTCCCCAGAAATGTGACTACGGAGACATAGACTGCAAGAGCTGTAGTTGGTCCGCTTGATAGTAGTGTGTTACTGCTTTAGTATTTCCAACTGCTTGTCCATTTCCTCAATTTTCGAATTGTTTCAATTGTTTTGGATCAATAAAGATGGAACACATTGCAGAAAGGTTAGCTGATGAGGTTCAGAAGTACAAATGAGTTGACTTTTGTGAAAATTTCAGTCACCATTATAGAAAGTGAAGTAGGAAGTAGAAACAAAAACGAACCCCACTGGCAAATAAGGTTTTGGTGCCTTATTTTTTTGGTGCTGCTTTTACAGATTGAACCAGACTGACAAGCGCAGTATAAATGTATAAATGGCTTGCACTAGCATCAGCTACATGCACAGGTTACAGCATCTAGTGCCACAGAGGCATAAACTCAACTGAAGTACTTACCAGTTTCCATGATCAGTATGAAACACAATCTATGAATACCTCTTAAATTCATTTGCTAATTATATTTTACTTTTGGATTATAAAGCCATTTGAAAAAGGCATCAACGAGTCTTTCATAAAAAAACACACATGAAGCTAGCAGGTCGAGTTAATTTCATTCCTCATTTGCAAAAGTTGTTTTTTGAAATAAGCTAAATGTTGTATAAAGTCTTCTTCTTTACTGCTTTTGTTGGTTGTGCAACGTTTCTGGGTGTGTTATGTTGTTCATCTGTTGATGGGTGTAACAACATGATACCAACAGCAGGATATGGTTTGCACCTCTCACATTACTATGCATGGGCTCCTTTTAATAAGTGGTGTCTTATTCATAAAACCCAGCTCCAATCAGCTTTAATCAGTAAACTCAGAATGAGACAGGAATCTCACTTATTCAAATAAATCCTGTTTCTCAGTAATATATGCTTTAATTTATGTGGGCTGTTAAGTGTGTAAGTATTTTTGACTGAGGACTGTACTTTTCAGAGCTTTGTAGTACACCATATTGCAGTCAGAAGTAATTTGGTGCGTCTGTTTGCTCCGATTTCTTTCTGAGCAGAGTCTGTTTGAGACAACCATAAAGCAGAGGAGGGAATTCAAACAAGGATCTCATTTTGGTGCTTTAAGTGCGTAGAATTAAAATTTTAATTATGAAGCTCAAAGGGCCTTGGGGCGGTGTTGCAGTGTGCAATGGGAATGTTTGAAATGAGGTTTAAATAGGGCAGTGGGCTTTGTGGTGAGTTACTGTCACTGACGACTGCTTTTGGGAGCACGTATCCTGTAAAGCTAATACGTCACACTGTGTGGGAAGCCTTGAGCATTCAGGTAAAGCTCACACAGTGTTGATGAGAAGTCCAAAAAGTTCATCTTCTTCACCTTCACTTTCTTTTGACCAAATTGAAAAATAGACAAATAAATTTGCAAGGTTTAGAAAATACAGAATATAACGGACATTAGGCTTAGATCCCGGTCTGCATTGGAAACATGTTAATGCTAGGATAGCAAATGTTTTCAATGGACATTAACAGAAGTATTGGTGTTGCTAACGTTTTCACTTGGTATATTGGTTAGCTTCTTTAAAGGTTAACCTGGAGAAACAGTTTACAGTAATATAACAACAGATATTGTCAATCTCTTCACGCCACATAAAATACTCACTGCTGAAGCACATGGAACCTACTTTTGTGTTGGATGTAATCTGCATGAGCATTGCACAGAAATATGTGTTACAGTCAGTATAATGTCAGATGATGGTGAAGGCAAAACAGGTTCATTACATCTAGTGTGTTTGGGCTTAAATACAGGTGTCTTTTAGTGCAATGGAAGAAGATCAAACTGTAGCCAGGAAGTGGTGAAATGCAAACGCTGATTGTTTACCAGACCTCATGGATCATCATACCGTCTGATGTTTCTCCTAATGCTCACCATCTAGTCTTTTCAGTTTCTGATCAATCGGCAAATCGGTGTAATAACAATTTGCAATACAATATTATCAGCATTTGTGCTTCCAATCCTGAGTGCGACCCTAACCCTAACCTAATAGCTATTGACCCAATAAGTTGACTGACAGGGAAGTACAGCATTTCCTGATCACGCTAATCTGGCTTTGGCTTTAATATTATTTAAACGGCTGAAGAGATTTCAGCATTATTTCATGTGGGTTTTTTTCTTTTGTTTTTTTTGTTTGTTTTATTTCGTTTTAAAAAGTTGGTCATTCTTTTTCCAGGAAGTTTAATTTTTCTTCTTTTTATATCAGAGCTTCTTGTAAGAAGATCATGCAAAGGGAAGCGCCATTTGTTTTATATAGATAGATTTCTTTGTATTGTCATTTTAAGCACTTTCTTCTCAGAACTATCCTTTTTATGTTAAACCCTACGGGAATAAGGACAGTCAGAGTTTCCCCATTTTCATTTCAGTCCACGTAGAGAGGAACTGAGTAGACAAATAAAATTCCCTGTGTATTTATTACTATACTGTCTGGCATTGCGCAAGATGAACACATGAACATGTATTTGTGTTGTCACAGGTTAGCCCTCTGCCCTGTAGGCACCATGCAACGACTTGAAGTTAATCTGTACTGCAGCTCACACTACTGCTGCTAAACTATCATATTACACTGTATTACATTACATACGTACCAAATTAAATTTGAGATATTTCTGCACACTTCCACGCTGACTCCCTCCCATCCTCTCAGGTCTCCCAGTGTTCTTTCTTTATTGTTTTTTTTCTCTAATTTCCAAAATGATGTTTGACATCTGTATTATGGGTGAGCTAAAATAAAAGTGCATTGGCAATGGCTAGGTGTACCTGATAAACTACGAGTAAGCATTGCTGAGAGACTCCTTCACATTGGGACCCGTCACTACAAAAAAGACACATATATAATTAATATTATGATGATTACATTACCAGTAACATTTTCTGGTATTGTGCTACGTGCCATTTGTTATCTGCTCTATGTGTTGTGATTTTCCTGCAGAACAAAGTGAAAATGGTCTTCTGTTAACATGTGTATAGCCAGTGTTGAATGTTGGTTCCAGCAGGCAGTGTTGTTATAATGGAAGGAATCCCTTTATACATGACATTCATTTCATTGTGTTATTTTCTATTATGTTTCCATGTTTAGCCCAGTTAGCAAATCAACAGGTGTTCCATTTACTCAGATAAAAATACTTGTCATGATGTTGTTTTTCCTCCAAGTGTATGTTAAATTCTCAGGTTGCTTGGGTTGGATGGCTGCCTGTTGTTTCATTTCCACCTTGTTTGCTTCAGAAACAAGAAATAGAAGAGAAAGCTGTCTGAGCTGGTTTGTTTACCTCAGAGAAGGAATAAGAGCCACACTCAACTGTCACAAGATATTGTTGGAGACATGAATTGGCATGTCTAACTTGCTTAGAATTCTGCTTGGATTATTTGTAAATCGGGTTTCTGCACTGTTAAATACTAGGACGATGTTAGTCATCTTTGCGCTGAGCAGCTGCTGTATGGCACAATTTTGAGGATGCTGTATTACACAGAAGGGACCGACAGCAGTAATTGTAAGGGGACGGTTAACCCCAACATATCAAGCACTACAAAGGGGGACACGTTAAAGTTAGTTTGTCAGTTACCTGGCTGGCTAACATTAATAATGACAAATGGTTAATTATTAGAGTTCATCTTTATAGCTTGTCAGTGTAAGATCAGATATATGTGTTGTATTGCTCAGTTCTTGACACAGCTGTGATGGATGCTTTGCTCCCTATAAACAGTAGCCTTAACATGCGTATCGGAATGCAGCACAGCTTCAGTTTCAGTAACCTCGCCTCAGTTTCCTCAAGTGTTCACGTTTATTTGACTCATTAGTTGTGTTAACATGCACACAGCAGTCTGACTCATAAATCACTTCTCTAGAGTTTGTTTGTGACTCTTATGTAGTACGGGAAATGATGTTGGGAAGTTAATTATATTTAACAGTTTATTGGGCATCTCTTAAAAATATGTTACTGAGGCATTAAAATTAAAATGACTGAAAAGGCTGCTTGTACTAGTTTTCTCTGCGCCTTGATTGTCACATAATCCATTGACTCATCGACAGTAATGTTCTCTTTAGATCTGGTTGTCAAGTCATTGAATTGTTATAAATGCTAAAACTATCAATTGTAATGTTTAGCAGGTGCCTGAGGGTAGTATAACCAGAATCAGACACAAGAATACTGTTGAGGAACATGTAGCCGCGGGTTTGGGGTTCGCCCAGTAAAAATGAGACAGCTACAGTACATGTACCAACACGACACCTTTACAGTACAACTTAAGAAGTGGGTGAAACGTTAAAGTAAATCAACACTGCCCCCTTCTGGTACAACCACATATTCAATCAAAACTGTCTTGGAGCTGATAATCAGACCCAATTTGTAACTTACTCAGAAATAAGGCGGTTACTATAGGAACTGTATGCATAGCGTTATTATTTGGATTGTCAGTTATATCTGAACTAGCAATGCGTGCAAACTGCAGAATGAATACCATGATTGGAAAAATTCGACCGCTCGCTTGGGGCTGTGCAGAAAAATGCAGTATGATTATCATGTGCACACTCCAGCACAGTGTCTCTTTTGTTGTCACTTCGCTCTATGACTTAAGTCAAGAGAAGCTGGATCTCTATGTGTGAGAAGAAATGACTGTACAGTATCAATCTGAATCTGAACCACATGGCCTAAATAGACAGACTTTCAAAACATATGTTTGTTTTGCTGATTTAAAAGTATTCCTCATTGTCTTCGGATATCACTTCTTTTCCCCCCACGTATTATAAATGAGATCTGGTTTGATATTTTCAATTTCGTTATGCTACTTTAATTTGCTTCCCCTTGACGTGCTGTGACGTTCTGTCTTTTACCGTAACCGTCGTCCCATATTATGCTACTGTAAGTTCAAGGCCTGCTGTGATTACAGAGTTTGTGACCACCCTCCATGGCCGGGGAGGTAGACTTCTCCCTGGAAATTGCTACCTACCTCCTGCTTTTTTTCCTCCAATAAAAGCTTTATAGAGTGTAGCTATAATTTAAGACCTACATCTCTGTGTTTCACTGTGTTTAGAAAGGCTTCAATCCAAAAGAGCAGAGAAACTGGTTCAGATGCTCTGTTTTGTTGTACAAGGGTGGGAGGAAACTTTGCTTTCTCAGCCTTCTTCACTAACCAGGACATGCATACATACTCACAGCTGCACAGTGTGAAGACGGTAACTTGCTTGCATGCTGAGTTGGAATATAAGTTCTGTAAAATTATGCAGAACTGATTAAAAAAATGATTTGGTATCGTTGATTGGAGAAAATTTGCGAGGTCGAGCAATTAATATGGAAAGAGGAAATAATAAAAGTTGATTATCTGCTGCTTCTGCTTCTGTGATAGTAAACTGAACATCTTTCAATTTTCTAATTAGTAGCTCACACAATTTTTCATTTAACTGATTAAATGAACTTTGGAATAATACAAGAGAAGGAGACTGAATGGAAAATCCTACTGTCATTACTACGGAATTTTTTACTAGACTTTCTATGCCCACTAACAAGTCATGTAAAACATAATGATACCCTAGCTATGCTTCAGCGTTTAGACAGGTTCACAGTTTAGCTCTGACACAGTAAGTCAGCCTCTCTGTATATGTTATATACCACAAAGTCAAAGTGAAAGCATCAGCAACATCACAGTTGAGGTTGCGAAGTCCTAAAGCCTGTCTTCTCTATTTCTATGCACAAATCGATGTGTTAAACTGGTCTGAAATGAGTTTAGGTTTGAGTCACACACCATTACAGTTACACATTAAAGTCCACATTGAATGTATTTTGTGTGAACATGTACTGCGTATATTGGGTCTTTTTGTCTGTTTATTTACCGCTTTATTTTGACCATCAGGTTTGCTGGAATGGGTAACCTGCTAAAAGTCCTAACAAGGGAAATAGAGAACTATCCACACTTTTTCCTGGACTTTGAAAGTAAGTGTGGCAGGGGAGTGGAAAAAAAGATGGATGGAGAATGAGGTGTAACCTGCTCGACTGTTTGCTTTCTGTCAGCTGGTCTCTGCTCTCGGTGACGTCACAGTGAAGGGAGTCTGCTTCTGTTCCGCGCTCTTCTCCTTTTCCTCTCCTGTGTCTTTCACTCGGTCCTGACCTCCTGCGCCATCGTCTCGGATCAAATAACCTATTTGATGACTTTTTAACATCACACATGCTTTTCTTCCTTTCTCTTTTTTCTCTCTCTTGCAGAAACCAAATGGGGAATCTGTTAAAAGTGCTCACTTGCACAGAGCTTGAACAGGGGCCAAACTTTTTCCTTGACTTTGAAAGTGAGCGCTGCTTCTGCCTGTCCTTTTCTAGACCCTCCCGCTTCTTCCCTGAATCACTCTTCCTTTATCCTCCTTTAGCTGCTCTGACTGGTCAGGGGTCAGCCCATTCATTGTCAACCTTACTCCTTTGCATTTCTAATGTTGCCTCTGAAGGCCGTTATTATTATTCATGATGGATTTCAGTATGGTTTTAAAATAGGAATTCTATTGTCCTCCTGCCAGGTTGAAGAAGAATGGATTTGACCCTTGACCAGTGCTGTCTGCTTTTACTAACCTGTGTGCATGCATGCCCTATTTGTGCACTTATGACACATCTTATACAAGTTGCAAAATGCAATGATTACCGTTGAATTGAGACCCATTTCTAATGTAATAATTTATGTTTTATCTCTGCCATTTCCCCTTGTTTGTTCTGTAGTTGTTATTTCATTACATAATCAGCATTAATTCAATCTAAGATAGAAAACATTCCTCCACATTTCCTCACTGCAGTAACCACATTACTGCTCCTAATGTTCACAAATGGACAAATGAGATTATTTTTTTATTAAAGCAAACAAATCTGCTTTGCCCTTTTTCTGAAACCTCCTACAGGAAAAAAAAAAAAAAAAGCACAATACGCCTCCACAGTGGCATTTCAGCTGCTCTCACAATGTAGCCAACCTCAGGCTTTGTTTGTTCAGCAAAGAGGAAGTGATGGGAGTGGAAGGTTTTTGAAATGCAAAACAGACCCCAGACACAGAGTTTTAATGCCAGCGACGCTCTATATTTAGAGCTGTTCTTTTAGAGCGGGACTCGTCTGTGGCTGTGGCAGCTAAAGCTTGAATTTCATACAGAGTTATTATCACTTTAGTTTTTAGATAAGTCAAAGATAGGCGGGTTCTGCAGAAGAAGTGAAAGCGATTAAAGCGCATGTCAAAGCATGCTCTGAGCAGTTGTGAAACAGAAAGTCAGTGAACCTAAGTAAGTCAAGCCTGGCTGAGCACAATAGAATTCTGTTTATTTCAACTACTGGCTGCTGGCATTAAAAAGATCTGTTCCTTTTTTGGACTTGTGTCATATACTAGGTTGTACTTTAGCTCCATCCATTAGCCTGTTAAAGCATGCTTTGGATGACACTGCCATTACACTGTTGCAACACACTGTGTACATCCATACAGCTTTTACAGTCAAGTATGAAAATCTTGCTGCTTTAATCCTCAGAGAATGTCTTTTATTCATAAAAAATGTTGTATTTTAAGCTTAGATGCAGTAAATGCATCTTGTCAAAGTGTTATCAGGTGTATTGAAACATTATTAAGCTGAATTTAGTTAATATCTAGACAGTTTTGCGCTTATGCAGGCATCAGACTTTCAAATGAAATGCACCGATGTGGACGGTATAGGCAGCAAATTTGTGTGGTTGACTGCAGCAAGAATCACATGATGACATGCAGTGAAATAGTGCTTTCAGCTTTTACACACAGTTCATTATTCATTTTTGTTCTTTAATTTTCACTCATCTTCCGAGGACGACAGATTTTCAAATGTAAATTGATGGATAAAGTGATGAGTTTTTAGTGGCAAAAAACATTCTGCACACATGCCCCTGTTCTGCCCGTGTCCCTGTGTTTATATAATTCATGCCGCATTACAAAAATATGAATAGTTCTACAGTGTAAAAGTAAATGAATGAGGATGGCAGAGGTAAAAATTTTCACTTAATATAATCTCTCTTTTGATGTGATGAGTTCATATAGTTTGTTTTTACACTGATGGCCATTGGAGTTCGTCTGACTATTGTTTTCTTGTGTGTGTTCTTGTGTGGATGTGTGTGTGCGTGCATAAACGTTTTGCACGTGTGTTTGCCTTGGTTTGCACTTGTGTGTTAGATGCACAGCCGACAGACGCAGAGCGTGATGTGTGGAACCAGGTGAACGCCGTCCTTCAGGACTCTGAGAGCATCCTGGCTGGCCTGCAGGCGTACAAAGGGGCAGGCCAGGAGATCAGAGATGTAAGGAAACACACATGCCTACATGTCTTTCATTACTTGGAGAGAAAGTAAAAAAAAAACACTGTGCATGTGAGCAGAACAACCTGCTGAACCTACATATATTCAGAATCTAGTTGTGATAAACTGGATGTTTTATAGTTGATATTGTTCTTTCCAGGCGATTCAAAACCCGAGTGACCACAGGCTGCAGGAGCGAGCCTGGGACTCAGTCTGCCCGCTGGTCATCAAACTCAAGAAGTTCTACAGTTTCTCCCTCAGACTAGGTAGAATTTTGATTCACTGAGAAAGATTAAATAAAGATGAGGTTTGACTGTGTCAGGCACAGTGTGTTTCTGAAGAAGGAAACTGTCTAATTATGTCGTTATTTCAAACATACAGATACATGGCAGTCTAATAGATACTTTGAAAGTCTGACTGTAAACTAAGATTGTGCCTCTTGTTCTTTTATACATACTACATGACCAAATTCATTCTAAAACTGGATAGCACAGAGTTCAGAGTTTTGTACCAGACCTACATCTGCTGATATCCATGTGTCTTTAGAGGAGGCTCTGAAGAGTTTGTTGGAGTGCCTGACATGCCCGCCCCTCACGCCTACTCAGCACCTGGAGAGGGAGCAGGCGCTGGCCAAACAGTTCGCCGAAATCCTCCACTTCACTCTGCGCTTTGATGAACTCAAGGTCAGCTGGAAACACAGAAGGGAAACTCACTTGCACACATGAAGTCTTAGTTTTACTATGTTGCTTAACTGCTGCCTTTACATGGACAATACTTCTTCAGCCCGTTAGATATCTGTCTAATCAGAGATTCCAACAATAAGTGCTAATATGAACTCTAGATTAAATGATTTAATAAGATATACAGTGTACTTACATGCTCCAGTGCATCTGTTAGAGTTACTCTTTGTACCATGTGGTTCTGTCTGATGTAGAGCACCAGTCTGATGCAAATATTTCATTGTTGTTTGGTTTGTTTGACCGGTTACCGGTTGTTTGGTTCGTCTGTTTCTGTTTGAAAATGAATCAGTCTTTTCTGAATGGTGGTTAAATGAAGCTGGTTTGTTCTAACTAGGCTCCTATTCTAGTTATCAGTTCCATGTCAACATAGTATGTGTCACATACTATGCACTTGTATAAAACATTATTGTGCTGATGAATTGGTGGAGGCTGTATGCAAATGACTGCTTTCTTGTTTTCCTTCAGATGAGGATCCCTGCCATTCAGAACGATTTCAGCTACTACAGAAGAACCATCAGTCGAAACCGGATAAACAACATGAATGTAAATCTTTTTTCTATTCTTTATATTAAATATCTGCGTATGTGTATTCTCAGTCATAGAGGAAAACGTGACGCATAAAAGGATGCTGGTGTTGTTTTCAATATGACATCAAAATCCAAAGAACAAACTCATCAGGTTGCTTCAAAGCATCAACTGAAGATGATTCAGTAACCGTTTTATCTGACCTGATGCTGTAGCTGTCTGGTTTATGCTAAGCAGCTAAAATGAAGATGCTTAACATTCACTGTGATAGAAGCTGAACTGTGACAGCTCTGACACCTTTACTTTATCTGTGTTGTTTGTTTCTGCTTCCCTAGCTGGATATTGAGAATGAAGTCAACAACGAGATGGCCAACAGGATGTCTCTGTTCTACGCAGAGGCTACGCCCATGCTGAAAACACTCAGCACTGCAACCACAAACTTTGTGACAGAGGTGAGAGTGCCAACACTTAATGACTGTGAATGTGATCAAGCTACGACGGCTAACGGCTTGTTATTCAGTTGTGGGCATTGTTCGTTCATTTTCTCTCTGTGGCTTTTAGATTTTGAAATTTGTGACAATTGTACTGGATCTACACAAATGAAATAAATGAAATCTTGTCAAACATCTCCTCTAACTTTACAATCACATTTATGATTGCATAACAGAAAGTATAGCCTCTTGTTTTTACAGTAACTGATGTGTTTTCTTCACCAGTGAATTATTTGACTACTTGTGAAAGGTATCACTTAAAGTGAGGAAGCCACAGGCTTTTTAGTGTACTTCAGCTAATTGTTTGGTTTTTATGACCTATAACTTTATCACTGCTGTTATCAGCTGTCAGATGACCATAGTTAATGCTGGTTTGTTCTGTTACTGTTAGCTTTGTAAATATCTTACATGTTTACTGTATCAACTTCATAATTCTTTTGTGCCTTAAGTTCGTCCACACAAACATATTTTAGGTTTATTACGGTTAAAAAATCCCCAATAATCATTACTAACAAGCATATGTGATAATGTACCTGGTTTGTATGTTTCTGTAGAACAAGACTCTTCCACTGGAGAACACGACAGATTGTCTCAGCACCATGGCCAGCGTCTGTAAGGTCATGCTGGAGACACCGTGAGTTCGTCTAATCTAATCTGACACCTCCAGTCAAAAAAACAGAACTTTGATCCACTGAAAAGAGTTGGTCTCAGTCATGGTCTAGTTCATACGTGTAAAACATACGGCCTGGGGGCCAAAATCGGCCCACCAGAGGGTCTAATCTGGCCCGCAGGATGAATTTGCAAATTGCAAAAATTACATTGAAGACATTAAATGCAATTTCTCCAATAAAAGTAGAGACTGAGACCTGGAACTAAACAAATTTACATTTCTTTTTCTGCAGAAATTTCCAGTCACTAAATGTAAATTGTTAATGGTCAGGCCCCCTTGACATCAAACTGGGCTGTATGTGGCCCCTGAGCTAAGATGAGTTTGACACCCTTGGTTTAGTTGAACTAATTTATTTGTCCAGACTATTTTACCAGTTACATGATGAGTTACAGAGGGCTATTGTCTGAATGAAAATGAGCTGCGGTAGCATGTGAGAAGAGAGGAGTAGTGTTCATGCAGAACCAATTTGAATATTCTTCATTCATGTTTTTTAGCCTTGATAAATTTCAAACCAACATTACTGGTTTTCCAAAATATATGCCAACTCTTCATCACAGTTCAGACCCGGTTTTTTAAAATCTATGATGATTCTTATGTGATCTTATTTCCCTCCTTGTCTTTGCGTGTGTAGGGAATACTCGAGTCGTTTTAGCAGCGAGGACACGCTCTTGTTCTGCATGAGGGTCATGGTTGGAGTCATCATTCTTTACGACCACGTCCATCCCAACGGCGCCTTCAACAAGTCCTCCAAGATAGATGTAAGAGACTCGCACACAGACATGCAGTATAAAAAAAGAAAAGGCAGCACAGTGGATGATTTGTGATTCAGCTCTGGGTTGTCTGCGCTGTCATTCTGACTCTGATCATTTCTCTCAGATGAAAGGCTGCATAAAAGTCCTGAAGGACCAGCCAGCAGAAAATGTAGACGGCCTCTTGAATGCGCTCAAGTAAGTTCATTCACTCAACTTTGTCTTCTTGGAGTATTTATGTTTAGACTTTGGTTTGACACCAAGTTCAGATGTTTTTTTCACTGGATCATTCTCTGGTATTTAATGCATTATTTTTATATTTTACTTTTTATTTCTTAAAATTAAAAGGACTAAATATTAACATAACATTTATCCTCTAGCTTCTCTAGTTTGTTTTCAGTCACAACCAAAAACCAGTCCAACGTTAGCATGACCCATAGAGACACAGTTTTGTCTTTGCTGATGATGATGATGATGATTTGAACAAAACTATTTATTATATGTCATTTAGACACCCTTAAGCATCACATCTTAACTAAAACTGGTTTTATTTGTGGCATTTCATATCTTTCTTAATGTAAAATGCCGCTGCTTCTGTCATTTCCAGCAGGGCCCCTTCTTGCCACTGGAAACTGTGGCGGTTAAAGTTTAGTTGTGGTTTTGAATCTGGGTTAGATGTTTGCAACAGACACACACAGCTGCATGCTTTTGTTTTTGTCATGTTGCTATATTTAATTCTGACTTTTTGCAAATCTTATGAAGCACATCCGTCTTGATAATCTGGATTTTTCACATTGTTCAACAACAAAAACATATTATTTTAATGAACTGCATTCATACGCAGCCCAACTTCCAAGTGACTGTGTAGATCGTCTGTCCCGGAAATTTTATTTGAGAAGCAAAGCTGATTTCCCTGCAGACAGAACAAAGCTTCGGCTGCCTTGTATTAGTTGTTCTTGAACGTCCCACTGAAGTACACTGTGATTCTGTTTTCAGATTCACCACAAAACACCTGAATCACGAGTCCACTCCGAAGAACATCCGGACGATGCTCCAGTAATACTTGTTCTTTTTTATATATTATAAATAGATATGAAGAGGATCACTGCTCTGACCTCAAATAAGATGTATATGTTTACATTATTTAAAAAAGACTCGATGTTAATACTTGTGTGTATTTGCATAGTCATTCCCTCCAAGTTATTGAAACCTTCAGAATACGTACTTTCTACTTGTTAACAGCTGTTAATGATGGACACCTATCAGCCTTATAATTGAGCTTTGCAAAAGCTGCACTTGGGAATAAATGAACGCCACAGAAAAATGGCCTTTAACGAATCCTTTCAATCCTTTATTTGACAGCAGACCTCGTGTAGTGTGCAACTTTTTATTAAAATATCCTTGGTTCTTTGAAGCAAAATAAATCTTTTTTTGACACAGGTTCTTGTTGAAATCACAAACATGTTAAAAGTGAAGTGCTATCATCCTGTGTTTTCACTTGATCTTCAAAGAATGACAATATTGAAATCAATCAATGTTTAGTCAGCATTAAGAGTGACATATCTGTTGCAGTGAAGGGCTAAATATTGAAAGCAGATAAGGGACTGGTCGGTGTGATGTGTTGCAAAGAGCATTTCTGTTTTCTTTTTTTTAATTTGTTTTTCTTTTCTTCTTTTTTTACGTTCGGCTCTTGTATTTCTCTTCAAACTCCAGCCTTGTTTGCCTGTTAAAATAAATCCACTGTGAACATACAAACTTACTTTGCACATCCAGTAAGATCCAGTGTGTCAAGGTGTTGTTTAAAGAAGAGGTAGAGGTGACTGAAAATGAATGACCGAATCAAATCCCCACCAAATGTTACTCAGCCGTTTTTGAGTTTGCGTGAGAATCATTGTGTGTTTTGCCATCTTTTGAGTGACGTTTCTCTTGCTATTAAACTTTCTTTAAAAGAAAGGCCAAAAAATTACATTTTTGTTAGTAGAACAAGATTTTTAGAAGATCTTTTTTTTCCTCAAAGCTTTACACCTTTTTTAAAAAAAAAAAAATATTTGGATCTATTTCTTGAATGAATTGAATAATTGTTTCCACTGGAGGGAAAACGTGACCAGGATGAATTTATTTTTTTTATATGCCTTTTGATATTGTTTGAATTCATCACTGAAACTTTTATGGTGTCTTCTGAACATTTGAACAATCCTTAGCCTTATGGTTTAAAATAATATACACTCCAAACTTTGCCTTAAATCAAACTGTAACTGGTCATTTCTGCTGATCATAGCCTCGAGCCCCTTCGCTTTATTATGTATTACTAATATTCAAATTCAATCTACTAACATCACACCATTGATGTTTCCGATTGTCCTTTTGGTTCCATTTTCATGCAGCAGCTCCAAACTACGTTGGACAATCTGTTTTCTTTTTGTTTTGTTTTTTATTACGTCATTAAAATTGTGGTTGGATTTTACTATAGACTCTAAAGACCACTGGATAGGCCTCTGTACTAAAGGATTCAACAAATTTGTTTTATTTATTTTTTTCATCTTCAAACTGCTCTTACAATCTAACACCTCACAGTCATCCACCAACTTCACCCCTTAGCGTATGGAGATGTCTGTAGCTTATCATGGAGCACAACATGGCCTTAAAGACTTAGAATAAGACAAATGTTAGGACTGTGACACATGTAAAAACATTGATGCATTACACTGAACCATATCCGCATGATTAACGCGTCGGCCTTCACTCGTTAACATTAAATTAACACATTATCCATTTGAGGCCGTTGCTTCTGTTCCCATCTCCTGTATTTAGTAATATATACATACATGTGTGTGTGAGCCATACTTTCGATGCGATGTTTCATATGCAGCGAGTGAATAATACATGTCGACTTGGAGCCAGGTGTACGTATGATAGGTGATATTTCATATCTGACTGAAGTGGTTTTTAAAAGACAGAGACCACGTCGTCCGTCATGATTGATGTACACGGAGCTCCTCTCTAATGTGCTACTGTGTTTCGAATGCAAGATGATGTTCTGGATACTGAGACGAAATCGGTTGTGTTTTTGTCCTGAACTGACAGTTCTTGTTTGTTGGAGTTCACTGTTTATATAAATTGCTTTGGTATACTGAATGGGATGTGTGGATTGGATAATAAAGGTGGTACATTTCTTACTCAGACTGTTTCTTTCGGAATTCCTTATTTTCAGTGTTTAATACACAGCTAGCTCAAGATCATATCATTCTGAAACACCATGAAATCTGGAGAAGTTGATAAGAATAAGCGCCATTTTTATTTTAAATTCCATAAGTCATCAGTCATCAGCAGAACACTTCATATATTTAAGTATTTAAACAAACCTAGCTCATGCTAAATGCCAATTCCATGTAAATATAAAAAAATCATAACTTTCTGCCTGTCTGAACTTATAGTATTTTTTTTAAATATCTTTTTATTTCTAAGAAAGTCATTCAGATAACATAGAAATACTGCTCCTCAGTCATACAGTTAACAATTTTCCTCTGAGCATTAATCCCACCCCCCACCCTTAGAGGGATAACCCAACAAAACGCACAAACGTAAAAGTACAAATATTACTGGAAATAAAAATGGAAGAAGGATAAAAAAAAAAGAAATAATAGTAAAAAAAAAAGAACATACATATATATAAAAGAAAAAGACAAAAAATAAGAACTTAAAACTTAAAAAGAAATACAGTCTTGAACAATGCCTCCTGATAAGAGGTGAATCTCTGGATCTGGGCCTCATGCTGTTTGCTGTACTTCCGTTATCCTCCTCACGGGGGCGACATTCTTCACTTCCTTTGTTGTGTCTTCAATGCAGACACGGTCCAAGGCTGAACCTCGAACAGTGGTGTACCTGGGGTCAGTCACAATAATAAATTAGATCACGCAGATACAGTTTTTCTAACACATTTGATATTTTTGCATTGAAGCTGCTGTAACCCATGTTAATGATAATCAAAGTCTAAACGTCAATTCAGGAAATGAATTGACGTCTATGGAATGGGTTTTATAAGCAGCCCATTTATCCACATTTAATTAAATGTCAGTTGTTGAATTCTCAGAACGTGTGTGATTCTTTCACATCGCGTAATGGATCACTTCAACAACATGCATGTCTGGGGTAATTCAGAGCCTAATATCACTGTTAACTGTGCACATACATCAACTGTGGTATATTCAGTCCTCTGGCATGACAGATGAGTAGATGAATATCTTCTACAAAGCCAGACGGTTTCTCAGGAAATTTCCTTCTAGATCCTGGAGCTCATGTTTGGTTCTTGGGCTTATCTTTAGATATTTGTATTTGTATTTGTATTTTGAGTCCAATACTTTTGTATTTCTAATATACAGATATGCAGATGTTCCTCTACTCTGTAGAGGAAGGAGATGTGGAGCAGTGGTTGGAGAGGCAGCTTTGGGACTGTGAAGTTACGGGTTTGCATCCACCTATGTCTCCCTTAACCCTCCAAATGGAGTCAAATGCAATGTATCCAAGAAACTAATCTAAGTGGTTTCTTCACTTCTGAAGTCTGCTTGCCTTTTGGACCTTTCACCAATACTGTGAACCTTCCATTTGTGGAACTTCACCTCCTTCTAAAGCTGGGGTTTTCAACCCTAACCCTATAAATGTGTATGTGTGTTTAAAGACATTTAAATTTATGGGGAAAAAAATCAGGACCCTCCTGCGGTAACTACGTGGCCTGCCTAGGGGTCGCGGACCACCTGTTGATGACCTCTCCTCTAAAGAAACACGCCTTGATCGGAACCCTTCATGTGAAGACTATAAATGGTTGCCAGACTGGGTATAAATTTTCTTATTCCAGGAATATGTCCTGTTTATTAAGGATCTGAGTCAGTGGCTCTCTGCAAAGGTTCTGACAAAGTCTGACAAATATCTGCAGTAATCTGATCCAGAACACATCACCTATCTGTCTACAACGTTCCAACAGCATCTGGAAACATTTTGCTTCTGTTTGGACCAGTGAATGCAACCTACTAACTTGATTCATGAAAGATTTAAGACTTTCTTGCCACTGCTCTTCTCTAATCTATCTCCCGGGATCATCCTGCCACGTAGATTTCAAGTTTTCATGTTTCCACATTTGCTATCAAACTCTGGATGTGGCATCCTTCCACACTTCACTAAATATCTGTCCCTGTCACTGCAGATCTTGTCTAGAGCTGTGCAGCAAAGTGTTCTGTACGATTTAAGCTGCACCTCGCTCATCTTTGGTTAGTCTGAGGGCCACGTGTGTCTGTTCTCAGTCATCTGGGTCAAAGCTAAAACCAAAGGCCTCGTGGATGCCTACTTCAATCCTGTCTTCTTTCCTCTTTAAATGAACTTTAAGATGATTAAAAATCAGTTCTAAAGAAAAACAGGATTAGCGAAGCAGTTATCTGATGATTTCTGTTCTCTAGCAAATGGAAGTACTGACAATTTTTTTTTTAGTTAATGTTACACCTGAACATCTCCTAGTCCAACGGTCAGCTGTCCTCCCCTCAGGACGCTGTATCATAAAACTAAATGTGTTCTTTTCCCTGTCTGA
Source organism: Planiliza haematocheilus (assembly GCA_005024645.1). Classification (NCBI taxonomy): domain Eukaryota; kingdom Metazoa; phylum Chordata; class Actinopteri; order Mugiliformes; family Mugilidae; genus Planiliza; species Planiliza haematocheilus. The sequence continues at coordinate 951,369 of SRSE01000853.1, read as the reverse complement.
TCACATCATATTTAGCCTAGAAAACCCCGGGAAGTCTGATGTCTTACTGGGAGCACTCCTGTGTGAGCGCTGGGACGCCCTGAGCGCCTCCACGCTCAGCCGCGGCACCGGTGTCCTCACCGGCCTCGGACGGATCCCAGCATTCCACTGGGTCAGGCTGAGCAGGCTCTTTGCCGTCTCCGTGGTGAAGGGGTGGTCTTGACAGTGAGATGCCCAGGATGGACGAGTTTGCATCTGATGATGATGAGGTTGATGAGGAGGACGAGGAGCAGGAGGAGGAGAAAGAGGAGGAGGGGAAGGGTGGGGTCTGCAGTTGGAGCTGAGGAACATCTGAAAGAGGAGATAAACAAAATTTCTCTTGAAGTTAATGTTAATAAAAAAAAACTAAAATGTAAAATTCAGCATGCTTGTGCGTATTTAAGCGCATTAAATTATTTTCAGCAGTTCCTTTAAAAAATGGATGATGATTTCACCAAAGCCTGAATATTAAATGCCACAGTGTCCTCTATTTCACCCTCTCCACAATCATCAGCCTAATTTGGCTCTCCCTCTCCATCACCTCCCTCCCCGACCAGCTCATCATTAACACGTATCTGTGTGTAAACGCTGCTCCATAATGCATGATGCCTGCTGGTTGCACAGTCTCCAGAGGACGCCCCACGTTTATCATTCCCTTTGATTCAGACGGGGAGGTCACAGCCGCAGTGGGGCGGCGGCGGCGGTGATGAATGGAGCGTGCTTTACCAGCGATTTGGCTTTGCGTAGCTTGTAATTCATCTCGGACAGCGCCCTCCTCTTCCCGTCGCCTGGCTGCGATGGGCAGGTGGGGGCTCTGCTCTTCGTTTGCCTGGAGAGAAAGGCGGCTGAGTCGGTGAGGATGATGGCACACGTGTATGCACTGATGATATCTCTGTGACCTCAGCCTGCAAAATGTGCCTGCTGATGTGCAACCAACAAATCGCCTGCATTTAAATAGTGGTGCACCAATATTTTCGATGCATTCATTTTTTGTTTGGGTATTTTGTGACCGGCCCCTTCACACTATGTGGAAAAAAAATGAAAAAGGAAAGCGCTGTTGGGCACTGCCGCCGTCAACAGTCAGACTGCTGGATTTAGAAGCATTAGTGAGGTTTAGGCGGTAATGGGTGATTCTCAGTATGTAATCCCATCCACCTCAAAGGAGCTGGACAGCTGCTGGTGTCAGGGCTCCGTGCAGGCTAGTTCTGCAACATCATACCTAGAAAACCAATTTTAAAAAATGGCTTTGTGCGTGGAAGCCAAATCACAAAGGGCAAAGGGCCAAATGGGAGCATTACAGTATATGACAAGTTTATCTACAAATCTCTAGCTCTAGTATCAGTGAAAAGGCGCTGGAAAGTTCAGTCACAGCTAAAATAAGGTTTCAGCCGTCTAATCAGACGTAAAGGAAACATTTTAGGTGGAACTGAGAGCCATGGTGAATGGGAGCATGACACAAATTAGTAGTAAATATTAGGATTTAAAGGGTTCATCTGTCTCATGAACGTTCATTCCCTTTTCATGCTCTGGGCGCATCCCCAACAATATGGAGAGCAGAAATGACCGCAGCTCATTCAAAAAAAAATTGAATTTTTAAAACAGACTTGATTGACTGAAATTGTGGAGCCTGGTGCAAAACATAAAAAATTACTTTAATTAATGAGCAGAGAGACTGTGTAAATATAGAGTGGTTGGTTATATAAGGTGGAAGTTGAGGTTAGCACCTGCACAGTCCATTTATGTGTCACATCCACAGATAAATATAAGTATTTTCCTATGTATTATAGTTATCCGAATATTCCAATTTTCCATTTTTCCCTTTTCTCCAAGAGAAACTAAAAAAATCTTCTAAGGCCTCTCATAAAAATCTCTGTGTGTCTTAATTAATGCTGAACATGAACCACTCACTAAATCAGCGTGCAGCCTTACACTCTCAGCGTCTGTTCGATGGGGTCCAGGTTGTCCAGGTAGTTGAAGCGTAGTGTGTCTTTGGGACGTCTGTCAGAGTCTCTCCATGGTGGCAGTGCAGCTGCTTGCTTCTCCTTCTTCGGTCCTTTCCCAGAACTGCTGCTGAGTGGCTCGGTGGTGGACGCAGGACACTCCTCACTGTTGACAACTACTTCTGATGGCTCTTGGTGTCTAATACTGACTGCTGAACCATGTGGAACCACAAACTGCTGCTGAGATGAAGCAGTCTGGAGACAGACAAAGACTGAGTACTCTATCTTAGAGCACAAAAACATTATAATATAAGAATAAAAGCTAACTGTAGCTCCTGACCTGCATGGGGTTGAGTCGCAGTTCCTGGACAGTCTGGATGTAGTGTCTCTTCCAGACACCCTGCTCCAATGGTGTAGGGGAGAAGCTGATGCACCAGCCAAGCCTCAGGCACTTGGGCATCCACAGCTGGTCCAGCTCTGCTATGCTCTTCCAGTGCCAGCTGACCTGCACTCAGAGGATGAAGTCATTCACGTGGAACATTTCATAGAGAGGATAAAGGCTAGAGAGTGGACTGCAAGCCAGTAGACGTGTTAATAACCTGGGCACATCGACAGAGACTGCGCGGGTCCAGGAAGGAGAAGAGGTAGAGACAGAGGGCTCTGGGCAGGAGGCAGGTGAAGTCGGCAGCCTGCAGGGGGAGCTGTCTGCTCACACTGAGCCTCAGGAACCGGAGCTGATCAGTAGAACAGCTCTGCACAAAGTCCTGCAGAACCGCCTTCCTCTGACTGTCAGACCACCTGTCAAACTGATGAAGACATGGAAGAGGCTGTTCACACCTTATACTGTTAATGAATTGGGTAGGATGGAATACAAACTCCAGAGAGTTTGCACTTAGTGGTGTCTAACAACTAGAGATTTTCACCAATCAGGCATAACATTAAAACCACTGACAGGAGAACTATATAACATTGACCATCTTGTAACACTCCAATGTTCTGCTGGGAAACTTTTGGACCTGGCATTTGTGTGGATGTTTCTTAGACATGTAGCACCCACCTAGACCAGACCAGGCACCCCCACCCCATAGCAACAGCACTACTTGATGGCAGCCATCCCCAGCAGGATGCAGCCTGACACAGACAACTGTTTTGGAGGGACAAAGGAGACCTGCACTATATTAGGAAAGTGGTCATAATGCTATGCCTATTCAGTGTGTTGGTGCGTTACACAGCTCTCTGTTCTCACTGTGTAAAGGATCTCTAGTTATCTAACTCACCCACTTTGCCAGAAGACTCCGTCTCTCTTCAAACACCTGAGAAAGAAGAGAGTAGTGAACAAGCTTAGTATTTCTAAATATAATGCTTTTCAAAACCTTGGGACAAGCGTGATGTTATGATTCCTTCTCAGGACCTTAAAAGTTAAACTTTAAAGTTAGTGCAAGCTGAAACTTTAACGCACATCTTATGGTGATTTTTGCAAAAGCTGAGATCATATAAATTCTAGGTAGCTTAGAATATTCATTTAAAACATTAAATTAGTGATCTGACTATTTTATATTATCAGCAGTTCCATAAATGAGATATTTTTCCTGCTTCTCGGATGGTTTGAGGCTCACAGCAATATTCTATGGCTGCACAATAAATGAACTAGTGATAACTACCCTTTCCAGAGATAGGGCTATTTCGCAGTAAGCTTATCTGACCTTGCTGTTTGCCAGGGAGTTGTTCAGAGGGGTCCAAGCGCTCAGTTTGGTCTGCATCTTGGCGCTGTCTGCAGAAGATCTGGGTGCAAGTGGCATCTTGGAGTAATCGGGTAGAGATGATGCACTAAAATACAGAAAGTGAACATTTATTCTCATGTTTGCTGTGTGTGTCATTAGCTATTTTCCATTGCTGTTTGCTGTAGACGTAAACCCATTTTTATCTCACATAAAACTGACGATTGATAATAAGTAGGCTAATGGCTATTTTGTGAACTCCCAATCACTTTTTGCTATCACATTCCTCTCAAAACTCCAAAAATTCCAGCTGTAACCAACTCAGCATTCCAGCGTGAGAACAGGACACAGCTGCTCAGAACTGTACAACACTCTCGTCTGCTTTTTAACTCACCATCAGTCCTCCTCGGCCGGCAGAAGGAGATAAATCCAGCTCCTAAACACACTTTGCGTCTTTGTGCACACTCTGTTTGTGGCCTTTGTGTCCGTACACCCAACTCCTCGTCCCACTTCCCTCTGCACAGTTTACTTGTTTCCATAGCAACGTTGAGTGTACTCTCCTTACATGGACTGACTGTCACAGCCAGTCGCACACAAGGAGGGGGCTGCAGCAAAGCAAACCACAGTGGAGTTTGTGCAGCGTGGAGTGTGCAGGCGTCACTGGCTCTAATGATGACAAATGTGGTGCAGAAGGCCTGACACTGCAATTCCTACAGAGACCATCTGCCTCTCATACACTGATACTGCAAAATAATATGTTCACAGCGGGCATATTTCCAGGAGGGTGACACTGGGAATGTATTTTGGAAATAACATTGTCCTGTGCCCAATTAATAAATGTCATGCTACACTGACTGGGCATTTAAAATGAAATAGACAATTTTACATGTTTAAAATGTTTATATTTGTAATAATGCATTGCTATTGTTATTTTACAACAGCAATATAACTAATAGTCAAAATAGTAAGTCTAATACATATGGACCTCTTGTAATAATCACCATCGTCATGTCCATGCAACCATGAGTAGTGTAACCATGCGTGGTGTAACTACAACACTAAACAGCTGTAGGCCTCCTGATCAGTCATCCGTGGCCCGCCTTGCTGTTAAAACTCTTAGAGAACCAGTCGGAGAAGTTTTTCATTCAAAGGCAGGGGGGACTGCTCGTCCTCGGATGGGCGGTCGCGCGCAACTGAAGACAGAAAACCTGCTGCGAGGGAAGACGGAGAACTGCGTCAAGTATACACGCACACACACGGAGCAGAGCCGGAAATGAGACCATAATAGAGTGGAGATGTAAAGTGGGGGGAAAAAATCATTACAAATTAAAAGCTTTAGTTTTTGAACAAGAAAAAGTGCAACAAACGTCTATAAGATAAATGGCACCTGGGTGACACATTTATACTGTATTATCATTAAATAATTAACTCATTTGAGCCACTGAAATCTATTTTATGGTGTGTATTTAGTGTAACACTAGTAACTATGGCTGTAGTGAAGAATACAATATAAATAATAAAGTATCAAAATTAGAAATGCTCGTTTAAAGGCAGTCATGGAAGTAGTATTAAAAATACAACTGTCAAATTAAAATAGTTGGTTACACAATGCTTAAAACAAAACTTTCACAACTTTATTATTTGAGCCCATACACTAAAAATAAAATTCCACCACCGCCTCAACATTTTTTTTAACAAATGTTGTGTGTTTTTTGTTTGTTACTTACTTTTTTCTCTGAATAAACTGTATTTGTTTGTTTCTTGTCTCCATAAATCCATTTTCAATTAAGATTTTGTTAGTGAGGCTTTTAATTTGACAGGACGGGGTGGAAGCCATTTTGAAAATCTCGCTTGCTTGACTTGCTCGATAAGGAGGGAGGGGGAGACGGGGAGACGGGGGAGGAGGACAGAGAGAGGACAGGAGGAGAGGAGGAGAGGAGGGTGCTGGTGGAGGGACATTCACTCATTGTTACCAACTCGAGGAGCTGCGGAGACCCCGTCGCTGCACGTGAATTTTCGGGACTGCGTTCAGGTAAAGTTGCGTTTATTTCTCCATGCCTGGTTCACATTTATGAGCGGAGCGTTTCTCCTGAACGACCACCTCCGTCGCCGCCCGGCTCGGTGCGGTGAATTACAACACCGGCACGGAGCGGGCTGCATATGCTACGGTTACTCTCAGTCAGGATGAACTAACCGTCATCTTTTGTCTGCGCTGCGCTGCTTGACATTTCTATCTGTGAAATGTTTTAAATTTCACCTGTGAATGTGTTACCAGCGTTAAAAGAGATACCAGCCGCCGCGACGAGCCTCCCGGTAACGTTAGTTAGCTACTCACATTTATGAGCAGCAATTAATTTATGAATTCCCAGCCCGGAGCTATAGGAGGAGCCCGTTAACGTTGACGCACAGGTAGATAATGGACGCACTAATGTCGCATTAAGAATAAACTTTAAATGTAGATTTGTTTGTTTGACACCCCTTCAGAAGACACAGGTGAACAAGAAAGTATTATTATTTATGTTGTCCGTGTCGGTGAATGAAAAGGTATCGGGTTGTCATGGGTGTGTTCTGTCATGTAACTGTAGCAGTTTCCGTTATGGAAATAAAATGGCGAAATAAAAAACGCCTAAAATAATTACCTAAACTGTTTCTGAGCTGTTGTTAATTTATATTTTACAATTACACTGATTTATGACGGAAAAAAATAGATTAAATTGGAAAAAGTAGTGTAAAAAATAAAATATCTATGTAAATTCTTATTATAATGTTAGTTTGCATATTTGCCTCATATATGACCTTTTTTAAATTAATATATGGCATTTATTTAATACTATTAATGTTATCATTCATCTGGACCAGCGACTGTAGTTTTTGACCAAAAGGCTGTTTTGTTCACTAACAAAGTGAACAAAACAGCCTTTTGTGTGTAGTTCCACAATTCATTTGTATTTAGTCTAATTTTCAGTTTCCTGTTGGTTTTCAATGTTTATTTAATCTCAGCAAAATATACTACAAATGTTGATTCATCTGCAAATATTGAGTCATTGTTTGTGACATTATTTTTCTGGTTGCAGATTATTTCCATCCGAGCTTGTCATTGATATTCCCTACGAAGCATCACCGCTGTTGGTCAAGGCACCAGGAGAGGGAGGAGTGTGAGTGCAGCATCTTAAAGGCCTGCGGCATCTCTCAGGTGATGGAGGCCTTGTGACACGGTGTGGGCGACGGCTGGAATCTCCACGGCGATGGATGCGGCCAGCTTCAACCATGTCTGCGTTGCAATATGCTGCCCAGTCCATATTGTTTCTCTGTGATCTGATGAGGAGTAACAGATTACCAGTCAGTCCATAAGCCTTGTGGTTTGTCCTTTCCTGGGGAATCATCTCAACCAGCCGTTCCCTGTGTCTTTCATCTCCTGTACTCACCAGTCATGGGTCTCCTGTGGGTGCTTTCTGTGTCCATGCTGACCGCGTGCGTTGCCATCCCTATGGACGCTGCGGCAGGGAGCCACAGTCTGTTCACCTGTGAGCCCATCACCCTGCGCATGTGTCAAGGGCTGCCCTACAACTCCACCTTCATGCCCAACATACTGAACCACTACGACCAGCAGACTGCCGCTCTCGCCATGGAGGTACAGTACACTACTGACATGTGATAGAAAAAGCTTTGCCCAGGCTTCAGGCTTATTTGTTAGATTTTGGATGATGGTGCAGATATTTACTAGTTTGTGCTGATAATAAAAAAAAATAGATAATTTTAAAATGATTAAGAAAAAAAAAAAAAACGTGTCCGTCCCGCAGTCCTGTCATTCAGAAGTAACAACAACAATGGAAATCACTCAGACATAGTCATATGAAATTGACGAAACGAAACATATCATGGCTGATGTACAAACCTACAGCACACAAAAAAACAACAAAAATTTTAAATTGAGCATAAAATACAGCCTAAATGTGTGAAAATCTATTAATTTTAATTTTAATTTGAAACAATACAATAAGCAAATAGCAATGAATTAATTGTAATTGATAACGTTACTGATCTAGCGTTATTTTTAAATTGTGGCCCGTGCATTAAAATATAGAACAGTCAATATTTTGATGTGGTAATGCTCAGTAAAGTAATTTTATTCTTTTCCATTGGGAATTTTGAAGTAAAGCTCAATTGTTGTTTAATATGGTTATGCTTATATTTATTAATTACTGCTGATGCAGTAAATAGGGTGTTTTTCTAAAATCTAACCTAAAATTTTAGTCATTTTTCAGCAACATCATTTTTTGACCGTTAAATTTTTCTTTCAGAATTATTTTTGTTTTCTTATTCAGAAGCATTTGCTGCTGTTTTATTCCCCTTCCAAAAGTTGTAAAGAAGGAACAATTACTTAAAATAGCATAGTATAGTATGTATATTTCTTTCCAATTGTGCCCTTTTCTCATACATTTGCTCTCTCAGTGTACTTTCCTGCTATTGATAAATATTTTTGACCTTTCTTTTTATTTGCTTTTCTAGAGCTGAAACAGTTGGTCCATCATTGGAGTAGCTCATAGAATCAAAATTAACTGGTGAAATTTTTGATATTGGATTTATATCCTTTGCTCATTTTTAATACAGTCAGTACTTTTGTTCTTGATATTTTTCTTTGTCCTTTCTCATACTGTCTTTCTGTGTGACCTTTTTGGAGTATTTTTCTTCACTCTTGTTCTTTGTTATGGTGCAAGTTTTTCTGGTTGTGAGGTTGACACATTTACAAGCACAGAAATGAACAATAACGGACTGCCTTTGTATCTGCATAGACAGGTTGATAGATAGAGACGTAACACAGGTCAGGGCAACAGAATTGTTATCTAATTAGTGTGTCTCGTATGAATATGTGGTTCAGTGCGTCTGGTGCACTGCCTACCCCATGGACATCAGTAGCCTAGATAGCTATCACCACAGCTAACTATGTGCTGAGAGTTGGTAAAATCTAAGCGCTAGCCTACTTAAATGTGTCTCCTCTAGCTCCAGGGACTAGAGTGTATTACGAAAACATTAAGCTTAAAATTAAGTTTTAGTCCCTTCAGGTCATGAAAACAGTGCATCGTTAAACATCATAGATTTAGCTGGGTGAGTTGTCCTGAAATGGATTCTGGCTGCACATCTGGCATGTTGACATTCAAAGTGATTTACCCCAACATGTAGGGATTCTTCACATCAGCTGTTGTGAGCTGCAGCTATTTTACATAACAAGCTTTTGAGGAGTTAGTCAACTAAGCCTGAGCATAAAGATACAAAACAATTTTTTGTTTCAGTTGGTGGATTAAAGCTCAGATGTTAGTGTTTAGTCCACATTTCAGCTTCTTAGATAACCTATGGATTTACCAGCCCAGCATCAGACTGTTGTTATGGCCGTCTTATCTTCTTTGAAACGTTGAGTCAAACACAATCATGGAGCAGATGCATCTCCTCGTTAACTTAATCCCAGCCTTTATATAGGCTGATCCTCTGCGAAGCTCAATGTATCGAGCAATTACTGGCCACTCTGCACCAAAACATTAGCTTGGATGCTTTGTTGGCTAAACTCTCTATCAGTGTGTGCCTATCAGTCCGTTACGTTTAGAGTTTATCCATTCTCAAGATCATGTTCCCATCTACTCACACTCCCTCAATCACTTTTACCCTTCGACCCTGCCCCAGCCCTCCTGGCACAGCAGTGATGTCCATGTGCGGCACCCTGCCGACCATCTGTGCCAGCTCCGCTTTGCTGTATTCAGCACAGACAAACTGAGTGAGACAGAGATCGAGAGGTGGAGGGCGGGAGGAGCAGTGTGCCACGAAAATCCAGGGTTATGTAACCTCAGAGCATGCCCCTGTCCAGCTGTGGGAGTACGCATCATCGTATCTCATTGCACGAAATCACAGCTGCACTCCCATTTGGGCTCTTCTTTGGAAAAGATGCTAACAGTCCCATGCTTGTGTACTCATACGAACATTGTCCTCTCTTGTCAGTGCCGAAATAGTCTCACTCATCTTGCAAATTTGGTAACTGTGCCAAGTTGTTTTTAACATATTTAAAGGGTCTTTCTTTTGTTGGTTCTTTTCAGAATGATTTCAGGCAGATGTGTGTGATTCCGTGAGGAAAATCACTCCTTCATTACTTAAAGGTTACTAGCCCAGTGCTGGAATATTGGATGCCAGTCTAGCTTTTTACGCCTAATCACATTGTGTGTGTTGCTGCAAACAGAGACACTTCTGGTTTAGACGGTGTTCACTTCAATTGGTCATGGATTCACAATTAAGTCTCTTTTAGTGCTCACAAATGCTTGTTCAGTTTGGAAAACACATGGAAACCCAATAGGTTCCAAATCATGCAGACTACTCGTCTGTTTGGCTCTTGTTTTCCAGATAACTCACCCCAGATACCGTTCATGGGAGAATTCAAAGCCTGTAAGACGTTGAGGGCAGCCAAATGAGAATTGACAGTTGATTTTAAAGGGAATTAGGTCTACTGAATAGCCATGATAATGATGATGAATGCCTTGCACCGTGGAGAAACGTAGTTGGATGAGAACCAACGCCTGCCGTTCTTGCAGTTTTTGTCTAAACCCCCTGAAGTGGTGTCTTTCTGATTTCTTTTTTTTATGTCTTGCTTTTCATGGCCTTTTTAAGGTTTTAGCTGTTAGAGAAAGTAGAGCAATTTGTTATAGTATCGTTAGTTTTAAACCTTTAAGAATGTGTAAAACTACTGTCTAATGATGTTTCCGTTCATCTCGCTGTAGTACTTAGTGCAGTAACACACTGCAATGCACGTAGTGGACTGGATTTACACAGGTGTAAAGACCAGTTTAAGTAGCAGATGTTTTACCATAATGCACAAATACAGTTTTACAGCTGTCTGAAAATAAGATAACACAAACAATGCAAGGCTTAAAAACTGGATTTTATGTTTCAGTCATTGCTGACCGCTGAATGACCTCAAAGCTGAAGTGGGGCATCAGCCTCAGGGCTTAGGAATCGGCTATTTCTGTCCCATAATGATACTGTGGCACACTCACATAAGATAAGTGAAAGCGTTGCGGATTTGACTGGCATCACAAAAAGAAAGAAAAGAAATGGGCTAGAATCCCATTATTTAGAGATAGTTGCACACTGTAGCCGAATGTAAAGCTGCGTGGGTTCATCACAGGAAATCAGTTAAGCTGGTATGAACTGTCTGTGGCATCCGAAGCAGATGGCATTTAGTTCACATCTCAGTCCTTGTGTACAGTGCACAGTAAAGACTGCTCTTTATCTGTAGAGATATTATTTTACATTAGCCAGAAAATTTAAGTTAGTGGCTCTTTCTTTGTCTCTTGATATGTTTCTTAGATATTTAACAGAAAAAAAATGCTTTAAGGAGGGATACACTGGGGGATGGAGGTGGTTTTCAGAAAGAGTCATGTCACCGCCATGGTAAAAGTAATGAGAACAGGAATTGCTTGAATGTTTCTTCAAGGCCAGATGGGCCAAGCAAGGGTCAAAGATGTTAATTACATTAGATTGATAACTGGGTTTGTTTACATGAAGCCAAAGCCCAGCCAGTGAATCATTTTAAATGGCAGCAAGATAAAAAAAAATGCCTTGGGGGGTGTTCAGAGACATGTCTTATTTTGTCACTGAGTTGGAAGTGAAAGAACATGTTGCTAGGCTGTTACCTGGTTATCTTGATCTCAGCTTTTCCTGGTGTTTGCTTCGTTTGCATTTCATGCTGTATGAAGGGTGTGCAGTGACACAAAGGCCCAATCAATGGCCTGTTTTTAATCTGCTCAGTCCCACTTCCACTCATTTCCTTCTCCTTTCAGGTCGTTAAATCAGCCTCTTGTCTCAGGTTTACAACGCGTCCAGATAAACTGTGTCATGTTACAGCTGCTGTGTAGAATAACCCAGATACTCCACCCATTCTGTGTGAATGGATTTGTAAAGGAGAGGAGTGGTGTGTGTGTGATACTTTCTGTAAAATGCTGATACAGCCCTCTGATGAAGTCTGTTAAAATATGCTGCTGTGTACAAAAAAAGTAAATAGTTTAACATGCTTATTGTGTCAGCTACTAAAGATGTACTCTAGCTAAGCACACACCCACTCACGCACATGTAGGAACAACATGGTCTGATAAACCCTAGCCAGCGTGACCCAGGCCATAAAAGAGCCTCTTGTTTTATTTAATGTCCAACACCATGTTTATTGGCTGTGCAGTGAATAAGAAGCACATCCAGAGAGCAAGTCGCTGGTCCACAACAACCCTTCTGTGTGTGTGAGTGTTTATGTGGACATTACACTCTGTCAAAGCGTAAGGTTTTCAAACACTTTCTTAGCGTTGAATGACACGGCTCACTCGGTCGACCCATCCCTCGTCTCTCTCTCACTCCACCACTCTCTCACCCCCCTCCTCCTTCTCTTTTGTCCTCCCCCTCCCCCTACGCCGGGCTCACCCGTTGCCCAGGAAACAGTCCCAATTGTACTGTTAACAAAGGGAGCAGAGGCTTTCTTGCCTCCCGGGAGGTGGTCCCCTCCACCCTGCACCCTGACCTCCTCGAACCCTGCTCTCCTCCCTCTTCCTCCTCCTCCTCCTCCTACTTCTTCGCCTCCTCCTCCTCCCTAGCGATGCATCACTCGTCGCCATGGTGCTGAGCTTGGAAATTTAGAGAATTGGAATGGCAGCAGAGGAGAAAGGGGGATAAGGGGGAGACAGGGAGAGAAAATGTTGGGGGTAAAGGGGCTGAATGAGGAAGGGGGATGATGGGAAGAGAGGTGACTTGGAGGTATTTATAAAAGACCAAATCAACACAGACCAGTTGGCCACGGTGGGCTTCTTTGTCATCAATTCATCACTCACAGCATCTTAGCAGCTGACTCACAGCCTTCATTAAAAAGTAATTACTTTAGCATTAGGAAGGTCCATACAGCCACCCATGGATGTATTTCATTGGACTAGGCCACATTAATAATTTATATCATGACAGTCTTGATCTCATTTAAAACACACTGGATAATCTCAAAACTGCATGGAGGTGAAACTAAGGTCAAGCCTGTTTTTCTTGGCTCTTCAAAAAATATTTTTTTGCCAAACAAAAACTTGCAGAAATATGCAAAGCCACATGATATGTAAAGGCATATGCACCGCACTGCATGGTAATATGAAGTATGATGATTTAATATGTTTTTAATTCTCTTCTTAGTTTGTGAAAGATTTCAGTATTAAATCTGAACCGCTTATACAAAAGCTGTTAAGTTTAATCTTGGCGTTATGCCGCTTTAAGATATTTTTACAGCCACACAATCATTTGGATATAGGGAGTGAATTCAACTGACTACAATTAAGGATAATGCAGATAGCAAGATAGTTCTGTACTCTACTGAAAAAAAAAAATCTACTTAAAACTAAAATGGCATAGTGTTATCAGTAATTTTTTGTCGCAGTATTGTCACAGCTTATATGGATACATAGACTAATAGAGCAGAGTTAAAATGTCTGCTGTGGAAAAGGTCTTTTTAAACACTGATTATTTATCATTATTTATCCCAGATTTCCTAAATATTTACTCTTTCCAAAGTGAACTGAAGACAGTGGTCTAGGGTGTTTGTCTAGATGTCCATATTCATTAATGATTAAACGATTCTCAATCAAGTCAAACCTAAAAAGAATATAACAGTAAGAGAGAAACTGACAGATATTGATGAATTTATGAAATTGTATTACTACACTTTATTTTTTCCAAGAAAAAAAAAATGCTAATTTATTGTTTTGTTTTTGAGTTCAGGTTAAATGTTTTTGATTAAGAGTGTCAGTTGTATTACATATTTCTCTCTTTTGCGTCCTTTTTATGTCTCTTTCTCCTCATCTCTTGAGACATCAGTCAGTTGTACATTTTGGAATAGAAATGTTTGAATAACTGCATGAGTCTAATCATTTTATATCTAACTATAAGTCCCTCATTGACTGGTGTTTGGCCTTCTTGGGAAGTCCCAGAAATAGCTGCTTCTCTAGGACTAACCAACACGTCTTTGTGTGTGACTGAGATCCAAAATTCCATAACAAACGCCCATGAATACATAATAACTGCAGCAGTAGGATTGAAGCTGAAATTACATTAGCATACCTCCTAGGCCTTTACCATTCACCCGAGTTGTGTATTACATGCTTGATTCTCCTTACACGGCTGGCTCTGGGGTGGAAAGTGCCATGATAAACCACTGCCATTCATTAGGCCAGTGGTTCCTCAGCTGCTTCCAGCACTGAACACTGTATCCACTTCGAGACTGCATGCTCTCCACGGGGCCTCAAAATGTTGGTGACTGGAGCTGTTTGGGCTGCCAACTGTGTGGGTAAAGCTGTGACCAGCCATATGTCCCATCTACCACCAGTTCAGTCCTGCCAACACTAGCTCACATGATGAGTTGTCTGTCATAAAATGGCTGAATGAATAGTGAAGAGAGGGAGGAGGGATAAAAGTGAAGCAGGGATGGGTGATAGAGGGGTATAAAAATAGATGTGAATAGTGTGGGAGGCATGATGAAGAGAAGAGGGATGGATGTGAGAAAGAATTTTTCTCCAAGTACATCAACACTCTTTGGAGCCTATCTAACTGTGCATCAGTTTCCCTTGACATCTCACTTTGTAGTACAGTACAGTGTAGTACAGTGTGTGCTATGGAGCGTATCAGTAGCCTGCGGTAATCAAAATGGCGTGCAAGGGCAAAGATTCAAGCCCACTTTAGCTGCATTAGGTCATGTTTGAGTGGCCAACCCATGCTAACCGGACATCAGATGAAGTAATAGATGTCATAAGACTGAACGTTGGCAACAAAATGCAAAGGGAGTGCAGAGAGGACTGTCAGTAGAGTTGCACTTACTTTCCCACTCACAGCGAGGTGGGTTGACGTTCAAGATTTTCTGCTCGACAGTGTTTTTCTCCAGAGAACAACTTACTCCGTTTGTTTTTTCCTCTGTGTTTCTGTGATCCTGCTTAACCTGACTGCAGCTGTAATTTAATAGTCTAAAAGCATGTCAGTAAACAGCTGCCATTATTTTGAATTATGTGTTTTTTTTCTATTTTTTTTTTTAAGCCCTTTCAGGCTTTTATAATCTCTCTTTATTCACAAGATCCTGCTAACCTCTCACACAGCGTCTAGTGTGTCCACACTCCTGTGTTGTTTCCTTTATTTTAATGAAGTTTGGGTTAGGCGTAAAGTCAGACTTTGGCTTTGGCCTCTCTGTTTTGGCAGTAAACTCTAGATATTCATTAATAGTTTATAAAACTCTATAAATTGGAATTTTGATTTAACTTTGATATTTGTGAAAAATCTGATGACCACTTATTGGGGGTGATACCACATGATTTAAATTTAAAGGTTCTGTTTTTACTGAGGCGTTTGAACAGAAAACAGTACAAAGAGATTGATGGTGATCTTCAGTAATAGAGCTGTTTTATGGTGGATCTCATAGCAGTTGTGTATTTGCGTCATGGATTGTGGCTAATGGCCACACTGTACCGTGCTGCTCAATGGAACGTGATGACTCTATTGCTACAGAAATTATATGACTCACCGGTTGATTGATCTCAGTTATGACAGGCATGTAAGTCACCTAAATCGATTCTCTGCATTTTAGATAGCTTATGAATACACTTGGCTAATTTGACTCACATTATGGATTCTAAATGCGAACACAAATCTGATAAATCTATGTCATTGTGCATACATCCCTGTATCCTCACTGCGGAAGGACATCAATCTCCTTCTTTTGTCAGAAAATGGGTATGAACACGACAATGACAAAAGCTGCATGAATGTGGGTGCTTTGTGCTTTAAGGGCCAAGCCTAACACCCATTATAATCCTTTTTACATGAAGACATCACGTTGGTGGCAGGGAAACATGCTCTTAGAAGGATATGCACTGATGTTTTAAAATATGGCAGGAACAGCTGACAAGTCTTTAAATCTGATTGCTGCTAAGATGGCAAACAGAAAATTGAAAGCTAGCAAAGAAGAGATGAGAGCAAAAGTGTGCATTGTTTGTTCTCTACAATAATTTATTGTTGATATTTGAGCTACAGATGACCCTAAGAGATCCAGATTCTGCAAGCATTTTTAATATCCAAGATGTATCCTGAAGAAAGATAGATAGAAAGATAGAAAGATAGATAGATAGATAGATAGATAGATAGATTGCATCGCTAAGATGTTTTGAAGTGCATTATTAGTTCAACTGCACAACATAAAAAAACAACACTTTAATAAACTCTTCTAATGTAAACAGATGTTAATTCTATTTAGCCAGGCTTTAGTGATGCCCAGCACACCGTTTTAAAGCACAAGTAATGTGTTGTTTTTTTACCCATTTTTTTCAATACTGAATAGAAGCCAATGTGAATATTAAATCTGCTTAAACCATAACCACATCTCCTCCTTTATATACATGGCACTAACAAAAACACAGACAAATTGCCCCCCTGCTTGTCCTCTCCACACCCCTCCCCCTCCCTGTCCTTGTCTGTCATACAGACCTCTGTCTTTAAATTTTGGGGGAGGGTGTGTAGTGTGTGTCTGATTGACTTGGGTGTGGTTGTATGCCTTTGTGAACCACACACAAACACAAAGGTCTATGCAAATAAATTCATAGAAAAACTTGCATCCAAGCACAGTTGGATACATGAATTTGTATATATGCCTTCCCTCACAGTCCCATGTGCACACCCGACCCTACCTATTTGCATATTAACAACAAGGCCCACAGTCGCTTCCTGCACTCACACTGCCTCTTGGCACAGTTTATTAGTGTGAGAGTATTATTGTGCTGGTTCGTGGGTGTGTTAGCATGTAAATAATATACTTCCGTTGATACTTTTCCTTGTGTGTGAGTGTCTCCGTGTTACCACAGTGTGTCAGTCAGTCTCAGCATGGTCCTCCCTGAAACACAAAGGTCCTGTCAGCAGCAGCGGCAGCTCTGTGTGTATGCTCCTCCTATCTGGAGGTTGGGGGACAGGAGGAAGCCAGAGGAGATGGAGGAAGGGGGAGCTCAAATGATTGGGGTGTCGAGGATTATTAGGAAAGAGGCCAGAGTTGTTTTTAAGGACCCATCTCCAGAAAATGTCAGTTGACACGCTCCACTGATCTCTTTGTGTCTCTGGGTTTCACATTCTGAAGAGGAAGTAACACATCTACAAAGGACTTTGATGTTTCGTCCTAAAACAGTTTCAGATAAACTTATTTTGATCACTGCTTTGTTGTAGGTTTAAAGTTCTTTCTGTCTGTTTCCACTTGCAGCCGTTTCATCCCATGGTCAACCTGCAGTGCTCTCCAGATCTCAGGATGTTCCTTTGTGCCCTCTACGCTCCAGTTTGTACTGAGTATGGCCGGATGACTCTACCTTGTCGCCGCCTCTGTCTGCAGGCCAAGAGCGACTGCTACAAGCTAATGGACATGTTTGGTGTCAGCTGGCCAGAGGAGATGGACTGCAACAGGTTAGCACAACAGCAATAACTCTTCTCCCGGAGATTTATTGCACTGGTAGCAACTCTTTTGTGGTAGGAGTAATATTGCAGCAGCAGTTCAACAGGCGTATAATGGCTTATTCTGATGACCACAAAATAGGAGAAGCTGAAGAAGATACATTTCAACACTTTAAGGTTGTTACAGAAAGTAGAGTTATGTCTTCTAAATTAAAAATAACTTGACTACTCACAGATTAAACATGTACTATGGACTGTCTCTACCTTGGATGTATGTAAATGAGAAGTCAGTGTTGGATGTAGAAGAAACCAGCAGGTGTAAAGACCTGACAAACTCGGATCTTTATGGCCTGACGACCGAGTTGGAGGACCTCAGAAACAACAATGCTTGTGTGGTTCTCACATCAGCTGTGGTGAGCACTTTACCAAGAGTTGCCTGAGGAAGGACAAACCATTTACAGGGTGTTGGGGGATGTGCTGGAACAAGTCAGGACGTAGTGGATCTGCTGCAAATGTCTTTCTGCTAGATACCACAGGGCACCTTCAAAGGTTGCATAGAGTATAGGCCTAGGTGATTTGGAGCTTTTGTGGTGGCACCCAAAATACAGACAACACTTTGAATGGGGATAATGTTGTGCATGGATGATTGATGGTAAACAAAAGGGCATTTTATTTTTCATCAGATAAGCGTTCCCTTTCTCTTTCTTCTTAGTTTTGTCATATTTTTCACACCTGTATAATTAATAAAAGCAAAATGCTGGATTCATTTGTCATAGAAAAGATTTTAATAATGTAACTTAGAATGAAAATACCAGCAGCACATGTTCAATAGAATGGTTTAACTCAGACCAGTTTCAAGTCTCAGCAAGTTGAGGTTCTTCTTCCTTATACTCTACTCATATGACCTGTAATCACCAGTTGCCTGGTGGGTAGCAAACATGTTAATCTAGTTTAAACATATAAAAGTCTTGAATTTGGCGGCTGGCTGGTATACAATGTTAGCAGCATGTGTAGTCTATTGTTAAAGACTGAACAGCTGAAAATATACTGATGTCATCATCTGTCATCTGTCATCTCCTCCCAGGTTCCCAGACTGTGATGAGCCCTACCCCCGTCCTGTAGACCTCCTGTCCAGCTCAGACACAACTGAGTCACCCATCTCCGTCCAGAGAGACTACGGTTTCTGGTGTCCCCGTGAACTCAAAATCAACCCTGAGCTTGGGTACTCCTTCATGGGGGTTAGGGACTGCTCTCCCCCATGTCCCAACATGTACTTCACTCGTGAAGAGCTGACATTCGCCCGTTACTTCATCGGGGTGGTGTCCATCGTCTGCCTGTCCGCTACGCTCTTCACCTTCCTGACGTTCCTCATTGATGTGTCACGCTTCCGCTACCCAGAGCGGCCAATTATATTTTATGCTGTGTGCTACATGATGGTGTCCTTGGTGTTCTTCCTGGGGTTTCTGCTGGAGGACAAAGTTTCCTGTAATGCAGCAAGTCCTGGGAGGTTTAGGGCTTCAACAGTGACTCAGGGCTCCCATAATAAGGTCAGTCCTTGACTTTCTTTTGTTTTCTCCTTTTCTGCTGCCAAAATATTAATAATAAGTCAGCATGTTGTATTTTTTCTCTGTCCCAGGCCTGCACTCTTCTCTTCATGGTGCTGTACTTCTTCACCATGGCTGGCAGTGTCTGGTGGGTCATTTTGACCATCACCTGGTTTCTGGCAGCAGTTCCAAAGTGGGGCAGTGAGGCTATAGAGAAGAAGGCCCTCCTCTTTCATGCCTGTGCCTGGGGTATCCCTGGTGTCCTCACCGTCACTCTGCTCGCCATGAACAAGATTGAGGGAGACGGTGTCAGTGGTGTTTGCTTTGTGGGGCTCTACAACTTGACAGCACTGCGTTGGTTCCTGTTGGCCCCACTAGGACTGGATGTAGTGGTGAGGATGAGAATGAATTTTTATTTTCACTCAGAGGTAGGGTTGTAAATTGCCACACATCTCTAGTAGCCATTTAACTTCCTGAATTAATTGAAGCAAATCATTTTTGTTGCTGTCTTTTAGTTGGTTCTTAAGTGTGACCCTATTCCTTCTTATGTTATCATAGGTCGGTGTGGCACTGCTGCTGGCAGGTATTGCTGCACTTAACCGAGTCCGAATGGAGATCCCTCTAGAGAAGGAGAACCAGGAGAAACTGGTGAAGTTCATGATTCGTATCGGTGTGTTCTCCGTCCTCTACCTGGTTCCTCTGCTCACCGTTCTGGCCTGCTACCTTTATGAGAACAGCTACAGAGCCATCTGGGAGACAACCTGGATCCAGGAAAAGTGTAGAGACTACCACATCCCCTGCCCCTATCAGGTAATATACAATACACACACTGCCTGGCCAAAAAAAGGTCATATAATATATTGTTGGACCAGCTCTAGCTTTGATTACAGCACGCATTTGCTGTGCCATTGTTTTGATAAACTTCTGCAGAATCACAAGATTTACTTCCATCCAGTGCTGCATTCATTTTTCACCAAGATCTTGTACTGATGATGGGAGAGTCTGACTACTGAGCAGAGCCTTCATCCAGCACATCTCAAAGATTCTCAGTGGGGTTAAGGTCTGTGGTGTCATCTTGGAATATGCCCGTGTCATCAGGGAAGAAAAAAATCCATTGATGGAATACCTGGTCATTCAGTATATTCAGGTAGTCAGCTGACCTCATTCTTTGGACACATAATGTTGCTGAAACTAGACCTGAGCAACTGCAGCAACCCCAGATCATAGCACTGCCCCCACAGGCTGGTACAGTAGACACTAGACATGATGGGTGCATCACTTCATCTGCCTCTCTTCTTACCCTGATGGTTCTCCACTATCCTTCCAGTTTTTAATAATGTGTTGGACAGTTCTTAAACCAATCTCCTTAGATGTTTTCTCTGTTTGATGCATGCATGATTTGACCCTTCTCAAACAGACTAACATGTTTTTATGACCATGGGATGTGTCTTTAGACATGGTTGTTTAATAAATAAGAAGCTGCTCATTACATCAGTTGGGGTTAAATAACTTGTGACCAGTTGAAAGATAATCACCCATGCAGTAATTATCCAATAGGAGGCTTTTAACTACTTAGGGTTAGAGTTAGGTGGTGACTTATTTATTTATTTTTTGGCCACACAGTCTACATCAATGTTAGCTGCTGAGTGTTGCATATTTTCACTCAGTAATTTGCTGCCTGCACTGGTCTTACTATTACTTCCTAGCGTAAGTTGATAACTTTCATGCTGAGCATGATGTTCATGATATCTGCTTGGGCTCAATACAGAACATTATGTTACTTCTAAAGCTGGGCTTAAACACCCACAAATAATGCGTAGTTTATTCCTATTCACAGGATTACGGATTAAGGATTAGTAGTCCTTTTGGAACAGCCAATAAGAGACAACAGTACAAAGAGCAACTGATGGTATTGTCAAGCAGTGGTTTTCATTCAGGCTAACTTTGGCTAGTGTACTACTGTTAACAGAACAGTTAAAACTGGCATTTTAAATTTCACCTCCAGTTATCAGCCACAACATTAAAACCACTGACAGGAGAAGTAAATATCATTGACCATCTGGTAACAGTTCAGTGTTCTGCTGGGACACTTTGGACCTGGCATTCATGTGGATGTTACTTAGACATGTACCACCCACCTAGACCAGACCAGACACCCAAAGCCCATATCAGTGACACTCCATGATGGGTATAATCAGGACACAACATCTCTGTGTCCAACACTGTGAGTGCATGCCTTCATTCTCCCAGTCATATAAGAGACGATCGCATGTTCGTCTTCAGTAGCAGAAATGCTTCATAGAGCAGCTGTAGCCTCCAGCGTAGCCACACACTGCAGCATCATCATCTGATAGAGCCGTAAATAATTGAAGCAGCTTTCTCTCTCTCTGTACTGTTCAGCCAGGTATCACCTTCCATATGAATGCCTGCACATCTGCTTTCCCTGTTCATGTTCAAGTGGTGTGGACTCTTTGTCTTATGTGTGTGTGCACCAAGTTATAGGTTAGATATTGATAGAATCAGCTCCCAGTCTTGGATTGATTTCTAAATGAATCAGCCACTATGGACTTTGATGTAACGGTTCATGTTAAAAGTGATGTTTAGGGTTGCTGCCATGACATACTGGAGGTTCAGCTGTTGGGAAGATATCTGGACAGACTGTAAACACAGCACTGTGTGAGAGAGCAGTGTAGTGGAGTAATCCAGTGGTTGTGTGTTTCTGCTCAGAGAGGATGGGGTTGCTGGGTTCAGATGCTTCACATCATAGTTACAGCTGTGCTTTTACACAACAAACAACAGTGAATGGATGTGTATTTCTCTGCTGTGCTCCTTAATACACACACATACATATTCGTACAGTCCATAGATTCAAAGTGCCGTACTATGTTTATCTTTAAAGGCTGCCCCGGGGCTCAGACATCCTCCTCTCTGAACAGCTCCTGAGTGATGCTCAGCTCTTCATCGCCACAGCAAACACAAACAGAGTGACTCAAACTATAGACAAGTGGACAAAGAAACAAGATTGAGGCTGTGTATTCAGCTAACTTCAACAAACTACATCCAACGTATTTGACCACTGATTCTGCTATTGTAACTCTAAGCTGCTGTGGAGATGTGGTCACTGCCATCCAGTCTGTAATGAGCTTGTTGGTTCTAGTCATCCATTCAGTCTCTTATCTCTTCGGTGTAATGAGTGTATCTGTGGATCACTGAGCCCTGCGGCTCTCTGCCTGGCTCAGTCATAATGAGGCCATCATGACTACATCTGTGTGTGTGTGAATGTCACAGAGGGGTAGGGATGGAGCGTAGGGCTTCTCTGCCAGCTGGAGTACTGTTGCTATGGCAGGAAGTAGCACCGTGGTGACAAAGTGTCATCCTGCTCTGTTGTCTCCTAAACTTTCTTTTCTACAAATAGTAGAGACATTGGTTTCACTGCCAAGCTGGAGAAAGATGACAGTATGTGAGCTGAGCTGAGGCTGTGTTTATGCCTCCAGCAAGAGACACACACAGAAATACGTGCTAATGTTGACATACAGTGACTGTCTAATGTGGAGCTGCTGCCACACTGCCTGGTATTTTTAGATGAAGATGCTGTGGATTATTTGTAGCATTATGTTCTATCAAACCTGGCTCTGTGAATGTCATTGCTCTGCAGCTCACCAGCAGTCGGTTCTCTCCAGCTCAACATCCCTCACTCACTTTACATTCCTTCCTTCAGGCTGCTCAGTATGTGGGTGTCTTAGCTGCAGACAGTTGCTCTGTCTCTCCACGTCCAGCTCTTCCTCCTACACCAAACTGTCTGAGTCAAAATCCTTCTCACCCTGACCATTAACCACTTCTGCTGTGTGTGTGTGTGTGTGTGTTTCTTGTAGGTGGAGCGTACCAGCCGCCCAGACCTGGTCCTGTTCCTCATCAAGTACCTGATGATGCTGATTGTAGGGATCCCCTCTGTGTTCTGGGTGGGCAGTAAGAAGACCTGCTTTGAGTGGGCCAGTTTCTTCCACGGCAAGAGACGTAAAGAGTACGTACCCTCTACACTGATGGCTGTTTGTCAAGCTGCACGCTCCACTGGTTTAGTGCAATGCAGGCTCTGTTTGAAGGGATTTTTAAATAAGTTTCATCCCAGTGTTTTTAACTCTCACACAGTCATCTCCCTGTAGTGTTTAATTACATAACAAAGACCAGTGGATTTCATAACTCAAATGTTCTAGTATGATGATTGAATTAGACGTGCACATGGAAGGAAGGTGTTATCTTTAAAGGTTTAGTTGTGTCTCCCTTTGTGTCACTGGCAACTTCACATTACAAATGACACAACTGTGTCTAATGCACACTGTATTTACTAACTTACTATATGTCAGCTATGTTATGATGACTTTGGTGTATTTTAGAGAGAAGGAAATGCTACGTTGTTGTGACTCAAGATGGTGGATGATAAAAAACACAAAGATCACAACGCTCAGAGAGCAGGATTCACTGAGTCCTGGCTGTATGCGTTGGTTAGAGAAAGGCTGTGGTTAAGCCTTAAAGCTACAGTGTGTATATTTTGTCTCCCCCTTCTGCCATTGAAAGTAATTACACAAATAAAATACTGTATATAAGGCATATGTCTACAACCAGAGCTTTCAAACAACAACAAGGAGTTTGTTCTTTATCTGGAGCATCAGATAGATCCTATGTTTTGCTTTGCTGTCATAGCCTCCACCATGCATGTGCTTTAATTAATGTTTCCTCATGCTGCTGATTAAAACGTGTAATCTCATCCATTTACAAATGAGTTCTAGGATTAATATCTGAGAGGAGACAAACGTGTTTCTATAACCTGAGGCACAGACTGTGACAGGAGTCTGATGTCAGTAGTAGAGACCCTGCAGTAAGACCGTACAGACAGTTCAGACCTGAGAGCTCTACAGTCACTGCAGCGCCTGGAAAGGTTCTAGCTCTCAGTGATTGTGGCTTGTTGGTGAACACAGGCCCTTCTCTGCACTCACCCCCCTCCCCTCCAAACTCAGAGCATTAACCCCCTCTCCCACCGCCTGCTCCACACACTCATCCATCCTCTTCTACCACACCCATTACCCCACCACCTTCCCCCTCTCTCTTCCCACCCTCCTGCGTCTTTCCCTCCCTACACTCCCCTCCCCCTCCCTCTCTTCCTCCTCCTCACCCTGCTACAGTGGGATGGTCAACGACAGCCGACAGGTGCTCCAGGAGCCTGACTTTGCCCAGCTGTTCAGGGACCCCAACACGCCCATCGTGAGGAAGTCGCGGGGCACGTCCACTCAAGGGACCTCCACCCACGCCTCCTCCACTCACCTGGCCATGCTGGACGAGCCACCCAGCGCCAGCACCAGCCGGGCCGGCTCAGTTCGCAGCGCACGCTCCAAGATGAGCAGTTACCATGGCAGCCTGCACCGCTCCAGAGACGGCAGGTGGGTTTCAGCTTCTGCTACACTCCTTAACTCTTCAGTGTCTCATGTTTGAAGCTAATGTCTGTTCTGCTCTCTCTCAGATACACGGCCTCAAGTTTCAGGGCTACAGACGACCGGCTGCCCTATGGAAGCATGCCTCGCCTCAACGACCAATCACAGTCCAGACACTGCAGCACCAATCGCCTAGACAGCCTCTCAAGGCACGGCTCCACCCAACGACTTGAGAGCCAGTCGCGGCACAGCAGCATCAGAGACCTGAGCAGCGCCACGCAAGCTGTTCTCAGTGTCCCTGGAAATGGGATTCACAGGGTCCTGGAGGAGGACGGAGCCACAGCCTGAACTGTTACTGCTCAGACGATGAACATGGGACCAGACTTTTCTTTCTTTTTGGAGAAGGTTGAAGAATGTGTGAGGATCCAGAGTGAGTCTGACAGCATGCTGAGCAGCAGCCACTGTGGGATCCAGTCCTGTTTAAACTCAGAGCTAAAGGATAAACATGGCTAGTTATAAAATGGGAGTGAATTTGGATCCTTGCCTTAAAATGTCCTCAACTTTTCCTGACCAACTAGCTGATCCCAAAAACTGAACTTCAAACTGATTTTAACCCAGTTTATACAACGATGATGTGGTGTCATGGACAGCTAAATGAAGACGAGGCTTCACTGTTGGACCTAAACATCTGAGCCAGTCAAGAACAAAGTGACCAACACTGAGACACGATTGATTTTAATGGTTCTGTTCTTTGTGTCTGTGCTCTTTAGCACCATGGACGGGGAGCAGAGGATTTTAAGATTCACCGCCAACACTTGAACAGTTTTTTTTTCCACTTCAGATATCTACATTGTTAAATTAGCTCATGGTCTGCTCTGACAAACCCTCACCACGGAAGCTGTAAATGTTTCTTGTTAAAACGTTCAAAGCTGTTCTGAATATTGAAGTACTTTATTGGACCTCATGAGAGGAGAAATGTCTGACTGATGCTGTGGTTTGCCATTTTGAATGCCAGGGCTGAAGTACAGGTAAAACAGCTGCATCCAAACTCTGCCTTACAACTGTGTTCAGACAGAATGGAAAGAGAAGCTAAGACCATGGAAATTTCTTAAGGTGACACAAAAATGTAGCATGCCAAAACATTTCTGGTAGTTTAATGGAATCAGACGGGTGGGCTTTATGGATCAGAAACAGAGACAAGGGATGAAATTCAAATTAGAAAGAGTTGTTGAGCTCTTGGGCTGAGCTCTAGGTTGGTTGATGTGTCTGACTGCTGACACATGCACTCTGGTTTGGAGAGAATAGACGGAGACTAAATGTGACTTTGCTTTCTGTCTGAACACGTCTATACAGTTTGAACAGATGATAGTGAGCCCTCCAGTTAGATTCAGAGTAGTTTGCAAAATGTGTCTTTACATGTAGCTGCTGTAAATGTTAGAGCAGCGTTTCCTCTTAGTGGCAACACTTGTTCATAGATGTAAAAAGCCTCTGTTGTTCATTTGTAATAAAGGTTTTTTTTTTTAAGAGAACGTGTTTTCAGCAGAAGAAATGACCACACGGTAACGCTCAGGGTGTGTATTTGTAACAGCGCTCCGCTTTATTGAAATACATCGGAGTCAGGTTAATATAATGAGTTCTCCACATAAGTGTGGCAGCCAGTTCCATACATTTTTTGTTTTGACCTTACACCTTAAATATTTCTTGTGCAAAAAAGAATCTACATCACCTGTAGTGGGTTATCCTCAGTAAAACGCCCAAACCGTTCAAAAAGGAGCAAGTCCAAGTAAAACAACAAACCGAAAACAAAAATGATTACATCTATAACATGCAAAACTGTACAAATTATTACAAAGCAATCCTAGAAAAAAGTGTAATGATATGAAAGAGCAAAATAATATAGAAGGTACTGTAGATAAGACCTCACTGAAATGCAAAGGCGATTGAATATTTTTATTTTTTTTAAGATTTTCTTCCATTTAAATGTTACCGATGTGGCACCTCAGCCGTCAAACCACCTGTCACCCTTCACCCCTGAAACATTACATCATCGCCTAGTCCTCCACCCTGTCTTCCTGCCGTCTCCACCCGGGGTCACAGCTACACCACATCCACTCCTGCCATCCGTGCATCAAACAAACCTCGAACGCGCTCACTCTCACCTAACTGAAAAGAATTCATTGGCTCTGACATTTCCTGAGTTTCCCTTTCCTCAAACTGGGACATCTGGGATCAGCTAGTCTGTACAATATTGGCCAATATTAAAACAGCTGGCTGAGACGGTCTCCCCCCTCCAGCTAGAATACATTCTACAGATCAACTCCAGCAGGAACTAAAGGAGAGTTGTAGCTTAAAACGATAGCTAAGATGTGTTTGGAATAAAACCTCTCTGCTCATATAAAAGAAGATACAAAAAAAATGGAATGGGTTGTTTAGAGCTACTTGGTTTCAACAGGGGAATCGGCAGGAATGACCACCAAAGGATTTTTTTTGTTTCCCTTTCTGACAAGTGGAATAACACTGAGCAGTCAACAAGGACTACAACTCTGCAGCATCTCACTTAAGCGTCCCCAGCAGCAGGCCACTGCATACAAACAATACCACATTAGAACCACATTGTTGCATTTTCGGGTCTCTCACATTATGCCCCGTGAGCGTCTCCTCAGGTAAAAAGCCTTTCAGTCTGACAGTGAATGGAAGGAGATGAACAGAGGTAACAGGTTTTTGGCTGTGAATGCCCCGCTCTGCAGCCACAAGCCGCCGCACCGTAAAATGCTCTTTCAAACGCCTTTACCACTGCGCCAAAGAAAAACTGCCCGGAGAGGGAGAGTGGAGCCGCAGCCCCGTCCTTTCTAACGCTCCACAACAAGCAGCTCTGAGGTCATTTCATCCGAGACAAACGCCAACCCAAGTGCTGACTTTCTCGCAGCGTTTAAGTGTTTACATTCTCATTTGTAGTGTTCGTTTTAAATCAAGCGCTCTCGCGAGTGTAGCTTTTAATCGACACGTCGTCGAAACATTCTTCAGAATAAGTGAAGGCCGTGAGAAAAACAATGACTCCCTCTTTTGTCCATTTTTGGTTAAACCGAGCTTCTCCACAGTCAGTTTAGAAACACACACACGTGAACTGCTGATTGAACGAGGAGAAAGAGCGGGACAAGGCATAGCAACACCACCTCAGTGTGCGCACATACATGTGTGATACATGTTCACTCTACAGTACAGACAGTAGTGTGAGCTTCTTCACTCAAACCAGGTGCCGGGAAACAAAAAAATAATAAAACACACAACGCGTGTCAGACAAACAATATAAAACAAATCTAAAATGAATCGGTAAAAAAAGAAAGTGGTTTAAAATGGCTTTTTGTGTGAATACAACCCCAGAAATCACTCGAAAGAAAACAAATAAAAGTCAAAGAGGATTTTTTCTTTCCCGTGTAGTTCTCTATAGTATTTTCCTTATCATATATTACTCTCTACTTTGAACCTATGTACATTATTGTGATGGTTGGTCAATTTGCTTGGAACTACGATGGACAGGTGATGTCACTCGCACTGGACCAATGAGGAAGAGAGTAGCACAGCTGGAGTTATGATGTCATGAGAGCCGCTGCCTGGAGCTTTTTGCCAATGGTCAAAATAAAAAATATTATAAAGTCACTGCACTTAGTATGTGGAGCAAAATAAAAATCATTCTTTTCTCTTTTTTATTTTTCTTTCTTTTTTAATCATTTTCTAGTTTTGCAGCACCCGGAAAGAAAGCAACCGTGGGAAGTGAGGAGGGGTTTAAACTCCACCCGTCTGCTTCAGGCCGCCAAGAAGCAAACCTCCCTTTCCTTGTCTAAGATTGATAAATAAATTAAAATATTGTCCCCTGAAACCCGACGGGCACTATGTACAAGTACAAATCATTTGCTCTCAATAATAATCCTCTTCTTTTAGTGTTGCACGATGAGCTTTTTGAGTCTCGTTGGGGGTCGAGTAGTGTTGGTTTGTAGCAACAAGAGGCGAGACGGGAGGCTGTCATTCCTATACCTTACGCCCTTTCTGCATAAACATGTGCACGCGCGCTGCCAAGTGCATACAGCTCCTCTCAAACACACACACACACACACCAGCACTGGTTTAGGATACCCTCTCCTTCAAAGATTCCCTCAAACAGACGACAGACAGACATTTTATTAGTGTTTCTGCCCGTCGTGGAAGAACGGCGAGAGACGAAACTGGTTGCGAAGTGGGACGAATGTTTCATCAGGAGCGAGCAGACAGGAGGTGCAGTTCTCTGGGCAGTGACGGGGGAATATTCAGAAGAGTGGAAAGGGGGAGGAGGAGGGGGGCTGCAGTGGAGGAGGAGGAAGAGGAGGAGAGTTTGGAGTCCTGTGCTGTCATGTCGGTCGGTCGGTCGGTCGGTGGGGTTGAGGAGCTGGCGGGGGCTCATGTATCCCAGCCCATCCGGTCTGTGCTCTCCAGGGACAGGGACTTGGTCTTGTGTGGGGAGGCCGGACTTGGAGGGCTGCTAAAGGTGGAGCTGTTGGAGGCCGTGGAGTGACGGGGCGAGTCCGAGTCCTGGTAGAGAGGAGACAAATGAAGAAAGGAGAGGAGGAGGAGGAGGAGGGAAAAAAAACAGAAATGAGAGGCTGCTTCTGTCCATGAGTTCACCTCCTGTCACTAGAACGTCTACTGTCCATTCACTGCCCTGTGCCAACGTCTAGATAGAATTAACAGCTACACATGCATGGGTCTTCATCTCCTTCCTCTCTGCTCCCACCCCCATCTCGTCTTCCACTACATTCCACACCATCAGCAGATGAACGGCTCAATTGAGCAGAAATGATCGGCTGAAGGAAAACAAACATGCAGGCAGGACAGATGGGGGGGGGCTGAGTGGGTTAAACCTCATACTGTACTCAGCTCATACAGTATGACTCACATCAGCCTTCATCTAGCCGTCTGTGTCTGACCATGTAATGCATGACATCCTCAGGTTAGGAGTCATAACAGCCTCATGTGCTGTGGAATATCTTCCAGTTGGGTGGAGATTCATGTGCAGTGATCAGCTCCTGTTTCCATCAGTCCCATGTAGAGCACGGTCACCCACGACTACAAACAATCACACTTGACATTTTTTCTACATCTGCTACAGTTTCTCACACCACACACACTAGTGCATTTAACAAGTCAGTGTAGATGGGCAGCTGTGTTTTGATCTAATAACGTCCTGATGAGATTGAACATGTCGGACTGCTGCCCAGCTACACTGTCTAAACAGCGCCCATCATCATCATTTTTCAAAGTGTTTCAAAGCACTCATACTGACTAATCAGTTGCTGAATCGTCATTTAAAAGGTACATCAGGATTCAAACCATGCGGATTTTGTGCAGCTATCACGTTGTTTGTCTAACGCTGACAGATCCTGAGACTGTGGCCTAGTTGTGCTCTGAAGCGGACATCTCCTGCTTAGAAACATGGCCGTCAGGGAGCAGCATGGAAGCAGACATGCTCTGTGACCGGGCAGCAGCGATGGGAAGCAGCGGCGTTGCACCTTTTCGTCAGCATCCAAACACAGCCGTAGAGGCCAGGTGACGCACCGACGGTGCAGCTGATGCTTCGGTGAAAGATGCAACAAAACCATCGGATGCCGCTGATGTGACGGGACTGAAATGGTGCAGCGAAGGGGGGGGGAGGGGCCGGCAGATTCTCTGTGACGTGTTTTCACACACCTCATGCTACTTAAAGTGTCAGCCTGTAAGTAACGGATACACTGTGTTGTGCGTGTGGGTGCATACTGAGTGACACGGTGCTCTCAGGTGTGTGTAGTCGTTACAGCTGTAGACATTACCTTCATCTTACTAAGCAGGGTCCTTAAAGCCCTTTTCAGATCAGGGGTCTTCTCCGACGGTGAGACTGCCTGCCACTGCAGAGGAGAGTTCAGACTCAGCGCCCAGCCCACAGACAACATGCTGGGGTGGGACAGGGCGGGCGGGGAGCGCGGGGTACAGCTGGGTTAGGGTGGAGGGAGGCGAGGAATGGGGCAAAATGGAGTTGATAGCGTCTGGGTTTATGGGCCATGGGGATGGGGAGCCACAGAAAGGATGGCAGGCGGTTTGAGGGTGGGGGGGGAGGGGTGGAGGTACAAGTAGACTGACAGTATGTGACAGTCTTCTTCTTTACATGATGCTGGTTTGTGGTTTATGTGGCACAGATGCTACGCTCCATGAAGGAAAGTCACCAGGGCCTGAATCTAGACAGATGACTGACTGACAGGGAGCTAACACGCTGGTTGGAGCGGTGGGATGAGGTGAGAGGTCTGCACAATGGTGTCGGGATGTTTGTGACAGATGGGAGGAGTTTATTTTGGTTGTTTTTTCAAAAGGGAATATGGGATCTAGTTTTAAATGTGTGATCATTTCATGTCTAACTTCTACAGTCACAAGGAAACAATCGTGATCTCCATTAGACTTGTTCATACGAGGCTGATGCTGGGTTGACAGTAACTCTGTATCACAATCACATGTGTTCTGATTAGTACAAATGTAATTATGTCACTCAGACACAATTAGTTTTGTTTTAGGCAACTGTTCCAAAACTCTGAAAGAGGCAGTATTTTAGCGTTTAGTCAACCGTACATGAAGCTGTATGCTCAATGTATTCACTCACCTCTCTGTCGAACTGTGAGAGCGGCGCGTCCGCACAGTCCATTCCTCCCCCAGAGGACAGGGAGCTCTCAGAGGGAGAGGTCATGGTCTGGCGTTTGGAGCCATAGCTTCCACCAGACAGCTCCCTGCGCAGAGCGCTGCCATTCTGAGAGGACGAGCCTGGATAGAGAGGAAGACGTGAAGTTAACTGATGCAGTTCAGCAAAGCGGCTGAGCTTCTGAGAGGTTCTACGGGCTGCTGTTACTCACGTATGCCCAGTCCGCTGCTGGCGCTCATGGAGCGGCCTGGCTCGGCCCGGTTCTTGGTGATGGAGGGGATGCTGACCGAACCGCTGAATCCAGCACGGTTGTCCTGAACACGGACGTTCTGGTTTAAACACGCAGAGAGCAAACACGCACACAAGACAGAGTGCAGTGCAGGGAGAGGAGTGAGGAGGGTGCACAGCTATAAACACATGCTCATCCACTTCAACACAGACATGACATGTGTGTGATGTGACTGCTGAGGTCTGGGCACAAAGACACACATGCAGGGACTTGTAAACCAAGAAGAGCTCAGGTGAAGCCGGATCATCACATTTCAGTGAATAGATCCACATGAGGGTGGGCCGAGCTTTTCTAGTTAGTTTACAAAACAGAGGAAAAATGGAATGTGGACAACTTGCTCCTTGCTCACAGTGCTGCCATGCTACATGTTAAAGGGTAAAGGAGGCAGGGAGACTGGTTCTGCAGAAGCAGCAGGTGTACAAACACACACATCTTCAACAGTCAGTGGTTCTGTGTCTGTCTCTACATGTGGGTTTGTCTTGTGACTGCGTCTTTGAGGATGCTGTGTGCATTACGCATTGCTAACATGTAGTGTGTGCATTTGCATGTGTACCATGGGCAGGTCTTTCAGGATCTGGATGCCGTCTCCTGGTCCCATGTGGGCCACGTGGTTGAAGTTGGTGGGGTTGGAGATGAGCTTGTTCCTCATCTCTGGATCTCGCAGCATCTCTCTGGAATCATAAAAAAAAGGTACAAGCTGAGTGCAGCAGAGCAGATTAAGAGAAACTAAGATGTTCTTCTTCTGTGAAGGTTTTCATGTGATATCTGCAGTCTGTCCTGGACAATTCTTCCTCTTGACAGTTTGACATTATGACCTACAGAAACGTATTTCCTCCAGGCTAAAAGCAGTGATGCAGGGGAAACAAACAGATTTCAGAAAAAATCTTGTATAGCAATAATTCTGAATACTCTGGTGTTAAAAGGCAGCAGTAGAGGAGCGTTAAGCTGTATGCATGGTGGAATTAGCCGTTTTAGATTGCAGGTACCTCCTCTGTTGAAGTCGCTCCTCCTCAGGCACCCTGAATGAGAAGCGTCTCTTATTGTTCATGCTGCGCACCATCTGCTTCCTGCTGTTGTCTGACGTCTCTGGGACCACCAGCTCATCACCCTCTGAAAGATCACAACAAACCCAGAGGCATGTTGACATGGATGACTACAAAGCATTTCAGTTCCAGTGGCATGTCCTTGACAAGTTTCACTTCAAACAACAAACTATAAGGAATCTCAGCAAAGCAACAAAACTGTGCTGAGTTCAAGTGCTGCAGTGACAGCTGTGAATATGAGCGGCTATATCTACAGATGATTTGCCCTCAATCCACAGGCCCTGTCACAGTAATATATGACTATCCAGTCTGGCCAGAGAACGAGTAGATCTAGAATGAGCCTCAGAATTAAAATGGGTAGTAATAAACTGACACTATGAGTAGCTTTTGAGTTTACATTTAAAAAATAAAATAAACCCTATTTAAAATGTTTTCAGTGGAGTGTTTTTTCACTTTTTACGTCAGAGTACTTACCAGCCATCTTGTTTCTGAAGTAAATAAGGCGTACTGTTTCCAGCCCCAGCAGGTTCAGAGAGCCGTCGATGTTCAGAGGTCGCACCTGAAGGAGAAGCAGAGAAATCCATCATCAGTAAATGATTTCAGATCAATCCCTCTTCTGTTTGATTGAAGGGATTCATTTGGAGTATAAACAAATCCACCAGGTGGAGCCAGAGAGGCTTCCAGTTCCCCCCTTTCATGTCACATTGACCAGAGACACTGACCTTCTTGAGAGGCATGGTCTGGATCCACTCCATAGTGTTGACATCAAACACATCCACAGCATTCTCACTGTACACTGACAGGTAGGGGGCGTTGTAGCCTGAACAAAAGGAGACAACAGTTACTACACAACTCAACCTAGATTTCCATTGCTTAACTAGAATCAACACAACATTATATAGACAAAACAAAAAAACATCCAACACTATAGATGTAACTTTGGACTAGTTATCGACTAGTTAGAGAGAGAGCTCAAGTACTTTTATACCTGCATTTACATTAAACCAACATTTGTACACTCACAGGCAGTGGTGGGCACAGCTGGCCACATCAGCTCCTGCTGACGCGACCTGCGGCCCTGAGAGTCCACGTACACTCCGATGGCGCTGAAGCACAGAAGCAGCTCTTTGCTGGAAATCTCCACGGCGCAGAGGGCGTCCAGGCCCTGCTGAGGGATAAAGGCCAGGGTGTGGTCCTCCGGGTGAAGCAGACTGATGGGGGACATGTCACCATGGACACTGTGGAGGTTTTCACAAGCGCCAAGTCAGGATGATTGAATTTTTACTAAAGAAACATTACATGAACATTAAGAGGAACATCTCTACAGTATTTAGAGTGATAAACAAATGGAGTACCTATAGCGCATGAAGCCGGACTGGTAGCCCACATAAAGACGCTCACTGAGCAGACCCATCCACTGAACTGGCCCCGGGGCCTGCAGCTCCCGCAGCCGACGGTGACGCTGTTTACTCTTGTTCACCTGATGAATTGGAATTTTAAAAAAAGCATGAAAACTGGTCAAAACATGTAATGACCTGTTAGGAGACTGCAGAAACAAGTCATTTGATTGCTAGTTTAAAATCCTTACATTAAACATCTGAATAAAAAATAAGAACAACTAATATTGAGCTGTGTTTGAACACCCGTGGCAGCGAAGGCCAATAGTGTGGAGTGTCCATCACATAACTGTGTCCAACACATTCTGTATAAGGTAGGCAGGGTTTCTGACCTCGTAACATATGATTTGTCTCTTCATGGCCACACAGAGGCAGGTGAGAGAGCCATTCCGGACCGGGCCAGAGACGACAGTCTGGCAGCCTTTTGTCTCAGCCAGCTTGTAGGACTCGGTCTCTCTGCCATCCAAGGCCTGCGTGGGGAAGAGGCGGACGTGGCGGTTCCTGCCAGAAATGACAGCCAGCAGCTGCTCCTGGGGAATAAGGTCTATGTGGTGGACCTTTTTGTTGTCCCCCACTCTGATTATTTCTGAGGACAGAGGAAGAGCGTAAGGGCAGAGCAAAGAAAAGCAGGAAAGAGGAGGTAACAAGTGAGAAGACAAGAATAGAAAAAGAACTTCCAAAAGTCAGACAGAAGGAGTTAATCTTCTGTCTGACTTGTCTGCTCTAAAGTGGAACTTACCATCTTTGGTGACATGGATGACAAAAAGTCCCTCCTCATTGCCCAGGGCGACACGCTCGTGATCTGAGGGCAAAGCAAATGAAGCCAGACGGCCATTTCAGAGTCAGTAAGGAGACAGAGAGGGGCATTGTGGGCAGGAAATGTTCCAATCTGCTTGCTAGCTTCTATTTCAAAACGCTGCAATAATCAAACATCTGGGCCCGGAGGCTATCTCTCATTTAATTGGTTACAAATAGAAAATATGTGTTTCTGGGTCAACTACACTCACATGAACAAGGAACCTTCTATTTATGAGATAATGGCTCTAAATAGCCTGGATGAAGAGATAAGAGAAAGTACATATATCTGCAGTGACATATTTTGACTGCTTCTTGTAGTTTCTGTGAATGTTTTTTCTCCAACATACTTTGTGTTTTTGTTTGTTTGTTTTTTCAACTGAAAGACCCACCTATGATAGCAGCAGACTGTGTTGTCTTGATGAGCGGCAGGGTGCTGTCGTAAGCCTCCTTGGGGACGTAGACAAAGCGCTCCTTGAGCTTGTTCTTCTTGAGGATGCGGTGCAGCTCGTTGAGGAGACCCACCCACTTGTTCCTCTCCTGGTCGCTGTCTGCCAGGATCAAGATGGAGGGCTTGTGGCTACTGGAGGGGGAGAGCTGGGCCGCTGTCACCTGAGGAGAGACGAGAGATGAGTGAAAGGTCAAAATGCACATCACATATATCACTTTGGAATAAATAATCAAACAAATCAGAAAAGCATCACAAATGTGGCTCAGAACTTTGACAGTATCTTGTGTTTCCAGGGAGATACGTTTAGTTTAGGGAAGAGCATGTCAAGTGCACTCACTCTGAATATACAAGGAATATCTTTGCGGCTGGCGTGGATGACATCAGAGGCCAGGACAGAACTGACTGAAAACTCTTCATCCCTGAATGAGAGAATATGATCACAGGTTAGACAACAGCACTTACGAAAAGTAAAGCTGCTGATTCCTGGTCAGCTATAAACCCAAAATGTGTTGAAGGAATGTTAATAGCAATAGCATATGATTATTTTGTACACCGATTGTGTTCTTGACACAAAAGTTCACACAATGCTGATAAATGTTATCAGTGCTCAGTAAGTAGTTTTAAATTTGGTGTCAGTGGAAAATTCCCATGTCGGTGCACTGGTAACAATGGCTGTTTGCCAGAGTTAAATAGAGGAGCAACTGCAGTGACGCAGACGGCTTAGCCTACAGGAGTACAGCAGGAGCCTACAGAGGAAACAGGGGTTATGAATGTAACTTGGGTTCTACGATTTTTGAAAGTCAGTCTCTGATGGTCTCCAGGACTGAAACAAACAAGGAAACGCTCCAAAAAAAATTCTAATGTTCCTCATAAAAACAACCTCTAAAAATCCAAACTGAATGATAAATTAACTGTGTAACACATCATTTTAGCACGTATTTCTAATAACTATGAAGAGCTTGTAAATGATCTACATGGCACATTTCTACCTAATAGCACACAAAACACTTCACAGTAACAATGACACATCCACTCATTTGTTCACAAAAGCCCACACATATTCACACATCAGTACCAAGCACTGGGAGCAACACGGGTACAATGTTATGCTCAAGGATACTTTGGCATGTGGTCCATGCACCAGAGACCAGACAGTATTTCTCCTACCTCATATCTATGACTTGGCTGACGACTACACTCGGTTGTGTGGCTTTTCCTTCTCCCAGATCATAGAGGAAGAGTTTGAAGTCACAGACCACTGCCATCGCTCTCTGCCAGCCCTTCTTGACCCCCGTTGGTTTGGGTATCTACAACAGACACAGCGACATGGTTAGCATCAGAAAACTTGGACCAGTGTGAGCGCTCCCATTACTGTACAAAGCCTCAAATAAAGTGTCCAACATAAACAATGTTTCGTGTTTACCTCTGTGTGAGTGGAGGAAGACAGCATAGAGTCAATAAACAACTCAAACCAGCGAGTGTCATGAGGTCTCAAGACATCTGCATTCATTTAATCTGAGTGTTCACTTTACAAAGTCAATATTTGTGGCTGAAGACAACCCAAAGCCTCTGTCATTTTCACTCACCCTGACGTGCCCTTCATGCGCAGTGCCAATGCCCCTCTGAGGGTCGATGCCCAGAGGGCCCTTGGTCTGATCTTGGGGCACAGGACAAACAGCTGGAGCCTTGTCCGCACAGGTTACATGGCAGGAGAAATTACACACTAGACACATGGAGACAGATGGAGACAGGTGAGGCAGAGTTTTCCTAAACATTGAAGACAGGGATTGCCGTTCATGGAAATATTTAATCTTAGGTATAATTAAAAAAATAGGTATGTTCAGTGTGAGTTTAAGGAGCCAATATTGTCTACAACAACAAGCAGTTTACAAGTTTTATTCCCTTTGCTTTTGTCCCTTTCTTACCTTCACACATACATCCTTGACGAATGAGTCCCACCATGAGGGAGGTGCACTGGTTACACTTGGTGGGCGTGTTGAATGATTTCACAACAAACTGATGTGCTTTGGGCTGTGCGGTTCCATTGGGCAAGAGAGACATCATTTTGGTTATTTTAACATAAAAACAAGAGGCACAGCTTTCTAACGGTGACTGTACAGTAAAAAGGTTTAACCTTAGGCGAGGAGCGTCCGATGCTGCCATATCCTCCTGAGCGCATGGTCGCGGTCGGGGTCTGGACTGTACGAGGCGGATGGTCTATCAACTGCACGATAGAAGACACAAAAACACTGCAGTGAGATAAAGCACCTTGGCTAGCACCAAAGTGTAGGTTAAACACCATCCAGGCTAAAGCTTTCCAAGAAAAGGTTCAAGCAAGAAAATCTGTAAGTCCAGACGGGAGGTGACAAACAGAATTTCAAATTGATTGCCAGTGTATGGATTCTGCAATGACAGACTGTCTGCAGTTACGTAAAAAAATGAGTAATAAAAAAAGAAGCAAAAGAATCCTGTTTAATATTTAAAAACATTCAAATGCAAACCACAAGTCCCAAACAGCATGCTGGTGTTTAGTTTCTGCACCACATTTAACAACAGTCTGAGAACAAGCTACACTGGATTTAGACTGGAGTCTGCTGGCCTCACTGTTGTCTTTCTTATCACTGCTGGTTCGTCGCATTTCTCCATAACTGAATTACTTTCAATTCTTAAGGGATGACCTAGTTGACAGTCTCAGCTTTGTAGGTTGCAGAGGCTCAGCTAAACATGGAATTATAAATTTGTCTGTTTAAATATTTGGAAGTATTATGTTGCCATTCCTTGACATGCCAAGCATATGTGTAAGGTTTTAAGGGACGGTTACAAGGCTAACCAAGCCAACTAATCTTTTTATGGACGAAATAGTCAAACAACAGTCATTCAAACGTCTCCTCTCAAAGCCTGGCTGCTAGAATAGAGGCTAATGGGTGAAACTTGAGTTTCTTGCATAGACTTAAAGATCCTCTGACCTCTATGGGCTCCATATCACTAGCCATGGAAGGTGAACGTGATCGGGACTTGAGGTGGGACTTAGGGTCGTCTTCTCGAGATGGAGTGTTGGATGGTGTGAAGTTATCCACAGAGTCCACCTGAGGGGTGAGAAGCAGGGTGAAGAGGGGAGAGAGGACAGGGAAAGGTAAGAACAGGAAAAGGATTGCAGGAAGATGTAGAAGATGAGGATGGGAGGAAGAAAGGATGAGACAAGAGAGTGGATGATAAGAGGAGAAAGGGAAAAAGTCTTAGTTAAACAGAATAAACTAGAGAATAATAGGCAGCATCCATGCTTTCAGAGAAGACCAAGCACCATACTGTAATACACAAAGAAAAATCTAAAAATAACCAGATATTGTGGTCTAGATGTGTCACATCCACTGAACCTTCAAATAAGCTAGCCACAACTTCGCTGCACCCCCTGCCTATTATAACACACTGCAGCCCAATGACCATGCTATTTTCAAACACCACAAGCACCGCAAACCATGCATGGCCATTCACAAAATTACACTGACAGAAGAAAAAACAAGGAACACAGGTAGCACACAAAGAAATAAAGCAACATATAAACACAAAAATCCCTTTGATAGCACATAAAATCAACAAGCTTTCAAGGACCCCCGCCATGCAATCAGACAGCCACAATAAACACAGGAAATCACACACAAATTAAACATCGGTCTGACAAGACCACAGAGTGCAGTGATGGTGCTTACACGTCTGCCTTTGCTAGCCGGGCCAACGGATGGCGAGCGCTTCAGTGGCAGGAGGAGAGGCAGAGTGGCAGAGACAGAGATGAGTGAATATCAGAAAGACTGTCTAACACAGCTGAAAACACATGTTTAAACAGACTGAGGGACAGACATGAAGGCTGCATGATAACAGGCCAGTGGTTCCCAACCTTTTTTTTTGTCTGAAGTGGTGTCACCTCTCCAGGGAAATAAAACCAATACAGAGCCTTTTATATCCATCGGTTTATCATTTCAGCTCTTTCTTTTTTTTTTGCTCACAGTTGCAACTCAGTGAGGTTAATGGGGAGTCGGTGACGGAGGCTGATGGATACCTCACTGATTATTACAGTCATTAAGTCAGAAGTCTGCATACACTTGAGCCAGTACATTAAATCTTTCACAATGTCTGATATTTAATCCTAATGAACATTCCCTGTCTTAAGTCAGTTATGATCAATACTTCAAGAATGTGAAATGTCAGAATAATTGTAATTTTCATTGGGTCAAACATTTCAGGCAACCTTAGTCCATTCCTCTTGACAGAACTGGCTTAACCAACTTCCTATAACTACTTTGTCAACATAAAATCTACTGAGGTTAAAAAAAATACTTTTAATGATTTCAGGCTGTGTGTATGTAAAATTCTGACTTTATCTGTATAAATGCACAAAGGATTGGACTCATTTGTAAACCAATTTGTTTATGTTCTCTCGAACACATGTATATGAATACTTGTTTGATTAAAAGTTCTTTATTTACTCAGGGCTCAGGTGTTGGTGGTTGGGAAGCACAGCGTTAAACTACTATGGGTCCACAAGGATTGAGTTGAGGACTGAAAGGAGATGGATGGTGCTAATGGAAGAAATACACATGGTAATGACAAGGGAGCAGCATGGGTAAATCAGTACAGAGAACGGTGACAAGTCAAGGTCTGCCTGAAAAGATTAATGATACAAATGATGTTATTTTAGTTCCATTCATACCAGTCCTAACACTAGAAAGCCAAAGTACAGCCATTCAAACAGTCCACTAACCTATGAGGTCTAGCAAGCACCTACATACCTACATAGGCAGTACACTGTAAGAATGTCCACATTAATAAGTGTTTCTGTTAAATATTACATCAGATTTTTAAAGTATTTTAATAAATACTTTAATGATTCATTTGGGGCCAATAGCATGATGATGGAAAACATTATAAACACTGGAAGCAAATTCTGTCTCTTTTGTTTTTAAGAAAAATAAGATTGATTCCTTGTTGAAATAGAATGGCTGACATTTTTTCAGTGAATCTGCTCCTCCTCACAGTGACACTGATGCACACTGACAGCCACACTGTCTTTCTCATCTATGACATGTTTTAACAGCCCTATAGCTACTGTCACATGTATGCACGCACACATGGTCCTCAACCTAACCATGATAAACTTACATCTTCCCAAAACTCAATTAAAGAAGATGAGGATGAGGAATAAGAGTCCTGATGTACCACAGAGTGATGCCAGGAAAACAACCAAAGAGATAAAACAAAAAATAAAGACATAGAAAAATGCATGTGAACAAAATAATAAAAGCATGAAGAAAAAGAGAAATGTAACTTAAGGAGCAGAATAATGAGATTTATTATTTCAAAGCTTGTCATTGTTTTTTATTATATATATATATATATATATATACACAGTATATCAGGCAATTATAAGCTTTATCACATCAGCCTTTTCTTTTTAAATAAACTGGTTCTTATGAGGATTTTCTTTCTTGAATACTTACATCAAACTGGTCGAGGGCTGAGGTGGGGGCATTGAGGAAAGCCAAGA
Organism: Planiliza haematocheilus; assembly: GCA_005024645.1. Taxonomy (NCBI): domain Eukaryota; kingdom Metazoa; phylum Chordata; class Actinopteri; order Mugiliformes; family Mugilidae; genus Planiliza; species Planiliza haematocheilus. The sequence goes on along the minus strand of SRSE01000853.1, from coordinate 911,054 downwards.
AGGAATTCTGGGAATCCTGGTGCTTGACTCCTATAGACACAGAACAAATAACACAACAGTGGTTGAGTCCGTCATATTAATACATCAAAGGCTGACTTAAACAAATGAGTCACAGGACTGCGTCTAAGAACTGGGGGAAGTTTCATATGACCTACGTAACAATACATTTTCATGTACATAGCACATGATTTTATTTCTCAGATGTGGGAGCTGATACAAAAGTCTCTAATTTGGGTCCCTGATTGTGGCATAACCCTCTTTTCTGTGATAATCCCCTAAGAAACGTTTCTGCAGTGCGGTGTCCATCCAAAGCACACAATGGAGATAAGAGAAAAGCGTGCACATAAATCACAGCATCATAACATGTAAGGCCACTGGGTTTGTGAAAATAATTAAGAGGCAGTTTGAAAATCAGTGTGCGTTGTATGTTTTATAGTTATATTTACCCCTCCGTAGCCGCAGCTCCTCCGTCTCCTTTTTCAGCCGCTCAATCTCAGCCAGGAGCTCCTGGTTTTTATTCTCCACCTCTTGCAGTTTACTGGTGGATCAGAGTCAATAATGCATCAGACATGGTTCAGTTGTGGTTCATAGAAGAATTTCAGCCTTGTGGTTATATGCTTCTGCCAACCAGTCAATCAACAGTTTATTTCCATGTTTGTTCAGACTTAAGAATTTAATAAAACTTATTTGAATGTCACAGTGAAGCTGACCTTTTATGCATAAAATGTCATCACTTCATTACTCTATTCTTTTAAAGTCTGCCATAATATGGTGAGTTAAAGCCAAAAAAACATGTGGTGGGATTGATCTTGAACTGAACTGTGACCACAAAGTTTTGATCAGATCATTCTTGAGTCTGAGTCTGAGCCAAATTTGAGAAAATTCATTCAAATTGTTTCAGAACTGGACGTACAGACAGTCATCCTGAAAAACACAATGCATCCAGCCACAGCTTACTGGCACAAAGGCATACAAAAGCTTTCAAATCTCAAGTGGATTACATTTAATATGCTAATGTATGATTATGAAGCGTCCGTACCATTCTGTGGAAATGTTGTTGGCCTTGACCTTGTGCAGTTCGTCCTGGATGCCCTGCTTGGCCCTGATCTCAGCGTCCAGGGCCGACTGAAGCTCCAGACGTGCCGACATGTCCAGCTTTGCAAAACGTCGCATCTTCCATGGCATGTCCTAAAACAAGAAGGGGAAAGAAAAAGGGGTAAACGTCAGTAAATCACAAATGAGCAGAAAGGAAAACATGTCAATTAAGACACATTACATTTCATGTAATTATCTTGGAGACATTATGGTCCTGCTGCAATTTTATTAATTTTAACATTTTATCAATGTTAACATTCATAATTAGAGAATACTTGGCAGCAAAGCTACATTACTGTTTCCATCTACACTCCATCATCTGTGAGTATATTTTACCGTGGCTCTCGCTCCAAGGCTGGTGTTTCTTAATCCTTCCAGCTCTTCTGTCATCTTTGTGGCCAGAGCCTGCAGGTATCCTCGAGCATCCTTCTCGTCACTCACCCTGCAGCAGACACACACAAATGCACATATTTGCATTGCTATATATATGCACACACATGCCAAACCCTAACCCTAACCCTAACCCTCCATCAATAGTAAAGGCCAAAATTTGTACTTAATAACCTAAACATATGTTAACCTCTCTACAAACACCCTTGAGCTCAGGGAAACACATTACGTATACTCTGCCTTTGAGACAATGTGACATCACTGTATGCTCTTTAGGTGCTGTCACTACAATATATATGTATCAGACCTTCCACATCATTAACTACACACACATCTGTGTAATTAAGGGCACATGTTCAGCGTATAGATGGCTTTAGGTATGTTATTAATCTCTAACATTCAGGGCAGAATAAACAGTATTAAAAGCATTAAGTTAAGCTATCCCCAACTTAAAAATATAGACTTTTACATGCACAAACACTGTGCACCTTAGTTGGACACAGTGTTTCATTTCCACCTTAAGCATGAATTAAATGCCCTGATAAGTAGATTACATACAATATATTTCCAACTAAGTGATCCAGTGGCCTGATATATCCCCTGCAGTAGGGCACCACTGCCACCAGGGGGCCACGGTGATCTCCACATTTTCCTAAACTTACATTCCAGACCCGACGTTTGTACACGCATGTTTGGAATGTGTTTGTGCCTGCACTGGTGTGTGTTTCTGTGTCTGGATGGATGAACTGTGTGTGTGTGTGTGTGTGTGTGTGTGTGTGTGTGTGTGTGGTATGTGTGCTATGTAAAGACTCTAGGCTTGTCCAACAGAGGGAGGCTAAGCAGCTGGCGAGGTGTCAGCTGCAATGGGAAATGATCTGAGAGGAAGGGAGGGTCAAGTAGCTCTACGATCATGAGAAGTATGTGAGAAATGCTGCAGTTATACTGTAAGGAACCTAATACATTACTAGACATAGTGTGAGACAGAATAGAGCTGTCTTTGACTTGTGTTATAGTGTGAGTGGGAAAGTATATGCCTCAGCAAGTATGTGGGACAGTCTATGTGTTTAGTTTTGTGCGCGTACCACTGGATGATTTCTGTGATCTGGGCCTCCCAGTGAGCCACGCTTTCCTTTTTATCAGCCAGCTCCCTCATCTCATCCTCCAGCTGGCGGTTGGAGCTGTTCAACTTCTCAAACATGCTGGTCAGCTAAGGAGAAAGCACACACACAGGAGGGAAATGATTATATTAAACATAACACTAAAAGTGTAGAATCATATAGCTGTCACTATATGTCTGGCACCTAGTAAAATATTCATATGCAGCTCTTGCATTAAAAAAAACTATTGTCTAATGAGTCTAACAGATTTGATTTTGTTTGCTGTGTGACTGTGAAGATGATCAGCATTGAACATCACGACTGGGTCAATATATATACACATGTAAATGAATCAGTGTCTTAATGAGGACACATTTAATGACCCAGATTCAGCATCAAACAGGACCAGCAGTTTCTACTAAACATGTGTGTGTGTTCAGTTTTCCTGAGTCCATGGCGACATCATTACAAGTCTCAAACCGCCCGTTGTTTGCTTGAATACCTTTCTTTGTGGGCACATTTTTGGTGCCTTGCATCTCGTCAGTGCAGTGATGTAATGAGAGAGTTATTGAATACTGTATTGCAATTGCGGTCCAATCCCAAAGCTGGATTCTAAGGAATGTTTACAGTATCTGTGAGCTCAAGCTCATAACATATTGTCAGTGTTATGGAAAAAAACAGTGAGATATATTAAGTGTCCACTTTTCCTGCCCACCAAATCAAGTGCTTTATTCTATAAAGTTTAGCCAAACTGTGTCACAACATGACACAAGATTCTGTGGATCGTGCCCAGATCTAATTATGCAGATGATGAAATAATTACTCACACCTAGAACCATACAGAGCTAAGACTGCTATGTACCAAAGCAGTCTTAGCACAATATGGCTAAAGCTATTAAGCTAGGGATACGCTTCAGCAGTGTATCACAACATGATTAAACGGTGCACTCTGTTATGGAACGTATTATCTGATTTGTCTTGACTGTCAGGCCAACCTAACTGCTTTCATCATCTAGCTTCATGTCAAATCATTCCCTCTTTATGAATTTGATTAAATGGCATGACTTAAACCCTTGTTTTTTATATTTTTATATCTACTTACATTTATTCTTGAGGTCCTCAGTTTGATATTCTTTTTTTTGTGTGAGAAAAGTAACACTGCAATCGGACGTACTATGTAACTTTACGTGCAAGCTGGGGACCTCGATTTTGCCAATAATGCAATGTAAGTTGTCAAAAGACGGAAAAACACGATGACTCGTATGAGCAGGCAGTGAAGAGAAAGTCAAAGAACGATTAGAGAATATTGGAAAACGCTCTTGTATGAGGAGCAGTATCCAAAGTTCCTGTTCATTTCTTAAAATGCACAGTTAGTATTCAATTTTAGATAGAGAGAGATAGAGAGATAGAGAGATAGAGAGATAGAGATAGATAGATAGATAGATAGATAGATAGATAGATAGATAGATAGATAGATAGAGATAGATAGATAGATAGATAGATAGATAGATAGATAGATAGATATAGATAGATAGATAGATAGATAGATAGATAGATAGATAGATAGATAGCTAGCTTTATTGATCCCTTTGGGAGGTTCCCGCAGGGAAATTGAAATTTTAACTTTGTCTTGATGTCTATATCTTTCCCTTCACATTCATTACCAATTTAATCCAGTCAACTGTGAAAATTCAACGTTAAAGGTACACCCTCATTCTACCACTGTGAAAACAACTACAAAAAACAAAAAACAAAGAAAAACTAAAACACTTCAGATTTGAAGATGGAGTGGTTTGATGTTGCTACTAGGCTAACAGCATTGTAATGAGTTGCCTCCTTTGACAGATAAGACTGGTCAAACAATAATATTTTCCCACTCCAAAATGTATTGAAGAACTAAGACTAGCATACAGACAGATCTAATCTGTCCTTGAGGCTTTTAAAAATAGAACTGTTAAAAATATATCATTTATCAGTGTGTAAAATAACAGAACAATACATTAAATAACTCCAGTGATACAATTTTAGCGGCATTCTGTCTCTTTCATGGAGACATTATCTGCTGCAGACTTTAAAAACAACACTCCCATTTTATTCCATATGTCAAAAACGTCTCCGCTTATTAGACGGTGCTTAAATGGGGGGGCTTTTTTACACTTCCAAGAGACATTTCCAAAGTCAACAGAGCGCAATCCAGAGAGTCATTCCATCTGACTGTGTAGGAGGCTACAGAGTGTTTTTATGGGGGATATTGAACAGTGATTTCTTTGGCATTAGCTGGGAGAGAGGGGGTGGAAGGAGGAATGTGATGAAAGAGTTTGAGCTTTCTGAGAGGGGTTACCTTGGGTTAAAGTGTTGTGTTTTTCTGTGTGTGTGAGTGTGTGTGTGTCACACATATTTTAGACATATAAACAAAGCTGAGAAAGCAAAAAAGAATACGTAACAACAAGTGACAAAGGTGACTTGTTTACGAAACATGTGAGTTAAGACTAATTTTTGTTTTACTGAGTACATATGCAGTATAAACAGGAGCTGTACCTTCTCTAGTTCACTGGACAGCTTCTTGTTTTCTTCTGTGAGCAGGATTCTTTCCCTCTCATATTTCTGCTTGTACTCCGTCTCACACTCTTCCCGCTCGCTTTGGCTGGATGAAAGACACACACATGGATTGTTAAACTTGTGACATTGTATAAATTTACATTTATACGCTAACCACAATTTACAAAAGACTAAACCAATCTGGACTGGTGGCTTTGTCATTTTATCAAAAACACCAAGTCAGAACTGTAAATGTGCACTTTATTCAACTCTACTTTGGAATATGCTAAAATGTTGAATGTTCTACACTGACATAACATAAACATATCAAAAATGCAATCGACTGTTCACCAGTTCCACTGTTAACCTTCAGAAATCCTCGTCTATGCTCCTACATTTATTTTCATATGGGGCTTAAAGCTTCAAGTACTTCTCCAAAACCTAAATCAAAGACTTGATTCTAAGATCAGGTACATATTATTCAGTTAGAATCTTATACAATGGTGAGTTTAAAAATACATTAGAAAGGAGTATGAATAATATGACAGTAACACCAGACAGGAAAGTTAGGCTACAGGGAACAAAAACAAAGCTCTAAAGCTTTCTCCACAAAAACAGGATTTTATTAAAATTTGATTAAACTAGTGGTTCTTAAAGGGGGATCAGGTGCTCCGGAGTACCAGGGGGGAGTGCAGCAGAAAAATAACATCTCTTCATTTCTTGGTATATAATCTCAGCTTTGGCTCATTTTGAGTGTTTTGATTCAACCACCCTTACCCTCAGTTCGCCATTTAGAAATAAAGTGTAGAGTATTGAAAGAAAGTCATAGCACTAAAAGCAACACTATTTATCTGTTTAAATTCAGAAATGCACTGTAAACAGACATAAAAGTTGGAAGTTCAATAAAGGTGAATGTTCCTTGGCTTTGAATTTAGCTTTTGTGGAACGGGAGGTAAACATAAAAGGACTATGGTGAGATATTAAGCATCAGACTGTGAGGCTGCAGATTTTAGCTAAGTATCCCTCCCTTTCCAAGAATACTGGAAGGTCTACTGTAGAAATGTAACGGTGCATCATGGTGGTCTTAGTAGAAGCTGAGTGGACCTGTTCCCTGCCTATATATAAAAAGGTATAATTCTAAACTAACAAAAAAAAAAACAGTGACTCATAGTTATAGGTGATCATAGACTAATAAAAACAGAATCATGAAAAGTATTCCCTTTCTGCTAATAGATCCTGCTACAACCTACACAATGGACTTATAAAAGGCTAAAATGATACTATGAATATTACTGGGTAGAGAAAAACATGCTTTAAAGTCACTGATTCATTCTGACAATTGGGCATGTCAGAAAAACACTTGCAAACAGAAATGATTCATTTATCATCATTTACTTAACTTTCCTATCCTTAAAAATCAAGTGAATGAAAATACTGGAACACTATTATACTATATAAACAAATAAACTTAACTATTGCTACTACACATTATACCAAACAGGGACGTAAGTTTTTTTAAAGTAATTACCTCATGGAATCATCACTGAAAGAGACAATGAAAAAATAAAATAATGTAATTTTGACCATTGTCATTCTTACAGTATAACATGAAAGACTGGCAGGATTGGACAAAAAAAACTTAAAATGTAACAGACAAGACAGGTGGTATGGAATACTGGATACCAACAGTCCAACAGATATACCTCTCACGGCGAGTCTTGTCCAGTTTGTCTTTGAGCATCAGCTTCTCCTTCTGCAGGGTGAGGTTTAGACTCTCAGCATCTCTCAGCTCTTTGCGCAAGGTCTTAAGATCAGTGCTATGCTGTGCTTCCCTGCGCGCCAATTCCTGCTCATGCAAAAGTGTTTTCTTCTCCATTTCTCCACGTAAGCGTCCCACCTCTTGGGTCTGGTCCGCCGAGGCCGGAGCAGCAGAGGAGCCAGCCTGCTTCACCTGGGTGGTGATGAATGAGGAGGGAAATGGGGTTGTTGAGGTTCAGTGTCAGAGACGAGGATTAAAGTAAAGTATGGAGGAAAGAGTGAGAAGTGTACCAATAAGATTATCTGGAGCCATACAGAAAACACACACTCTAAATCCTCTTGGTCTCACAGTCTTAACTTTAAAGGATATGCAGAGACCCTGTAGAAGGACAGGTTAGTGTTTAAACAAGGTGAGTGTGTTTACACACTCACCTTAAGCCCTTCCAGCTCTTCCTCCAACTGTCTGCTGTACTGTTCATTGCGCTCTCTCAGCTTCTTCTCTTTCTGAGCTTCTGCTGACTGCTCCTCTGCCTGTGCCTCCATCTGATGACAGACACACTCTCGTCATTACGTTGCACATTTTCCCATAAAAGACAAACATGCAAACTACATGCAAACACAGTGCTGACCCACATGAGAAACAATGTGTCAAAACGAATGAAATCAATTTCATATGATTTTCTGACCTTATTCATTCTTCATTAAGGTCATAACATCATTGTTTCTAATGGGCTGTAGTACCATCTCTAGAGAGTTTATACAAGTAGAGCATATAGGCACAAATTGTAGCTTGAATTGTGTACCAACCAGTCACTGAAGACAGAACAGGGTGTGCTAACAACCACAGGGAGTCTACTCTACCTCCTTCTTGGCCCTCTCAGCCTTTCGCACCTCAAGGCGGAGAGCCTCAATCTTCTGAATCTGGCTCTCCATCTCTTCTTCCTTGTCACGCAACTGGCGAACCAGTCGTTGCTTAGTTGACCTGCGTGTACAGTTCAGTCAGAACAGATTGTAAATGCTGCACTTAAGTAAAACGAACAAAAAAAAACAAAAAAACACTCAGAATGGATGATCTTCCAATTTATAAATATGGTTTCACCATTACACACTGTGGTGCATTAAAGAAAGAATATGCATAGCATTTCTGTATTCCCTACAGTAAATTGCCAGTCTCAAATTTTGGGAAGATATTGTACCTGAGCTCTGTAAGTCTCTCGTTGAGCTCAGAAAACTCTTGCATGGCCAGTTTTCTCTGGCTGTGGGCTTCCTTCAGCTCTTTTGACTGAGACTTCAACCGCTCAGCGGCATCCATAACCTCCTGACCAAAACAAAACACAGTGAAGATAAACTTTTCAGACAATTCCACACATTAAAACAACAACAACATCTTGATTGTTCTTGAGGAAACAGAGCTTTGTCTTTTACTACAGGTAATCTTTCCAGCATTGGTTATACCTTCTGTAGGTCATCTCTCTCTTGTGAAATGCTCTTCATCTGTTTCTCCAGAGTCTTGACGTGTTTTGATGAGTCCTCCAAGTCTCTACGAGCCGATGTAACATCTTCCAGCTGCTTCTCCAGTTGTCCAGAGTCTGATACACACATATAATTTTTCATTTTAAGTTTTAATTCTGGCTAGCAGATTATGGGTGTCACAAACAGTCAGCCACTGATGTATGAAAGAAAAGCTGCTTTAAGCAGAAAAGGGCCTGACCAGCAATCTGCTTCTTGAGAATGTCAATCTCACTCTTCAAGCTCCTGATCTCCACTTCCTTGTTAGAGCTGACGGGGCCTTCGCCTGCCGGGTGCTGTAGCGCCTGCACTGTCTGAGTCGACTCTGTAACATGTCAGGCAAGAAATATTATTTATGTGTGCTTTATGAGGAACACCTAGTAAAAGTGAAATCTAAATGTAAATGTGTGTATGCAGTGTATATGGCCTGTACATGTATGCATGCATGCTTTAGTATTCTGAACTTTTTATGCCTTCCTCTTTGCCTCAGTTTGCAATGTGGTTGTGTGCTTGTATGTGATTCAGGACATGTATGCAGCCAAGTGGAGTACTTCTTAAACCTCACCTTGCAGTTTGCGACTCAGCTCTAGCTTCTCCTGCTCTAGGCGGCGGATCCTCCTCTCATAAGCCTCAGTGGCCAGGCTGTCCTCCAGGCTACGCTTGACATCCAGGTCCAGCTGTTCCTGCCCGGTCTTACCTGTCTCGCCTGAAAGCTGTCGCAGGCAGCCCCGGTCTGATAGGTAGCTAAAGGGGAGGTGGATGGAGAAGAAGTTAAGCAAGAAAAATGTTGGCGTAGTGAAAACATTACAAATATGAATCAGTATGGATGATCAGCAAGGAAAACACATTTGTAGTGGTGAAAATATGGGAAATTGAAAATGGGAGACAAAGAGGCCAGAAGGAAACAACAGAAACAGTAGGGGAGGGAAAACAGGAGAGAGAAATGGATGACAGAGATAGACATGAAAGATGAGAAGACATTGAGTCATAGAAGAAGAGAGGAGAGGGAGATGGGAATTGTGAGTGGGAAACAGAGAGGGGGAACAGGAAAGAAAGAAAGGAAAAGGTCATTATCACTGAGCCTTGAAGAGATAAGGAAGTAACTGGTGAGCTCGTTGCTTTCTCACGAGTAGCACTTCAGTGCGAGGATCGACAGCAAGTCATGAACATCACCTTATTAGGCAGGGAAGCTAATTTAATACTCCCACGCGTCTTCAGATAGAGAGATAATAACACTATGAAGTGAAAGGGCTTGCATGGAAATCAGTCTATTTAAAATGACTAATTACATATGAAGCCAGGCGAGGGCAAGGTGCCATCCTTTACCTTTGAAATAATATTCTTACTGCTATGCTGGAGGAAGTGCCTTCATTTCATTCCATCTACTTAAAATCACAGTAGCATTTATACATATGTACATATATGTATACACAATAGAGACCATTACTATTATCAGGGTTTATACAGAAATTATTGAGTTGAATTTAATACTTTTTAATACCTTTTTTAATACCATTACAATATTTTTTAATACCAACACGACTTATCGGAAACCTTTCGAACTTCAGTGTTCGGGGTACCTAAGTACTTCTGAGTGATTAAGTGTTATGCTTTCAATTCAAATCAAAAACACACTATTACAGTTACAAGATACTTTGTTACTTTTTGGCCAAAATAAAAGCACTGACCTGACAATTATTTGTTATTTAACCTTAATCCATGACAAAAAGCTATGTGTAGGAGGAGCGCATATCACTTCTCCAGCGCTACACTCTTTCACCATCATTCTATCTCAATAAAGACAGAAGAAGAAAATCAGAAAAGGTTCAAATCAGATGTTTAATTAAATGATTTCCACATTTACAGAGATGGACAGTACTTGACCCCAGTACCCCAGAGTAAGAGTACAAATACTAATATTTTTACAAATCACACTACTACAAATTGCCCTCTGGGGACATGAAATAAACTGAACTGAACTGATCTGAACTCATAAGAGGACAGCAATTTTTTTTTTCATGTTTTAGTTTGTTTTGCAGATGTTTATGAACAATCATTTAACTCTTGCGTGAAAACTGTAACCAAATGAACCAACACCGTCCAACTAACTAACAAACTACTTTTCAGCCTTCCTAGAAATTAAAGCAGAAGTAAGTGATATATTTGTGTTAATATAAGTCTTAAATAGTTATATCTTCCGACAGCAATCACTTACATAGAGTGTTTGGACCGAAACACGGGTCTGTCAGTCCCTCTGCTCTGCTCTGAGCCCAGGAGAAAACATTTCTCGTATCCTACAGTTTTTATCCAATGAGGAGAGAGAACGGCATGCAGGGCCTCTCTGCTGTTAGCAGCAACTGGCCTGAGCCAGTCTTTAAATCTAGCGTCCTCTAGCCACAGGTCCGAAAACTTACATTTCCCCATTTCGACAGCAATCCGCAATGAGTTTTGTCCATGGATGTATGGTTTTGTCTTGTTTTTCGCCGGAGGGCGCGAATTGTTTAACCGCGGGCGCACCGGCGCACACTGACTGACGTCACCTTACCCAGGTCCTAGTCGCACATAATAAAATTATAAATAAAATAAATTTTACGAGATATGGGCTCGCACTTAACGCAAATGAAAAAAGAAAAATAATTGGATAGTAGTTGAAAAATGTAATACCTCCTCAAATGGCATATAATACTTTTTAATACTTTTTAATGGCCTTAATTTTGGTATATTTCATTTACTACCTTTTAATACCTTTTACAACCCCGCGGAAACCCTGATTATGGCATATTTTTGCTTTTGTTGTTCAGTCGAGAGTAGAGAAGGAACCTGAAATATGGAGGGGAGAGGTACTGCCATGTATTTATGTTCTTTGGTGCTTACCATTTACTTGTATAGGTGAATCCCACAAAGGGCAGGTGGTGACCAGAAAAGGCAGTGTGAGAGGGAGGGGGCATAGTTTCCTGAAAATGATTATAAAACACAACAAAGAAGTGTGATTTTTCCATCTTTAGACACACATGTAAAAAATATAAATACATCTGTAATCAAACATGATATTCATGTTAATGCCTTTACCGAGTTCTTTAGACAGTCGTCATCCACATCAAAATTGGAAGTATCTGTAGGACTGCTGACCTCTGGGATGTAGGGGGCTTCACATGTAAGAATGTTTTCCCAATCAATGCCTGAAAAGGGAGTTTTCAGGTAGAAATAATTAGTAAAGATGGCAAACTTTTTGGCTAAAGACCCATTATCAGCATCAGTGGATTCTATAACCCAAGGTATATCAAAAAGACTCTAAATACTAAACGTATTAATTAATTCAACACAATAACAGAACATACAAATCAACAAAAGCCAACCACTAAGTCTGATGAGGCCAAGAACATAGATTTATAGTGGACCTAGAAACAATATTCATATCAGAGACATGGTGACATTTGTAAAAAAAAAATAAACTCTACCAGTGAAAAATGGGTGCTGCTTGAAGTCCTCAATGCCATTCTGGCCCAGTCTGTGCTCTCGACTGCAGATGAGCCTGCGAATCAGATCCTTTGCATCCTCTGATACGTCTGTTATCTGCTGTGGGAACTGGAATCGCTCCTGAGTAAAATATGCCAGCATTTGTCAGAAGCAGCAGAGATACGAGCATGTGTTAAGAGGAAATCTGAACATTAATGAACTTCAACTCCACAAGCTCACCTTATGGTTCATGATCTTCCCATAGGTTTCCACCAGGGATTCTGCATAGAAAGGAGTCTCGCCGTACAGCATTTCATACATGCAGACTCCCAGGGACCACCAGTCGCACTCGGGTCCATACTTGCCTTTCCCATCTTCCATAGCCTGGAGGATTTCTGGGGAGATGTAGTCTGGAGTTCCCACAGCCACAGAGGACTGGACCTAGCAGAGGGAGAAATCAAAAGTCAACAAACGAATGCAAGGAAATCTAACATGTGAGACAAAATCTCAAAAACAATCATTAAATTTCGGTGTGTAAGCACAGCCTGCATGAAACAGAATAAGAGTGATGATGATAAGTTACGGGTGGAAGTCTTGGAAATATGCAAGATACATACCACCACTCCAGCAACAGCAAACAACAGTTTCTGAAGAAGTTTTTTTCAACTTATACCAAATACTCAAAAATGTTACTGTCATGATTAAGGGCTCAAAGTTTCACAGAGAAAGAGAAGAATCAGATTCCAGAATCTGGATTCATTGTATGTTGGCATCATATTTCTTATTCAGGAAGTTACTTTAATACAGAGAAATGCCTAAGAAATACACCCCAGTTTCAATCCAGACCTAGATTTATTTTTCCAAAAGGTCATGTAACCTCATAACTAATATTTCAGAACTTCTTTGATCCATTTCATCCTGACATTTTTCTTTTATGTAACACCTAACGGGAATGTTTTTCATTGGGTTTTTATTTTTTGCTAGGAGAGCTATCTGAATCATAAACTGCCGACACAGCCAAGGAGCTGAACCGCACACTCGCTCCTGGGAGACCCCTGGGGGTTGACAAGGAGGTCAGTATAGCTCTGGTATGTTTGCTTTGGACCAAAGAAGGCATCAGCAGCGGTGTGGTAAAAACTCACCGTCCCATCCTCCATGAGTTTGAGGCAGGAGCCGAAGTCAGCCAGGCGGATGTGGCCGTTCATATCCAACAGAATGTTGTCGGGTTTAATGTCCCTGAAAGATGAGGGGGTGTGGAGGGAGCACAGGGGTACGAAAAGAAAAGAAAAGACAAACTGAGTAAGCAAATCTTCAGAGAAGACTGAATAAGAGGAAGAAAACAAAGACATTCTTCAAAACAAAACAATACCTATGGGACATCCAAAACACATGTAATTCATATATGCAGTTTCTCTCAGCCCATTCATCAGCAGGATGACAGATGTAATTTGACCAAAAGAAAAAATTAACACTCAAAACTGTTGGGCCTGTGATGTGGGAATTAGCCGTACACAAAGTGAGCGTTTATGTGTGCAGGGCAGAGCTTCTAACAACACACAAAAATGCACTTGGATGGAGCAAATATGCAGCACACAAGCACACAAACATACTCCCTCTTGCCAAAAAAAGACCTTGTGTCCTAAGCAGACCCACTCCCCTGTTCCATTTTCCTACGATATTTGTGTGAACAGAGGAGGGCGGGGGCTGCAGGCTTACTGACAACACATTCTTCTACAGATGTGTTCATGGTGGCCACCGTAGATTTCCTTCTCACCCTGCATCTGCTCTGCATTACTACTGCCAATGATATGTTTACATTACAGATACACAATGTGGGTTGATTCCAGTGAATAAATGAATTGCTACTTAAGGCAGGAGTTTTTGTCTACTGCCTACAACGGCTGGACATTTTCAACATTCTGCTTCCACTATTTCACCAGCAAACTAACAGAAACGCACACTAGCCAAACTTTTAGACTCACTGTAATAAATAGCAAACAAACTATCATTACTGAGAGGGAATTGTAGCTAGAAAAAGTTCTTAAACCGGTAAGAAGTTAAAAAAAAAAATCGAGTAATTGCCCCAGTTCCTGCGGGTTGTGCTAATTTCTTCCCCATGCTCTGTACAGAAAATATTTTCCAAGAAATATTTTTCCAGAAAATACAGTAGCTCTGAGCAAGTTCAGTGTTATTTGCAATTTAGTCAAACGCTTGGTGATCAACTTCTAGGTCTGCACAAACCAGGGCATAAGGTGCTGGGAGTCATCCAGGTGGTCACTGACAGGTGGTTTGTGTTGGACTGCTGGTGCATTGCATTACATGGAAGTCTAAATGTGCTATTGTAGATCCCTGGCCAAGATTATCAACTGGCCTGGTGTAGACCTGTGTCTATAGTTTTTGGCTTCAAGCGTGTGCTTCCTGAGTAATTCCAGGAATTCAAGTGCTATGGTTCGGTTTCAACCCTGACCTTCTAGTTTCAGAGCATAACAGTCTGATTTATGTGTGTACATGCTTACTGTCTGTATCATAGTAATCTAAAAAAACATATTAACAACCTCAATACTCACCAGGGTGGACTGGTACAAAACAGAGGCATTACTGTATCCCACCATACTGGCTAAACATAGACTGTCCTTGTTTGACCATTCCAGTGATTTCCCCTGAAGGCAGACCCTGTTGAGCCCCGTGTCTGAGCCCTCTTATCAACAAACCAAACCATAACACACCTCAATACACATGGTAGCTACAAGGGGGGTACATAAACTATTTAGAAGACTATCCAAAAAGCACATTAAGGTAACTCAGACACAGGAAAACATGCATGTTATCAGTCAGAGGGTTGATGTCGAACTCACAAGGCCGCTAAAAATCACACACATGATGTAACAGGTTACTGAACTGAGCTGGTGCTATTTCTGAACAATGACTGCATGACTCTGCTGAAAATCATAAAATAAAAGCAGACGTCCCCACACTGCCTACCCCTGATTCGTGCACAAACATGTGAATAATTACTAGCAGAGAAACTAATGAAAAGAAGATGAGTATGAATAAAACAGAAATTAAAACAGAAAGCTTTTAAGAGAACACTTGAAGTCACATTTCAAAGACTCCAAAGGGCTGCCCACATTCTGCATGTGTGTGTACACATTTTAAGCCAATTATTTTGTGCAGCATCACAGCCTCTGGAACTAGAAGAATTGCCTCTGTCTTCGTTTTGCTGTGGACTGTGACTCTAAAACTATTCAACCATTACAGTCAGTCTATTTTTAGATTTGGCTTCAAACAGACCTCAAGCAAGAGGTACACTAAGGTTACAAACAAAGCCCAGTGGCAGGTTTTTAAACTTCAGGAACTAATCAGTTAAACCCCTACATTACTCTTAATAGCTTTCTTGAATTTTTTTTTAACTACTCAATAATGACATGAGACTGAAGCCCAAGCAAGGAGGACTTTTTCTGCTACAGACAAAATCCAACTTTGAAGACAGTTTTGATGTTTCTGTCTTCAGCTACAGGTCTCTTCAAAGCTAGATGTGAAGTCCTTGTCATTTTCCGGTAGTGTTAATAGCCCTATCTCATGAGGTTAGAGCAGGGGGTGGGCTAGCTATCTCTGTTCTTCAGGGACACCACCGAATCACCAACCTAAACCATGGATTAAAGTAATATGTACATATACGCGACTTGTACAGACCCATAAAACTTGGGCTCCAAAACATATATATAAATTGACAGTTACTATAACCAAATCACTGTTTGAATCGTGGGTTATGTGGAAGTCTTAATAAAGAGCCTGACTGATCACAGATGTGTTCCAGATTGCACATCACTTTCCAAAGTGTATCCTGCATATAGCATTTTGGCAGGAAACCACATATCGCACCCGAGTGCATACATCCACACAACCAGTCTAGAGTAACATGAACTTGGCAGCCGGAAACGTGCATAAATAACTGAGAAGAAGAATAGTCAGGGTCACACTTTCACACAACATAAAACAGAAGATTAAGATTTCTCAAGAAGAAAAAATGTCTCTAAGAGGACATTTATCTTTGACTATACACTGCTGTTATAAGCCTTAACTGTTAAAACTTGGAACCTGGACATAATGTAAGATTTGAGCAAAGGAATGCAAACTGTGACATGGTCACTGAAGAACCATGCAGCTGCTGAACTCTAAACTGTTATCAACAGAACATCTGGAAATTGTTTAACCTTTAGAAAAGATGTGAGCTGTGTTTCACAAAAAACTCTGAACAACGTGTTGAATTCTGAAATCCAGTAATCAAACTATGATGGACAGCATCCTTTAAATTACCTGTCAGTAAATAAATAAGTTGAGATAGAAACAAGAGTGTAATTGTCACATGACTCATATCACATTCTTCAGTTTTTAAATTTTACCTTCTGGGCACTGTGTGATTACTAATGTGGTTCTCCCTCACACCGACAAGCACACAGAATGTGGATCACCTTGACGGGAGGTGTAGACCTTACAAATCCTGCATGACATTTGTAAGACTTGGCCTAGACTGGAGGCACGTGGATGTGTGGACGTACGTATATTCACAGGTGCTACCATTGCTGGAAGGCCTTAATCTGCAACACAGACTCCTGGTCTGCCAAAGAGCAGACAGCATGAGTTGACCCCTGCCTGGCAGTATGGGTGTACAAATGTGTGTGTGGAAGACAGCAGGATGGTGGGGGGTGTGAGATGGGGGATTCTGCTACTGATAAACCACTTAGTACTCAGCAAAGCCCCTGTCTGTCCATTTCCACTTCCTCTCTTCTAAGCAACAATCACTTCACCATCATCATCTCCCAAATGTCCCTGACCCCTCTGTCTCTTAAATGCCAAAACTCAACTGTATTTCTCACCTTCTAGAGGATTTGTCTTTCCCTTTCATTTTAAACCTACTGCTGGTTAATGAAGCCACATTAACACCCCTCATCAACAGACACAAAGGATAACAATATGCAAGAGCGGGCTCACATTTAGCCTTCTGCTGTTAGCGATGCTGGCCCAATACTAGGCTAGGCAAGTTAGCACAGCTAATTGGGCTACTGTGTCACAGGGCTCCTGCTGTCTTAAGGAGCAGAACAGAGACGGGAATAGAGAGAGGTAATCTCTTCTAAGACCACAGCATCCATCTGTGAATGCCATCTGGACGCCACTTCACAACACACACACACAATGTGTCCTGCAGCAACACTGGAAACAGCAAAGACAAGGCCTGTCCACATGGCTCCAGCCAAGCATTGTTAACTAATGGTTCAAAGACCTGCTGCCTGTGTGACTTCTGGCATCACTTGATACTGAGACACGCAGGCGCACACCTCCTCCTTTCACTATTGAAATATATTTATTGTGCCCTCTTTGGATCAACGGAGGCACGCCTCTGTCGTCCAAAAAGACAGTTATAGATAAGTAACAGTGTGAATCAAGCGCTTTGATAGATATAGATTAAAAATGTGGGTCTGTGTGTTAATGAGAGAGAGCCCTGCTCTCTTTTAGATCACTGGCCTAGGAAAACACATGGCCCTGATCAATAATAAAAGACACAAAGGCTGCAAACAATAGGGCAACACACCATTACACACATATGCACAATTATACAATGCAGTGAATGAATCCACTCGAAACAGATGTTACACCTTCACATGGCATTTTCATATGTGTGTGGGTGAATAAATTGATATCCAAGTCAACACAACAAATCTTCACACCCTAGCCATTAACACATATTCACACTGCTGTCTCTCTGCACCAGCCCCCACCTCTACACTCACTATCAGAATCCCCCTATCTGACTGCGTCACACACACACGCTCTCAGGGCAGACAGATGTGGTGCTAGGCAGCACAAAGCCATGCTGAGCTGGCCTATTGAAACATTTGTCAGGGTCCTTTGGGAGGCCACGCAGATCACTGACCACTGAATAAATGAACACACACACACACACACACACACACACACACACACACACAGCCTCCCTCTGCATCTGACTTACACACGCTGTCTCTCATGGGACTCAGCTGAAGCGGACAGAAGGTTGACCCCGAGGCTCTTTGCTCCCCGTTTCTTTCATCTAGCCTCTTTTCAACTTCATCAGTGTCAACAGGACAGCAAATATTAATTTTAAATGGCCTGACGTTGTGGCAAGTTCAGCACTACCATAAAAGGACACAATAGACAAGCTAAAATACTTTAATTTAGATTATATATAATTAATATCATTATATGCCAGTTGTGTAAATATGAGTTGAGTAATATGATAAGATTTTATCAGTACCAGGTAGTAAACTTTACCAAAGTGTTTCTATAGAAGCTGACATTGCTTTAATACATTTTATTGTACTAGGCCAAAGTGCACATAGAGCAGTTGTGTGTTTCTAGCAAGGCAAGGACTGGGGACACCAACAATGGGATTTAAACAACACAGAAGAACAACATGCAAAAGTAAACTGAGCAGCCTGACAACAGAGAAAACTTTACATGATGAGGCTGTGATATACTAGGTCCAATGTCTAACGCAGGGATATTTTTGAGCTGTCTCAAAAGAAGCTACTTGATGGAGTTTAAACTGACATTCAGGAGTGTAAACTGTCCTTTTCACTCAAACATAGGTATGTCTTTTTCTTTATTTATTTTTAAGTCCTCAAACTAAATAAATATGAACTCCATCTAGGGACCAAGAGCGTAAACTGACTCCCACAAAGTGAGACAACATAATCCACCCATATCTTGATCAACACAACATTTGATGTCCTGTTGAACTGTACTTGTCTAAAAATGAGATTTTATTTTTGAGGACTGACACAAACATGAGATTTATGCTGTATACTGTATTCCTGGACTGGGGAAACTTTTCCAAAAGGGTTGGTTCTATATCATAGATGTTCTGAATGTAAAAGCTTAGAAACTAATCAAATGCATTAATTTGAATATCAATTCTCCCTGAAAGGTGTAAAGGCCACTTACTAATACTCAAGACATATCATAATTTCAACACCCAACAGAACACTATTTTAGTGAAACTGTTCACTAGCCTCCGAAAGACTTTTCCCACAAACCAGGTGTTGGAAAAGCTGGGCTTGTCTGTTTTAACTAGCAAACAGGATTTTAAGCATTGTGCAAACAAATTGCCTTTATGGTCTGGTGAGTACTGATGGTGGGTCATGAGATTTGGAGTGGCACCTTAAATTTTCCCAGAAGAAAATGGCTTCACAGATTCTCCCAAGAGAAACGTTGGGGAAACCGCTGCCCTGCTATAGAGCCACAACCTGCCTATTTATATTTCCAAGTAGTAGCCTAATTATGCGTGTATGTCGCAACTGAGTGAGCTTAAAGTAGACGGTGGGTGTTTTTTGATTAATTGACATTAAAACCTTTAAATTAGAGAGTTAATACGCTGCCCTTTAACTTACTCATAAGAATAAGACACACATTCAACTCACGCATACAAATCACCACTAAGTTAAACACACCCTGATGCACGTGCACCCAAATACACACACCCTCACTCATCAGACGGGACTATCCAGCAGGACACACCCTCCTCAGGGGACCTGCATGGCTGTCTCCACCCTCTACAAAGCAAGCATACAAATCTCCCATGAGAGTGGAATAAGTGAACAAGTGAGAGCAAAGGAGGAGTTGGGGGTTGGCACACAGGGGGGAGGTAACAGCGCCACACCCCCACCCACACACCTCCCATACCCCATCATTACTGTCCCAAAGCGTCCACAAGGGGACTTAAAGAGAAACAGTGCTGTCCCCTCCTCCCTGTCCCTTTTTCTTTCCATCCATTTCTCTGTCGCTGCTGCCACTGCCAACCCCCACCCGCAGCCCCCAGATAACACCATGCAATTAGTGGCTCCCCACGCTCGTCTCTTTCACTCCCTTTCTTTACTTATATACTTATATATACATGTTTCTATAACTCCCAGTGCGTGTCTATGTGTCTGTCTTTGCAGTGATGTATTAGACATCTGAGCAACTGCAGACACACCCAAAATACCAAGCTGCCTGGCTTTATCTAGCCTTTTTCTGTCCCTCCCTTCGTCTCCATCCACCTCTCATCTTTCTCTCCATCTAGCCATCATTCCCTTGTTACTTGAACAAAACTGTTGCGACAAGACCCCAGCCAAAGCGACACTGTAATTATGGTAACATACCAATGTGACTACTTCCTGTCTACAATAGCCCTATATCCTGCTCCCAAGGGCATCTTCTATTGGCTGACAATGTATTCTGACATTTACGTCAGAGAGGAAAATGGTTTCACGTGCTGTGCCCTGTGAACAATGTGCTTTTTTTAGTTTATTTTTAATTCTCTGAAATGAGCAAAAGTGTCTCTGACTAGAAATAGGACAAGGACTAAAGTATAAAATGAGGAATAACAGTTGAAATGAGAGCTAACACAAAAACACTGCACAACTTGACACTAGCGAAAAGTGAATAAAAACATTCACTCTGGCAGTATTTCCCATTTTCACTACATGTGCCTTTTATTTTATTTCATGTATCTCATTCTCATAGTTATTGCTATCAAAATTTTACATAAAAACAAATGACATAACCCGATATATCACAAAGCACTGAAACAGATTAAATATTGTTTTTCACCTTTGTGCTTGTGCCTACCTGACAAATGCAGGTGTAATATTCACTATTTTTTAGGTATTTTTAGTGTCCACAAACTGCTTAAGCAAATGTCTGGCTATTTAAGAGCCCAGTCCTCCACAACATTTCCCAAACACTAAAAATGCAGAAAGAAAGGCAACTGCAATGGTAGAGATTCTTGAAGATGATTCACTACTCATTTGAATATGGGGTTTAAATGGACATTAACGACCAGACACTGGTCATGCGAGTTTCTGATGGATAACACCGACTAAAGTTCCTATTTAAACCCCTACTGCCTAAAAGTCTTTTAGAACTAAAGAAGCTACTTGGATGAGTACAGAAACATCAAACTACATGTCCCTTCATTCAGCATTTTTGGCTATACCATAATGTGAATGACAGAGAATCTTCACAGACGTATTGTAAAGTGAGCTTTTAGAGCTTTGTCACTGCTTAACCGGTATAGCAAAGTTGTGAAGCACACCATCACAACTACAAAGCTATGTAAAGCCAAGCAGAGCTGCAGCTACAGGGGATACTTTTCTGTAGATACATCATTACCATCACTACATGCAACCCCCACAGCTACAACAATGCTAAGCATTAAACAGCTTTATAGTTAAGATAGTCTGCCTAACTTTAATATTTTGGTTCAGTCTCATCACTTTCATAGTCATCACTATGTGGAATTCCTTTTACACCGTCATGTTTTCACACTGTCATATAATACATTGTCAGTATAAAATTATTGATTAGTGCTGCTTGGATACTTGTAAT
This sequence comes from Planiliza haematocheilus, assembly GCA_005024645.1. NCBI lineage: Eukaryota > Metazoa > Chordata > Actinopteri > Mugiliformes > Mugilidae > Planiliza > Planiliza haematocheilus. The sequence continues at coordinate 889,806 of SRSE01000853.1, read as the reverse complement.
GGAGTAGTCATAGACTGTTTTATTAATACTACTAGTACTTAACTCAATACTAGTAATTAACCATGAGTATTTATTTTACCACTGCGTGCTAAATTGCATGACATCTCACTACTCACACACACACACACCCACACACACCCACACACTCACACACAGGCATAACCTCAAATGGGAATGTTCAAGAGTGAAATACTCTATAATTAGTCAGCGGTATTGACTCCTTTCAGTGATGGCTGAAGACAAATATGTGCACATATTCGTGCCATTTTCATTTATTTTCATTTAGCTGCAAAGGCTCCCCAAAGCTGGAAAATTGCCCGCACAGCAGGAACAATGTAAATACACTGAGCATCCATCATCAGAACTTACTGCTCAGTCTGTTTCTCTCCAAAAAATAATTACAGACACACACATTCATACCTCCTAAGACTGCTCACCTGTGGACATAGTGTAACTGGTGAACGGAGTCAATGGCCAGCACCATTTCAGCCAGGTAGAACTTGGCCATTTCCTCTGGCAGCCGGTCCTCAAACTTGCTAAGGAGAGTCAGGAGGTCGCCACCCACGTAGTAGTCCATGACCAGGTACTGGAAATAACAAGTGACAGAAAGTCAGAAAACGTCAGAAAGAGATGCTATAGCAGCACAGTTAAGGTTCAAAAGCAAAGATGTAGCACCTAGTGATTAATAATAAAGCTCATGCTTTTATGAAACGGACAATTTCTGCACAAAACAATACAAGAAAGTCAAAAATATATCAGCCTTCATTTCTCCTCTCATTTTTTCTCACAGTATCCTTACCACAAGGGGCAGAATCTTAAATGGTTTAACTTTGAGGGTTTTTCTAAAAATAATTTGCTGGACTGGCAGTGGTGTGTATTTTTAAAGCCTTGGGGAGTGTCCAGGGTAAAGCATTTGTTGTGAGAATGTGGGAAATGGAATGATAAGCAGTTTTGGCATTTGAACTCGGGGTCATGCAGAGAGGACAGACTGTCAGGTTAAATGGAGAACGGTTGCCTCCAGCAGCAAATGAAAGCGAGAAAGAGCTTGGCTCACAATCAGTCAGCTAACTCCAAACTCATTCTGGTGCTTTATGTAAAAACAAAACAAAAAAATCCTGCAGACTTCTGTTACCCAATTTCCTACAATTCTAAATCATGCCGTTCTCTGTGGTGAGAAGTGAATAGGCTGGTCAGAGTCTGGCAGTATGTCAGCCATCATGAGGTGGTACTGTGTTATATAAATGAACTGTAGAGCGATACAGTAAAAGTGGAGGGTGCAGCCGCCCAGCTACTATCGGGAGAGGTCTGTAGTTGTTTTCATGGAAAGTAAAGTTGCCAAATACACACATATATACAAAACAAAGTAAGAGAACCGCATGTTACCAGATTGTTGTCGTCCTGGAAGGCATAGTGCAGAGTGGTGATCCATTGGCAGTCCCCATTTACCAATACATCCCGCTCCTCCCGAAAACATGCCGTCTATGGAAAGATACAACAGTCTTTTTATTTAACAGAACTAATATGTCAAACATTATGGCAACTATATGAGCTAAAAAGTCAGAAATGCACGCTTGGAGCTTGTGAAGGAGTCCGTGTCTTGGCTCAGGAACACTTCGGCCTAAGGACGCTTGTTAATCTTTTAGCACATTGCTGACTGTCAGTGCATTAACATTGTTTAAATGGTCAGGTTATTATCTGTATTAGAATTCATACCATCTTAAGTTCCAGTTCTTTCTGGGGGAAATGAAATCAGGAATAAACAATATTGTTTAAGATAAAAAACATTTTCCCACCATCTCTCCACCAGTAAACACTGCAGGATTAAGCCATGCCAAAGGTGTACAATTTGCAGATATACAACTATGATTTGTGATATACTGCAATTTTAAAGTCAAGTTTCAGTTCACAGTGTAATAGATTTCATGTTGCTTCAAACACATGACATATGACACACAAGGTAAATAAACTATAATTAACCTTGTGTCAATTGAGATGCATTAAGTGAATATTCTAAATTACAGAATTAAGCAAAACTGTATTGTTTCACATAAATATGAAATTGTTCATGCTAAGGTTTCTAAACATAAAAAAAATGATGAATAACAAATGAAAACAGGAAACTGAAAGGGAGGCCCAATGCTCAGTTCTTATTTAATCTGCACTCAGGCCAAATACAGCTTAAAGTAGCTATCAGCATCAGATTGTAGGGTTTTAGAAAAGCATACAAAGTGTGAAACACAACATCCGCTCATCTGACACTGGAAGAGTGTGGTGGGGGGCTTTTCTTTTTTTATTTGGCAAGACCATGAATTCAGCTAATTGACCAAGAAGTTTAAATATTTCTATAATAAGCCATTTCCTAAACAAAACGTAAACAGGACGTTTATTATTTTGTTTTCTCAAACAGCCCGGTTTCTTGCATATGCATAATAACCCTCTGGATATGGAAACTTAACTACAGCAACAGGAGTGGAGTGAGAAAGCACTAATCTACATCACTAGATCCAAATGCAATAAGCCTGAAGGTGACTATGGTGATAGCTGAGCAGTAGTTTCATAAAATTACAACACATGTACACAGAGAAAAATATGTCATGCCTCACACGCCCTGACCTCTGACCTTTTTGTCAGACCACATGCTAAGACCAACTGATAACGTTAAACTGCTCAGACTGTCCTAAATGTTGGTCCAACATACAATATTTACAACTAGATATTCAGTGCACTACGGTGCAACTCTTGCCCTTCATCGCTTCCCATGTCCAAGTGTTTGCACACACACGCACATACACAGTGACGTATGAGGCATGAAGATTGAAGACCCAGGGGACCAACAGGAATGTCAGACTGTCAGGAAGAGGTAGATGAGAAAAACATGTATCTGCAGTTCATGCAGTTCAGGCAACAACATGTTCTGCAAGAACCTATTGGTGAAGGCCTTATTTGAGTGCGGATAAATAAGGGCCGTGGTTAATCTTTGAAAGCAGGCACCTTTCTAAATCAGTCCTTTTTATTATTTTCTTTAAAATGAACTTCACACTGAAACAGCCTGTTCTCTTTAAGCAGTACTTTTAATGGTGCACCCCTACAACAGCATGAAAAGCTAGTTAGTGATACTCACCTCTGCTCGCTTCAGCATCTCCCACTTGTTGAGAATCTTCATAGCAAATACCTTGTCAGTGTTTTTCACTTTTACCACTGCAACCTGCAAAAAGAAAAGTTGGAGTGTTAAAAAAACTGCTTTAATCATTTCTGTGACAGCAAGGTCGATAAAGAATGTGAAGCAATTCTTAAAAAAGACCAATAGGAAAATACCAAAGAGATTTAGTATCTTATTTTTCAGGCAACAGGGAAAAAGAGAAAGAGTCACTGCTCAAGCTCATGATTCATGTCTTACTCTATTTCGATAGTTCCACAGACAGTGATCACACAGTTCAGGAAAAGAAAGGGGGAAAGCAGTAAAATCATAGTAGAAAAGAGGAGAATGAATCAAGTAAAGCGCTGGCACATGCTGTGGGCAAGAGGAAACTGAGAAGTAGGGGAAAAAGAAAGAATGCACAAAGGAATAAGGAGAGAGGATAAAGAAATAATAGTTGTAAGAGGGAGGGGGTAAAGAGAACACAAAAATGGAAGAACTGGATGAGAAAGGACAATTAAAGGAGACCTGGAGTTAAAGGATGGATGCTAGGGAGGAAGAAACAGCAGAGTGGGGATACTTATGAGTGAAAGGATAAGGGACAGGAAGTGACAACAGAAACCACAGGACAGCTTTAGTGCTAACCCAAAGGGCCAGCAGACACACACCACCTGAAGTCATAGCTTCATTTGTAGCGGACTGTAAGTGAGGCTCTGTGCCTTCTCACTATAATCTCACACACTACACCAAACCAACTCAAACAATCAACTAGTGCATTACACCAGTGTTACCTTTATATACAAGCATTTGTTTTTACCTTCAGCACAACACCCTGATTTTCAGTTCACACGGTTTCTTATACCCTCTTGAACCATCTTAACAGAATAACAACTGCCAACTTTCCCTTGACTAATAATCGCTAAACATTGCCCTGACAAACATCCTCAGCTCTGGCTTTTCGTTTGGCCAAAAAAGGAGCTGCACAAGCTGCTGTGACAAGCCACTGAGGGCTGACAGCCAGAGAGACTGTTCATACAATCTTGTGCCTGTGCCGAGTTCCTCTATTCTTTTTAATTTCTTCCAATACACTGACTGACTAAGAATAAGATCCCATTGACTTTGGCCTCTTTGACCAAGACAAAAAGTGCCAAACTCACATCGAAATATACATATATGGACTATTTAAAAATGCACACAAATAAAGAGACCAAGAGGAATTTAGAAGTGAATGTTAACACACAGAAGAGTAGTGAAACAAACACAGTCGCCATATGCAACAGAAGAGTCCGCAGTCTATTAAATTAACTGGGGGAATGCTGCTAATGCAACACAATGATAACATTCTTGCAGTGTTCGGATTTCCCCCTAGTGATCCCTCACCAGAGAAGAGAAGGAACGAAAAAGGAAGAGGGAACGACAGGGGGAGTGCACCATTCTTGGCAAAGAATGTCTTTTTGTCCCTTCCTCTTCTCTCCTCTCTTCTGTCTACTGTTCCTTCCTTCATTTCATCCTCCCTGTCAGGCTTGGTTGAGGCCCAAGCAAGCCCAAACACAGAGTTTACTTCACTATTCTTGTCTACGTTCATGGGTAAAAGTATGTTCTGAAAGTCTCTACAAAATTAATTTTATCAGTTAGAAACAGACATGAAACACATCAGTTAATCTAATTATTCCACATACCAAGTATAAGATTCAAAACATGCCAGCTACGCTCCAAAGTGGCTACAGAACTGACAGACCTAACAACCAAGCCCATATTTACAAGCCTGTGGCTGCTGACTTCTCACCAAATGCAACAAGCAGATGTATAACACTGACTGATGGCCAATGGGTTCAAAGAAACCACTAAGACATACATGTTTAGCAAAGTCAGCCATTAGAAACAAAACCTCCAACCTCAGCATTGTTTGTGTGAAGAATTACCTCCACCAAATTGAGGATGATTTGGGCCGTTTGTGTTAATGAAGAGGCAACATAGACCTAATGGTTGCACTCTCACAGGCAGCATGCCAGTACACACTGGTCTATTCATCAGACCAGCTCCACAGTGTCACGCACCCGTGCCGACTCTCTGCCTGCTGCTGACAATGGGAGGACGAAATCAAAACATCCTGCACTCAAGCTCTCTTGACTCTGAAGTATTTTTTCTTTCTTTTCTTTCCTGTGTCTTCCCATCCTACTCTGTCTCTATCTGTCTGCTACCACTATCACCTTTCCACTCTGAGACTCCCTGTGCTCATTTTTCTTAAAGATTTCCAAAAGCGACTCCAAAGAAATCTCACTCATATTTTTCACAATGCCTTCCCACTGAACACATTTTGTATGCTTCCTTGACTTTCTGTCAAATCACTGTTATTTTTGTCACACTGGCATCTGTAATATATTAGGACGCCGTAACAGCCATTAAAACAAACTGGCAAATGTCTTTACTATTTTGCAACACTTCTCATGTAAAAGACAGCAAAGTTTACAGACTTGCAGGTGCAATGCTTCGGACATATGCCTGTATATTCAATGTCATTTAATTCTTTATGTAATAAAACCAGAAGAAGCTCAGAAGTGTTTGTCGATGTTACTCTTCTGTCCGCTGACCCTTGAAGCTAATTACATTTTTCTGACATGTAACAGTCATACAAGCACAGCTGGTTCAGTGAAAGAGCACTGGAAAGTTACCACAAGGTAGAACAATTCATGGGTCACACCACATCGCTGAACACAGGCCTGAAACACACACAGTCACCTGACTCACACATGCACATACCAGCACTCCTTGCAGAGGCTCAAGCGAGCACGCTAGTATTTTGCGTTGCTACTGCAGCCATGCCTCATACGTCACTGTATCTACTGCAGCAGCCATGCCCAAATCTCTCTTCATCCCTCAATCTATCACTCTTTCTCCACCTATCAGAGTGGTCTAATAGGTGGAGTCTTCGAAGGAATTCACTGACTTGTTTGTACAGATATGGGATAACAAAGTCATACAGCAAATGTTTGGACCCATGCAGAATGGATCAAGATGCCAAAATTAGCGAAGCCCACAGTTTATTGTGTCAACCAAGACAATGGTAAAAAAAATTGTCAGCTTAGAGATACAAGGTCTTCCTAAGATGCTTAAATTATGTAAGGCGTTTGGCAGAGGACTATAATACCTGTCCCTCCAACATTCCCCAGGTTTGACATCATTACTTGAAACCTGGTGACAAATGTGCTTCAACTTCCCATCAGGCACACATAAATGACAAATCTTTATAAATACAAACATTTAAACCAACACTGCTTCCGATTTATTTTCGGTCCGCAGGTTAAATACGAAAAAAGGATTTTTAAAGTTTTGCTCACACTGCAAGTCAAGTCATGCTCGTGCGGTCGACCAAAAGTACGCACAGCTGTTGGAATGCAGCAGAAAGTAATCCACTATCAAGTGCAACAACACTCTTGCCTTTTATGAGTGAGGTATTAAACGGTAGACGGGTTCAACAGAACAGTCTTTTACTGGCAGCTATCGTCCAGGAATCACACTGAAAAAAATCTCCTCAAGGTAGAAGTTGCAGATTTTGAGATGTCTCCTGTCAAAGCCAGACAGGTGAACAAGAAAACTACACCGTGCATCTAGAAGAAAATGATTAGTGTAGTTAACTGCAGGTTAATTGATGGAATTATTACCTCTCCAAAGGCTCCTCGTCCAATCACCTTAAGTATCTCAAAGTCTTCCTTGTGCAGGCGCATCTGCTTCACTTTGGACGTGAAGGGTTTAGCTGTAGAGACAAAGAAGACAAGTCAAGTTAACTATAAATTTAAAGGACATATAATTTTTATCACAAAGCATTTGCTATAGATGAAGGGTGGAAGGGGGATCTACTGACTGAATCACAGAATAAGACATGGAAAGCAGAGGAAAATAGCAAGTAAATTCTTTCGATTATCGTGACTATAAGTGCTTCCCAAAACCAGTTGGCAGAACGTAAAGGTGCTTCCACTACTGATGGAGCAAATTATACATTTTTTTGAAATAATACCACAATATTAGAAGTATCATGCTTCATGAAACACAAACAATTTCACACATTACACAGCAAGACCACATAATTGGTTTAGGGTGAATGCTTACCCCATCATTAATAATTAATGACATATTTCAGAATGTGTCAGGTTCAAATCAGCTGATTACTGTCCGATTAATCCAGTTAATTAGTGTATTAGCTTCAACCGAATGTCTTTCTGAAATTAAAGCTAAAATAAATATTTATCTAAAAAGATACTTTTCAACTTTCAACCTCCTGCTGACCAGTGAGGAAAAAAACAAAACATACACAGTTTTACAGACTAATTTTTTGGATATCAATTAGTCTTATAATCGCCAGGTAGACAGATTTTAAAATTAGCTTTAGGTTTCAGTTGACCAATTTAATTTTTATCATTACAGCTTACACATCAGCATAGGCCAACGAATCCGCTGGGCTTAAACCCTGGCTATCACTGACCAATGGCATTTATCTGCAAAATAACCACTGGTGAATTTGACTCAAACCATCATGGACAGGTTTTATGGTCCAATACTTTCTGTGACAGACTCAAGTGTGCCATGGTTATGGAAACATACTTGTGATAGTTATGTGGTAACCCACTTAAAACACAACTACAATATTCCCTCATCAGACTCTGTGATTATCTAAATGGACTTTATCTAAGAGTTAGTGACCACCTCGTTCTCTTTGTAGCAAACAACACCGGACACAGAGAGGCTGAATGATAAAACTAACTATTGTTATGATTGCAGTTATGGTTCCTGGTGGAAAAGGGACTTGGGAGGAATATGCTAGGGTCACCAATGTTCTCTCACAAAGCTAGACAGATTCCATCTATGCCTGACAAAGTAAGCATTTCCCTCATTTGTGGGAAAGCTATTCAACCACTTCCTGGTTTACATGATCCCAGCATGCCAAGGATAACCTGGATTGGCTACAAGTTCATCAAGGTCAGCATATTGGTTATGATACACAGATTTTCTGATAACACACAGATAAAGCAGAGAACAGCTTATTTTTATTACACAGGTTATTTGACGCCTGTCTATATTTAAACATATAGACAAGCAGGCATTGGCATATCTCAAGGTTTAACAGAAACTAGTAGCTCTTTTGAGTCAGAGACACAGAGACAGAGGTCTGTGTGCAGCCCCTCGCTGGCCAAACATCATGCTAAACTCATCTGGTTGCCATGACTTTACAAAACCTCCAATGCTGAGGAAAAGGACATTCTCCCACTGTGAAACGGGGAAATGTCTGCCAAAATAAAACAAACAGGTCACTCATAGCTCAGCAAGCTCTCACTCTTCTTTTCCTCACTCTCACTCCTGACGCCACTGAGAGCTGGCCTGGCCTACTATGACCGCATAGCAAAGGGAAAGTAAGGGTCAGTTTAGTGTACCATGTCTTGGCACACATGCCTAATGGGTGATCACCCATGTTACATTTGGGTTGTTGAGCCATCTTCAGCCAACTGGGGCATCAACTGGGACCAGGGTATCACAACAGGCGAAACAAATAAGGCTGTGACAACTGATTTGTTGTTTCTCACAAGGTGCTCTTGTGCCTCTCTTTTTCATGCATTATCTAACCTTCTGACAGTACAAGTTCCAACAAAAACACTAAGTCAAGAACAGATAATAATACATAGGGAATAGTACATGGCCTGCCAACCTGGAAAGGCCAAAGACTCACTTCAACAAACAACATATCACTCGCCAACAGGAAATCTTTCCCTTCACAGGACTCCATAAAGACAAATATCAAATAATAACAGTCCTCTACTGTCTTTTATTCTGAACAAACTGACTGCAGAATTACTGGCATAGTGGTTGGCAAAAAAAAAAAAAAAGGTCACAAGCCAATGGTCAAATGTATCCCTATTTGGCTCAAGTCTAATGGTAAACCTGCTCTCTACTGCACAAAGAACACTATTTTAGCCAGCCTCTCTAACTTGACATGGCATGTTTGCCAGGGTAAAGATAATATCTAGCAACTAAATCCCTTTGGATTTATTTTAATTCACGTATCAAAGTTACACAATTCTCCCAGCACAGCAAACAATTAGACAAGAGATTAAATCTTTTTAACATGGCTGTTTTTCTGTGTGAAAACACAAATCTCTCCAGTTTTATATAACTTCAGAGTGAAGAACAAAATGTTACAATCTCATATTTTGTCAGACTAATTGTTCAGAGCTGGATTCTTACATATAATTTATCTAATACCATAACATAATACCAGAGAAACAAATGAATTATAATAATTAGAAATGGCTTTATAATCAACAGCTTTGTACTTGACTGATGTCAATGTAAAAGAAGTGGAACGAACAGTTTAATTACATTACAGTTTTATTTGACTGCCAGCTACAAAGCAATGGGTGATTATCAATGTTTAATGAATGATTATCATAAATATATAAAACAACTGATGTAAACTAATATCGTTTTTAGAGACACAACTATGGACATGGATTTCGCATCACATGCATTTTACCGCTGTGATTCAAAAAAGTTGATGCTGAATGCCTTCAAACATACAGGCCAGTGTTGTTTGGAAGAATGCTAGGCCATCTCTCTAAACCTGTCTTTAGCCTGGATCCTCACCACATCCAACTTCATCACAACTAATCTGTCAAATTAGACTTTGTCACTGGACATTTTAAACTATATAGCTATAATATCAAACCCTTTCACTTCTGGTTTGATTGTGGATTATACAAGTCACAGCTTACATGGTGGCAGGCCCTAGAGTAAAGGGGAATAGAGTCAGGCTAGCTGAAAGAGAGAAAACACTGATTAGTAGCTGCACGCTGACTCAGGAGCTCCACTAAATCAGCCACATGAGAAACGTCTTTCATCTGTGAGCCAGAAGCCCACAGGCCTTGCCCACAACAGAGCACACATACAAACATAGACTCATACAAATATGCGTACACATACAACTATGTCTATTTCCCTGCATCTGACACACAACTGGTGACTATGTCTCGCTCTGGCCTTGACAGAAATACCACAACCAGGGCGATTATAGATTTTCTGGAGTGGGAAAGCCATTGGCCATCACTTCAACAGCAGGTGGTTTACCGAAGACACAGCAGCTATAAAATTGTTTTCCGGCCTGTAATTTATTAATGTATTCAATTGTTTGCATGTATTGGAAATACTGGATCCATATGTCAGTATGCAGGGTCAACATTTAAGACATCCAGACTTCAACAAGAAATGCCTATACTCACAAAATCCCCATATTTACTCTAGATTCAGTGTGTTTGTGCTTTATCAATAGTTTATCTCACATTCATAAAGACTTGCTACATTGGCTTTGACAAGAGAGAAAAAAACACCATACAATTTGATCATGCATCACCAGCAAAATATACAGGTAGAGTAAAACATAGCAACCGTTACTAAGACAAGGTGTGGTAGAAACCCTTGGCAACACTAGGGGAGGTGGCTATCCAAGCTTTAACATGACTAGAGCTCTTTGTTTTCAGAGAGTTTTGCAATGTGTAGGGCGAGTGAGCCAAGATTGGAAAAAGATGACATGTCAGTCTCATTAAATGTACTGCGTGCTTTGTGGGGAAAACATCCATCCGCAGACAAGCGATGAGTGCACACTGGAAGACACACATACACTTGTAGACTGTACTGTGCAAAACACACATGTTCAGTAGTAGGCCTTAAGATGCAGCGAAACTGGAAAAACATGAGTGACGCCATCTAATCCGCACAGCCAGACTGGTTTAGCCCAAAATACTACGTGCTTATCGTGACCATCGCTCTCCATAGTCAGAGCCATTTTGTGTGAAACGTAGTAACTACAGGCAAGTGTATTCACTCACACACAATGGGCCTCAGACAGGGTTTCTGGCATGATACGTCTCATGGGTGTGTTCATACGAAAATTGTGAGTGCATGCATGATATCTATTATATATGCTTAGTGTCTGTGTGTGACTCAGTGCTGGGTGTAACATAATTATTCCCCCGTAATGAAATAACTAAATCTATAAGTAACTTGAATTCTTATAACAAAAATGCATACTGTAAGTTTTGTTCCTTAAAGTTCTTTAAAGTGGCACACCCAGCTCTTTAGTCAATATTTCTGGGGAAAAAACACATATAGTCACATGACACATACAGTCTCTCTACAGCACAGTCTTCATCTACATTAGAAGATGCTTTTTAAACTGGAGAATGTATTACGCATGGAGAATTAACCACAGGGCATGTTCAAAAGCAACCATTTCCACATGATATAGATGTGTGTGTATATTCACCATGTGCATGTTAAATAGGAATCTTTAACTATTTACACGTTGCAGGTATTTTAGGATTTACAGCAAGTGAAAAGAGCAAACTAAAGAAGGGAGTTACACAGGACAAAAGACAACTTATGATGATCCAGCCCTACAAAAACACAGAGACGGATGTTAAAGGACAGTTAATGTCCACATTATTTCTGAGGCATCCATTAAAAAGACCGTTCTTCTAGAAATGTATAAATCAACACCAACTTTGAGGTTTGATGGACAGGGGTAATCCAAATTATTCAATAAATATTAAATAAATATAAAATATATGTGACACTCATAGATGTAAAGTTAGCATGGACTGAATGAATAGCCACTTCCATAGATCATCTTTCTTCAGGACTTAATTTTGTCTAGTTCTGTCCTTAAATTAAGGACAGAATCCTTAAATTAAGGACAGAATCCTTAAATTAAGGACAGAATCCTTAAATTAAGGACAGAACTAGAAAGGACAAAAGACAACTGTGGGATAAAAACAATGAGAGAGAAAAAACATGAGGAATAAAGACAGAGTATACTGGAAAAAAATATCAGCTAGTGGGAGAACTTGAGACTGGGCTGGACTGAGAAAAAGTGAGAGAGGAGAGAGAGAGATGAAAAAAGGCATCACATTCTCAGGCCCAGTCAGCAGCTGAGCCAGTTACAGTAAGTGTCCAATCCTTACACCAGCACCGCACTCCAACCCCATCTCCAATTCCAGAGTGGGACGGAGGGACATCTGGAAGCCATAATGGGTGAGGTAATGGCTAAAAAATGTTGCTCGCAAGAGAGACAGGGGAGACGGAGAGATGGAGAGAGAGAGAGAGAGAGGCTTTCCAGGATCTGACATGAAGAGGGAGAACAGAAGAGGGGAGAGGAAGAGACCCATGGATTGCCTTCCCTTACATCTAAGCAAAGCAGGCCTGCTTGTGAGGGCAAACCTACCACACCTCATAAGCAGTCTGGGAGTTTTCCGAGACTGTGTAAACCTTTGCAGGGGAAATACTCTGCATCATAAATTATGATGATAGGCCTGAATAACCTCAGCCTATTATTGTGCCAGGATCAGAAATGCCCGGTCATGACGTAGGCTCTTTCTTTTCCGACTGAAGAATATTGACATCACTGCTTCACACGGTCACAAGTTTACCTATAATTATGGTGCAGGACAGGCTGTTACATTACCTTCCCTTTGAAAAAGCATTGTATGTGAAATTCTTTTCTGGCCTAGAAATGAGTTTTTCATCAGTTTTAAAATAAAGTACTGATTTTCTATTTTTAGAACAAAACAGTGGTAAAATCTCCACACCCACGCCTATATTTTTGTAAATACAAAGCCTTGGTCTGTAAGAAATAACAGCGACCTGATTACAAAATTACTTCCTGGTTAAATAAAGGCAGAATAAATACAATTAAGTGAGGGTAGAATAAATAGTCCACCAAGGTCATCAAAGGAAAAATTAAAGTGGTGTGATTCTAATAACGTACTCCTTAAAGGGGAAAGGGAATCAGCGCCTGAGGCACTTCAAATACCATCTCTAAAACAATTCAATTGCAAGTAGCTTAAAACATCCAGGAAATTACCCAAATTACAGATGGAAATAGAACCAGACCCATTTATGTCACAACCTGAGGTTCTCCCAGCATATGTGTGCTTGGAGGAATGATCAGCCCCAATAAAAGGTTTCTGCCTGTGTCTCACTTTCTCTCATGTCACATGCACAGATGTTAGATACACACAGGTGGTAGCATGGGGCACTCACAGAACCCCAACACATATTTTGTCATGTATCATACATGTCAAATCATTGATAAGCACCGGAATCTCAAGAAGGGGAAACTGGGAATCACTTACATAGTCTGTAAACATGCCTTAGAGCATTAAATTGCATTTAATGCTAGGCTGCACAGCAGTGACACCAGAATTCCCAGTGCTGTCTGTCTGCAGCAACCCTCCCCGCCCCCTCCACCACACTACAGCCAACCTCAAATTCCCCTCAGTGCTGTTTTTTTTTTTTTTTGCCATCCTTCCCCATGTCTCTCTATTTCCATCACTTCATCTCTTTTCCAACATTTCTGGGTAAGTTTTCTAATATGACCACTTGACTCAGTCCCTTCTCGATGTGTCTTTCTCGTTCTTGGTCGTTTCCTTCATCTTCTGTTTGTCTTTACAGCCCTGTCACATTAATAAGAAGGCAGGAATGGTCTGAGGCTATAAAATAAACAATCTGTGCCCCACGGCATTAAACAAACAAACAGGATGTTCCCAAAATATTAAGAAACCACAAACTCATAAGAAAAGGAGGGAGGCAGTGCTTGACAAAACAATAGATTGGATCTAGTGTGTATTACAGCTCAGCCTGCTGCAGTGAGCATACACCCTGGCAAGCAACGTGAGAAAAGCTGCCTTGGAGTGGCTGAGCTACATCGGTTTCTGCTATCCTAACAGGAAGTTTTTCCAGCACTTCAAAGAAGTCTCCAAGCCCGCACATCGACCTGTTCAACCCACATCGCAAACAAGTTGATTTACAGAATTCTGTGTCAACACAGCTTCTCAGTGCCGTCTGAAGATAAGGCGTCGTTATGAAAGGAGCCCGCCAGGCCACATTACCCAGCGTGGCAGGGTTTCCTTGCTGTCTGCCACGCTGGTGGTGGCAGCGCCAGTGCTCTTTTGTTCCTCTTCATCGTATTGATAATAACAGAACGATGACAGTGATAAGACAGTAGGGTGCCAAAATAAGGGCCATGCTGTACAGTTCAAGTCACACAGACAATCTTGATCATATGCTAACAGTGTAATAACTGGATCCCAATTTACAATGTTTTGGAAACAACATTACCATTATTACTTACTATATGAGGCCAGAACATTATGTTATTGATGATTATTGTATTTATGAATGTATATGTGTATATGTGTAGTAAGTTACACTTGTTATGTGAAATATTGGCCTCATCATACCTATGTGCCAAGCTACAGCAGTAGTTGGTGTCCTATTTGAACATCCTTAATTTTACAGGCCAAGGGTCTTTCAGGTGGCAGGTTTAAGGGTCTTTCATCAATACAGATTGATGTCTATATACAACATTATGAGCTCTGCATAAGTTCACAGTAGATTAGATTATTCATACATTTTATACTGATTTTTAACAATATCATTATTTAAAAAAACATATTTAGAGATGTTTACGATTTGCAGCGCATGAAACAGATTTTTCACTCTTAAAGACAATTCTGTCTGCAGCATCAAAATGCATAGCAGATGATAAGATGTGATGCTTGCCCTGAGACCATGTCAGCCTCAGAAATAGCTGCATGCACTGGAGTTGGCCACTGGAGAAACAGACAATGACAGCTGTATGAATCTTTTGCTTTTACTGCCAGCAGAAACACTTGCTGCTCAATCACAGGAACAAATGACTTTATGGCAGCCTCTTAGTGCCTTCACAGGCCAAAGCTCCCACATGAGCCTGGAAGGAAAAACACTAAAGTGTGGTTACAAGAGCCAGAGCTAGGAATACCAGGCATGTGCTGTGGGAATGTTCAGCAACCCAGACAATATTTTCCAATACCAATGCTTAAAATTCCAATTGGCACAATGTACACACAGGAATGTAGCTGTAACTGTGGTACCTTGTCAGTTTCTAGCAGCACTCCGTAAACTTCAAGATCAGTTAGATCAAAGTTACCAGGCAGTCACTTAAACAAAACTAAGACTTTATTGCCAGTGGTTCTCCAGCACCAACATGTCACAACACTCTGACAGATATTATAGCACAAGTTTCCCATTGCCTTTTCTGGGCTCATCCTCTCTCTGTTTTTTTCCCCTTGCTGGATGTCAGCAGCCTGTGGAAAATGAGGGGGGTTGTTGCTGTGCTCTGTGGCTCGAGTGGTACAGCCCAGCACTGACATTGCACCATTTAAGGATCTGATTCCCATTGGGACCACCCATACTATAAACGGATCCACCCAAATGGATTAACACATCCACTTGTTGTCCATTTATTAAGGGGTTTGAAACAAAAATGAATGACATGGTGACAACAAGGATATTTAGATGGCTCTGGCACAGATTGAGGGGGATTGTTTGTCTCAGGTAAAGAAGATGGAGACGGATTAAAGAAACATCAAAGCAAAAGGGACACCGAGGAAACAGACTAACAGAGGGGTTGAATAAAGGGAGTCGAATGGAAAGAATGGAAAGGAAAAGAAAAAATAACAGACAAGGATGAATGAGGAAGATGGGTGGTGGCAAGTGAAGATAGGAGGAGGAGCAGCAAAGAAGGGAATTTGAGATGTAAGAAAATAAAAGATGCAGCAAAAGTGTGATGAAGGACATTTCACAAAACACTGAGATGTCACAGACAGTAAAACTACACTGTCTGTATACACGCACACATAGTTAAACTATTCACTGACATACATGGACATACACCTCCCCCACTGCTGTCACTGGAGAAAACAACCAGAGTGCCTTTTACCATACAGATGACCCAGGTCTTTTCTATTCAACATTAAGATGTGTTTGCAGGCTCCCTGTGGCAATATGTGTCATGGTGATGGAGGTAACCCAAGATCCCTTTCATTCTCTGGAAACCTGCCCAGCTAGGTGAGCTCAAGCTGAGGCCGTCAGGAAGGACCTGAAGCGACGGCGAAAAATGCAGGCGACAATGCCAGGCAGAAAAACAGGGCCGAAGCAGCACATTTCCATGGTGGTGACTAAAACCGTAACCGCATAGTTAGCCTACAGAACACTGCAGCTTATTTATGTATTGTTGTTCATCAGTAGGGTCATTTTCAAAGCTGTAGCTTGCTACACTGTTGTTGTGAAATATGTGTTTCAAGCTACCAATGACCTCCACACACTGACAGACCACCATGTGCAACACTGCTTTAAGTCTTAACATTGCATCAGTAGTCTTCAACCTGTCCTAATGTTTCATTAAGTAAATTGGCACCTACGAATGATCTAGGAATTCTGATAATAAATATAAATCAGCTGTATTGGTAATAATCACCTGCACTTCCAGGACTGGCTAATGGTTATTTAACTGTTTTTTTGGCACTATTCATCATTTCCTTTGATTCAGTTTTAAATAAAAATGGAATGGCCTGTGTTTCTTCATTGCAAACACAGGTAGGAAAAGCACAGATGGAATTCTGTTAACAATAAACCAATACAGCATGCGCAAGAGCTGGACCTCCCCTAAGAGGAATGCAGCAGTCATTAATACGCCTGTGCTTTCCTACAAAGTTGACCACGTAGTATAGTCAGCTTTGCTAACATTTAGGACTGAAGCTGCATGCCTCAGTTATCAAGGCAGAAACAGAAAACAGAAATGATTTCCAATTTTTTACATTTCGAACTTTTGAAACAACACTAGAAATTTGTAGCCTGTTTCTAACCTGTCTGGTAAGATGCCACTTGGACACTTGTCACTCAATCAAACTTTCAACTCAGTCATAAGGAGTATCCAACTATACAACTGCAGATGTATGTTTTTCCTCTATATCAGTTGAAAGCAGCCTCACAATAAGTCCAATTGGTGCGTCACCAGAGTCTGAGCTACACCAGGCTAACTTCACAGGCCATCACTTACAGGCACTTCCAGCACTAACAAAGTGAAGCAAAAATGATTTTGACTTGAGATTCCGCCAGGAATCATAATTAAACTGTGATTTGTCAAGGCTCACCACACCAAACATTTACAGTTACAAGTGTGTCTTTGACGTGTATTGGAATTGTCTGAGAGAAAGATTAAATTGTAAGAATCAGTAAATAAACTAAACTCTTTCTGTTTGTGTCTACACATTGGGATATGTTTAGACAAAAGCAAAATCCAAAAATAAAGATATCAGACAGAAAAAGCAAAAATCTCTGGCATGTTACATAAGCCAACAAGTAAAAATGGAACTCCTTGCTAATGCTACAACACTGCAGCAAAGTTTTTCTAGGGCAGGTGGTGGCCCCTCTTGTTACAAAAGAATAATGGGTAGGCTGTGAATTTAACGGACACTGAAATTTGGAGAAAGCCACTAAATTACCACTTTCTGCTCCCAAAATAAATGGAGGGGACTGAAGTGCTACGCTATATATACACACTTCCCCCTCTGCTGCAGCCATGCACAACAGACACTTTCTAGGCCACAACCAGTCCCCGTTACTGCACAAAAGACTAGCTTGGCTACTAATTATAACCTCCAGAAGAAAGGTGTCAGTGCTGGGACTTGTAACCAAAAGCATCCTGAAAATATGCATCTGGCTACGGCTGGGCGAGTTGGGACGTGCCGCCCGTTTACAGCAGGATGAAGGTACACATGTGACCGCTACTAAATAATGTATTATATTTCCAAGCGAGGATACCGTGCAAGCTAGGATCCAAAACTGACAGAGATGCAAAGATTTGATCTGGGCAGGGCTGGGTCTTTTCCAAGTTGCTGTTAAAGAGAGACTATCCAAGGTTATATCACAAACATAGATGATAAGCAAAGAGGATGCTTAATCCTCTACAAAGTTTCCTCTTCCCTATACAAATGCTGGAAGTAAACTGGGCTAAATATCTTCTAAAAGTTTACAAATCAGTGTTGGTGTCCATTCTTAAATCAACAAGGCAAGCAGACCAAGGAGATCCCCATATTTTCAATGAATTAAATTAACTGGCCAACCAATTAAATGATCCATCCAAGAGTTCACCTGGCGGGGAAACTCAGGCCTTATCCATTTAGGACTGATCCGTAAGCTCAGTCCCAATGCTGTAAGCTGCGAGAACAAACAGCGGCCACGCAATAGCGGGCAGACACCTAGATAACAGTTACGAGGCTAATGACCTCACTGATAAGTAGGTTGAGTCAGCGTGGGAGGCTGCAGGGGGGCGGGCCCTTGTTTTGATGAGGACATGAGACTTCTAGGTGATCGCAGGCACCAACTATCTCAACAGGCTGATAAACCACAGGGTGCCCTTTGCAGTGTACTGCATGTAATACCAGGGGGACCAGGCATGTTTTGCAACAGCACTGTCACCACACATATCGAGAACACCGAATGATGGAAGGACCATTCACTTCAAAGTAAATATTTGAAATACTTGGAATTAAAAACAATAAATCTAAGTCTAGCTGAAAATGAAGGCCTGCATTTATGGCCAATTGACTGCGTGCTAAACACCTCCATAGAAAAACAATTGCAATCAAGAATTTTCAAGTTGGTGATTTGTCTGCTGTGCTTGGGGCCACAGTAAAAGTGTATATATTTATGAAGAATTTGATGAATGGTTTATTTTATTTTCAAAGCCTTTTGGTATTAGCAGCAAAAGATCGTTTTTTTGTTACATCATATAACGTTCTGTTCAAGACTCGGATTCAGGATTCAAGGATTCTTTATTGTCATTACAACACATGTTGGTACATGGGAAGGAACAAAATTGGTTTCTCTGGTCCCGATTCAAGCCAGAAGTAAAACAAAACAAAAAACGTCTTCCAGTGTTCAACAATCTCACAGCCTCTGGGAAGAAGCTGTTCCTCAGTCTGGTGGTCCTGCTCTTAATGCTCCGTAGCCTCCTGCCACACCTAGCATGCACACGTAGCATGTAAGGGCTTCATCTGAACGTTGGAGCAATGCTAGCAGGACTGCTCAGCCCAGTCACTACGTAAAATAGCATTATATTTCCCAAATTCATCAGTTAGCCCTCACCCTCAAGTCTTTTCGGTTGAAAGGTTAAAAGTGAAACATGACTTTTTAAAACCATCGTACCCAGTACAACTAGTCAAAGTTATGGCTGAATGAAGTAGCCATCTCAGCTAAGTCGTTTACTGACCTTGGGAATATCTTTATAATAATAAATGGAAATACCTCGATTACGGCATTTCCTTATCAGAAGACAATTGCATCTGCAGGGGAGCAGATTTGCACAAATGAGGCATTCCTAAAACAGATGGGATCCCAGAAAAGCAATTAAGGCTAAGCATCTAACTACAGGGACTAAAGCATTGAAGGCAAATGCAAAGTAATTAATACCCGATGTCAGTGTTTTGGCCAGAAATGTCATTCAAATCTTAATATTTAACCCTAACTCTGGCATTAAACTAGTGAAGTATGAAACTATTCTACAGTGTATGTGTCAGTCATTAATGTTGGGTACAGTTAAAACAGAAACCCAAATATAAATGACATACACTTCCTTTTTTTAACAAAATATGATGGACAGTAGATAGAAAATATTTGGCCATTCTAAACTGAATTCTCGGCCCAATCTGACTACCATAAAATATGAGCAATCAATAAACGGGATGGGGAAAAACCAAATGAAGTAACTAATGTGGTACTTATTAGTCTTGTTTCAAATGCCTCGGGGTAAAATAATTGGATTTGGGGGTGATGAAATTTACTCATCAGCAGCATGTCAAATTGTTGTGTCTGTATCGTGACCTTCAGTAGAGGGAGGAAACAGTGCAAGGCAGCTCTCTATATATAGGGGTGAACAACAGAGACGACTCAGTGGAAAACAATTGAGATGACAATCAGAGAGACCACAGGATTTCCACCAGAGACGTCTAAGACGAGAGACACAGGATAGGGACAGCCAAGGATAGCGCGGTGTGGGTTAGTCAAACCGCATATAAAGTTCATTTGAATATATATAAAAGAAATTTTAAAACATCCACTTTCACTTGCAGTCTTTCAGTTGTGCCACATTACCAGTCGCAAACTCGTTCTAACACATTCACCCACAACTCACAAAACCTCTTTCAAAACAGACACCACAAAACCACGAAATCACTATCTGAATGCAACAACGTTGAGGAGGAAACATGCTTATGAGTGAATGTGTAACCAGATTGCTGGGCACTGCACAGAGGCTTCATTTTATCACTGAGGATCTACCCAGACAACACAGTGATTCAGTCCTCTGCTGAAGCACTGAGGGACAATCAGATCAGTTGCATGTGAGACCCACCAGTGTGAAAGAGCGCCATTCAGGTGAAAGATGGGTGAATGCTGCTGACAAACTGCTCGCCTATCCAACATTATTTGAGTCATGCGTCTCCACTATAAAATACAGGGAGGTCAGAACAGTGAGTACAAGAGACAAGCACGGATAAGCAGCGCAGATATATAGATAGGCCTAAAAATAGGTCAGGTCATTGTCAAAATCACCAATGCACCACAAGCCAAGGTCAAAGCTCTGTCAGAGTCAGCTATAGCAAGAAGCACAGAGGCAGAGGAACAAAGAGTGCAACCTCACTTCAACTGATATCTTCGTCACTGAATCCAAGCCAACTCTGTGGGCTTCACTAATTATTTCAACTATTTCAATTTGTCCTCATCTCTCATCTTCTTTGCATAATTTTTCACGATTCCCCTTTCATTATCCACTTAAGAAGATTGAGTAGAAATACCACAAAATGCAAGATCGAATGCTAATGAGTCAACAGTGGACTGAACAAGCACAAAGCTGTTTCAGTGAGAACTGTTACATAAATCTTGAATTAAATTTGAGGTCTATATTCGTGTCGGATACTTAAAAGGTGTCTATCACAATCCATCCATCCGTCGTTGAAATACTCATTAGAGTGTAACTACATCAGCAACATTTCTGAGGAAATGGCCACTGACAGTGTGGCAGTCCTTGTGATAATGGCAGCGAACATAACACTGCTGCACCAGTAATTTCAACACAATCAACCATACAGAAGGTAACCTAAACTGTCGCAGCATTTACTGTAGTCCCAGATGAGCCTTTCCCTGGGAGCATTATTCATCAGTGTGTTTATGTTTAAGAGCAGGTTTAAACTAGCAAGCTAGATGGCTACAATTCTAGCATGGCATGGCATTTCAGATATTTCTTATGCATTATGTCCACTTTCTTGGCTAAATTCGGGATAACCCTGATTTGCATGTACCCCTAGAAAACGTAAGACAGATCTAATCAGAGGTACAATCAGGATACATACATGTGGAAATGAACACTGTTCAAAATGCATTTGGGTGGATATTGTACATTAGATGTGTACAAAATACAAATTAGTTCCTTTAAAACTGAAATATCTGACTAGCAAAACCAGTTTCGAGTCTTACAAGAATGCACATTAATATCTACTGATGTCAATTAAAAGTTCTGCACATCTGCATCGGATTTTTAACCTGCGTCACTGCAGCACTACTGATAAAGAGTGGGGACAAAATTTACCCTTGTCCACATTTTCTGAGCAGTCTGGGATTCGACCAGTAATCGGTAGGCTGCAGCTGCAGCACTTTTTAACCAGTCTTGCCAAGCAGCTAATTTAGAAACTAGTCCTTATTTAGCCTAAACAAATTCCGATCATTTCCATTTGAGCTTCCTTTATAAGTACGAGCATTAGACACAGAATCGAAGCCTGTGTGTGTGTAGATGCAGCACAAGTGCTTTATTATAGATGCAGCTCAGCTCTGTGCTGTCAGAACACTGCTGGCTGGACTGACTACACTGTCTGATAGACTCAGTCTCTGTACGGGTGCCTCTTTTGCACACAATAACATAAAGTCTGCACTTGCAAACGTGCTCCAATAAGAAAAAAACAGACACATGTTTCTACATACATCCAAAATGCATCATTTTGCTGGTGCATGCCCTGCACATAGCCACAGGCCAACCCACCCTTGTCTGTCACTAGGCAAAGCTGAGATGCAGCAGTCTGGGAGGGAGGGGGGAGAGGAGCTGTCAGAGACAGGAAGGGGAGGGGAAGGCAGGAGGAGGAGAGAGCAAACAGAGGAAATAAAGGACAGCAAGAGACAGAATAGAGAGGACTACAGAGGGAGGATATCAGGGCAAAGATATTAGCAATAAGATGTGTGCAGTATAAAAAAGCAGTAAATTAAAAGCAGTGTAGATCAAGCCAAATGACCAACTGACACTGAATTAAACAATGAAAGTAACAGCAACACCAAGATCTGACAGACAGACTGAAGGAAAGCAAATGATACGGGTGGCGCTAGTGGACAAAGCAGCAGACCTGGCCTCAACTAAACAGCTGTCGTTCTCCCTAACATTGCACCTCAGCTCTAAATTCCACAGGCAGCCCGACTATGAGGGGCTGGGGCTGTGCCTGAGTCAGCGTTTTTTGCACTCAGAGCTGAAAGCAGCCAGAGGATGCGCTGGCTACAGCACGTGCAGAGGGACATAAAGCAGCCACTGCCTGAGGTTTGGAGCTCGGCCTGAGTTTTCTTCTATACAGGAAGGAGATAGAAAAGCTACAGAAATAGTAAAACACCCGCCCATCACCACCACCACCCCCGGAGTCACTCATGTTCTGAAACCATACACTGTCCTTTTTTTATGGTTGTTGATAAATCCTAAAACTTGTGAATTGCTTTCCGTCATGAAACACCTGCATCAAAACAATATACCCTAATAGCAATGATGAAGCAAAATTGATGATCATAGTAGTAGTATTATGCAAAACTGAACCAGAACGCTACTGATACATCAAGTGAAAGAAGGTCAAGGCACAAAAGCACGGCATCCCGATTAATAAAACAAATCTTAAGCACTGACCTTGGCTATCATCTAAAATGCTAACTGGTCTATTGCAACTGGGACTTTACATTCCAGCATAACAAAACAACAGGATAAACAGAAACTAAACAAAAAAAGTAAAATGAAAAGGCCAACTTTGAGTCCCCGCTAACATGCCCACCACGTGCAGACATGAGCAGAGGCGAATTGGATTTCTTGGCATCTCCCCGTACTACCACAGATGGGATTCCATGCCAAATTCCCTGGCTCATTCTCTGCATGTCAGAGAAACATCCTGTGATAGAAGAAAGTGGGGAGGAAAAAAGGAAACTGGAGGAGGTTAAACAAAAGGGCCAAAGAGGATCACATGCTGCAATGTTCTTCCATGTTATTTATGAACTTGTGCCCTAGTGACGATCCTGGGGTTATAAGAACAGTTAATAGGTTTTTACTATGGGTCAGAGACAGAGGAGCATTGAATAGCCAACAAAACTCTAATCTAATAGATATATATGAATAAAAACTCTGGGCTGTGTAATAAGATTACATTTAACATTTCTGCCTCAGCCTTCCTTTACAAAGGACCAGCATGTCACAGAACATCAATCTTATTGTGAAACAATTCACAAATAATATGTTCTTCTAGCACCTGAACCTAGCATAAACTGTACGGAAGCCTAATTGTGTCTATGGCTGCTGCCCAAGAGTCTTATATTCCTTAATTGCATTGGTTATATAAAAAGTTTTCTCCAGACTTGGAATGATCCATATATTATTAATCTTATTTCCACATGTAAATCATACCACAATAAACAAAGAATGAAATACACTACAGGAGAGAATGTGGTGTTTATATTATAAAGCCAGTAGTTAAAGGAAGACATTACACAAAATCATTCAAAATAACTGAGAGGCTTTGTGATCCAGTGGACACAAAGAAAGTGTCAGAGGAATATCCATTCATCTGTTGTATCCCTTCAGTCAAAGCTTGTTACTTGTATTCCATATGGTTTTGAGAATAAATTCCCAGGAAGTGTCTGCGTCATTTCAAATGCATTTCGCTTACATCTTTGTCAGTAAGGCCAGTGTGGATACATTCCCATTCACGGAAACGTACTCCCGGTTCAGTGAGTATGGGAAGAGACAAAACTATGCAAGCAACAGCCTTCGCCAGCTGGCTGTGGGACTATTTCAGCTGAACGGTTGGAGGGGCTGAGCAGTTTTCCCAGATTCACCCTTTGACAAGATAACAAACCCTTTAACAAAAAAAAAGTGTGAGAAAACAATGTTACATTGTCACTGGTGCAGACTTTGCTGGCAAAAGAAAGACTTGCTAATTGCTCTTCTGAGTTAAGAGTCATTATGGGGAGAGTAGACAAACATTCTGCCTTCAGTATGAACAGAGTGACACAAAATATTTAAAAGCATTAGAAGTAGCACTAAACCCTGAGAGATTACAGAAAAATCAAACACACCCCACATTTTAATGCCAAAAGCTGTAATTAATAGAGTAAAACCATCAGTTGAGGTTGTGGTAATTTGAATGCTGTGTACTAAATACAAACCACGGCAATGGCTAACAAGCTTGACACCTCTTGTGCTTATGCAAGTATACAGTGTATACATTTATGTCCATACAACAGAGACTTATTTTCAAAAGTGACGAGCCACTGGCAGCCACCTGAGCAGCTTCACTTTCATTTGGTCTGTGAACACTGGCAGAAATGATGGACAGACAGCTGAGTGGAGAGGTCGGCCAAATCCAACTAACAGGCACTGCAGGGAAAGACTGAAGCAGAAAAAGAAAAGGGGAGAGGAAATAGATGGGAGGATGAGAAGCTAAGGTGAAGAAAAGAAGGAAAAGGGACGGGGGAGGAGAGGCCATTCGCAGTTAGATCCCGAGGGTCCTGAGAGGCTGGCTAATGACCTGCGCTACAGTCTGTCCTCTGGGAGATGCATAAAGGAAGCTAACCTTACCTCAGATACTTTTTGATGACATGTCACAATTAGAAGCAGGCACATCTCTGCCCTCCATGCTCATAGACAGATTGACAGAGTGTTTTTAAAGGCCATCTGTGAATATCATGATGCTGAAAATGCCATGAATAATTCCACATGCATTCCCCTGCTAAAGGTCCAGTCAATCATCCAGTAGTGCCATCAGGTATCACAGATACCAATTAATCCATCACTCCTTGGTGGCAGTCCAACGAGAACTTCTACAATATGACAAAACCCATCTAAAGTCTCAACCCAAGAAAACAGACAAATTTCCTTACAGGAAGTTATCAATTTATCATGCTTCACATTAAAATGACAAAGAGTCACCCAAAACTATGACTGAAGTGTTTTTTTTTGTTTTTTTTAAAGTTGCATCTTCGTTATTCTCAGGCTCGAGTTTCCCCTATTAAATGTTCTACTAAATACCTCTGCATAGTTTTTGGGAAACTCCCTCAATCACATTCTACTTTGAAGTTGACATGAGAACATTTGATACCACTCTCAAACCTGTATAGCAACTATAGAGATACCAGTCAGTACTAAGTTAAAATAGCTTAGCCAAAGAATTAGAAAACATGGCATGGCTACGTCCACATATATCCACATCCAGCATTTATAAAGCCAATTGATTTGTATAAACTTTTTATAGTTAATCTGTTAAAAAAAGTATAACAGCAACACTATAGTTTTATTGGCAACCTTAGAACAGAACCAGAATAGTTGTTTTCCATTCTTGTTTTTGTCTCTGCCACCACCAGCTAACCAGCTGCCACTGAACATTTCACATCTAGCCATAAAGCAACTATACCAAATAAGTGCATATGCCAAAATATACCCATGTTTCAGGCACTTAAACAGACTTCATGATCTTTTGTTTGTTTGGAATGCTGCAGGTTATTTAGACAGAGTGAATGAAATGTGGAGAGTAGAAAAGCCTAATAAAGTGTAAATGGCTGCTAGACTTCCCCCTTTGGGACACTAAACTCTGGTGCAAATTAGCGGACAGAGAGCGGGGACAGGATACATGGGCCCCTCTGCCATGTCTGATTGTTTATGAGTCCTCTTAGGACAATGTAAAAGGCTGTGCGCGTACAAATGACACAAATATTCCAGGAGCTTATGAGTCTTCAATTGATCACCCTGGCATCTGCTCTGTATGTGTTAACATCCACCAGGAAGGAAGTAAACAGTGTGACCTTGCGTCTTCCCAACAACACCTAAATGTTGGAAATGAATAAGTCACAGAGTACACAATGACACAATGCAATACAGCTGTCCCACTTCCTTGTATGACATCATGTACCATTTGGCTCCGTACTAGCTCACTTAGACCTTGTGGTTCCTTCCTGTTCTGTGTGCCTGCCGCAGCCATTGGACAGTCTGATAGGAAATGACCAGAGAGGTAACAAGGATGTCCCACACAGGATTCTCATGTCTGATATAAATACTGACATAAACAACTTTAAATAAGAGATAATGTAGGCTGACACAGATGGTCAATGATGCTAACCAGCATTTTCACAACCATCATTTGTGGTTGAGTTGTGATTTAGACTATGTGACTGTAAACTGTTTTATTATCTGATTATGACTGATTTGAAACTCCTACAATCAGACAGCAACTATTTCTGTTGCTTTCTTTCTTTGTCAGTTTATTATCATCTCAAAGCGTCTAGTTCTCATCGTACATACTGCTTCACAAGCTACTCTTAATTATCTGCCTGAGTATGACAAAATTCAAAGCACTAGAATGCCTTTTCTATCTGGTTTATCTCCACTTGAACTCACCATGCTGCTACAACAAACTTGGGAAAGTAACTCGTAATCACATCGCTTAAAATAGTCCAAACACGTGTTTATTACTACCATGGTGCTGTAGAACAAGAATCCAGAGGCTTGGTTGCGAACTTTAAAACCGAGAATTTATATTTTTTACATTTTTTACTCTTCTCATCTGTACAGAACTGTTATCTGTAAGAACAGGAATAACTTGGAGGTACTAAAGTCTGAGCACTACAAGATAGCCAAGTTAGGAAAAACCACAATAATAAGTGTGTGTGCATGTCTCCACTGCGAGTAGTGTGTGCGGCATGCTGCCAATGAAAACCTTGCAGGGTGGAGCACACATCAGCTGCAGCTGAACAGCTGGCCACTGCAGGCTAACACTGAGCCCGGATAGAGGAAAGGTCAAGCTGCCGCCCCCATGTTTGCCAACTGTGGCCTGGCATGGCTTCCCGTTTTTTATTTGACTGGCTTGCAATTCATTTCTTAAATCAGGGGACTAAACAAGAAGCAAAGGTAATAATTGGGAAATTCACATTAAGACTATAATCAGTTTTTCAGGCATCAACATCATGGATGGGATCATAAAGAAATTCTCACACAACAACCAACACGAACCACAGATCAATGTGAAACTGAAAGAATTACATTTCAATAAAGTCATTATTCATCTCTTCATTGTGAAATGCTTGTTCTTTAGAAAAGGAGTAGGTGTAATTCATCTACTCATGAAGGCTGAACAATATTCCTCACAGAATACAGCTTTCTGTTAAATCTTTAATATCTCCATCTATTTATGGTTTAAGGTTGTTATTTTTTTTTATTAGCAAACACCGGTAACGTAAAATTAATTTTAATTTAACACAACTGAGATAACAGATAGGTAGGAAGATTAACTGGCTTAGACTGAACTGCACAAGTCAGGGTCAAAAGAACAACTCTGAGTGCAGGCCTTAGCTAGAGGAATTGGTGGGCACTGTAAATTCTGTGGTGTATGTAAGGAGTCAGGATACAGCGTACTTTCCCGTGTTCATTTCCCCTGTGGCTGCAGGTCATGTAGGGGTCTCTATTTCAGCTCCAATGAGGTCACCAAACAAGAAGAAAAGCAAAACCAATACAAATGTTTGCCTTCTCTTCTGGCTCATATACATTCTCAGGAAGAAGAGGGAACATTGCTGCACCTCTGTCACGGCTGTGCTGCTTTAGCAAAAAGGCACGCAGGCAAAGTGACTAAGCCACAATGATGTGTCTTTGCTGTGAAAGAGGGGATGCCGATGTACAGCCTCCGTGTGGCTGACAAAGGCAGATCACTCACAAGCTGAACAGGTCTTAGGTTTCATGGAGCCCATCTTGAACCATTTTGCTGTATGTAGGATTAAACAGTGTTTTGAGTATGACTTAACACTATCTTTCTGATCCAATCTGTTTCTTATAGGCAACAATCAGTCATGTACTCTCTGGCAAAGTATAAACAGACAACTATAACGGTACTATGTCACATCTTGTGTTAACATCTAGCTAGCAAATGTCCAAATACTACAAAATGTGCTGCACATGTAACAGGTGTGCTTTTTCCTTTGACCGTGTGGCTGAGTGTTCTGCCAAGAAAAAAGAAAACATGGGAGTGGTGACGTTCTAAAAACTTTTCAGGACAAGAAGAGACTTGACCTCAATTCTACCATATTTTTGTTGATGGCTATGGCACAAAGGTGTGGTCTGCTATCGTGTGGACTTAACATTTGGAATTAGCAGCCCTATGTCATGTGTCGAAACTGCAAATGTGAGAATGATCATAGTTCTTAGATCTTTGTTTTTGGGCGTTTAGCTCCTACTACAGGGTATGACGCACAAGAGGAAATTTATCCGTAGCAGTGATGTAACTGTACAGTGACTAGTCCTGACATAACTGTACATTGGTAGACCAAACACATGATTGCAGCAAAGGTTTAAACTTAGTTAGAAATTAGTCTGCACCAGTTCTGACTATTAGATTAAAAAAAAAGACTAGAACAAAACATAGAGAAATGGTGTTCATAGCATGCCCATATGGGATGCTGTTGTTTGTTGTTACGTGTCATCCAAAATATGTGATGCTGTAAAACTACCTGCCAGTGATTATGCTGCTATAGTGATGAAAACAGAAATAGGAAAAGGGTCCTTGGAAGTATGTAGTTCTTGGAGGAACTCCGCCAGTTCTAATTAATCTATGAGACTCACCACAACTATTTGGGCCATAAGTGCCAATAATAAATCCCTTAATTCATCAATTCACCCCAGCCATAATAAAAGACCCTTTGGGAGTGTCTGTTTATAATGGATGCCTTCTTGATACTGTGCTATTCAATTCATTATTCTCAAAAGACACAGAATTAACAGAGAACTAAGAGCAACACAACTTTCACTCAGATTGCCATTATGGCATCTGGCTGCTGCACTTTACAACTTGTATGGACGATTGTTGTTTAAATAAAAAAACAAATAACAATAACTGGAAGGAGAATCAATGATGAACACAGCATCAGCTGCAGCTGTAGTGTAACTACTACACTGGTGCACCTTTAGCTGTGTATACAGCATATGTACGTATAAGCATGGAAGAGGCAGAAACATGAAGCATTGTGAACATGTACTTGGGTTTTCTTTGACTGAATTACTGTCTTTGCTCTGCCCTAAAGTCAAAGGTTTGTATAGTTCTACTAAATAAAACTATAAGCAGGTAAAGGCAAATATTAATTATTTGACACGGTTGTAACACAGTTGTTTTAGTTACCTGATGCGAGAAATAATCTTTTATTTTGTTTTAAGTTTTGTTTTGCATTGGTACCTTACCTTAAACAAAGTACAGAACAACTGGACAATCCCCAAAACATAAGCACAGACTGCCTTTTGGCTACATAGGGGATTCCTGATCAATTAAGTTTGTGTAGGCAAACTCTGCAACTGAACTATATACACTGATATTAACTGTTGAAGTCTGGAAGTTTTAAAAGCAAACCCACTGGAGCGGGACACAATAACAAGAAGCAATATACCTCTAGACAGTTATGACTGCTTGGACACATCTGCGTGTTGTGTCTGCCTGAGCTTAGTCAAAGAGTTTCTAGTGTCAACACAGGGAAATGTCAAGATGAAGTCACCACTTGGCACCCAAGCACTTATCCTTAAAGGCCAGGGCAAACTGGCATTGTTGCAAAGCCAGCTAAGTGCAGCAGATCAGCTGAGAACTAGCAAATGTGGAAACGCACATATTAGGTTTAAACAGGAAGTAAAGTAACTATGAATCCTCATGCAAATGCAATAATCACCAAATCCAGACACTTCCAGTCAGAATAGGTCCATTTTTAGAACAAAATAGGTTGTCCAGATTGTGGCTGGTGGAGACCAAAAATTTACCACCATTTTACTGACTTGATTGCCATCCTGTCTCTTTTTGACACTAACACTCATAGATGAGCCAGAATGCTGCTTGTTTAACATTGCAGTTCAAACAGAAATGAATCCAGACTAAAAGATGCCAGTAATCACGTCAAACAGCACTTTCCTTCCATTATAACTATGTCTCTTATTGCCTTATGTATTATTAATCTGTCTTGGTCCACGTTTCTGTCTGTAAGGACAACACTTTGCTCCTGCACTGCTTCAGTACTGCTGTGCACTTCATTCAGGGCTTTAAAAGACAAGCAGGCCAGCGGAGCAGGCATGCTCTGGCAGCTAGCTGGGCCTCTGCACTAGATAAAAAAGGTGAGTTGTTCACATTCCTGCTTCATGCACAAACCTAACCCCAATGTCACACACACAGCCCTTCTGCACAAATGCTTGCGTTGTTTGTGTGTGTGTGGTCCTCCTGCCTCCTGTGTGTTGTTTTTTCTAACCTTGATTTAACCAGTGGGAAAGTTACAAAGCCCTCTCTTTATCAGAAACTAATCAAACAAAACGCCACTCATTATATTTCTGCACAATCTCTGTATGATATGGACAGAAGTATATAAACAAACTCTCGCATACACGCCCATACAAAAGAAAACAAACTGACGTGTAAAGTAGAAAACTGAACTGGAGAGGGCTGGTGCAATGACACATTATATCTACTTTATGTAAGAGTGGTTTCTAGACAGTGGCCTGAAGGCAAGGACGTCTTTATTAGATCTTTCCTGGATTCATATCAAAACTCTGACTGGACCTGCTTAAGATCTTCACGATTGCTCCTCCTTTGTATTCCCTCTCATTGTCAACTTGGTAGCACTTCTTATACAACATATCTGCTTTTGGTAATAAACAGTGTCTTCTGTTTAATGTGTGCTCCTGTAATCCCAACATGCTGCCGGCGCTTTGTGCTCTTCCAAAACATATAAAACATTTAATTGCACAAGAATAAAGTGGCCTTGCATTTAGTTTTAGGGAGGGTTGGTGTGAGAAGAGAGCAGGCCAACTGAGCCTCACTACTACTATAAAAGGAATGTGATGGGGAAGGGAGGGCCACTGCACCACCAACATTATTAGCTTATCATCTTACCAAAAAGACAGGGAGGCTGAATGCATAGGCCAAAGGGAGGGGGGTTAAGGAAGAGACTTTACTCACCCCAGTCCAAAAACTCCAGGATATTTTTCTCTCTTCTGAGCGGTGAGTTGTTGCACTCATCATAGAGGCAGACCAGGATATCCAGCAGCGTTTCCACGCTCAGACACTGGCCATTAGACTGAGCTGGCCCGTCCAGGATCAGCTTCTCCAGCTTCTTCAAACGCACCTCTCCCGACATGTTTATTCCGGCTTTTTATTTCTTAAAGTAATGATGATGGAGGAGTGCGAGGGGGAATGAGCGGACGCCTCCTCGGCCTGTTAAGTTAGCGCAGAGGGGCCTGTAAAGAAGTTCTCTCACCTTGAGGGTGCCTCGAAAATAATAAAACTTTGTGTTGAGGGCAGGCCGGGGCTAATTTTTCCTTAAAGACGACCTATTCATGATCTCCTTCTCGAGATACTGAATCTAGGTGGTAAGACATGCAAGCACTTCCCCATTTTTTTATACCTATCCCCACAGGGGCACATAAGAAAAGAAGTAGTCACAATTACAGACCCTGGCTGCCCCGGGCCGGCTGATTTTGATGAATTCGCAACGCTGGCTGGCAGTTTTCAGGTCTTCTCTGATCAAAATAGAAAAAAAAAAATAGAGTAGACGTCGCTCAGCAGACCTCCCTGAGTTGTTGCTGTGGCAGATATTTGGGATTCTCCATTCTTGCTGCAGCCCAAAAAATGCAAGGCAGATCTGCAATGCTACAAAGCCCCAGCGCCCCTCCTCTGCTCCAGGAATGGAAGGGCGACACAGGCTTAGTTAGCAGCCTGCTAGGTTAGCTATTTAGCTAGCCTGTGAGCTAACGTTAACGTTACTTTTCTCCGTCCCTAAATGCCAACATTCCCCCCGTTTTTCCCAAGAAGTTGACATGTATCATGCACAGTGTTAATAAAGCTTAGCGGAATTCGGCCTTCCTTCGACAGTTTCCCGTCCAGCTGGAAAATACCTCCTTGTTTTCACAACTCAGTGCTGGCAGATATGTTCTTTAAATCCCATTCTTCGTCCAGAAACCAAATGTCTCTTCGGTTTCTCCTCAAATGACGGTTTGTTCAAGAGTTCAAACGGTCCGTAAGTTAACCGTCAATTGCGGCTCCCTTTTGAAGGTTATACGGCAGCCCGTTCACGTCAAGAGGAAAGCTGTGTTCTAGTCTCGCTTATTCCAAATACGGGACACAGCCTAAATTCCCCCTGTCCTTTCCTTCGCACTGCCTGCCTCCCCCGCCGGCCGCTCGCTTCTTGCCGTCTTTGCACCGTCAAGCTACCAGCAGCTTGCTGCCTGAGACTTTCGACAGAAAAGATAACCAAGTAGACAGCTGTATCCGCAACGTCGCGCTGCATTATGGGAAGCAGGGCTCGGCTATAAAATATGAATGAGCTACAAATGGGCTACACATAGCTCGCGAGCTGGCTTTCACTCGTCAAAAACACCACTAATGAGCATTTACAAAATACATCAACTATTTTAATCAATGAAGAACGCCTTAGCTTCAACGCCATACAGCTGTCATTTGTCCAATTTTTTTTTTTACAAAAAAAGCTTAAGTTCAAGCTCCCACGCATGCGCTTGACCCTCAATCCGCCATTTTTGCCGTGCTCCGGCTCGATTCCGTCGAATCATTTAGCGCCCACAGCCCATCTTCCAGTGTTGTAGCATCTCTGGTTGCTGCTGCAGGCAAAATCCCAGATCATCATCATGGCG
This sequence comes from Planiliza haematocheilus, assembly GCA_005024645.1. NCBI lineage: Eukaryota > Metazoa > Chordata > Actinopteri > Mugiliformes > Mugilidae > Planiliza > Planiliza haematocheilus. The sequence goes on along the minus strand of SRSE01000853.1, from coordinate 856,807 downwards.
CCCGTCACAGCATCTGCTGTGCGGAGGGAGGGGGGTGCTGGTGCGTGCTTCTGGTGGTGGGGGCTGTCAATATTGTGAATGGAAACTGCAGGCTGTCTGCGAGTCTGCTGGTGGCGTGGTGCTAAGAGGACACATTTTCTTCAGAATGGAATAACAATATCTGCTGTCCCTTTAACTACCTGCAATACGTTATACCTAAGAAGTGAAGTGCCTGCGTCAACATAACCTGTGCTGAGACTTGATAGCTGGAATCCATAATAGGCATAGTCGCCCTGTGTGTTGATTTAGTGTTGTGTTCCTGCAAGTCTGAACTGAGGGCTGTACTCAACCAATACAATATGCATTACAATCGATGACACCAGAGCATTTTGCAAATGTGTGGTCTTGGTTTATATATCTAAATGATATACCAGTATCTACAAATAATTGCACATTATTGTATTTGTAATACTCTAACAAGCTTTTCCCATGTTTCAGAGCTTGTTACAAGGTCATGCTGTGTCATGTTTGTCACTACCTCTTGATCACGAGTTAGCAAGGCTTAATGCCGAGAGCAAACTAACAAAGCTAAACACAACTGTAGGTGAGATCTGGATTAGCGACAAAGTCTTCATGAAAAAGACTGGTGGGTGTGAACCGTGTCTTAATCACAGGACGCTTGGGGAAAGCATAATAGAGACTGGGAATGGCTATAGAAGTGTTTGTTAAGGTCTTGGGTGTTCATCGGTGCACAAAAAGACAACCTGTCTACAAATGAATGAAATTCAGGATTGATGCTCCTCTCCCTGTAGGAGTGGGAGGCCTGCAAAGATCACAGGGCTAAAGAAGAGCTCAACAGCAGCAAATCTGTAGAGGAAGCTACAGCTTGCTGAAATCTTTATTTGTGTGTACTCTGTAAGAAAAGCATAATATAAGAACATTGTTAATGGAAGATCAATGTGAAGGAAATCCCCAACATTTAAAGGTTGCAAGGGACGACCACAGTTCCACAACACTTCTGGGACAATGCTCTGTAGGTAGATAAGACAAAAGTTGGAGTCTTGGCTGAACTTTTTGAAGAAAAGGTGCACTTCAAAGGTGCAAAACTAAAAGGCATCCCTATTGTTGGGCATGGTGGAGGGAGCATCATGCTTTGAGGTTCCAGGAAACTGGAATCCCTGCAATTACTGAGAGAACAAGGCGTTCAAAACTATATCAAGACATGTAAAGGGCAGCAGTTTATGAAGCTGAGTGTTGCAGCTACAGACACACACATACCAACAAGAGAATGGCTGAGCCCTTATCTCAGTGCAATTGATACGCTGTAATGAAAACAAAGGGAAAATAAATATGAATTGAATCTGTTTTAGGGAGAAATGGTCCAAAAATCCCTCCTCATCATTGTGCAAGTCAATACATTTCAGTTCACTTTTTTCCTGCCTGCACTGTGAGTGATTACTCAGTCTATCTGACATGAAACAGTTTCTCTGTCAATTGTTTGGTCCGTTTGTGTTTGTCTATAACTCCCCTGAAGATCAGGCCAGGCCTGGATAATCAACCCTGCTAATTCCAGCTCAGTCAAAAGCACGCCATGAAACTCAAGTTACAACGAGCCTCTAAATGTAATGACATGTCTAAAATGTGATAATGTGACAACGCCGCGCTCTACTAGCCGACCGTTGGACAACATATAAACACCCGTGTGGACGGGGTTTATGTAGCTCAGAGTGTGTTGCTCTCATGTGTTTGGAGGTGTCCATCCTTTTGAAGTGCAGTCAGTGCTTATCACCGCTCAAAGTACATCTATTAATCATTAACGGCCTAGACTGCTGTTGAATCTTGGGGGGGGGGGGGGGGGGGGGGGCACAGGCATAAAGGTGTGTGTGAGAGAGTGTCTGCGTGCCACAGACTAACATAAATCCCATAACTCCTCGGTGCGTCAGAGAATAAGTGAGAAAGACACATCTCTTCATCAGTTCCAGCAACAATAGTTATATGTTAACCGAACTGGTGAGTTCGGTTTGGGAATACAAAAGCTGATGAGTAAAGCATAATAACAATGCAGAAGAATGGAACACGTACTTCAGTCATGACAATGACTCTCCCATATGTGTGTGTGGCACTGTAGATCCAGGTCACCATGTCAAACAAATACAGATAGATAATAATAATAATAATACATTTTAATTAAATAGTATAGAATGAAACAGGGAAATAATATACATTTGATAAAATAAAATAAAATAAAATGCATCACTTGTAATAGTACTACACATAATAATAATAATAATAGATGAAATTAAGTTGAATAGCATACATTTGATAAACAATACAATAATAATGCATTACTAATACTACTACATAATAATAATAATAATAATAAATTATATCTGTATAATCTGTAACAATAAGAGGAATGTACCACACATAAAGCAAAAAAATAACATTTCAAACGCTTTAAAGCCGCATCCAGCTCGTACTGTGTTACAGCAGCGCCCTCTGGTGTACAAACTGTCTCCCCACAGCCATTGACATCCAAGAATATTTCTACAGGTCACTGCAGCTGTCTCATGTTCCGTTTTCTTGACTGCTTTGCAAATCAGTTTTTAACAAACATCTGAATATTTTTTACTATATGTACCAAATCTGCAGCCGATGGATGGCTCATCCACGAGAGCCTGTATCCTGGACTTCACTGGTGAGTTCATTAGCAGCCCTTATCAAAGGTTAATGAAAACATTTATCGTTAGCCCCTAACTAATCATGTCTGATCCTATTTGGTTCGGTCCACTCTTGGATTAGACCCCATGTCTCTGCGCTGATTGATCCGTCATTAGCTGCGCGAAATGCAATTAGACGGTCCTGCACTTCGTCTAGATGTGGAGGCAATAATTGGAGCCTATTGCCCCCTGCACAGGTCTAGCGCGTTCCCCTTCTCGCAGACTGATCGATGATTATTGGCAGCCAGCTGGATGGATTTGATCCAGACACTGAGTACATTTTTTCTTTCTTTCTTTTTTTTTAAAGGAGGCTTGTAAAGAGTCATTGAGGTGCAAACTAGAGCGGTCCATTTCTCCAAATATTTGATGTTAAGATAAAGCAGGCAATGGCAGGTCAGGAAGTCGGTGACAATGCGGCCGTGTGAATAATGAGGAATTTGCGGTGACCACCAACACAAGTTCAATATTGACTCTTTGGAGCATGCATCAGCTCCCCCTGGCCCTCGGGGACACGTCCATAATGAGATGCTCTAAACTTAATGCCCAAACCAAACTGAGGCTGAGGCTGCGTCTTCCTCCCTGGGAAGGAGCATGGAATATCTGTCTCACAGGCGCCATTTAAACCGAGCCGTTTACAAACAGCAGCTCCTGCTAGCAAAGGGGATTTCATGTTTCACAAATGGAAGGGAATGACCTATAAATTGGACTGCTTTTGAATGCAAATGGCTGGATGTTAATTAACACCTGCGTTGTTGATTGTGGGAGCTTGTTGGCCTTTGATTGAAAAGAAATGGCACCTAGGAGCATCAGATGTAGCTTTGAACTACTGGCAGCTCAGGCTTTGATTGGCATGGGAAGGAAGAAAGACTGAGAAATATCACACAAAGGCCATCTTAATTTCCCGAATTAGGGCTTGTAATGTGGGGCAGAGAGAGGCATATAGCATGGGTGTATGTATTTGAGGCCGTGGAGGGAGGTCAAGCACTGAGACTGGCCCTTGACTGGACTGGACAAAAGAGCTGCTTTGAATTTACATGTCTGCACTGATGATCCTGACACCAGACAATGTAACAGAGCAGTTTGGAGCTCACCTTTGAAGGAGATGACTCTGTTGTGGCTGCTAAATAACCCCCATTAGAATGGACGCTTAGGTCCTCCGTGTCTGAAAGACCTCACATTTCCGTCATCAAAGCAGGACCTAGCTCTGTGTAGTGTGGCCGCATATGTTCATTTTGCATCAGAATCAGAAATACTTTATTAATCCGAGGTGTGAACTTGGGTTTCATCGCTCCCCCCAATAACTGCAGTACAACCTGGATTTCGTTGTTTTTCGCCATACAAAGACAATAAAGCTCTGGCCAGGGATAAAAGTGACAAAACGTGCCTTTTAATCAAACACTGGCTGATTTCACAGTGTTGTCAGTACTGATCAGTGTTTAATTAATGAGGTCTGTTCTCATCAGTTAAACTAATAAAATAAACCAGTAAATAAAGTGTCTCGCCGTTAAAGCACAGAATTAAAGTCAGAATTAAAATGAACTTCAAACGAAAGACAGATATTACGCATGAGGTCAGTGGCGCAACAACATCTGCGGAGTTGAAAGTGCAAATTTTAAATGCAAAAGCTGCAAAACTGACACAAAAATAACAAATACTTGCAAGATTGCCGTTACTTAAAGACAAAAACAGCAGTATGCTGCTTTAAAGATTCTACTTTCCTGTGATTATAAGTTTGGGATCATCTCAAATGACGCTCGTACATATGAATTACAAATATATTGTTAATCTTTTTGTAAAATATTTCACATCTGACAACTGTACCACACTTGGACTGTGTTGCATAGTATCAGTCCAAATCAAGCTCTAATTAATAATTTGTCTTGTTGGTAAGATGCAGGCGCTACAGCAGCAGCAGCAGCAGCAGCGAGCAGGGAGCAGGTCTGGCAGTCATCTGTCATTTGCTCTTCCTGTGTGCCCCTTCAGTCTGTCTGACATCTCAAAGCAAACACAGCCCAATACACAACCGGAGCCCGGGCCTTCTGGGCAGCCAGTGAGAGCTCCCCTCTTCTAATGTTTGTGTGACAAAAAAGGCAAGGCAAATCCTCGCAATGGAATCAGATAATCACCAACCTGTGAAGAGCCTGCCCCAATCCACATCCTCGCCGGCCCCCCGGCCCCTGGATTAACTGTCTGTTTGGCTAATAATTTTAATCTGCCTGAGAGGACCAAGAATGGGTGACAGGGCTCGGAATAAACATCTAATCCCCTGCCGCCCCCCTTCCTCCAAACCATGTGCATTACTTCCTCTTGGACTCCCCTGTTGTACACTTGTACCAAAATGTTAGAGAGTGCTGAGCCTCTAGTCCAGATCTTCCACCTTTGCCGGACAAAAATTGCTTTTCCAGCCACCCAGACAGAAATACTGTAAGCCCACCGTGTGACAGACTGTTGCCAGACTGGCCCGGCCTGACATCGTCCAGTGGAATGTACACGTCACGAGTGTCGGGTGTGTGTGTAGACAAGAGTGCTTCTGAGGAGGGGGCACTACAGGTTCACAGGGTCAAGAGATGTCTGTCTGGGGCACATGTGTAGCAGCAGAGAACGCACCACAGGAGGACATCTGTCTAATTCAGGAGAAATTAATTGTCCAGATAAGGAGAGCGCTGGCAGTGTCGTGAAGTCTATCAGCTAAGCAGCAGTAGTCTCAGAGAGAGATTAGGAAATGAATCTAAAATAATACTGTATAATAATACTGACAAATGCAGATAGTTTAAAATATGATAAACTCTGTTCCACACCAGCTCACTTCCTGTTTCCCCCAGATTGTTCTTCATTGTAGGTTAGGAAAGCCCCTGAAACAGCATTTCAACACTCACTCTATCTATTAAAACTGTGTAAATGAATTGTCACATTCGTCCTTTCAAGTTGAATCTATATTACCTCATTTATCCTCGTTATGGCATCCATTGCAACTCAAGCCGAAACAACATCAAACATAGTTTTGAAGGAGCTATGGTGAAATTACACCACCGCAGTGCGGATGGCACTCGAGTCTAATTGTTGCTGTTTGAAGTATAGCCACTTAGATATCCTGTTTAGGATGGGGCTGTATGGTCGCACCTTTGTTCTGATAAGGGTCCCTGCCCCCATCGACAAAGTGCGAACGACTGGGAGGGCCGCGGCAATATAAGGGGGAGCGTCAGGGGGACACTGTGTATCTGCTACTGTGCTGCTTGTCTGTCACACTGAAGTTTTTACTCATGGATTTCCTCCGCGCTTGTGTCCTGTGCACCGCTCTCCTCGGTCTCGCCAAGGCTTTTACGCATCAGGATATGAAGGACGCGCTGCTGCAGAAACTTGGTTTGGATGAGGTCCCTAAGATCCACAAGAGGGATTTGGAGAACCTGATCATCCCTGCGCACATCAAAAATAAGTACACGTCCATGCTGAAGATGCACCACAGCAGGAGACGCAGATCGCTGCCCAGCCTGGCGGGCATCCTGAGGGGAATCCCTGGCAATGCAGGTAAGAAAATCTCATTTTGTAAACATGCAACTTGCAGCTGGCATGACATAGTCTGAAAATAGTTTTGACGCGTGAGATATTTCCGTGCGTAATTGTGAATCCTGTGCGCAAAGACGATTTGGGCTGCACCTGAATGTATTTAAACAAACAGCAATTTAGAGCTGTTCAAGAGGAAAAATATACTAAACGCTGAAAATACTTTGTCCTTTAGATATTTCCGGGGAGTATGTGTACTCTGACACCACTCGGCATCGCATGGTGTTCGACATGGAGGCGAGGATCCCGGATAACAGCGAAGTGACCATGGCGGAGCTGAAGCTCTATCAGCGGGCTTCCTACCACAAACGCTTCGCGGTGGAGAGGAAGAACCACCGGCCCGTCAACAACGCCAGGGTCAGCATCTACTGGGTGGAGGTGCTGCCCAACGGATCCAACCGGACGTCTCTGATAGATTCTCGGTAAGGGACCTTTTTTGTTATAGAGGCTTTAAAAACGATAATAAACTAATTTTGGACCGATCTTTGAGCCGATCTTCACATCACCTGCGTCTCATTTTAATTGATCGTCCTTATCATGTTCACAGGTTGATCCCCATTCACGAGACCGGCTGGAAGAGCTTTGATGTCACGCAGGCGGTGCACTATTGGTCCAAGACGCAGCAGAAAACACCTATGCACCTGGAGGTGTGGATCGAGGGCGAGAGACCCGGCAGCTACGCGGCAGAGATGGCCAAGAGTGTCCGCTTTACCACCCAGGAGCAGACGGACAACACCTTGGGAAAGCCCGAGCTCATCCTCTACACACTCAACCTCGAAGAGTACGGGTAAGGGCGCGAACTTTTGATATACAGGATATTGTATCGGTGTGACAATTAGCCCATGTCCTCTTTTTGTTTTTGACCTGTCGCCATTTGCATGCACTGATAGGTGTGTTGTTGTGTGGCACGGGGGCGTTATTTGGCTAATTCTCATGGTTTGGAGAAATTTAGCAGCAAATTACCTGCTGGCACCCTAAAACCTCTGGACACAATTTCATAGCCATGATGCGTAAACGATTTTAAACGTATGGCATTTCCCTCATTTAAAAAGAATATAATACACGTGAAGAGCAGTCATTAACTTTACTTATCATTTGCTCCTCAGCTCTCGCGGTGACTGTGACGTCAACCAAAACAAGGACACGTGCTGCAGGGAGCAATACTTCATCAACTTCCGTGCTCTCACCTGGACGCAGTACTGGATCATCGAGCCAGCGGGTTACCAGGCCTTCAGGTGCACCGGAGGCTGCAAGCAGCCCAAGCGCAACTACGGCTACGGGGAGCGGCGGTGCACGGTGTCCGAGAGCGCCCCGCTACCTATCATGTACCTCGTGAAGAAAGGGGACTACACGGAGATAGAGGTTGCAGAGTTCCCCAACATGATTGTAGAGAGGTGCGCGTGCACGCTGGACAATGTCTCCATAGTGTGAAGTCACGGGAAACAGCTGTAGTAGTCCTATGATCACAGACTGCTGGGGAGCGTTATAGGAATATTACAGTGTTTTTCTCCTCCACCGTGGTGTTGATGTATTTAAAGGTTTTAAACAACACGTCTAGTACTTTATATTTAAATGGACATTTACTGGGAGTTTCACACTCAACAGGCGGCCCTGCTGCCAGTGAAGTCCACCTCCCTCCACAAGCACTTTTGTATATTTTTTCTAGATTTTGATATCATTTTTTTATTCGAATTTGTTTGAGTTGTGGTGAAGCCGCCGCAGTCGCTCAAATTCTGTCTCATGTGTTATATTTTCAAGCTGTACATAATATGGATGAGTTTATGTTTGGAAAATAAAGTATTTTGTTTCACCTAAATCTCCTGGTCTCCCTCTTCCCTGCTGTCTCGCCTCCATTCACATTCATTTTCACATTCACATGCAGCCACGGTGCGGTGCATGCAGCTGCCCGGGCCTTTCACCTTGTCATTTGCACTTACAGGAAGATGTAAAACAGAGTAAATAAATTGCCTAATGACTTGTAACACTTGTTACGCTGAGGACACACTGTCATTTACAATGACCGTCAAACCTGCTTGTAATGCTTTATTTACAGTGGGAAGGAGCTACGTGGGCGCATACAGGGCAACACGAAGTCAAATCGCATTAAGCCAGAGTTGGCTTTTCAGGCGTTGACATCGGGCTTAGACCGGGCCAAACGTTTGCAATCAGAGCCAATACCTAATGCACTGTTTGCTGTCTGAGTGGGGGGTCTTGTCATTCACTAATATGCTGCCGTCGTAGGTAAACATGCTGACCTGCCAGAGACAAGCAGCCGTCTGTCTGGGAGGGAAGTGAATTGCCATCACGCAGCAGCAGTGAATAGAGGAAACACAGGTGGTACTGTAAACATGTATGTGAGGAAGGCCTGACATACTGCTGGAGTGTCAGCCCTTCAGATACGTCTGTGAAGGCTCTCAGTCATCCAGGTCATGGTATATCCAAAAAAAAAAAGCCAACTGGACTTGTAGAATTCTTTGAGAAGACGTTTTTACCACTCATCCAAGTAGCTTCTCCCTGCAGATCCTTCACATTTAGTGTTGTTTTCATGATAGTTTCACGATTTACTGCCTCAAAACATTAAATCAAAATAGACTTAAAGCATGTATTTTGACACACAGGACACTTATGACCTGTGCCATGCCAATATGAAATAATAAAGACTCATAAACCGCCTTTACTCAGGCACCGAATCATCACAAGTACACCCAGTAGGTTTTGGCAGGCATACTTCTGTGAGGCTTTAAAGTGGTGATAACATTTACCGTGATCACCGTCTTTGTGCTGGCATGCTAATTAGCACTAGTACAGCCAAGGCTGATGTAGAGATCATTAGTTGCCGCCACTAAATCAAGTACGTGGCACTATCACAGTTCATCGTATCTGGAACAAACTATACATTTCTAAACCCTTCTGAATTTTCTAAGTCCTAAGTCCTGAAAGTAGACCAAGAGAACCCGATCAAACGAATAGAACAGATATAATAAACTTCACCGCTTCAGTTCTGAGATGTTGGTGGGTTTCCTCACATGAACCGTTCACTTCAGGTCTTTTCACAACATATCTGTTGGATTAATGTCAGGGCTTTCAAAACATTCATTCCATTCTCCTTTAATGATTCTTTTGCACTTGGAGTGGCTGTCTAGCTGCATGACCCAGTTTATCTTAAGACTCAAAGGAATGCAGTGTTGGTTAGTCTCCAGACGTGAGCCCCTCTTTTAAACCAGACAGTTCTACCTTGGACTCATCCGTCCACAAAATCTTGTCTGAATTATGGGTCTTGCGTCTGAAGTGATATTTGTTGGTCAACCACTCCTGTGGAGGGTAACGGTCTTTTTGAATCTCCATTTGTTCACAATCTGACTGTGGATTCGTGGATTGCAAACTCTTTAAAGGTGGTCTTATAACCCCTTCCAGGCTGATTAACAGCAGTAGCTCTTTTTTTAAGATCCTAGAAAGCTCCTTAGTCCATGCCATCATGCACTTCCTTAAACATGTTGAGAATATAAGAGCTATTTTAAAAAACAGAACAACATTTGAGTCTCTTTGCACTGAATGGAAAGAATTCAGAACAGTTTCACTTGCTTTAATTAACGTGCATTACTAGGGGTGGACCAACTTTTGCACCTCACAAATATGTAACATTATCTCATCAATGAACAAATACAGAAGTATAATATTTCTGTTTCACTTGCTTAATTTGGTTCTCTTTGTCCACTTTGGGGACTGAACATCTGCTGATATTTCAAGTCATTTCTGTGTAGAAATGGGCTGCAAAAAAACGTAAGCACTCTATGTTCTATATCTTCAGATCAGCTTTGAAGATACTGAACATGCAACCAGAAATATTATCAGCTTCATAACTAAAAAAAGTTCATGAGAATCCATCCAACATTTGTCGGTGCGTTTACTTTTACAGAGAAGGATTCTCTGATGACTCCAGCAGCTTTTAGGCCATCAGATTAGATGACGCCAAACAATGATTACAAACGTACTGTGAAGCATGGAGGTGGCAGCAGCATGCAACAGGAAAACCTCAAAGTAACAGCAGCCGAATACAAAAGGAAATCGTAGAATAGAACTTGATGGTATGTAAGAAAGAATACAAGTACAATTTGTCTAAATGTACTTGATGAGTCATGATTTAAAAAAGATGCTTTCCCACCAGTTCATTGAAGACTATCTGAAATCAGCACAAGTTTTTATGAGTACAAACACGAACAAATCACAAAGCCACTATATACCAGCTTCTTTAACTTTAATAGAGACAAAGAAAAAAAAATACAATCCCAATTTTTAAACACAAGTATTTGAAACGGTCAGATAGAAAAGACAACAAATCTCAAAAAGTCTCAAAGCTTTTGCGCTGTTGGTTTAATAGTAAAAGACCTGATATACAACCTGCAACACAAAGCGATAAAAATATAGTGTCTGTTGTATTATAGATTACACTGTAAACTCAAAGCTTGCATTCTGCTAGATTTTATGTATCCAGTACAATAAAAAACAAAAGGAGGGCACGGACTCTCCAGACATTTAAATAGATTCATCACACAGCAGTACGCGGGCAAACTAATACTTTCTTAACCACAACACATTTATTACTCAGTCAATTGATTAATGAACATTCTTGCATGGCTGAATTAGTATTTACATGTTTAATAGATATCAACACGGGGAGATAGAAATAAAAATGGTGGATAGATACCAGTGGAACCTTTCTGTTCTAGTGTAATAACTTTGCTTTTGTTCCGTAGCTTGAAGCCGGGCGCCAAGACACATTACGAGCCGTTTGGATGGGGAGCTGCCATTATTGCCGGGCTACACAGTCACAAACACAAACTCTCGGGCCGCTTAGTTACTTGTTTTCAAGCTACCGACTTGTAGTGAAAAATAGAATATTTTTTTACCATTCATTTCAAAAAGAGAAACCAATTCTTGAACCGGTGGGGGGTGGCGCCGACATAGAAAGCGTCTGTGACACTGTGCAGCCCTTTTGGTTTGCTGGTGAAAATGAGCAACCCCGTCTGCTTTCTACCACTTTTGTGCCGAGCCAGTACAGTCAGAAGTTTGTTCGAAATTTAAAAAAGTGGTTTAAACGATTAAAAAAAAAATAAAAAAAAAATACATGCAGTTAAAAGTCAAATTCTATCATGATTTTGCATTTGATTAAAAGGACTGATCGGTACTTTCTCAGAAGTCTACTGCACTAAAGGAACCGTTGATAAAGACAAACTAGAAAACATACTTTCTCCTGAGAATCAAGCGTAGTCAGTGCCCTAATCTGAATATAAATTAAAAGCATACTGCATTACTAATAATGTCTTTCTTCTATCCTTAAAAGTGGCTTGGCCAAAATACTTCCTCAAAGCAATATACATTAGAATAGCTAAAGGAGAAGGAGTGACATATCAAAAACTAGACACTTGATGGGAATACTTAACTAATGACGCGCCAAATGGGGCTTGCAGCCTTTTTGTTTGAAGTAGCAAACCAGGCCATAGCCCATTCAAAGGTCTTTAACACACCTTTGAACTGAATCAAAAGTCATACGCCAGGAAGAATGTAAAAAAGTCAACGAGTTGTTTATTGTAGGTCTATGGAGGTTATGTTACAGGTTAGATAGATATTGGGAACAAAAGACAAAAGCTTGCTGGGATCTACCTGCTGCTTCAGTTTAACTGTTTGACTCTATTGACATGTACAGTCTAACAACATGTTCGGCCATCATGCTCCCTGCCAAGAAGCCAAGGTTCCTTTCAATCGTTAAGGTCTCTTAAACTTCTCATACAAACTATGCAAAAAAGGAAAAATAAAAGAAAAGAATATTTACAATTTGTAATAATAAAAAAGCAAAAAAACAAAAGTCACAGCACAGATAAAAAGCACAACCCTGAAAAAATTAAAGGGAAAAAAACAAAAATAAATCATATCTGCCTGACAGCAACATTTTATGGTACTTGGGACGTTACAGATTTGATTATTATTCCTATTTTTTTTTTTTAAAAGCATGTCATTAAAAGTGGTGGAAAAGATAATGAAATACACAACAAAAACTAAAATAACCGATGACTGAATGAACCCACACTGTACATGTGTACTTTGATTTATAAAGCTCCAATTAACACTGGCGCTGCCTGGTCTTCGCTCTGATGGAATGTTGTTGCTCCATGTTGCTTTAGTCTTTGTTGTAAGTCGGCGGGTTTCTGATGATTAAAAGTGGGTTCTATGGAAAGGAAATCAAACAGCGGGGTAGAGGGATGTTCCGTGGCAAGTGGTGGATATCTCAGGGTCGGCCACCAGTCCATTAGAACAAGTGTCTTAGTAATATCCAGGCTGATACTGCTGGCTCCAGGGCTTCTGGTTCCAGAACTACATAGGACAGACAGGACGATGGGGTTACGCAAGGTTCATACTCAACATTACTACCATGTTCCAAACTGGAAAAGCTTTCAGATTATCTACCTGTTACAAATCAACCAGGGGACTGGAAAACAGTCAGCACAGATTATGATGTGCATACATAATGAATTGGTCTATACGTCTGTTCACATATGGTTAGCCTCATAGCAACTGCCTAAATCATTCTTTGGCCATTGTTACAAAATCTCAACTCTCATCTGTTTTCTAATGTGTGTGTAATAATGGCAGGTACGTAAAGTCTTGGCTGTAGGAATACTGACCCCTTGCTGCCAGCTCTGGTTGAAGGCTTGGGCCTTGTCCATGCCGTTCCTGTTGCCAAAGTTGCCGCTGTTCCTGTTGTTGCCAAAGTTGCCGCTGTTCTTGTTGCCAAAGTTGCCACGGCCGCCACCTCTCTGCTGAAACTGTGCAGGAGCAAAGACGGGGAAATGATGATCACGAATGAAACGGCACAAATGAGACTGAATACATTTGAAAATGTGTAAATCATGATGTTATAGATGTACTCTCAGTAATTGTATCATTATTAAACCCACCTGTCCGGGATGTCCCCTGTTTCCACCACGGTTCATGTTGCCTCCACCTCCCCTGCTCATGCCCCCCCTGTTCATTGGGCCACCTCTGCTCATGGGTCCTCCTCTGGGTCCCATATTACCCCTCATCGGTCCGCCCCTGGGGGATCCGCCCAGGCTAGGCATGTGGCCTCCACCTCGGTTGAAGTTACCACGGCTGGGGAATCCTCCTCTGAAGGCGGGAGGAGGCAGGAAGCCACGAGGAGGACGGTTGAAGCCGCCACGTGGGCCAGGAGCTGCAGACAGATGGAGAGTTGTTAGAATAAAGTTCCAGCATTCTATCAGAAATGTAAATCATAATCTTGTGTATTCTATTCGCTTCAATGCTCCCACATCAATCGTACCTCCTCTAAAGTTTCCTCTGTTCTGGAAGCCTCCACGGCCACCGCCTCTCTGTCCAGGTCCGCCACGGCCAAACTGGTTCTTGCCCCCTCGGCCACCACCACGCAGGCCACCGCCTCTCTTTGGCGTGGTGCTTCCCTGGTTGGGCTTCTTCTCAGCTGGCAGAGCCGTCTTGCTTTCCTCTTTGTACTGTTCCAGGAGCTTGGCAGCTTCCTCCTTCTGCAGCTCAGCATAGATGACCTCACTGAAGCTCTCTCCTACCTCAGGCAGAGAGTAGAAGCCTGTAATGGAAAGAAAACATAGGAGAATGTAAATAGTGGTGCCATAATGGCTCTAACACAGAACGCCTCATGGCATGTGATCAGTCCGTCTATAATTGGTTCCTCACCTTTCATTTTGAGCACGGCGTGCTCCGGCACTTCCTTGCCATCAGTCTCAACTTTCTTCTGGACTCTCTGCTTGAAGTCGTCATCAGAGGGACAGACCACCACAGCCTTACGCTGGAAGCCTGCGAACAAACACATCTTCCTCTTCTGGCCGGGCGCTGACAGGTTAGTCTGGAGAGGGGAGGAAGAATCTCAGTTATACTGCGATTTGAACTAAATATTTGATTCAACAGTTCCATCTACATCACAAAGACGGATCATATCCAGCCACTTACATGATCCAGGATGTAGTTCCTCTTCTTGCGGGCAGCGATCTCAATGAACTTTCCCAAGAAAAGCGGTGCTCGCTGGGAAATGGCGGTGAGTTTTGTAATGTCCTTGGACTGACGTTTCAGGCTGTTGATCTACAGTAAATGAATAATGTTATTAATGTTTTTAAGTGAAACAAATACTTTTATTCTGCAATGACGCAAAGCTGGTATCTCTACTGACCATCATCTTGTCCACAATGGTATCACTGCCCAGGATGTAGTATTTCCCAGGATTCTCTTGGACATGGTTCTTTACCCATGTAGTCTTCCCTGAGCCTGGCAGACCAACCATCACTATGATCTACAGATATAAAAGAACAAATATTATACGTTAAAAACACTGATTTACAACTCTTAAATCCTGTGGTCTCTGTTTGGTAAATGATGACCCAGTTTCCTTTGCTTACCTCGCAGTCTGCCTTGGTCTGTGGCCCCTTGAGCCCCCGGACTCGGTCGCTGACCGGGATCTGCTGCAGGAAAGTGTAGCCCTGTGGCTGGGGGAAGTATGGAGTCTCCATCTGGCCAAAGTTGAACTCCACAGCACAGTTGTGGCAGATGACGTGGGGGAAAAGCGCCTCGCCACCCAGAGTCTCCTTGCTGACCTGGAAGGCTACAGCTGGTTCTGCACCGTTCTTGGAGAAAGACATCACCACCTCATCACCCTCAAAGTCCTAAGGAAAGAAGGTAAATTAGAAAGTTATTATTTGGGTGATAACAACCAGAAAAACTTTTTTGATGTATGCTCAATCAGGACAACACATAGTCAGCAGAGAGTACTATACTCATTCACTTCATCTATGTGTATGTTAATGATCTTTTCCATTGTAAAGTGATGCATGCTGAGCAATAATACTAATCAAATTTATATCTTACAATCAGGCAGCAGATGACATCGTTCTCCTCATAAGTTTCTCCAAAGTCCTCCGTCACACAGTTGGTGGTCTTATTGCCTTTCCCAGAGTAGGCGTAGGAGATCTCCTCCTCACCTAAACATAAACAGGAGAATGCATTGAACAAAACATTTAAGAGATGGAATATTTCATATCTTGCAAATCCTTTGTGGTGGCAAAAAGCATTTGCCATGATTCAGAGCTGAAGCCATTTTAAATGAATGTGTCATATTGCTTAAAGGCCACTAGAGGGAGCCGCCCAGACAGACTGCCTTTCAGAGGATGAGAGCAGCCTCAGTGTTTACAGACGTCTGATTTGGCTGACCTTCACCAACATGTGCATTATCCACTAGCTGGGTTTAATATAAATCACTGTAATGTCATGAATAAAATGTCACAAAAAGTCAACATGTATAAATAGATAAAACATAACATAAAAATGATACGTTTAAGCCATTATAAATTCAACAGAATACAATTTCCATTCATAGTGACCAAATATAAATCACTCTGGTAATGCACTGAACATATTTGAACAGAAGATGACACATCCAACAGCGTGATATCTACAGGACATGTGTAATGGCACTAACCAAGAAGCAGTGTGCCTGTTGACAGGGACCAGCCGACCTGGACGTCATGAATCTCCATGTTCTTGCTGGAAATGTGCTTCACCGGAATCTTCTCGGTGATCTGGACACATAAAGCAAAATACATTAAAGATTTAGTTTAACTTGAAGCACAATGTAACGCTGTAAGATAGTGTATAGGAAATCTACATTCACAGTACATAAGCATTGTTCCTGTACCTTCATCTCAAAGCAGGCTTTGCCTTTGTTCACACCATACGTGGCCTTGCCTCCGGACCACAGATAAGCAAAACTCTCCATGGTGAGAGATGAGGCGCTGTAACGGTCCCGTGACACCTTGAAGTGCAGGTCGCAATTGTCTAAAACACAAAAATTGTATGTTGATTAAGTTTATGAGAGAAGACATGAAACATAATGATGGTAGAAATGTTCTCAGACCAGTCCTTTTTACAAATATGATTACTAATACTAATAAGAAAACTTACAGGTGTCCAGGCAGACTTTTGTGTCATCAAACTCTTCATCCTCTTCCTCCAAGGGGGGCACTGGAGACTTAAATGAGGCCCTGAAAAGAGATCCCAACAAATCAATTTGACGATTCACGTGAAACGTCTACATGCCTTTGGTACCACTTGCTGAAAAATATTGGGGGAAAGAAGTGGAAAGACAGACTAGTGGGAACAAAATAAGAAGTGAATTGGGCAGATGAGCCTTCAAAACGTTTTGCATAGTCGGCTTTATTGTTGGCCTTGGAAGGCATCACTTACCTTGCAGCATCCAGAGAAGTCTAAAATGTGAAAGATACACAGTAAGAAAGCACCTCTATCTACCCTCAGCATGCAAGGCTGTCCACTGGTTAGTGAGGAACTCAAAACAGACTGCCCTCATTTTGGATGAGTGTGTCTGGCTGTGGGGTTCGTTGCCGCAACAGCTAGTAAAGTTATATTTAACTTCATATTCTAAATGAAAAGGTCATGACCGACTTGCTGCTCTGTGTAATAAAAGTTGTCACTGTGCTTAGCGGCTTGAACCGGGCAATTAGTGCACTGAGAACTACAAAAACTTACCAAGTCTGTAGCTTGAGAAGAAGTAACTAAAGAGAATAATTGATAATACTGTAAGCACTTATGAATGATACGACTCCGCTGGACTAAATAATCAACAGGAAGAAACTGATTGGGGGGCTCCCTGACCCATGTTCAGCAGTGTCAAAGTCTAGATACATCTGTCATCATATTTGCCCCTGAACAGTGTTGAATGCTGTATTTGAAGCCAAATAAATGCTGTTGGGGGATTTGGGGTGGCTCTGGACAACTCACCACCTGAGCCAGAGCATATGGACACTGCTGTGGGGCCACTCACTCGCTGCCTCTCAACATATTTTAGACAGGGGATATTAAATCTCCACAAATTTATCTGGGGGAGAAATTGTTGCATAAAAGGGGACGCTAAAAACTTTGCTTCCAGAAGGAAACCACGGGATCCTTGCAAAAAAAAGTTGGCTTTCAGATACGAGTGGAGAAACGATTAAAGTAGTAACACAGTCGTGTTAAATAATTAAAACAAATAAGTCCCAGACTTCTCCCAAAAAAATCCTAAAAACTAAAAAAAATGTTGCCCGTTGATCCTTGTAAGTACCTCAACAGCATGATGAAAAAACACTGACCAAGAAGTAGGTACATGTATACAAATACACACTCAGCCACCCACACACACCATGCATGATGTCATCTATGGAGGGGAGGAAAAGAGCCTCGCAAATGCACGCACACATCATGATGACACACGACATGATACACAAGACAGAAATAGCATTTTGACATCATACAACCAGTGAAATTAAAAAAAAAAAACAGAACGAAAAAATAAGACCATTTCGAGGCAAAACGATGGACGGTCAATAGCGAGCTCCTCCGTGGACGTTCCAAACACTGGGAATTTTCCTACATCCTGTGAGTGCTACCCTGCAGCAGTGGACCCCTCCTCCAACGCCTCTCAAGCTACTCCTCCTCCCCCCCGCCCTCTATTTAACAGTGTGCATCCGCTACTTTCCTCTGGGTTCACTTTGATCAGCCTCGATTCACCTTGATGACACAACGGGCTTTGCAAAACAATAAGTGGCATGAGGAACAGATGTGAAAATATTCATAGAGACTTGATAGATGCACTTCTGCTACAGAATGCAGTCCATTTAAGACACAATGTGAGTGGGCACTGTAAAAGGTAAATGGTAAGGCTCTTAAAGTAGTCAGGAATGACCCTCAAAACGTGTGTGTGAAAGTAGTGTTATTAATAAATAGTATAATAGTTGAAAATGAGGGCTTTCCTCTTGCTAGTTATGTGCATTGGCACTTAAAGCCAATACAAGTCAACAAAGCTATGGATGGCGCTTCAGGGATGCTGAAGGCCATTTTTGCTCTGTCCCATCCTTACCAGCTGTATTTGTTCTCTTCAATAAATTCAAAGTAGCCCCTTCCATGTTCCTCCCGGCGTCTCTTAACACCCTTCTTATTCTTCTGATCAGCATTCGTGTCTTTGTCCGCATCCCCTTTGAAAATAGAACAAAGATATAGAATGAGGTGCTCCTTTTTGTGAGAGAGAGAGGTCGGACTGGCAGTGGGGTTCTGGCCCACGAAGCCCGTTCATTAGTTACACTGTGTCGACCACAATCATCAATATTAAGTTAAGAGGCAACACCTCATAATAGTTACACTTAAAACAATACAGTCATATTCCATAAATAATTAACAGCTCTAAAGACCAGGTAGAAATTTACAATATAAACTGGCCTGGTTGAACATTGTGAACATTGTGTTTGATGGGGCTAGAACAAACAAGTCTCTGCAAAGTAAAGGCTCAGTAACCCTGCAATAAAGGGTGTCAAATATACTGATTTTAATTAGGTTTAGACACATGTCTATATCATTAAGGAGGGCAGGTTTACTGTTGCCAGGGTCAAATGCATCATGCAGGGAAACCTACCCAGTCCTGGAGTAACCCCCCTCCCTCCTCCTCCCCAGTAAGGTACACTGAATTACACATGTGGCTGTGAATCGTAAATGAATATTTTCAATGTGCATCCAAAAGACTAAGCCTTGCTAATCAAACCACAGACAAACTAACCACGTGCTAGTTAGACAAGCAGTGCAGCGCCGGGCCCTTCTTCCGTACGGATCACCGCCAACTAGCTCAGGTGTTCCCGGCCCAATTTGTACTAAAACATCCATGGTCTTGCATGCTGCCGCCCATATTCATTCACTGATTCTAATATTTCTTTATATCTTTCGGACGCGGTTATCTTAAAAATACTAGGAGTAGTGATTGGAGTGTAACGCTTAATCAGTCTTCAGCAGTCGCTCCGATTAACATTTGGGGCCAAACGTCAATACGGGAACCTCTGAAAAAGCTAACCGGTTGATAAGCTAGTTAGCACTGCACCACCGACACAAAGAAAAATGTGCTAGCTGGCAAGCTAATACGCTAACCAAACGAAAAGCCACACTACACTAAAGCGTATTTCTCACACCCTTCGCTTAACGGTGATAATGCTTGCTACCAATATCCATGTAACAAAGAAGACTAGCGTGGCTAAAGGTGGCGTTTGTGAAACAGAATTAACGTTAACTACTAGCCGAGGCGGACGCCGATGCTAACCTTAATGTTAGCTGGTGAGCTAACAGTTTCGGTATGTGGCTAACGCTGGCTAGTCGTGAGGTCACGCTATCTCAACATGGACGCTCTGTTGTATAGTAACGCATTCATGTCGATTCATTCCCAACCGGCTCCCTCCCGCGGCTGCTTTACCGTTATAGCAAAAACGGACACCCAGCCACAGTCCATCCAAGCAGCCACATTTTCATAAGCAATTCGGTCGACTCACCCTCAGCAGCCTGGTCTCCGGGCTCACCGTCCTCTGCCTCTATTTTCTCCATGTCATCCACATCTCCCTTGAGCATGGGATCCATCTCGTCGTCTTCCTCGCCGTCCCCGTCCCCGTCCCTGTCCCCTTCTTCTTCCCCCTCACCCATCTCCTCGTCCTCGGCAGCGCCATTTCCATCGTCTCCGTTCTCCGGTTCTTCCTCGTCCTCGTTGGCCTCCATGCTTTCTTCTACCAGAGCATCGCCCTGCTCTTCCTCTCCCATTCCCTCTTGGTCGGCGGCCTGGCCGAGCCCATCGTCCGCCCCTGCTTCCTGGTCGAGCGGGGAGTCTCCAGCCAGGGCCTCCTTGTCCAACGCGGCCTGCAGGCGGTCCATCAGCTCGGCCTTCAGCCCCTTGTCCGACAGATTACGCTTTTTCAGCTCGTCCTTCAGCTCGTTAACTTTAAGCTTTTTGACGTTAATTTCGCTCATTGTGCCGATTTGATTGCAAGACTAGTTAAAAATACAACGATAAATAAATAAATGAATGCCCTTTGTCAACGGATGTAGCTCAAAACTGCGCCAAATGGCACCCGCTGTCCAACCAATCTTTCACCGGCAAAGAGCAGTACTGAGCCTGCGGTGTGGGGGAGGAGCATGACGTCTCTACCGTAATTACCCAGAGCGCAGCGCAGCATGGTAATAGACCCGAATAGACCGCACACCATCTGTCGCTGCCATAATAACGAAGCAACCCCCCCTTAGAAAGCACTTTTGTGGAAAAAGTGGGACAAATGTGTGCGATAGTATTCACTATCATGATTTGGCCTAAGAGAGCTTTAGAGGGTATTGTTACAACAGTTTAAAATTACTGGCCAGTGTCTTTCTTCTACTAATAGGAGAGGATTACAATGTTCACAGAATACCGTAATACGCATATATGTAATTAAATACAAATTGCATTATTATTATTATTATTATTATTATTTTAACAAAAAATTAAATTTTCTGTGCAACACCGAGAGAACTTCTTGTTTACAATACTTGTTGGTTTCGGATTTTTAAGTAGGCCTATCTCTTACAGAATGCCCCATGATGCACGTTTATGCTTTTCCAACTTTTTGTGTTAAAAATAAAATAAAGCACACTAGCTGATTTCACTTGTGAAGATCTTGTGGCTGTGGAGTCCAGATATCCCAGCTATCTCAGTTCAGGGTTAAGACTTGAATTTTTTAACAGAAAGCCTGAATCACTGTAGAGGCGAAACAAAAAAAAAAAAAACGAGTTGCATTTTGGGAAATGTAGGATTCCGTGTTTGTGGCCTATGAAGATCGCATTTGTCAATTTTGACTACTCCTTTGAATGAATGTGTTATTGTGAGCCCTGAAACTCTATGGATCTTCAATGCTGAATTATTGGAGTGACTTTAGTTTAAATAGCTACCATGCCCGGCTCATTTTGTTATTCTAAATCTACAATGTACATACTAAATGTTGAGCTTTGTCTGAGACACGCAACAAAGTTGGAAAGGAAATAACACCTCGTTATTGCATCATTGGCAGTTTTTCTTGGTAGTTTCTCAGTGTAGTGTGTCAAGGGTTATGGTAAGTGGTACAGAGAAGAAATTCTATTGGATAGTCCTACAACAAACCAGGGCCATGTTTTTGAGAGCAAAATCAAATCCATGGCGCATCATTTGTTACTCTTCTGTCCATCAAATGATTAACCTGCCCCAGCAGATCTTTGCTGGAGCATAATCACTTCCCAATGGAGAGAGTCCAGCTAACTTTCTACCACAAAACAATTGTGGCAGTCTGTCTTTCAGGCTAACACTATATGCTATTAGTATATAACACACCTTGTTTACAACATTACACTATTTATTTCCATTTTTTTTTTTTTAAATGGATGTGTTTGTATTTTTATGTAACTCTGTAATGTAACTTTTTGAAAAAGAACTATTCTGGGAAGTGTTTATGGACATATGTCAATACTAACAACATGAATCTTTTATTATCAGCCTTAAAACTGGGATATTCAGTGCTAAACTGGTGGAGTACCTCTTTATCTATATACTTTCAGTCAGCTACAGCCTGACTTGTGTCAT
Source organism: Planiliza haematocheilus (assembly GCA_005024645.1). NCBI lineage: Eukaryota > Metazoa > Chordata > Actinopteri > Mugiliformes > Mugilidae > Planiliza > Planiliza haematocheilus. The sequence continues at coordinate 835,075 of SRSE01000853.1, read as the reverse complement.
GATTGTAAAACTGTGACACAGTATATCCATGTGGGGCAAGGAATCCATGACACTGTATCCTTGTTACATTGATTTATGGATATATTATAATCAATTCAATTATAATCAAACTGCTTTTTACAGTTTTATACAAGAATGTTTTACAATCCATACAGACTATTGTATGGCAAGGTTAGGACATGCATTGTCAATGAATCATGATGGGAAAAGGATGAGAAATCTGTCATGTACGGCATTTTTAAAGAGAGTTTTATTGATTTTAAGAAATTGTCTGCTCTGGCTGGCAATGGTGTCTTATTAGCTGTCAAATCTGGAAAACAAAAGCTAAAACAATTACAGTTTTTGTTGACGGACCTCTTCATACTGTAATACAGTTGTAACCATATTGTCAAAGCTGAATAAAGTTGTTTAAAACGAAAAAAAGAAAGACACCCTCGCTCAGCCGCCTGAATGTTTGCGTGAGCTGCTCCTTACCGCCTCCCTGAGGAGGTCATAATAAATAGCCAAGTGAATTCATGAAGTGTTCTCCAGTGCGCTCTCTCCTCCTCCGCTGTGCCACTGTCATCACTTCACCTCTTAAACATTGCCTCCAGCCGCTCCAGTTTGTGGTGTCTTTATTTTTTTATTAAGTTAAGCCTAACATGAGTGGATTTTTTGGGCTTTATATTCCAGTAGCTTTGGCAAAATCCAATCAAAATGCTCCCTGCCTTTGTTCGGATATCTTTTTAAATATTTACAAGTTGTCATGTCATCTCTGACTGGAAGAGGAGAGAGATTTCCAGCCTCGACTAGAGGAGCGCACTGGGTAAGTCAGATTTAATCATTATGAGTAATGTTTTTTGTTTTTTCAACATTTATGAAATAACTGTCTATAGAGTTGGCTCTTGATGCTGTTGCACTGCTTGGGAGAAAAAAAAAACACACATTGGGTGTGGTTACAGTTGTCCTACGTCGATTGATATCTAATTTCCCACTGCCAAAGCCCACATACATCCTTCTAATAGTGATTTATTTCTCAGCGCTCAGAAGAGCATCACTGCGAGTCCGTCTGCTTTCCTGCAAGCGCCAAAGGCAAAGACTGCCAGCTCAAGGTGCGCCCCACTCCTGAGGGTGCCGGAGGGTCCAGGGGCGACCCGCATCGGAATATGTGGCAGGGGGCAGACGATGTCCCGTCCTACAAGTCTCTGCCTGGATCCGTAGGAGACCGCATCAGGAGCACTATGTCCTTCGGAAGTAGGACTATGTGTAGGGGATCTGTGCCGGCGAATCCCGGTTATGGGAGGTCTGAGCGGAAAGTTGCGTGTTGCGAGAAGTGCTCGGGGACCCTTGTTGCTCTGAAGAAACAAGCTCTGAGCCTGGCTGTGCACCATCACTTCTCCTGCAAGGTCAGTCACAGTGATGTTCTGATGGTTCTGATGGGAAGGAGGCTGAGAGGAGACGTAGAGAATCATAAGATGGACTTTTAAGATGATCGAAATGTACGTGTTGTGTTTGAGCTCATATCACATCTCCGGGCTTCTCACCAGGCGGCAGTAGTAACAGTAGATACATTAAAAAAAGAATAATATGATGATACCTTTACATTTTATTCGTGCAGCTATTTGTGTTGCAATAATAATTGTATTTAACGACAAAGACAAACTAATTTATACGTTTTTTTTCTTAATATGTAAAATATAAGTACATCAGAAAATTAATAAATAAATCAAGCAAAGCAAAAATAATGAAAAGTATTCTGAGATGTGTGTTGGTTGATACACTGGATGGAAAATTTTAACATTACATTTTGGTCTGTAGAAAATTGTCATTGGACTATGTTTCATTATATTTAAATGAACAACAAATTGCGAAAAAAAAAGGTTACTATTACTAGTGAACCCTTACTGGCAGCCCTCAAATAAACACACACTTGTAGGCTTTGACATGTTTGGACACACACAGTGCAGCATCATCAAGACTATTAACAAGTGTTTTAGTGCTCATGCGGGCACATCTGCCTCTACGGCGGTGCCTTTTAGAGGAATGCTCATCTGAACATTTATCACCGCAAACATCCATCATTCAGAGTCAAATCGACAAAGTGAGCCAGTGACATTCAGGCACGAGTGGTTTTAAATGGGCATGAATATTTCATCTCGACATCCCTGTGTCATCTCTACGGCCCTCTCCGTTGAGGCAGAGCTATTTATTTTTTTTCTCTTGAGTGGCATGGGGCAGGGCTACCATCCTGTTTTTAAAGGGAGACCACAGAGCAGGAGCCAGAGAGAGATGGTATCACTGCGGCTGCAGACATGGTCAGTGGAAATCTGATAGGGCGGCTGGTTCCTTGCAGGTTTATCGATCTGAGTGCGATTTCTCAAAAGCAGCATGGCTCTATAATATCATCTTTTTAAGGGGTGGCTCAGACAGAAAGTCCAGTCATCTGTCTGGCAACTATAGTCTTAGCCATATATCTGTCATCAGGTCTATTTATAAAATGTAGGGTGGTTTGCCTGTTTGACACAGAATATCAGGACTTTACTTTGAATATATATTTTTTATGGGATAGCTACATTTACCTCCAGCAGTTTTAGCACTTTAGTGTTTAAATGACTTTGTTTTGCATAATTGTTGAGAGCCCCTGAAGTACTCCTCTGGGGAAACAAGGGTCATTGACGGTTGGCAGCTTGCAGGATGGATGGGGCGGACGGGAAGAGGCAAAAAGGGAATGAGTGTACTTGATGTTGAACAAACGAGTGTCTTTATCAGGATGAAAAATGAAACAATGGTTTGATGTTTTATTCCATTTTGTTAGACTACAGAGGTTCAGGCTGGCAACTTTGGTGTCAAAATGATTTTTTTTAGAAGTGTGATTTCAACTTTTTCCAACCTCTTATCGTACAATTGTCTAAAACAGTTAATGACATATATTAATGACAGGACTCTGCAAAATCAAATACTGACTCAACACATTGGGCTCCTGCTTTTCCAGTTTTTCCCGCAATGGCCTGTTGTTTGAGAATTTGAAGAGAGATTTGCGACGTGTTTAGTCCATTTTAAAGGAGCAATAAATACAGTTTTTGTCATTGCGGTTTTACAGATCACACGGGCTGCATTAATCAATACGGCTCCCTCCATGATTACTTCACTAAGTGCTAAGATTGCTTGCAGTTCCCTCCCATGACTCCATTCTCATATGCCCAGTGATCATTCATATAATTCTCAAGCAAACCAAGCCAATTAGCTTCATTATTATGTCCCCACCAGAAGCTCGTGTTGGATCTGTGATCTCATTAGGTCTGTGAAAATGGAACTTAGGTCAATTACAGGCAAGTTTTGTGCGGGAATAAACAAGTGGCAGGCCCTGTTCCAGTTTTTAATTTTAAAATACTCTCTGCTACCATTTTCTCACCTTCTGTAGGACTCAAGTGACCTGTCAGCATTTCTTCATGACAACCTCTGCGTCCACAGTCGGTCCACCGCCGAGTCCAGGGATCGAGAAAGGCAGCAGGGTGAGTGTGGATCGTGTGGTATGAATCTGAACCAGCTCAAACAGGAGGCCATCCACCTGGCTCTGAGCAGGGGTCAGTCATTAGCTAAGCCCCCTTTTGAAGCCAGCCTCAGCACCGGCTCACTGCTGGGACAAAGTGAGACAAAGCATGGAGACAGGGCTTCAAGAGAGGCTCCTATGGCTCAGTATCAACCACGCAGTCAAACCTACAGTCCTCACAGCCCGCGAAGCCCCAGGACACCTCAGAGGACACCCCAAACCCTCAGACGCAGGGGGCCCAAGCTCCCCAACCCCGATATGGATCGATGGGTAGAGGAACAGCAGCATCGGGTGACTTCTAAATCTGCCCCCAGTGCTGATGGTGTCGCAGTCTACACTTACCGTCAGGTACCCCTAAAAGCCTTCTCTCATCACTAAATCATATATAACACATCCCCCAGTGTACTTCCCCCTTTTATTGAGCTATATGGGTAATGTATGTCTTTACGGGTGCACATGTCAGCAAGCCACTGCCTCATAGTGCCTAATCAGGGCCTATTTCAATCCCATGGTGGAGCACGTTGTTCAAAAGTACTTTTACTAATGGAATGGAATTGGGTCATGATTTACCCTGGTAATAAAAGCCAGCCAGTCAAAAAGCATTCGTGATCAATAGGGGGGGCGGTCATATTTAACATTGCAGCTGGTGAAATATGCATTACTGTGATGGAAGCCGCCGCAGATTGAGGCCGCCCTTCCCCAGTCCCCAATAAAAAAATGTTATAGCCGAACCTATCCAAGGTGAGTAAGAACTGCGTGTTAGTGGGCACTTTGCTCATGATCCTCATGTCCGAAAAGGATGCATTTAGAATATATTATCTTGTGACTTTGCTCTGTTTGATTAAGCACTCCACAAACAGCAATGTCATACCAAAGCAATTGTAACTGCTGACATGGACTGGATTTTTTCACGTGGCTTTACGGGTAATGGTTATTTTTGGCCTTTACAGAGCCTGAAATAGAGCAAAAGAGTGCTTACCTACTCTACACCTCAACCATGAGCATGTCTAGCTAAAACCAGACTTATGTCTCTATGTTGGCTCTGCCACAGGAACAGTGTAGTTAAGGTGTAGGTCTGCATCCTATGCTGTGTGTAGCAACATAACTACAAGTTGCAGTGACGCAGGCCATGACTGGTCCAAAAGGCATTTCCTTGTCTCCAAGTGGACAGACAAGCAAATAACATTCTCCCTCCTTCTGCCTCCTGCACCATCTGCTCAGGCGTCTTCTCTGTTTTCATTTGTTGCAGTGATTTCAGTGACATTTATTAGCTCTAACTCCAACAGCCCTGATCACCACTGTTTGAAGCCTCTTAGCGTATTAGCGTTTTGGCAGTGTATCTGAAGAACAATGTAGACACAGCCGGGCACAAGTATAAAAGCTTACAAACGGCAAAGGATACACGTGTAAAGCTACAACACATGGTGCAAATGCCTAAATCAAACTAAAGTAGCACACAGAAGTAATTCAGTATTACTTTCAAGGACAACCGGCATTTGATACTTGAGGTTACATTAAAAAAACCATACCACCTGCCAAATCTATTAATGCAGTTTTGTTCTCTGGACACACTGATTAAATCTGTCTTGCTTGTCCAATTATACAATATACTAAGCCTCTAAATTCTTTTGATTCATAAAACATTCTTATCTTACATAATGAATTCTAGGACTGTGCTGCAAAACAATAGCGTTATTTTCATGTCTTCTTCATGAATCATCCTTTTTTTTTTGCCTGGGATGGGCAGCTTTCGCCTGAGTCTTTCAGCATTACATCATGTATGAGCCCTTTCAAATGGATTCTCATTCGAGGCGAGCCAGCTTGAAACACTGAGTCATCTTTAGACAAGATTTTCATCCAATTTGAGGAGTTGGGCTACCTTAATTAAAGAGCAGATAAAATCTGCCAGGGACGGGCGGCAAAATTGACAGCTGGAAATGAGTGGCCTTCTTCTGTCTGAAATCAAGGACACGTCGTTTCAAAATCTATGAGGAATTTTACTCCTTTATCGACCATTGTTATCATTATGCGCAGTGTGGGATTTGAAAGCAACAGTAACTGAGGGGATTAGTGAATGCTCGGCCGGAGTGGAAGACAACTGAGAGAGTCTTTAATTGGATAAACTTGTTATTCACAATTGACTTGTCTAACTAAATTAACAGTAATAATACAAAACCTTAAATAAGACTTGTGTTGTGCAAGACTGTACCAGAAATTAGCCAGGCGGGCCCAGCCTGAGAGCGGATCAATACAGGTTTATATACAGTGAAAGTGGAGGTCGAAGAGCGAGGAGAGAGGAAACGATAGACGGAAAGAAGAGGGAAGACGAGGAAAAAGACAAATTAAGTGCATTAGATCGGAGGCAGAAGGAAAGGACGGAGGGCGGGGGAGGACAGGAGAAAACACAAGATATTAAAATGACGTCGTAGAGTATGAGGGCAAATACAGAGAGAAATAGTAAAAAGAGGTTATGACAAAAGATATGAAGAGAGAAGAGAGGATGAGGGCTGGGGATGAGGGAGGCATGTATACATTATCCATATGGGCTTCCAGTCTCCCAGTCTAATTCCAAACCACTACAGATCTCCTCTACCACTAATTGGCACTTTATGGTTGGATGTTATTAAAAGAAAGCCGAGTTTACGTTGTTACGTGGCCTAACAGGCCGAGACACTGATGATGTGGAGCTTGAGAGCGGTAATATAAAAATGTTAGCTCTGAGGCCTGCTGCGAGGCTCGCTGACTTCCTGCTGACCTTCAACAGACGCATGCTGAATAGGCCGTGCTGCACACACACACACACACACACACATGGTAGGGTTATGAATGAGTTCAGAGCGCATACACACCTCAGAGCTATGGCTGTAGTAAGTGTCGGAATATCTTTTCATAGGGCTGCTTAACTGATGGTGCGTGGCAGTGTGTGTGCTGCGCCCCTTCAGCTCTGAGTCACGCTCTAAACTCGGGCTGCAGCCACTACAGCTTTCACAATCTATTCCTCACACTCCAAATGCAGCCAGACTAATGGTGTATGTTTAACCCACCGCGCTCTCCGTGCCCTACTTACACAGACGCACCCCATGCTACTCCCTAGAGTAATTCCCGTGATAATAGCCCCTTTTGGAGTCGGTGCTGGAGTGCAATTACAGATTTGGATTTTTATAATGAGCTTTCTCCCCTGGCAGGCTGCAGATGATGCCACGCTTAGCTGCGGTGACACCGGGACTGTGCAGACAAGCTCAAAGATCCCTCACATCTCCAGAGTGGTGACCATTGCCAACACTGCTGCTATGTCCTTTTTGGCCAGGTAAATCTATCGATGGCGTAGGATTTCATTACAGGGCGTGTTTCAACCGATACAGATCTGCATGTGACAACTAGTATCTTATACTGCTAACACAATAGTATACTTAAGTTGGCATCCATATTGTTGTTGACAAAATCAACTCCACAGCGCTCAGGTGGCATCTTGTTGTTACTCTTCTGTCCATCACCACATAAATTCCCGCTAAACAATTTGATTGACCTGACAAATCTTTGCAGGACCATAAACAGTCCCCAACGGAGCAACACCAGACCAACTCTCGCCCCACAAAAATTTGTAGCCTGGGAGGATTGTCTCGTCACCAAGCGTTGAGTGTAGCAATGTTAAAATGATTTATACTGGTTACACCATAGGTTTCAGTTGTATGACATGCCACCTTCTTCCTTCCCTGCAGGGCAGCCGAGAAGCTCAACCTGACGTTGAGGAAAAAGGGCCAGGCTTCTGATCCAGCTCCCTCTCATCTCTCCACCTGCTTCAGGGAGATAATCCAGAAAAACCCACCGCCCGTGCCCCCCTGCCTGCTCCAAGCTGCCACTAGAACCAAAGACTCACCCAATGTTGGCAAGGTGGACTTCAAATTCTACCACATCTACACGCAGCTCTATTGATTTTTGGGGCAGTTTACAACAGTTACAATTGTTGGCGATCTAACTGGTCAGTGTTATTAAATCTGATTTAATAATGTATTGAGAAACTACATTTAAGGCCGTTTCCACTGTCAGATTGGAAAGAAACAAAAAATGTGTACTATAGGAGGTCAATGGCACTCGCTGACCAGTTCAATACCTGGTCAACTTTGTACATTACATTGCAAGATGTAAGTGGAGAGAATAGGTCTGAAGTAGTGATGCATCTTTGAGAGAACATACTGCCATCCTTGCCCACAAACAACACCCTGGAAGTGTTTTTACCATCCGTGATGCGGAGTAAAGCGATCACAGTCAATTTGTAGGAGATCCTATATCAGTCCTCCTCCATGATACACTGTAATGTGGTGCTAATGTCTCCGTCTTGTTCCTCCCCTCCCTTCTCCTCCCCTCCTTTGGGAGAGAAACTGGGGAGATCAATATGGCTGCCTGCCCTCTTCTGGTCTCATAGATGGACTCTTGGGTTTTGTCTAGAGTTACAGACAAAGGGCTCGGATAGACCTAGTCGCACCGGCCCAAGCACTCAGCTTAGTGTGCCTCGGCGTGCAAGAAAATGTATGCGAGTGAGAGTGGAGGTGGATTTCCTCCACTTGTAAATGGGTCTCTTGAATAATTTAACCCTCATAAATAGAGTTTGACACATGTTCAGTAGGGTTAGGGAGCCAGTTCTTGCATAAGGTATTAAAATTTACGAGGAGAGGAACTGAAAAAATAAATAAAATATATATATATATATATATATATATATATATATATATATATATATATGTAAAATCCTTCACAGACACCAGGAACTTATCATGTGACGGAGGGAATATGGTTTTCAAATTCAGCCAATGAGGGATGATGTCATTGCTGTGTAATGCAGGTCTGTGTAATTTCAAGAAAACAACATTCGACTGGTTGTCATGACGCACAGCCCTACTCGAAATCTTACTAACCTAAATCTTGAACAGGAACACCTTTATAATTGTTTTACAAACCTTAATAGGGCTGAGTGTCTTTGCTGAGGTATATGTTGACTTCCAGCTGCGGACTAAGACCTATGAGCCCCGTTGAATGGCTGTCAGAGTCAGGATCTAACTTAATTTAAGACCTTAAAGCCTCTAAATCTCAGGCTTCCTGTAGAGAACTGCATTAAGGAATTAATGTCGTGACATGCGGAGGTATGCCTGTGGTTGGAAGTGCATGTTTAGTTGCTGCACTAACTGAATCCACTCACCTACTGTAGACAGTAGATTTTTCTTCTTAACCATCAGTTCATTAAAATTTATATTTACAATCAGTTGATGGATGTGAAGCAAGAAGACAGATGTGTACGGAATTTTACAATTGTACCTCTCTTAAATAATGTCAGCTGCAAAGACTCACCAGAGCAAAGCATGTCGTCTTTAGCTCATCATCCCAATGCTCAGCCCTAATACCTTTTGACATGTGTCACTTTGTTGTGCCTAGGTTTTCATTTTTCAATCCGAGCTATCTAACTACATGCACTGCATAAAGCAGTATGCTCTCACTGCTGAGCATCAGGGGCCCAGAGCACAAGAACGACAATTTCCATACTCTTGTTCAGTTATATTTGATGTCAGAAATAACGAGCTTTATCACTCTCTTTGGTGTATTCAGATTTTGGGATGCAAGGATTGTGTAATGGCTAAAAGGTAATGAATTTGTGAACCTGGCCGTTCAAAAATAGAAACCCTGCTTTCATTCTAGGTAGCATTTATTCTCAAAGCCAGTTGCATTCTTGAGCAGGTCATAAATCAGTTACATGCTCAGTTAAAACAAAGTGCAGCATTAAACTGTGCATTAAATAAATAATGGTTATTTTTCTAAAGGTGTCTAAGGTAGCCAGAGTAGTACATAAAATTCAGAAAGTAGAGTCCAATCTTCAAAGGTTTTGTGATAAATCTAATATCTTAGTGGTACAGCAAAATGGTAGTGACAATTCACATTTTAACAAATCTGCACCGTCGTTGTAGCTTCAACTTCTGCAACATCACCTTAACGGCGAAGTCGTTACACCTATAAGTGTAAATTCTCTATTCATCACCACATAGAGCCCGCCCAAATAATTTGTTTGGCCAGGCAGATGGGTGCCAGAGCAGTTTTTCAACAGTGTGGTTCCAGACCAAGGGAAGTTGGAAGTTGTTGTATTATCAGACTCATATTCTGATAAGGATTTATTCAGTCCCCATGAACATCAACCAACCATTGTGGTATTTTCCATAAGATCAGAATTCATAAGGTGGTGTTTTCACAATTTGAATTGTGACATGAATTACTCATAGGATATCTGTCAATTTAAAACATGGTTTTGCAAGTCAAGAAAAATGATGAGTAACACTAAACACAAGGAATTGCTGTGACTGATGGTGAATAAATTAGTGAAGACATCAATTTTGTCAGTTTTGAAATGTGTAGTCCATCAAAGTTATTACACTTCATCTTCTGGGACAAAAATCTTTTTGCAGCCCCTTCACACTGTATGGAAATCTCAACTTGGCTCGTCTCCTTTTCCCTCGGCATCCAGGTCAAAGTCGTGCTGAGAGTGAGCCCAATGCTGTCTCAGGGCCAAGGCCAACCACCTGTTCTCCGGATTGACCCATCCAAGAGGAGAGTAACTGTGATGGAACCAGCCACCAGAAGCCAACCACACACTACAATGACACTAGGCAGGGAGGGAAAAAGTCCCCTGAAGACTTTCAACTTGGACGCTGCCTATCCTCAGGAGTCAAGCCAGGTTAGTTTCTTCCCTAATGTTTCAACAAATGTCTCCATATACCGGCCTGTCTCAATGAATTTGTTTCACTCTGACAGATATTTGATGGTGGATCATTAGCATTACGTTTTTTCTCAAGTATTTCCCTCCTGTTTACACTACATCATGGTTGGTTCACTCCCATTGTCTGATGACCTGAAAATTGATAGGGCCTGGATAGCCACCACAATAACACAGTCCATCAATTATATTCATCTTTCTCCAAGGTCTGCTTACAATATCTTGGCCCATGGGAATCTGCAGAGTGCATATTCATCCCCACTCATAAGATACTGGCTGTCCTTTGTTCTCTCTGGCCAGGCCGAGGTGTGTGCAGGAGTCTTGGCTGACGTCATCCGCTGTGTGCTCAGCGGCAGCGATGGATGTGTTCTGGGTTTGGGATGCGCTGATGTGGGTGAGTAATCGGTGGCCGTAAGAGGCCATGGGTTAAAATCTTGAGATGAGAGTGGGTTGCATTTACCCCCTCCTCCCCCACCCCCGTCCCACTCTTGCTATCATTCACTCTCTCGCCATCCCTTAAACTCCATGTCTCCATTTCCCCTCTCTGTCCTTGTATCAATCTTGATACACATCTCCAGCCTCCTTCCTCTCCTTCTCCATTTGTCCCTTTTCTGCTTTCCTTTCCTTTTCTTTTTTTTTACAGTAGTGACAGGAAAGTGTTGCCATTTCAACTCTTTTTTCCTTGGCTGTTCATCTTTCACCTGTTACCTTGTGTATAAAAGCCTTCTCATCAATTATGCAGCACATGTGCTTTTTTAAAAGCGTCCCATTGCTTGACATTTCAGCATACTGCACAAAAATATTTTCTTTTGCTAAAGAGAGCTGAGCTCAGGAGGGACTGCAAACAAAGTGGTTTGTAATATGTTGCTACTAGAGAGATGGAACCCTGCACTTAGCGTTGGTGAAGGGGTTTAATAGATTTGTGGCAGCACACACACACATTTATATCGCTATCTCTGTGAGGACATTTGTTGACGTAATGTATTCCCTAGGCAATTACCCTAACCATCGCAACTAAATGCCTAACTCTAACCCACACCCTAATCCTAACAATAACCCTTAGCCTAAAACCAGGTTTTAACCCTCAAACAGCCTTTTAAAGCAATGAGGGCCGGCCAAAATGTCCTCACTTTGCACAGATGTCCTCACGCCGATGGAATAGATCTCAAACTGGTCCTCAGAAAGATAGCTTTACGAGAGCACGCACACACACATGCACACACAGGGTAAGGACGGGGTCTCCTTGGAGATGCTTTTTCACATGACGCCACTCTCCGTAAATCTGATTGAATTAGCTGGCCAATACAGACTACATGTGGCCCACAGCCAGGGGGATATCAATCTCCTCCACAGAATACTATTCTGTCTGAATAGCGGCAGCCAGCTCGGCCTTTAATTGGAGCGAGCCAATTCTCTTATCCTCATTCAATTAGAGTTTGGATAAGACAAGAGAGGGTAAAACAGGCCCATAACTCAAAAGTAATGTGGGGCAAAAGTGCACTAGGATATGGGCACCAGTCCATGAAAGCATCCATTTTTGCACTGTTTGCACCGAGTTTACGTGTTGTGTTTGGTGATCTTCAGTAGTTATACAAAATGTGTCCATTAAAATATTTACAGATCTTTGTAAAGAGATATTGCATATCTTGTCTTCATGTGAAATGTCGATCTCTCAACACAACTGTGGTCTGGATAGGGAAGCAAACAGACTTGTGTCACTTGGTCATGCATGAAAATAGAAAAAAAAAAATCTTTGCCAAATTAGGTTGCCATCAGAATAAACTCTCAGTGTCCTCTAAAGCAGAGGTATGAGACAGAAACGGTTGACCATTCTTTGGACTGATGTTAAGTTTGCGTGCATGTGACCATGTATATATTCCCGTATTGTATACAAGTGTACATAGGAGGATGGATCTGCATGCTCTGCTGTCCACCTCAGGTTCCTGGTCCAGCATGGTGGGGAGCGGTGACAACATCCAGAAGCTTGGAGTGATTCCTTGTGCCATCTCCTGGCTGTACAGTGCCATCGAGCGACGCCGAGAGAAGACCTGGACCGATCTCACCGTGTCGGTGTCTGCTGTAGAGCTGTGCTGTGGAGAGGAGGACACGCTTAGGGATCTGCTGGGGGAGGTTGTCCCCTCATTAGGCAATATCCAGGACAGCCCAAAAGCCCATATTAGAGTCCAGGAGGACCCAGTCTACGGGATACAGGTAGAAGGTTTTTTTTTGTTTGTTTTTTTTTATTTGAAAGAACAAAGAGGACTGTCAAATTGCTTCCGTTGTGCCTCTTTCAGCCTATACTGGGTCACTGGACCATGGATTGTTTGATGGATATTGGCATGATTATGTACAGCCCAGTCTAATTAATCCTTGTAAATATAAACAGGACTATCTAAAATCTAGAGAGCTCAGGTTATTCTTTTGGTTTGGTTTGGCTTGCTTTAAGTAGAATGTGCCAGTGAGGACACAGATGATATTGTCTTGTCGTGTTTTGTTTGTGATCACTCTTAAGATAGAGTTTAGTCTTTGTCCTCTAGATGTGATAAGAATTTTTATTTAGATCGTTTAGATAATGGTCTACTCTGTACCGGAGAAGATAATGCTGGTGGGGAGTGAAACCTATTAGACTGCAGAACAGATTACATCTGATCACATTATGATTGAGCAGGTCTCTCCTCCCTCGCACTGCCAGCCAGCACGTCATTAGTGTAGGTATGCCATTCACTCTATTTCTGCTAAACGAAATTAAATACACAGAAAAAAGTCAAAGTTTGTCAGTGCAAATCTTTGCCAATCTTTATTCCAATACTCTTGGTGACAGACACTGGATCACAACTGGGAGATATATCCAAAGTCACATGGAAGTCTTTTGAAAAAAATTCACTCCACGTAAAATTTTCTGATATTTTCTTCTTCTTTACAGCTACGTAACCACAACAGGGTGAAGGCCCCCACTGCTGAGCGAGCTGCTTCCCTCCTGGACGCAGCCATTGCCGCACGTAGACACAGTGACTTTGTAACGTACCTGTCCCACAGCTCCATAATGTTCTTCACTCTTCATGTCCAGCCCCCTCGTACAGAGAGCAGCACCATTGGAAAAGGTTGGACTGACATTTTCAGCTAGCATGACCCTGGTGATTTAAGCAATGTCCAGTAAATTCTTATCCAGTTTAACTCAGTTTACGATATCTCTTGTAATTATTGTGTTCTTTATATGCATTCAAAGCTTTTTGCATTTACACTCACCAATACTTTCTGGTTTTCATCCTCAGGGTCACGTGGCTCCACTAAGTTGACCATGATAGATGTGTGTAATGGCATGAGGGGTATCAACAAAAATAAACCTCCCCACTCTGAACTCGGCCCTATTGTTGTGTCTCTTCTGAGTGGACACAAAACCACCCCCAGCAAGTAAGACGTCTTGATCCAACCAAGACCAACAGTATCTAATATATACAATATACTTAGCAAATTAACATCTGATGTTGTTCTGATGTTTGCACTCTTTGCACAGGGGTAGTAAACTGAATATGCTTCTTCGAGAGTCCTTGGGTCATGCAAATTGCCATACTGCAGTGATTGCTGAAGTTGCTGATTCAATGGTACACCTTCAAGAGACCTTCTCTACCATCCAGCTGGCTTCTCACATCCGCAGGACACAGAAGAGGACAAAGGTACGGTTATTGTTTCTGAAACTGGGGGCTCGTTCTTTGCGTGAACAAATCAGTCAAGTTTTATTTCAAGAGTGTTTCTTTTTTCTTCTGAGGTGTCTGGCAGCAGCAGTGCTCCTTCTTAACATATACATTCTTGACCAAACTGAACATTTACAGATCTCTGGTACATGCACCAGAGTAAATATAAAGGCCAGTGCCCACCCTTGCTGCTGATGCTCCATTTTTGATTCAGTTATTTCCTGAAATCTGAATTTTCCGCAAAATAATCATTGTCACATATTGTATTAATCTCTGAATTGGAACAAAATAGAAAGCATGTTTATGATTTAGATTTATTTGGCCCAAAATCCATGGCATATGCTGTGCTCCCTTGTGATTGTTTCCACTTGTTGACTGTTATTTTGAATCTCAAAGAAAATCTTGTGCAGCTTTAACAATGTGCTATGTATAACTATGTCCAACAGCAATCCACCTCATGTTCTCCTTGTGGGAGGAGTCTGACCAAAGAAAAGAGAGCGCCTCAGCCTATGTCCCTGAGGGCATTTCACTCCACCGATGCGGTTGATGTCGACATCCGTCCTTTCCGGCTGCGTGGTGAATTAGATGAACGCTCCAGTAGTGACCAGTCCTGTGATACTGTGATCCAAATAGACTCAGATGGCTTGGTCCACTCCAAAGCACCCCCAAGGCTGGCACAGCCCGAGTTTGTGCCCATCATACCTTCGTTGCATCCTAACAAGGCGGACTTGGATGACCCAGAGTTTACTGCTCTCCTCCAAGAGCTTCTTAGAATTCCTCAGCTGCAGGGAGAAAAGAAGACAGAGGACACTGTGGCCGATGGGAAACAACCAGAGAGGGAGTGTCTTAAATGTGACACCTTTGCTGAACTTCAAGAACGTTTGGGTTGTATTGACGGCAGTGAAATGACAATGGATATGCTCAGGTCTTCCATAAAAGGTGCTTCTCTTAAGACAGTCACAACTACACCACAGTCTCAGAGGGAAACAAGAAAACAGGCAGACAATGAAGCCTCAGAAGGGCCACAGACAATGTTGAACCATGGGTTAGGTTGCAGCCAGACCGCTGTCGGAGAAAAGCAAGCAGATGGTGCCTTCCCCGGAGACAGTTTTCAGAGAGAGGATTCGGGTTTATATGACTGTGAGGAGTGCAGTGCCAACAGCTCCAGTGAGGAACTACTGAATCAAACTCTTGGTCTTAACCATACCTGTCGGTCTGAGCCTCCCAATGCTAGAACTCCTAAGTCATGCAAGGAACTCTCATCCCAGAGCACTGATATGGATGCACAGGGCAAAGCTGGCAATAGTTCCCGTGCACCTCAGCCTTCAGGAAAGCAAGAATGTCTTGAAGCTGCTGATTGGTTCAAACCAGATAAAAGGACCTCACCAGTCGGCAAGAGCTCTCCCATATCTCCTTCCTCATCCTGCTCCTCTTCACACTCCTTGGCTAAAAGTGTTACACATGGCGATGTCTTACCCAATTGTCCCACAGAAAACATTAAGGAAATGACGGCCACTATCACAGTGACTGTCCAACAGCCACTGGACCTCAAAGGTCAAGATGAACTTGTTTTCTCTATGGTGGAGGAGGTGACCATCAGCGGAGCATATGACACAGGGAGGACAGGTGGAAACATTATTTGTATCAAAGACACTGCCCAGTCACAGGGACATGGTCAAGGCTCAGCTAGCTCTCAACCAATCAGGATAATCAGCAATGTCAGCGAAGAATCTGCAGGAGCTAACGCTAACACAACCAAATGCTCAGTTCTTCAGCATGAAGCTACAGAGGCGATCACTGAAAAGCCCCAATACCATTACAGAAAGGAAAAAAGGGTTTTGCCTTCTTTCATAAATCCAATGTTGATTAATACAGATGAGGATTGTAATTTAGATCATGCCAGAGACAGAGAAATCCCTCATGAAACTTTTGAGCAAGACAAGTCACAGTCTGAGCTCAAAAGAAAATATGTCAAATGTCCAGACGAGAGTAATAGGAGTGTGACTTCTGCCTCAGAGACACATGTCAAAAAGTCTGACAAGACATGTTCCCCATCTTGTAGCCAAATGTCTTATGATCCAGTTGAGTTAGGTGTCTGCAACAAACCGGCTAAGAACAAAATGTGTGACAAGAGAGCATATAAGACAGACAAGAGTCACCCTAGAGACAGTGAGCATGTTTATTCCACTAACACACTAAGGGTCTCAGAGGTGGGACAAAACATTTGTAGACATGTTGAGAATAATCCCAAGAGATTTGGTGTTTCACCTGGTTGCCAAGAAACAAACCTTGCTTCTTCAAAAACAGGCAGTTTACCTAGGGGCTGGCAAAATGCCAACCAGGATATCTACCCTGGCTGCCACATGACGGAAAACCCAAGGGGGGTGACATCATCCACTCCGTGTAGCCCAGGGGTAACTCTAGATAGGAGGCAGGGCAGGCAGCTTTCCTCTGCAAACCACAGCCTCCATGTCTCCTCTCCTCGAAAATATGGATCAGAGTTCAAACAGGATTCAAGTAGTGCTTTCAGAAAGGGCGTTGGAGCTCTGTTTGAGACCTCGAATCTAGCTATGAAACATGATAATGCAAGCAGCAGGCTGAAATCACCCATTGAGGACAGTGGCAGGCTTTTCAGTGCCAAACTGGAGCAGCTGGTTTGCAGGACTAATTCCCTTGGGAGGACCCCAAGGGAATTCCCGACTCTAGAAAGAGGCAGTAGCAACACATCAGTGAGCTCTAAGGGGAGCTCCAAGGGAAGTACTGAAGGGGCTTGTAAGGGACGGTATAAAGGAAATAGTGGGGGTGATTGTACCTTTCCAAGGGCCAGCAGGAGCCCAAGGAAAAATCATCGGTCTGACCATAGTCATCACTTTTTCCCTTCTGAAAACCCTGCAGCTCATTCTGCTAGACATACCCACGCCAAGCTCTCTGCTGTTGGAAAACTCAAGTTGGCAAGCCCCAAAGTCCGTCGGCTGTCCGCTCCCAGCATCAAGAACCTCAGCCTCTCCCATAAAAACCTGCAGTCCATCAATCGCAGTGCCAGTCTTTCCCCAGACAGTAAAACTGTTAACTTCGAGCGGACATCCTCCTTTTTTTCCTCATCCCCTCCACGGTCTTTTTGCTCTATCAGTCGGACTCCAAGCCAGAGTTCCACGTGCTCATCCACAAAATCAGCCATCCAGGGGTTTGTCAATGGTCGGATCACGGACCTCCTTAAGGAAAGGGCCTCCAGCCCAACTTCAGGAGGACCAGACCAAATGGCTGCACTTCCCTCCCCATATAGTCAGGTGACCGCTCCCCGCATGCCTGATCACATGAGTGGGCATGCGAGTGACACCACCAGCGTGCTGAGTGGGGATTTGCCACCAGCCATGGGGAAGACGTCCCTTCATTTCTCTAACAGGAACAGTTTGGTGAGCAGTGGCTATGACAGCATGGTAAGGGACAGTGAAGCCACAGCCAGCAGCACCTCAAACAGAGATTCTGTCAGTGACAGGAGCGGCTCGCACCTCAGCGTGGCGCGCAGCAGCCGATCATCTCGGAGGCGAGGCAACACAGGTAAAAACCTGTATTAACTGGCCTTTTACGAACTGAACTGGATGACTTTCTCTACTGGAACAATTAGAACCTCCAATTGAAGCATTTGTAATTTGTTGTTGCCTATAAGGTAGTTTTACTGATCTCACAATATTTTGATTAGCCCAGCAAAAAAGTTGGGATGTGCTTTAAGCCTCTTACAGATGACATGAGTTGGACATTTCAGACAGAGAAAGCGAGCAATGGTTTCCATTAATTTCAATACAATGTAAATAACTCCAGGTTTAAATCTGGGATGGATAATTACCTGGAAAAACAGTGTTGTAATTTTGTCAATGTTTTTAAAAATTATCAATGCAACTGAGAAAAAGACGTATTTCATTTTCAATTTTGCATCTCTAATAACCATAGTGGTCTACTGCTGCATTCATCATAGGTGCATACGGTTTAGCTTCAAACCAGTACAAAGCCATATGTAAAACAGGTCAGAATCATTCCAAAATGCTATTGTAATGGAGACAGAGAGTTTTCAAGCCAGTGTCTGTAGGTCTAAACATATACCTTTAGAATAAAAACAAAGAGCTTGTGAGCATAGTATAGGGCGTTTTAATCTGACCAGGTTAGCCACACTCCTTCTTCTGAAAAGAACTAGTATCCTCATAGTGTAAAGAATATGAATCATTGTTCTGTCATGACATTTTTGCTTTGCAGTCTTGCCACATAACATATTAATGTGACATTAATTAGAGATGGCACATCTGTGTGTGCAGTCGGTCTTAGTTTCTTTTCTGGCATTGAAAGCCAAATTGTGTAGGAAGTAACATCATTAATATATGAACCCAGTGACGGCACTTACTAATGGAAGCATAAACCCAGAAAATCAAGTCAATTAGAATATGTGTGTGAATACTAACAACACTTGCTAATGGAATTATATGCTGAGAAACATTTTTAAAAGATGGTTAACGGAGATGATACTGCTAATGGAGCAATAAAAACAGAAGGCAAAGCTTTTGTTGGATGGTCATTGTGAGTTTAAAGTCGTCTGATGTAGTCTACTTTCATTTGAGTGATTTAGTTCTACTTGTTTCACGACATAAAGCACACACTCATGAGTCAGTTCACAAAGAGGTGGCTCTGGAAGCTGCTTTTGGCCGCAGGCAATCTGTTTTCTCAGTTTCCCAGAAGAGCACATGGCCTGAATATTGAAGGCCACTTAAGGACATTAACCTTCATTTTTCATACACATTTGTTCCTATTGTGGGGGTGGTGCTTTTAGCATGTCAGTTGACAGTACTAATGTAGTGTCTCATGAATGCTCTCCAGCCACCTTGTTGATCCAACAGCACTAGTGTAAATGCTGGGGCTGTTTGATGCCAAACACAGAAATGAAAATCAACAGGACTATGGGTCAACTAAAACACATTAAACTTAGCTTGATTAGCCGCCTCTTCCTCATTAAATCGAATTACTCGCACATGTTCAGAAATGGAAGAAGAGAAAGAAAATGGCGGAGAATAGAATAGCATTTGCCTGGACTTTCGCTCTCTCCCTGCTGTAGGTGCCCACCAGCGTCGTGCTTCCCACGATGCACCCCAGTCCCTGAGACGCTCGACCAGCGGTGCGCGGTCTCGTTGGATGGACCGGGGAATTCCAGAGGCTTACGAGATGAAGGTCTATGAGATCGACAATGTGCAGAGGATGCAGAAAAGAGCAGGTGCTGGCAAACAGGTGCTGGGTTTACTTTTGATTTTTGTTTTAGGAGGTTAAAGGCCATTAGGTAATATATATCCTTTATCAACCTCCCCTGGCAACCAGTGGGCCACAGTTCCCCACTGGAACTTGCAACAAGGAACTTGGACAAAGGATTCTTTAAAGACAAAAATGTTATTTCTTGCACTATTTTCATCACAAGCAAAGCACATCTGCAGGTAAATTATCTTGTTTTCTTCTCTGCCATTATAGCTGCAGAGGGATTTACGTCAGGGGCAAGTTGAATGCTAAATAAACAAGCTTATCAACTTCCTAGACAGACACATCCGGTATGTGAAACTCATAAAGTTGAGCGTATCAGATTCAGTCAGATGTAATGTCCTGCTTCCATTCACAGTAGAACATCTCCAGTAGTGGGTTCATCTCAGTGGGTTCATCCCAGAGAGCAACACCAGCCCAAAGGTTACATTCAGTCTGAGGGCAAATCCCTCCTCCTCTCTTATCTGGGGAGGAGAAATCCTGACATTTGCCCCTGTGAATGAAGCCTGTGGCTGTACAGGGCAGCTATCAGGTGTTCATTATATAAACAGAAGCATCATGTTGCTTAAGAGAAGCAAACTCGATGAACCGACCCCCGAGTTAAGTAAAGCCTAGATAAAAGGGCTTGCCTCGCATTTACAGTTGAGATCTGATTGAAAGCCAAATGGGAACCATGTGGTGACGTGATGGCCCCTCGACGAGAGGTCTGGCCCCAAGAGACTGCTCTCTGCCTCCGCCAGTCTCAGACCCGACAACTTTGATACAATATTAATGACCACATGGGGGAAATTGGGTCAGTGCTGCAGCAAGAAACAAAGAAGCATACAAGGACAAACAGAACACAGAGGTAGAAGACATTACAGAAATTGAATTTAAGGAAAAGAGATTTTTGAATCTTTTCTTGTCTTTTATTGATTTATTTTTATTATACATTCATTTAAGAGAACAACTCAAATACAAGGTCTCCTATGGCAGTTTCATTTTTAAGCCCTCCTTTCTGTTTCCCTTTAATGGTGCACGACCTTAATGAGTTTTACTAAGGTTAATGAAATCAGAGAGTAACTCTATTTAGTAGCCTACAGATCTGTTTTGTTTCTCTCCCCAGAGGTGATGTCTCTGCCCTAATCTGGTGTTTATGAGTGTGTAAAGAGGGGGAGACAGACGTAGAGTGCAGGGAGGTGATGTTTTCCATCCACCCTCTCTCTCTCTGAGGCTATTTGTCTGTGCAGACCATTCAGACCAAACAAGTTTAATTTTAATTAGGACAGCAAAAAAAAAAAAAAAAAAAAAATGAGTGGAGGGTGCTATATTCTAGAAAAAAAATGAGTTTTACGATTAAAATACATAATATTAAGATTAAAAATACATTGTATTTGTATAAATCAAAGCAGTGAAATGTGTGTTTGTGTTTGTGCCACCAGGGGCCAGCATGCTTCAGCGCCAAACTGAAGTTTTTGGAGCACCGTCAGCAGAGGATGTCAGGGGTCCGAGCCAAATACAACAACTTGAGGAGAGAGCTGGAGCACGCCAAACACAACCTCATGCTGGAGCCCGCCAAGTGGAACCAAGAGTGTGAGTGACATTTGTCTGTTTTTGACTTGTTCACAGATATGATGTACTGTATAGTACTGTATAGTAGAGGTCGACCGATAGGACGTTTTAAAAACTATCGGCAACGGCCGAATTTGGCGCCGATAGTTGCCGATAGCTGTCATTTTTTTCCTCTGAAAACAAAAACAAAAAAACAACTCCGCTCTGTCGCTCTGATCACTGAGGGGCGGGGCTGCTCTTCACACACAGCGAGAGAGAGAGCATGGGAGGGAGAGAGAGAGAGAGAGAGAGAGAGAGAGAGAGAGAGAGAGCGCATGGGAGAGAGAGAGAGAAACGCAGCGTGTGCAGCGGCAGCAGAGAAGTGATCTGTGGAGAAGTCGACTGGACGATAACAAGTGTCATTGTAAGTGAAATAAAACCTTCACAAGTTGAAAGTCAACAAACATAACCTCCTTCGCAGAGGCAGTAAGTACCACTAGTTCAGTGGTTCTCAATTATTTTCTGTTATGCCCCCCTTAGGAAGAAGAATAGTAGACTTTCCTTTGTCTTATTATCTTCCTCTTTTACGGCCTTTCTTTTCATCCCTGTCAAATATTTTTCCATGTTCCTCTGTTTGTTTACATCTCTTACCGCCGGCTCTGTTAAAAAACACCATAGAGCTAATAGTGCGCACAATGAGAGCGCCACTGCCACCTACGTTCTGGATGTGCAATTACACTTTAATCGAATACAACAAGAGCAAGCACTCGCGCACCCTCAGGCATTGCACGGCGCCCCCCCAGGGGGGCGCGCCCCACTATTTGAGAAGCACTGCACTAGTTCAACAAGCATAAACGTGCATCATATTTCAGCATAAACAGCCACATCTCCACCGGCATGATTTAGCTTGTTAAGATAACAACAGTTAGCTTGTTAACAGGCTAAAATGAAAGCTGTCTGTGTGTAGTCTCTTCATCTTAGTTTGCCATGAATCTTAAAATTTGGGAATTTCTTGTAAATTCTTTAGTTTTAATAAAGAACAGGACTTCCAACAGTGTTATCGGCCGATTAATCGGTTATCGTTTTTTTCCTGCTCCAAACTATCGGTATAATATCGGCATTCTAAAATCCACTATCGGTCGACCTCTACTGTATAGTACATCATATCTGCCTCCTGCTATTACTGCTATTACTAGGACAGTATCCCAAGGCCTCCTTCATGCTTGCCACTATTATTACCTACAATAGCACAATGCATGTTTTGCTTTATACACAAATAATGTGGTGATGTTATGGAAGGTAGCACCTTTTGACTTCTAGATTTAGAGTTCTGTGTTTGATGCCATAGCTACGACAACAATCCAGACCCTGCATAGACCCTGATGAAGTAGCTTGACGTGCATCCGACCTCCCCAGAAAACTAACTGCGCGCCACAGTGACGCAGACCGCAAGAGCTGTGATTGGTCTGTATGGTCATCTGTATGACTCGTCTTTCTGCGAAAGTTTCAGTCGCCATGGCTGAAGGTGAAGCAGGAAGTGGAAACAAAAATTAACCCGAATGGCAAAAAAGACACAGCTCCGACTCGTTTGGGTGGTGTTTTTACAGAGCGAGTCAGACTGACGAGTTCTCAAGTATAAATGGCTCACATCGGGGTAGGCTACATGCGTAGGTCATGGTGTCTATGTCCCGTGGTTCGTGGTTCGTTTAATGAGCTGTTAGTAACAGCCACATTGAACAAATTGCAGTATTAACAGATTTTTTTCAGGAAGTGTCTTAAGATACCAATAATAAAAATGAGAAATCACAACAGTGTCACCCTGCAGTTAAATTAAAGCTAGGATTACAAAAAACCTTAACTTCATTAAAATATTGTCAACAAACTATAACCCCATACAGTAATAACGGCAATAATAATAATACCTGGTTATCCTTCCCCAGTCGACCTGTGGCAGACTTTCGAGGTGGACTCCCTGGAGCACCTGGAGGCCCTTGAGGTGGTGACGGCTCGGTTGGAGAACAGGGTCAGCCTCTGCAAGGCCAACGTCATGATGGTCACCTGCTTTGATGCTGCCACTAGGAGGCGCCATAAGAAGCGACAGCGAAAAGCCTCAGAGCACAGGGCCTTGAAGGGATTCTAAGTTGAACTATACTGTAGTAAAAAGCAAGACTTGGCTGATCTATCCTCCTCAGACTCTTCAAGGGCTAAACCATTACTTACCAACACTGTTACCTGGCGATGGGTATGTCTGCATGGACAGTATGTCTAACCCGATTCAAATCATTCTGATTAGATATTCTGACTTAACTATTTACATGGAGTGGAATGATCTGTTGGATATATGCGCCAATGTGCCCCAAAGCATCAGTCAGAATATGTTTACATCAAATCCACAAATCTGACAGAAAAAGAGGCATTTCCCCCCAAAACTATATGCAATACCAGTCACATCAGGTGATGTTGCTGCAAACAAATGCAGGAATAACATACTCATTCCACCTAAAGAGAACATATTATACACTGTTCAAGTGATCATCAAAGCCTTACTCCACTCCTCACAAAACGTCTGGTCTCAGTCTATTCTGACTGAGGTGGCCACATTAGGCCATTTAATCAGACTGTTCATAGAATCCTAGTATCCATGTGAACATCCAGGGATTGCACTGCACATATGCAGATTCTCCATCTGTCCTTTTAGTAACCAATAACTCTGGGTCTTTGTGCTTCTTTCTTAGTGTGTTTTTTCAGCTCATTGGAGCAACGGGGAATTTCAGTGTCACTAAAGTATTGCAACATTTCCTGTCCTTGTATAGAATCTGCTGAATATTCAAAGCATCAACACTTTGTAACGCTGCAAGAGAAAGAGACTCTCTTTCTTGGATCCTTGGTTCTCTGGAATTCTTCCGGCCCATTGAATACTGTGCAGACAATACGCTTGTTGGCAATGACCACCGTATACACGCAGGGCTACTCTGGTGACATAAGCCGAAGCAAAATCAAGCACTCTTGTAAATGTGTTAATAATCCGATTTCACTCCGTTTAAGCAACTTTAGGGGAAAATAGATGCATACGTGTACCTCAGCAATCTCCACAATCAAGTGCACACTGTTGCACCTCAACAGACTCATACCATGTGAATTATTTAATGAATAAAAGTCACTACAAACGTTTAATTTTTTTTATTTATGTTATGTTCTTTATCAATGAATTAAACTGTTTTTTTAAAAAAAAAGAAACAAAAAAAACAAGATCCTGACTTTAACATCACTTGAACAAGAATTTGTATTTTGTAGCAAAGCTGTGTCGCACTGATGAAGTGAATACAATGCCACCCCTGACGCCTTTTTGTATATAGAGATCTGGTGCTAAAACAGTTAAAACTGTGTAGAGAAACCAATGTAAAGAAGTGTTTTGCAGTGATCTCAGGGTGTGACTGAGCTATCATAGGAGATGGGAGAATAATCAGGTCAACTTATGTAATTTCTGTGAAGAGAAAATTGTGAATCTTTTTTCCCCTCTTCTGAGAATGGGTGGTCTGTGATCGATAAAATGACTGATAAAGCACATTACAGAATGAATGGGGACGGAATAAAAAATGTGGGTTGTACTCTAAATTGTAATGGAGGAGTAATTACTTTAAAGGAATAACGTCATTACATCTGAATAGCCCTGTGGCTCTGAGCCAATCAGACATCAAGGGAGGAATGATGTACAGTAATCAGTGAACACTGCTCGGATGTCTACCTGGATCGATGCACTTAAATATAAAATGGAGACTTTTACTGGATGTTTGTTTAGTGAATCCTTAATCAGCATGTTGTACATCACTGTGAATAAACAACCACTGTGTTCAGAGACACTCATTTTGTTCACGCCCATTCCTCTGTGTGTCTGATCCTAAAGATAATGTTCGCATGGCTGTGTTTGCAGTGATAGACGGAGTGAAAAATACTGTGACACAGCACAAAGTCAACAACAGGATGGGTCTTCTTCTAGTCCGTAATGAGAACAGGCAGAGTTCAGCCCTAAAGCTGCCCAATTAAAAAGGCAATGTCGTTAAAGGAGAGAAAGAAAAACTGGAAGGAAACAAACATACGCACAGATGCTTCCTTCCCTGACTTTGCCCTTCCTCTGTTTCTGCTCCACTTCCTCGTCGCTTAGCCTCGCTGAAGTCTCTAAAGCAGCAGCAGCAGCAGCAGCAGCAGAGATGTGAAAACCACAGACGTCCTCTCAGCGTCTGGGTGGATGCCCACACACACACACACACAGACTGACTGTTTGTATCTTTGAAATTGACATTATGCATTCTCTGGCCCCTCACCCTAACCAAGTGGCTAGCCCCAACCTAATTGTCTTAACAGGTTGTAACCCTCAAAAGATTTTGGGGATCCAAGGACAACATGTCCCCACAGTCTTAGTATTCTGCAGGAGTTTGGCCTCCACAACGTCATTAAAGCAAGAACACGCACACACCCATTTATTCAAGAAACTTGGTTTCAAAGCAGTTTCTCCCTATTTGGTTTTCTTGTCCTATTCATTTGTACATTTTAGACAAAATCATTTTTGTGTCCGGCAGCCTTGCCAGATCCATATTCACTTTGAAAGTGTTCACATCTGGCAACTACGAAGCCACGTTATGTAGTCCACCGATGGGCCTGGTGCTTCTCTATTCTTTAGAAAGAGGCAGCCAAAGCCGCGGCACCAAACACTGGCTGCCATGTGAAGACAGTCTAATAACAGTATAATAGGTATCTTCCACTCCGCACAAACAGCGAACACACAAGCACAGCAGAATCTGTGAGATCCCTTGCAGAGGAGGCTATGCCGTCTGCAGCAGGCACGAAGATGCTTCTGTCTTGGGAGGCGAATGCACATTTGTCTTGTTTTAAATCAACCAATTTGTCCCCACCCTCTCTTTATAGTATATAGTCTTGGCTGTGAGAAGAGGGGGAGGGTGAAAATGTAGGTTTAAAGAATATACCTCTTTAATGGTTAAAACGTAACCCTGACAAGTTGAAACAATTGTTCTGTTCTTATATATATAATTACTAAATGAGTGTCAATAAAGGCTAAGCACATATATCCATATATTTTACTATTTCTCGTCAGGGTTTGAAACACCACATCATATGACCGCCTTATCCGCGGTTACATAACCGCTGACCCACAGCCAGCAGCCAGTGTGACACATCTGCCAGGAGATGGCAGCCTCGGCGCGCTAGCTCGTAGAATGAAATAAAGAAATAAATAACTAGACGTGTCATGTTGGAATCGATATTTCTGCGATGAGAGGGAAGCTGGAAAATCCCCGGATCGGACCGTAAACAAGGAGCATGAGCGAGTGTGAGAGACGGACAGATGACAGAGAGAGGCTCATGAGGATCCTGCTGCGGCTGTAGGAGAGAGGGAAAACACCGCGACGCTGTTTCGGGGCGTTGATGTTCAGACGAGAAACACCATCCAGCAGTGAGTACGGCTCTCCATCCTTAATGCACCGCGTTTTATGATGTGAAATTAACTTGGATGCACTGGATGTTGCCCTCCTCTAACTGCAGCATCACAATCCCGGGATGATGTGACAGCAAATGTTAGGGCAGTTCTGAACTAGAGCGCGAAATCGATATAAACATCGCTAATACAAACACGCTAACGCTTTCCTCTGTTTTTTAAGCTCAACATCTGTAAAGACGTGGTGAAATATGAGTCAGGAGGCGAAATAACGGTTAATGAGCGCGAGGCTATGCGCGAACGCGTCAGAGGCACGTGCACACGCGCGAGCTCGGCCACCCACTTGTGCGACATTTTTGTTTAAAAAGACGAAATTCGTTAAAACCACAGTCAGCAACAACCCAGACAACACACAGCAGCTGTCCTTATATGTGCATAATATTATTAGATAATTTGTTATTGTTGTTATGTTGCCGTTTTTACTTTATATAGCCTATATAGGTACACACTCACTTGCCAGTTCATTACACTAGTGAAGACATTGTAATGTAACAGTCTTGCATTATATCTTTGCTTTATGGAGGTTATAGCATTCAGCATTTGTTTAAAATAACTGAGAAAGTTGTTTTTGCAGTACTGCAGAACTGTATTGTTTTATGGCAGTCATGAAGGGGGATTAGATAGATGGACAGATAGAGTATAGTGTATAGGTTATATATAGGTATTCGATACACGATTGCTTACCATTTGTCAGGGAATATTCTTGACTGTGAGTATGTTATTTCTACCTTCAAGGTTGTAACTGTTCTTTTCTGGGCAGTTTGAAAATTGCTTACAGCGATTCATCTGAAGAAGGAAAGCGTGACATACAAACCAATTTTTGTTCAGTAAATATGAAAACTGACCAAGCACTCAGCTGCTTTAGTTTACATATCATAGGTATTATCATAGGGGAAATAACTAGTTTGGATCTGTGCACAGTCTACACCATTTTGTTCGGCACTTAATGTCTTTGAATATGTCTTAGTTTGGTGTTGCAGCAGTGAGTTAGCCTGGAAGCTAGGCCAACGTCCTGCCCACAGAAATGTTTGCAGTGTAAAGCTGGTCTGGAGTTATTCCGGTGGGAACTGAAGCGCTACCAATCATATCATTTGGGTGGACAGAAGAGTAGCAGCAACGTAGTCATACAGGTTATATTAACTCTGTGGAGTTGTATTTCTTTACAACAAAATGCCTCTGATTGGTTGGAGGACTATGAAATATGTGTGCCCATACTGAAATCCAAATGAAGTTACCAGACTCATATTCTTGACAAGTACTGAGTCCAATTACGCCAGGCTTGCAATGAGTCAGTTATGAAGAGAGCCAGGCTAGTTTGTTTTCACTGCATCCAATCTTTATGCTAAGCCAAACCAAGCTAACTGTCTTCTGGCGCAGACACAAGGGTGGTATATCTGATCAACTGACTCGAATTAAAGTCAATAAAATTCAAAATGTCAGTTTAGTTACTCCCTATTCCGTCAAGTGCTGATAGGTACAAGTTCAAAAACCTTAAGGATTTCACTTGACCCCATAGGAAAGACTAAAAGCAAACCTTCAACTGACTTAATGTGTTTCAGTTCAGTTTACACAGTTTTCATCTACAGTCTCCCCTGAATCGTTCTTCATTTTATGCTACACATCAGTCACCCTCTGCTCCTGGCATTTGTACTTTGTCTCACATTCCATGTTGCGGAATCCACAGCATTCACATGACTGTTGACATGTTGCGTGAACACACAGTATCATGCAGCTTTCATGCACTCAGACCACTCAGGCTGAAGATGTTCGATTCGTGAGGCGGAAATAAATTAGTTTTGCCTGTACACGCTCATCAAAGAGAGCTATTGCGTTTGTGTCAACTTGAACAAGAGTGCGTCTAGCACTGCAACATTTGAGATTCTAGTTTTAGGAGTTTTTCTATAATACAAAAGTTCTCGCCAAAACTGTAATAGAAAGAAAAGCAAAAGTGGAACTAAAGCCTTGACAGTGCTGTGTTTAGTTCTCTGTGGTAATTACAGTGACAGGACTGCTTAGAGTGACTGCCCTGTAAAAGGTCAATCTTTTTGATAATGTCAGTCTTTTGTTAGCTGCTATAGGTAAACCCTTGTGAACTTGTCCTGAGGGCTAAACACTAAACACAATCTAGACAAAAGACATCATATTTCACATTAATATAGATTTCACTCCCATACAGTTTATGTTACATGACTGAGTTGACTTTCGGAAGACTTTAGGTAGATATGCCAACAGAGGGTTTATGCAACATGAAGAGATGTGTGGAGTGGTACAAACATTTTGTATGACAATGAAAATAATTATATGTGAATGGCTGTTAGTCAGTTTTCTTGACATTTTATTTTGGGAGGGCACATATTTTTATCAGTGTATAGACATGTATTCTATTTATTTTCAACTGCAATGAATAGTGCACACTAGTCTGGAAGCGCAACTTTCTGTATCAGTTGAAATGCGTCTTATAATTTCACCTAAATGGCATGTTTCTAGACTCATATTCTTTCCATATTTTATAAAATATTCTCTCAGATGGTCTACAAAAATGTCATCCCTACTTTAAAACCGTCCTTTCTTTTGGAACTGATAATATGTAAGAAATAGTACACAGAGTGCTGTCTGTCTGGGCTGTGACATACAGTACTCATTGCTAATTGTTTTACTACACAGTCCACTATAGTTATTTTCAATCCGTCTTATTCAGAGTGCAGCACTTCACCATGGCTCAGTTGGCCGTCCTCACACACAAAGAAAGTCCATTTATTCATAGACATAGCTGCCATTTCACTAGCAATACTACTTCTCTTTGCATCCAGCTCTCTCTTCATATCCTCTCTGATGCCTCTTAGAACTGCATTCAAGTAACATATGTTCTGTTCTTTGTTAAAAATGAGTCTAATTTTTTTTTTGACAGCTTGCTGGGGACAAGGAAGGGATGTTGCACTGAACTCATCATCCAAAGTATAAGACAAAAGGCAGAATAAACCACTCTAAGGTCTGAAGGACTGCAGAAAACCTGTGAGCTGGTGGTCAAACCTCTCTGTTTTGGCCACCCAGGAGAGGCGATGGAGGATTAAATCACATGCTCCACTGAGAGTGATCACAGACCAAACCTGCTGAGATCTCATTCTCAAGTGCTCTAGCCACCATTTATGTTTTTCCTCAGGAACCTTAAACCAGCACAAACTTTCCCAAGTAATTTCCTTATCTCTGCTAAAAGGAAGCGCACTGATAAAAGTCAGAGACAGTTAATTTTCTTCAAGTGAGAGCCTGAAAAAGAGACCCAGCCACGGCCCACTGCAGGATCTCCGAGCAGCTTTTGGTGCACTTGGGGGAGAAGATTGTCACAGGAACAGGGGAGATGGGTAACAGAAACACCAGCCCGCTGAAAGGCCCAGAAACTGGAGCTGCACAGAAGGAAGAAGGGGAGATCATTGATAGCGCCACAGGTAAAACCCTTTACATTCCTTATCTATATACAAGACACAACTGCAGCATTTTGTTTTTTGTTGTTTGTGCACCTCAGGAAATTTGAATTGGTATGCAGAATGAGCTAATGTGGGCGGTAATGACACATAAAACATTTCATTCAGTAAAACGCCTCAGAGGGATAAGTTAATCATCTTTGAACAACACAGTACAGTAGGGTGAGAACACACAATCTACTGCTGATTGAAAGCTTTTCAGAACAACTCAAAGCTTATCCACATCCATCTGTGGATCAGGGTTTTCCCACAAACTGTTACAGTGTACCGGAAAAAGCAGAGCTTAAGATGATCAGGATGATACTAAGCCGTAAAGAAGCTACGGCCAATACTCTTGGATGTTTGTCTTGTACTATAGGGCTGTAGTTGATAAGCTGTGTTATGTAAGTGTTGCAGCGTACAGCTACGGCTAATAGTGATTCATTGTCACAGTAATGGTGAAAGGCGAGGGGCTCACAGGCTGTCACCAGTAGCAACCTGTGGAGGTTTGTCTCTTGGCTTTAGCATGCACCATACCCTCTGGGGATAACACACACAACCACACATACAATCACTTGTTTAACTACTTGTCTAAGCTTAACCGGTAACCTAAACTAAACCTAACCTCACTTGAAACTTTAATGATTTTCATTTTATTCTCCCCTAAAATGGCCTAGACTAGCTGTTTGTCCTCATCCTTTGAATCTCTGTGTTAAGCTAACTGTCTATGTAATTTATCTGCGCCACAGAGCAACACTGTGGATTAGATGCAGAGTGTGAAGCTCACAGAAATGTAACTACATGTTGCATCGACGCAGACAACCGACTGTGATCTGCGATCTGAAATGCATTTCCTCATCTGTGTTTCTCAGTGGCAAGCACAAGGAGCGCAGGAGAATTACCCCTCAGCATGTTCAACTCAACACAGTGACAGAAATCACACCGCTGAATATATTAAATGTTGACAATGGTGTAGGAAACTTGCTTTGGTTGCCACATAGGCTCTATATACACATTTTTGACCCAGAAGTATAAACCATGCTGTAGCTTCATGTTTATTGTAAAACGCCATTAAGCATGTAATGTAATTCTTTGGAAAGAAAGCAAAAAAAAAAAAAAAGGTTGATACAAGATGTTTTAACTTTCAATTCCTTGCTCATGAGAATAGGCCCCTTATACATATAAATAAAATGTCTCTTGTAAATGTAAATATAAAAAATATATAAAACAGTTTATTGTAATTTACCGGTAATAGTTTTTATTTTTTTTGTAATTTGGGGTAAAAACTTCCAAGACTTCCCATATTGTAACCGCAGTGTCAGTAGTTGTTGTCATGAAGTTGTTGTCCAAGCCAGAGCTGACTTAACCCTGATGATATCACTGTGATGTGATTATGGGAGGGGGAGACTTAACGAAGCTCCTCAAGAGACACAGAAGACATAATACAACTGGTTTCATTGGCTGAGTAGGACCAGTAACGGTATTGGTAACAATGTGCACCACATACAGTATTTTCATACCAATACATACATACCATACAAATACGCTGCGAACAAACCGAAGATGATGCAAATAACTAGAATATTGTTCTCCAACAATAGATATAGTCATTCTAGCATTTGTTTGTGTTTCTAGGAAGTGTCTCCAGAGATGGGCTGCAGAGCACCAGCCCAGAGCTTCTGGCCTCCCTGCAGACCCTCGGAGAAAACAGTGACTACACTCTGCTGCCACACTCCCTGCACCAGGTTTGTGTATGTGCGGTTGAACGTTTGAGAGAAGCTGTGAGGAACATTTTCTCCCAAATCCAGAGGGAGTTCTGTGTGTCTTTATTTAGACAGAAAAGGTTTGTGTGTGGGTGTGGATGAAGAGTTTCTGGACGCTCACATCCACAACAAGTACAATAGGTGTGTTTCTGTGTGACAATTTTTCTGTTAACCTGTTATTTCTCTGTTAGTGTTAGAGACAAATATGAAATTACAAACACTGGAAGATATAGCTTGTTTTATCATCTAAATAGGTCTGGTAAGTGAAAGTCTAAAATGTTAGCAGTGCTTGCTGAGGTAGAAAAGAACATTATGTTCTGTCGTGCTGGTGCGGGTATTTGAACTGGCAACCCTGTGCTCTTTATTTGTTTCCTGCCGCCCCCTGCCTCAGATCACAATTATGGTGTTCAACAGACATGCTAATTAGATGTGTGATAAATATAGTCTGATTCTGTGTTTTGTTGAAAAGGATCACAGTACAACATCATCGGTGTTGTTTTACGTGTGAAATACTTTCTAGAATACTATTTCCAAACAACACTCACAATATGATAAATTTGTCTGAGCTATTGCAGTGCATCAGAGAGCTTTTGGTTTACTTTGCATTGCTGCCAACTGAAGTAATCGTGGAGCAAGCAGGGAAGCTGTTTTGCTTAAAAACGCTGAGGAAGGAAAGAAGAGGTATTACAGATTTAGACTCACTTGACAAAAGCAGATATGTGACATGTTACTAGAGCCAGAGGCATGGTCAGAGTTGTTCTGACAAATTCAGTCCCAATTATGAGGAGTTTCTGCTGGAGTGAGTGCTGCTTTGCACTGTGAATAATGTAACTGTGCCTGGCCCACTTCTGTCTGGAACGTGGTCAGTGTCTCTCATTGTGTATTAGAAATAAAGCTCCTTATTTGGTCATAAATGCTGCTATCTTACTACTGAGAATATTTCACAGCCTAAAGTAATCTGTCTAAAAGTAAAAAAAATATAGAAAAATGACAAAATAAAGCTAGGCAGAAGAATTCAGGAAAGTCATACTACATAGTATTACATAGTATAGGATAGTATAGTAAAGCATATCATAGCATAGCATAGTATAGTCTAATATAGTCTAATATAGTATAGTATAGCCTAGCCTAGCCTAGTCTTGTCTAGTATAGTGTATCATGGCATAGTTTAGCATAGCATAGCATTATAAAATCTCACTCCAACATGATTCACTCAGTTTTTGAGACAGAGTTAGTAAACTAAAAGAAACTCAAGACGATGAAACAGAAACCACACCGTTGCCAGTTTTGTAGGCTATGGCATAGACTTGATTTGATGCAGAAGTAGAAATCAATCCGTAGAAGGATGGGGCCATAGGGCGCCATATGCCAGAGCCTCTCTTTGAACTGACTCACTGGAAAAATAAATATTGTATCTTTTATTCCATGCTTAGGTAGGCTTCAGTAAGTCTACATTGAAAATCATAAAATAAATTTCAGTATGTTTCAAGAGTTCCTTTGAAGTAAGTGTTGGATATCGTATGTTCTACAGCATCTTCTTTAAAGTGTCAATCTACAGGATGAAAAAGCCTCTTGGGGTTCTGGAGTTCTTCTTTTTATCACCAGCACCAACAAAATACTAAACCAATAGAAGCACTTCACTCTGAGTTCAGTGTTGCTGAAAATGATGCAAGGCAACCGTGTGCAATGAGCTTCACTCTGAAGGGTGGGGTTTCTTAGAGCTTGGCAACAGAAGGGACCTTTAACATTTCTTAGCTCAAGGGACCATATACTCACATAACATGTGTATTACCATATGTAATAGGCAAAATGTTGTGTTTTCTTCAGTCAGTCTGTGGATATATGTTCCATGCACACTGGGAAATTTGTTTCAAATAATCTTATATAAAACACTGCAACAGTCTTCCTACTGAGTATATAAATAGTCTATCTTCTTAATAAACCCAAAGGTGACATTCCTGGTGTTTCATTATGTCCCATTTAGCAGACACTGATAGGACCAAGTTCATAGAAATACTCCTGTGAGAGAGGGATTGGTGTAATTACTGGTGCAGAAATAACCAAGAACATCAGGCCACTCAGGGCACAGCTGCACAGAACAAAAAAAAAAAGACCAAACTCAAATCTAACTTCAGATCAAATGTGGATTAATCAGTTCAGCCAGTTGATTATATATTAATATATTAATATATTATTTAATAGTTTGAATTAAACTGAAACGCTGTATCCCACACAGTGTCTCTGATTTCAGCCATTTGATCATATTTGCAAAAATGAATAATGTAAGAGACTACAAGCTAGGTGCGCCTATACAGCGCCTAGAAGAAGATAACTTCTTCTGCGCCATTACATTTTTCATCTCGCACACCCCCACACTTTGGGAATGTAGAATGCAGTAGCCAGTAAGCAGCAGCCTACTGTGTTGGAGGTGAAGGTAAAAGCATCGGGATGGGAAACAAGCCCACAGAGACATGTTAATCCAGACCATAAGTATTTGCATGTGACTTCGTGTCTCACAGGTTGTCTGCATGGCTCTGTTCCTGGTATGACTCCCTCCACGTGATCCTCATATTTAAAGGGATTTAGTGAATTTCAAGCAAAGACATCTACATGTTATAACAGCCCAATTAGTGTAACATCATTTTCAGCACATGTCAGTGTGGTTTAAATTCACTGTGTTTTCATGCTGCATGGTTTAATAGAGACATCACACTAACCTGATATGAAGAACTAGAAAATCAGTGTACTACCTCCTCCTGCTTAATCATGATCTTTTTTTATTTTTAAAGATTGCAGAGGCCTACTCGCTCAAAGAGGACTGTATCCTTTCACACAGGGACTGACCCCATGTTTTAATGAAATGTGACATTTGAGTCACTTGTATTATCCGGCAGAGTCGTGACTAAACCAGACTAGCATGCGATGATTAAAAAAAAAATGTGTAGGATGATGATACCAACTGCATGGTGTCATTATCTTTATTTTGTTGGGCTATTTTCTTTGGCGTGATTCATCAGACATGTACATGTAGGGATTTAAAAGCTGTTGCTTCTTCGACTGGTGATTTGTCTTGACCCTAAAGCATTTTGTACAAATAAGGACAAAGTTAATACAATACAACTGCCCAGCAGAGGTGATCAGAGATGTCAGAGGGCAAATTCATTTTGATCACTGTTTCTTCCCCGTTTGTTTGACTGCTCAGCTTTCTCTGTCTCTCTCGCTGTTGTTTTCTATCTGCTCATTTGCCTCTCAGTCACTGGGTGTTCCCCATACTTTGGCTCCAAGCCCTAAGGGCTTGCAGTAGTAGTTTCCTTTGGCGCTGTTTGTGCTGTTTCCCTGGTAACAGCTGTCAGCATGTCTTGCTGCGAACCATGATGGTGTGTGTTTATATGTTTGTGTGAGGGGAGAGAGAAAGAGACGCAGAGGCAGAGAGAATTCCTAATGTAAGGGAAGAGAGGATATATGAGACAGAGAGAGAAACCTGCTTGCAGCAAAAGCTCAGCAGAAAGGGGAGATGGGTAGGAAACATTTTAATAGAACAAACTTCCCACAATCTCAGCATTTTAGCAGCACAGAATCATAGACATTTCTTTCAGAATAGCTCATGGAGCTTCACATTACTGTGCTGGTATCTGAATCTTTGTGCACAGAGTGTGCCTCATCCAGATGAATTACTTTTTTACTGAATAAAACCATTGTTTATTATAAATATATTGTCAAATTGGCTGGTCATTAGTTTTTGTTAATACTGGCTTTTTAAAATCCAGTTTCTTCTTTCTCAGATCTGAAGTCTGACTTTTTATTTGAGACATTTTAGAAACATTTGGTTTAGTTTCTCTCTAAAGCAGATGGGCTAGTTAAACTTACACGCATGTTCATTCACAGTATCGTTTCAGTGTTTTTGGACTTCTTAGCTGACCCCTTCTCAAAGTGATCACTCTAAATTCGCCTTGGCTAATGAAGCCTTTCCTTAACCTCTATGTTATGTGACAAATAGATATGTAGCTTTTGTCATTGCTAAGCAACTTAACGGATGCTGTTGCCCTGACTGACTTAAAATGCAGTAGCCTTTTGTGGCTCTGTCTTTTTACTGACCTTTGGATTATGAGCCAGCTGAGGCCTTTTATGCTGTAGCCCATGTGTGTTTTGCTTTTTATTGGTTTTGTTTTATTAAAGTCTCCATCTGTGTTTCTCCATGAGTCACAGTCTCCTTAAATTGACGTGTACACGATTCCTTTGGTGTCGTAGTGTGTGTTGCATCTTTAACTGGTGACGCTTTCAGATCATTGTGCCATCCAGTTCCTGCAGCTAGAGAAGCTCTACCATGAACGTCTGCTCTCCAACCTCGCCACCCTGCAGGACAACTGGGGTACTGCATGCAACTGTGTCTCTCCTTAAAATATAACCAGCCATCAAAAACTTGAATGTGAAGGTATGTACGTTTGTTTTGTGTGCACCTGCACTCCCTGTGTGATCCCAGAGATCCAGTGGAGGGAGAAGAAGGACACAGAGAGCAGTTTACCAGACGACACAAACATCCTTAGTCAGAAACACATCGAGACGCTGAGTCAGATCTGCACGACGCACCTCAGGTACAACACAGCAGCAGATCTTTCTCACATTTCAGTGTCATTACTGTGCATATTTTGTGCAATGGTGTCTGATGTGCAGTTTTTTTTAAGTGCCCACTCACGCACAAAAGGCAGAAACTCAAATCACTGGCCACTGTCTGGTCTACATTTCCTCGCATTAACTTCATTATTATTAGTGAGAAACCTTTAAGCACCATATTCTACTTTATTATTATCAGCTGCAGTCTTTGCCTCTCATGAGAACACACTGAGAAGTCGTAAAGAAAGGCTTGATGCATTTATAATGCATGAGGGTACAGCAAAGATGGAAACGCGCATAGTAATGAATGTCAAAATCAATATTTCAGACGGGGCACAAACGGTTTCTGCAGGATAGTAATTTCCGGACAGACAGAGACAAATACCTCAGGTCTGCATGCCGCACGCCGCGCCCCATGTTTGCTTTGAATCTTGGTATGTTACAGCAGCCCACGGTCATTTGATGCAGGTGGACTTGATTTAGCTGAAGATTAGACACCAGCCTCTGTTGCTAAGTTCAGTTCAAGTTCAGTAACATGACATGGACTTAACTGACCTTTCTCTATCTCACCGTGTCTCTCTGGCCTTCCCTCGTCTCCTCTTTTCTCTTTGGCATCACTCAGACCATCCATAAGCGTGGAAGAGGTAAGACATGTGACATTTTTCCTTTCTGTGCTGGCCTTTGCTCAAATACAGACTTTTTCTACGTGACAATTTGTTAACTTTGTTTTATTCAATAGAAGGTGAACACAGCTCTGAAAGTCATTCAAAGAAAGAACAATATACTACAATCCCATCACAACAAAGGTAAACATGTATTGCTGTCTATTAGTAGTACTAAAGGAATGAACAGGATTAACAGTGTTCAGACTAATGGTGAAAAAGCAATTGGCAGCAGGTTCCTTTAAATGGAATCGTCCTTTAAATATGTGTCAACGGCCGTTTTCAGACCTTACATTAAATTCCATCATGGGCAATCAAATTGCAACTGGCTAACTTTAAGTTCGTGTTGTTTCAGAACCATGAACAACTGTTTGTTACGTGCATGCCATGACTGGGAAAATGATACTTATTAGGATTCAAGGATTCTTTATTGTCATTTCTACACATGTTGGTACATATGAAGGAACGAAAATGGTTTCTCTGGTCCCGTTTCAAGCCATAGTAAGAAGAAGACACGTATAAATATAGAAAAGTATAAATATAGAGAATAAAATTAGCTAACTGTACAAACTGTATAACTGTATAAATATAAAAACTATGAAATTAACTGTGATGGTCCTGTGCAATTGAGGTAGTGTGCAAATGGAGTTAAAGTGGCAGTGCAGTGCAAATGCAGTCTGTCCATGGGGGTGACTATTGTTCACTATTGGGGGGAGGGCTACGAAGATCCTCCAGCGTTTGACAGTCTCACAGCCTCTGGGAAGAAGCTGTTCCTCAGTCTGGTGGTCCTGCTTTTAATGCTCCGTAGCCTCCTGCCTGAGGGGATGGGGACAAACAGTGTTTGTGCAGGGTGGGTGGGGTCTTTCCTGATGTAGTTGGCCCTTTTCCTGCATCTGGAGGTGTAGATGTCCGTGGTGGTGGGTAGACTGAGTCCCACAGTCCTCTGTGCAGCTTTCACCACCCTCTGCAGAGCCTTCTTCTCTGCTGCAGAGCAGCTGCCGTGCCACACAGTGATGCAGGAGCACAGGACGCTCTCCACCACACCTGTAGAAAGATGTCAGGACTGTGCTCCCCAGTCCGGCGCACCTCAGCCTCCTGAGAAAATAGAGGTGCTGGTGTGCCTTCCTAATCAGGCAGGAAGTGTTGGTGCTCCAGGTGAGGTCGTCAGAGATGTGGACGCCCAGGTACCTGTAGCACGAGACCACTTCCACCGCTGTTCCTCCGATGTGCAGGGGAGGGGGGAGGTGTCTGCTCCTCCTGAAGTCCACGATCATCTCCTTGGTCTTCTTCACGTTGATGCAGAGGTTGTTTTCTCTGCACCAACCCTCCAGGTGTTCTACCTCCTTCCTGTAGTCAGACTCGTCGTTGTTCACGATACGTCCAACCACAGCAGTGTCGTCCGCAAACTTCACAATCAGACAGCTCGGGTGTATCGCTGAGCAGTCGTATGTGAGCAGGGTGAACAGGAGGGGGCTCAGCACACAGCCCTGGGGGGAGCTGGTGCTGAGGGTGATGGAGGAGGAGGAGACGTCGTGGATCCTCACAGACTGCGGCCTGTCTGTTAGGAAGTCCTGGACCCAGTTGCATAGGGTGGAGCTCAGTCCGAGTGTTGCCAGTTTCTGTATCAGGGTCTGTGGTATGATGGTGTTGAATGCTGATGTGAAATCCACGAAGAGCATGCGAACATAAGAGTTCTTGTTCTCTAAGTGGGTGAGGGCTGTGTGGACCACAGAAGAAATGGCATCCTCTGTGGATCGGTTCTTCCTGTATGGATACTGGTGTGGGTCCACAGTGACGTCGATGTAGTCCTTGATGTGAGCCATGACCAGTCTCTCGAAGCACTTCATGACTATCGGGGTGAGGGCTACTGGCCGATAGTCATTCAGGCCTGTCACTGTGGACGTTTTTGGGATGGGGATGATGGTGACGGTCTTCAGGCAGGTGGGGACCGCTGCCTGTTGGAGGGAGGTGTTGAAGATGTCTGTCAGCACCTCTGTGAGCTGGTGTGCACAGCCCCTCAGCACCCGCCCGGAGATGTTATCAGGACCAGCAGCTTTCCGTGGGTTAATCCTCTGGAGGGTCCTCCTCACTTCTGCTGGGGTCACGCTGAGGGGCTCTTCTCCTGGTGGGGGGGTGAGTCTGGTGCTGAGAGGGGGGTGTCTGGGTCCTCAAAGCAGGCGTAGAATCTTAGAATCTGTTGAGAGCGTCGGGTAGAGAGGAGTCCCTGGGGCATTGTGCATCTCTGGTGTTATAGTCTGTGATGTACTTTATGCCCCTCCACATACTCCGTGGATCGCTGGATGAGAAGTGTCCCTCGATCCTCTGGGCGTATGCAGCCTTGGCCCTCTTCATTCCTGCAGTCAGCTGTCTTC
Organism: Planiliza haematocheilus; assembly: GCA_005024645.1. Classification (NCBI taxonomy): domain Eukaryota; kingdom Metazoa; phylum Chordata; class Actinopteri; order Mugiliformes; family Mugilidae; genus Planiliza; species Planiliza haematocheilus. Next base: position 795,906 of record SRSE01000853.1, on the reverse strand, counting down.
TAGCCGCTCTGAGTGCCAGACTGTCACCAGACCTGAACACAGCATCCCTGGTTTTCAGCAGAGAGCGGACCTCTGCGTTCAGCCAGGGTTTCTGGTTCGGGTAGCATGTTATTGTCCTGGTGGTGGTGACATCCTCTGTACACTTGTAGATGTAGCTGAGGACAGCAGATGTGTAGTCCTCTAGATCCACCTCTCCCTCACAAACAGCTGCCTCTCTGAAGATCTGCCAGTCTGTGCGCTGGAAACAGTCCTGCAGTACAGGGACAGCATCACTGGGCCACACGGTGATGGTCCTCTGTGTTGGTGTCTGGCGTCTGAGCAGGGGACGGTAGACAGGGACCAGCATGATGGAGATGTGGTCGGAGAAGCCAAGGTGGGGGTGGGGGGCGGCTCTGTATGCGTCTTTTTTGTTGGTGTAAACACGGTCCAGTGTGTTATTTCCCCGTGTTGGTATGGTGACATGCTGATGGAACTTAGGAAGTGTGTCTGTCAGGTGTACGTGATTGAAATCCCCCGCAATCACGTAAAAAGCCTCCGGGTGCTTGTTCTGGAGCGAGCTGATGTTGTCGTGGAGCTCCTTTAGCGCATCGTTAGCATTAGCACCCGGCGGGATGTAAACAGCCATAATAAACACCACCGTAAACTCACGTGGCAGATAGTGTGGCCGGCAGTTCACAGTCATATGCTCTATCGCCTCGGAGCATATGACTGTGAAATGCCGGCCACACTATATTTATTTTAAAACAAACAAGCTGCCTCTCGCTGTCTCACTGAAAGCACACACATTAAAGTATTATTATTATTGTACTGATCTCCATCCTGAGGTTAGTTATTTTGCGACTTGCACAAAGCTCCGAATAATTGGATTGTAAATGAACTCCACGCATCTCCGTACACATCAACGTGATCGCAGCACTGATACCATTGTTAAAGGCAGAAACCCACAAAATGTACTTGTATGAAATTATTTCATTTGTTAATATTTGATCAGATTTATTTATTATTTAGTTATTTACACGGTCAGAATATTTTAAAAGGCTCTCCTTACTAATGAACATCGCAGTGATCATTTGTGAATGTGGGATAAATAAAGGATTGTTCTATCTTATAATAGCGGTTATGTTTTTGTCTGAATCACCACGCAGCCTCCAGATACTGTAGAGGCACACAACAATTGACAATTGAAAAGAAACACAAACATTTCCTAGTGTCATGCATCACCTATTATAACTCATGTTTGTTGCAGTACGGTAGAGTAAAATAAAGGGAGGATGCAGTGGAGTCCATTACTGCAGGTCTTCATATAAACATGGAGACGTTAAACACGATAGAGTAAACTCTGGTGGATGTTTACACCATCTCCTTTAATTTGGTTTGGTCTCCTTTAATCCTGACCTTCTGTTTTATACACTGGTGTTCTGCATCAATACACACAAGCTGACATACAGTAAAAGCTTCAGTAATGAATGGCCTTCGTTTCTTCCACCTTCCAGGCAACAAGCTCGCAACATCACATGGCGATGAGGAAAAAGAGCAAAGCGTGGACTCAGAGCAAGAGCTCCTCGCGCCACAGACCGGCCAAAAGCCAGAGGATGGAGGTGGAGTAGAGGAGACATATGAGGAAGGACAGGAAGTAGAAGAGGAAGAGGAGCAGTGTGAAGAGACTCCAGAGGAGGAGGAGGTGAAGGTGGAGTGGCCAACAGGAGTACCCCAGGCTTCAGACAAGGACCTGGCCAAGCTGTCACACACAGAGGGGGTAGGGAAACACTTTGCTTTTGGTTTATCTTCCTTAATACATGTTGATCTCTGTTTTTTCACAGTTTGTTTGCCTGATTAGCTTTCTCTGTCTTGCTGTTGTTTTTTTTATCATTGGCTTCTCAGTCACTGGGTGTTTCCCATACTTTGGCTCCATGCTCCAAATACCTGTAGTAATAGTTTCCATTGGTGCTGTTTATATTTTGTGTAAATTATAAGATTATAAGTGCAGTGCAAACATAAAATGTCTTTGCATCCTGCATGGCCTTTCTCCTCTCCACTCCTCTTTCACCTCTTTCTAGATGCACCCACCTTCCTTCCTTCCTCTCTCTTGCTCATCTGTTTTTACTGTCTCTTATCCTTTCCGCCTGCAGAAAAAAAGACTATTTGGTTAAACCCTACATCCTGGCCAGCCCTTTGTCTTTGCTGGGCCACGCCTATGAAGGATCTCTGTGATTCTCCTCTGAGATCATTGTCAACTTTTCTGTTAAAAAATCTCCACCCATGTTCACTTGGTGTGGCCTCACACTTGGGAAGTCTACTCTGCCAAATGTGCTAGTTTACTGAGCTGGAGCCTGAGCCAAGATATCATGTCCTGGCTCAAACTCTGAGCTGGAGGAGCCTGGTTCCTCTTAAAGGTGGGGATGAAATCAGAGTTATTCCAAACAAGCATGCAGGCTGAAGGCCTCACCCGTGGTTTATGTAATCGAGTTGAGGCTTGACTGCAAGGGACTCCTTTTCTTTTACTGTGTTGCATCCCTTTTCACAAGGTTTTTTTTTTTTAGGGTTTGTTGAAGAGTTGAAGGAATCATTTGTATCTTTTGACAAAATCTTGGTATGTACACCAATCAGGCACAACATTATGACCACTAACAGGAGAAGTAAAAACATTCATCATCTTGTGACAATTAAATGTTCTGGGAAACTTTTGGACCTGACATTCATGTGGATGTACATGTAGCACCCACCTAGACCTGACCAGACACCCCCACCCCATAGCAATGACACTCCTTGATGACAGCAGCCATCCCCAGCAGGATGCAGCCTGATACAGGAACACAGAGAAAAATGGTTTAAGAACAACTCAAAAAACATGAAGAACAGTACAAGGTGTTGACCTAGCACCACATTTACTGGATTATTACACAATATTAGGAAGGTCGTCATAATGTTATGCATGATCGATGTATAAGATGAGCCCTCAACAGATTTGGTGGGTTTTTGAAAGAAACAAAAGGCAGCAAACAACGCTGAACTAATGGACAGATGTCAGAGTATAATAGCTGTAAAATAGGCATTCAGTCCAACGGCTCTCTGCTCATTCAGTCCTCAAAAGAGAAACTGAGCAGAAGGCTGCAGCATTAGTTTACAGCCTTTATAATACATCACTGTTGACAATGTGAGATGTGAAAAGGCCACACTGTGTCCTTTCAGAGTGAGCTCTGAGAGCTCAATAAAGCAATAATTTAAATAAAGCAAATATTTAAAAGACAGGTTCTTCTTCTGCTGTGGATGAGTCATGTTTTATGATGCTCTGAGTGTTTCTGTTAGTTCTCTTTGCTGCTCTTCTTCTCTGTCAGGCAGCACTCCAGCTGGCCTGTAGACTCAGGACTCACAGCCTGTGCTAATATGCGTCAATAGCACCATTACTAACTCATTAGATTAACTAATTTCCCTGTAAATACTGATTTTTAGCCATTGCTCTGGTGATGGCAGTGTTGGTAGGTCTTTATTCTGGGTTGAAATGTCTGAAACTACTGGACACATTAAGATGTCTTTTGCATGATTGTGAGGTTGACATTTGTGGTGCTGAGAGAAATGTGTCTTAAACATAATATGCTAATGTGGCTCGGCATAGAATTAACTGAATGTGGTTACCAGGGCAATAGTCAGCACACTACTGACCTACTCACCCCACAGAATAATTGACCTACAAATGATATCAGCAGATGAGGCTGACAACCAGAGAGATGACTCCATTTCAGTACTAAACGTATGATCACAACATGCAGCGTGCGGTTCCTGCCCTGTGCTTTGTTAAGAGATTAGTAGGGTGAGTGGTTTTTAACGCTGCGCTAGGAATTTCTCTAGATACGAGAATTTAAACCTCACACAGAGGCTCCATATTGTACTCTATAACTGTGAACAATTTCATTTTGGGACTCTTGCCAAACAAAACACATTAATTAGACCTGCTAAGTCCTTAAAAACACAGAGTATATCTTGTGCTTTTGTGTTGTTGCACATGTGCTTTAGAAATGCTGTTTACTTGTCTCAGCCAAGCCTCACCTGTCAGCCACTATTGATTATATTTGATGATGCCACCGTGGTTTTACTGTCCTTATTTAAAGCTAAATCTTCTATTAGTTGTGACCAGAGATTGTATATAAAAGACAGATGCCCAGAGTCTCAGTGCCATGTGCAATGTTAGGCTGTTGCTGGAGAGGAGGAAGGGATTAATGGTTGTCAGTCACTCCAAAGAGAACATTTTAGTTAAGCCAGCCACGTTAAAATGAAAACGGGCCTCACTGGCAGTTTCATGAGAAAATTAGGAGTCTAGCAGGAGCTATTTTTTGGAGGTAGAAGGTTTATTACAGTTTGGGAATTGCTAAAAAAAAAGTGTACAACCACCATAAGAGATTAGACAATAATAGAGATTGTAAATAAACTCCCAGGTTGGTTTAATTTGACTGGAACAAATGTATATATTGAGTGTGAATGGTTGTCTGTCTCTCTGCGTGAGCCCTGTGATAGGCTGGCGACCTGTCCAGGGTGTACCCTCTAGTCCGATGACAAGCAGTTACAGAGGACGAATGAATGAATGAATGAATGAATGAATGAATGAACGAATGAATGGAATGTATACATTGTATGCAGTGATAACATTTTACAGATTAACTTCCTGGTTCAGTTTTGACCATATTCACCATAATTGCATCCACTGCACAATGTGGGATCAAACAGGCATCAAAAGAATCTGCAGCATTTAAAGTGATGTTCACAAATAGTTAGACTGATTGTAAATCAATCTTTGTAAACAAAGAATTTGTGCACTGCTTGTCCCGCTTTCTGAAGAGTATAGAAGCTCCACAGGCCTATCAGTAGGCTTCATGACGTTATCAAGTGGTTTTGTAGTTGCCAGATGTGAGCAGCTGTGATGGTTGGCTGCTGCAGTTTTTTGCCGGATGATTTCTATGCTCTGACTGCATTGTTTGTCATGATAGGCTACACAACGCAAGCTGGGTGATTAAAGTACTAAACAAAGCATTGATCTAATATTTTGGGCCGTTGTGTGTGTGTGTGTGTGTGCTTTTTGGAGGGTTTTTGAACAGCTTTTGGGCTGGAAACCATCAGCTGTATCTAGCAACACTGAGCAGACCCAAGTTTGACTCTTGGGGAACGCCTGGAGTAAAATGGGAACATTTCCAACAGCAACAAAGAACGTTCTGCTGTTGACCCTCATAAATATGACGAGCTGAGAGGCAAGAGCAATTTAGAAAAGAAAGGACTTGTAGAAATAGATTTGAAATTGCAGAGAGTTAGCAGGTCGAGATTTGTTTTTTTATTTGCCTAATTAAAATTATCTGGGGAAAAAAAATCCTTTAATATCTGTTAATTTAATGTTGGTACCAGTCCATCGTGGGTACGCCCTATCCTAAACTTCAGCACAAAGTTCTCATTTCTTTTTATTTGCGTCTCTTTCAGAACTCCTCCCCAGATGGTCTGGTCTCCATACTGAAGAGGAGGAGGGCATCGCTGGATGGATTGCCTCCTCTAAATAATATTGGTATTAAACAGAACGCCAAACGCAAGGTTCGCTTCAGTGAGCCAGAGGACGGCACTGAGCAAGGTACAGCTCAGCAAATGTTACAGCTGTCACGAACAGTGCACAACTGCATCACTTTTCTTTCATTCAGCTGCGTATTGATTCAATTAAATAAGCAGCAGAACATGTTTACATAAAGTAAAATTCCTTTAACATGCTTTCTCATGGTGAAATCTACACCATGCTACAGTCTCAATATTTTCAGAGCACGAGGACACAATTAACATTTGTCATTTCTTACTTGTAGATGAGGTGGGTGGTGATTCCTGCCTGATTCTGCTGCTGCTGTGCCTGGTTACTGTGGTGATCAGCATTGGAGGGACTGCGCTCTACTGCACCCTGGTGGACACCTACTCCAATATCTGCACCGACTTCGCTCACAATGTGGACTTCTATGTCCTGAACGTGAGGAGGTTCTTTGAAGGGCTCGCACACTGGCTGCCCCTCCGGACTTAGACCCTTTCCTCTTGCATCTCCCCAGAGGACAGCTGCTTCAGACATTTTAGCTGAAATGGACACAGCAGTTTAGAATAAGACGGTGGCGATGGGACTTCCGAGCATCAAACAGATCCTGCCATGTGGAGAGTTTACAAGTTGATTTCTTCTACAATGGCTGTCTGAACAAAAGAGCCTGCATTCTTTGTCTCACTTGTGAATTAGATCAAATGGACTGAGATTGATGTATAATTTAACAGGTGCTCAAAGCAACACCAAACAGTAGACACTGTCAGAATCCACATTTCTTCGCCTCAGACAACATGTGAACATGTGAACATGTTGTCTGATGATTAAAAAGAATATTCTTTACTACTGTTTGTTAGCTATACCAGCCAAGAGACCTCTCTATATTTATATTAAAACAGGAACAGTAGATGATGTGTGTATTTTTGTTTCCCCCACAGTTGTAGCAAGTTGTAACTGTGGATAAATGTGTCTTATTTGTTCCAGATGATTTTATGTTTAAACTGTTTTATTTTGACTTTTACAGAGAGAACTGTCGTTAGAATTATAGAATCATATGTTTGTGGATTTTTGAAATAATATGGACCAAATAATCCCCAATAATGACCCATCTATACTCAGTGAGTGCACTGTAGGGGTGTGCGCTTATGTCAAACACATCATACAGATGTTTAAGACTTTATTAGTGTGGATAGACACTGCTTACAGATGCAGACATGCCTTTATGATCCCTTTAAAGGGCTCGTTTCATAATTGCTTGTTTACCTCAATGCAGATGTTTACTTTAATATTACACTTATCTTTTGTCTGATCATAATATGACCAGACAAATAAAAGCATTACACATAACATATGTGATTTTGACACCTATTAAACCTAAGGCACAGCATCATATCCCAGTCTAGCACCCACCACCTTATAACACAGTTTATTTCAGTGCAGTCCTCATGGTTATCACTTGGTATGTGCAATACGATTTAACAGTTGCTTCACAGACTAAGGCATTTATTTTATGTTTATGCTTTTAGTGCTCAATGTTTCCACATTAATCCTTACATGTGCTGACCTACAATTTCTGTCCTGCGTAAGGATTTGTGATAACATCCAGTCTTTTCATTCAGTGTGCAAACAGGTGCACAGTTAAAAAGAAAAGATGCGCTTGGTTTGCTTTGCACACACCTGATCACATTAAGAAAAATGCCATGTTAAAGACCAACAGTTGTAGTTCCTGACTGTATCAAGTGATACAACACAAAACATGCGTGTAAATATCACATTTCAGTAGAACGGGGGTAACTCTGACCTGTATCCATTGGCTCGTACTGAAGTTATTATTTTATCTTTCCTTTTGCGTTCCTTGTGGTTGCAATGTCTCAAACATTTCCTCTGTATTTGCCGCTGTGGATACTGTTTAGCAAAACATACTGCATTATGCAATCCACCTTTACATGTTTCAATAATTACGTTCTCTTATGTCCACAAGTTAATGAAAAAAATATATCTGTTAAATAAGGAACATTTGCCATTGTGATTTTTCTTTCCAACGCTTGCCCTGATTTGAAAGAGTGCTCTTTGTAAAATAAATAAATATGTGTCCCATTTAAAAGATTTTTTTGAGGATTTTCAGCCCAATTCAGTTAGCGTAAGTCCTTGACCACTAGATGTCGCCGCGTACCACAGAATCAGCAACCATTTTCTCTAGAAAGTTCACCCGTATACTGCTGCAGTGCTGCAGTTAAGAGTTGACCATAGAAACATTATATATGGATTAGACTGAATGGATGGATATAGCCATCTCTGCAATTTATGGGAGTTTGACTCACTAGTGTATCCTATCCGCCAGAAAATATTTAGGGCAGTTTAAATGGAGTTAATGAATACCTCGCTAACATATACCTTGGTAATATGTTTATAGTAGCCTTTAACAGGTGAACTTGATACTTTAATAAATGCTCGTCTAACCTACCACAAGTGGAAAAAAACAAAACAAAAAAACTGTCCTGAAATTAATTCTCCACATACCACGGTTGCTGTTGGTTGATAAATTACCACATCACTGGTTTAATACTTTGCGACAGTTCCGTTCGTTGCTGAGCCAACCAACTCACAGAACCGGAACTAACGTTAACAGGCAGCAGCGGCCGGGACTTCAGACCGAAACGTAAACAATGGCTGCCGTGACCTCCACCAGATCATATCACGTTATTATTTTCGGTGCCTCGGGCTTCACCGGGCAGTTTGTCGTGGAGGAGGTCGCCCGCTGTGCCTCAGAGGGTCCCGGCGGCGTACCTCTGAAATGGGCCGTGGCCGGGAGAAGCAGACAGCGCCTGGAGGACGTGCTGAAACAAGCCGCGGGGAGGCTGTGTATGTGCTCTGACAGGGTGTGCTGTAGCTAACGGAGACTAGAGTGTTAGCTGTCAGACTCCTAACGATCAAATGTCAGGCTGCCTTTCACTGTCGCAGGATACCTGAGTCACTAGACCGAGACATGCAGCAGTCAGAGTTGTTGTAGTTGTGGTTTGAGGGTGGTTAAATGATGCAGTTACTGCACTAACCGCTAAATATGGATAGTGCTTGGTTGGTCAGGTTTTTTTTTTAAGCTTTGTAACTCTGAACCTCAGTGTGACTGGCTAGAAGTAAATAATAAGTGGACTTTTACCCACAAAGTGTTATTAATATCATATTACCTTTTAGCATTGTTTATAATATTACAGGGATGTAGACCTACACAATGTTTGGCAGGTGGTCATAATCTTATGCCTCATCAGTGTGTATATAAAATCTGAGAGTGTAACATAATAGTCATTCATATTGCAGCTTGTGAAAGACGATCTTTTTCTCCTTCAGCCATGCCTGAGTTGAGGACAGACACTGAAATCATTGTTGCGGATGTGTCCATCAAGGAGTCACTGGCCATCATGTGCCAACAAGGTGTGGTGATCCTCAACTGTGTGGGACCAGTAAGTACTGTTGTTCAAGCGTGCTCTGATTTTATGTTTGGCCCGATTTCCTTATGCTCTCCTTCTCCTCCCAGTACAGATTTTACGGTGAACCAGTGGTCAAAGCTTGCATAGAAAATGGAGCCCACTACGTAGACATCTGTGGAGAGCCTCAGGTTGGTAGATAGTTCAGTCAGTTTCTCTGCTGTAAGGAACTGGTCTACATAAAGAGACATGAGCCATGTTTGCATCTACTCTGGTGTTTGTGCATTGTGGGTGTGGATGACCGTTTTGCCTTCTGCAGTTTCTAGAGCGTATGCAGCTGGAATACCACACCAAGGCCTTGGACAAAGGAGTGTATGTGATTGGTAGCTGTGGGTTTGACTCCATACCAGCAGACCTGGGTATTCTTTATACTCAGAGACAGTTCAAAGGTGGGACATAAAACATTTCATTTAGCAAAAATATGTAAAAAATTCAAACATTTTGTCTTGTGAGAGCCACATTTTACAGTCAGAATGAATAAACTTTAGATTGTTGTTTTCTCTGAGTCATTGGACTCTTGAATTAAATGTATGAAAAGTTTCAAGTGGTACTTCATCAGTTTGATTTGGTCTAATTGCAGGAACTCTTACCGCAGTGGAGAGCTTCCTGAATATTAGCAGCGGGCCTAAGGTAGGCTTTTCATCTGCAGTTTCTGCACTGAATCACAGGAGCCATCACTGTAAAATCACAGCGTAACGTGTCTAGGAATGGTTAAAAAGTATGGAGCACGAAAAAATACATGTGACACACACGTAATTTAAATGAAAATGTCTGAGAGAATCCTTGAGTGAAGCAAAGGTACACGCAAATATATAATAGTGAGTGAATCAGCTCCAGCAGACTCAGGTCACTTAAATCTATTGCTCAAAAGAAATTAGTTGTTTCTTCAAATTACACCCTTACTGCAGGAAAGTTGCAGGGGGACTTTCAAATATCACTGGTTTCCTGCACAGTAACTTAATCAAACATGCTTTCAATCCTTGCAGGGGTCGTCTGGCCATGATGCCACTTGGCAGTCTGCTGTGTACGGCTTTGCAGACAGCGGATCTCTTCGCCAGCTGAGGAAGAAGTTTGGCCACAAGCCGCTGCCTGTGACCGGAGCCAAAGTCAGAAAGAGGTGAGGCTATAACTGAGCAATTACTGTTGGGCTAAAACACATTAGTCTGAGTAGCAGCTTTTTTATTAGAATGTGAAACTTGGCTGCGATAAGCTAATAAATAGGTTGTTTCCTCAGTGCACAGCAGAGAGGGATTCCCAATGAAATCGTATTTTTTTTTTTACTCTTGGCTTGTACTTCAGGGAAAAGTTTTAATGCCATCCCATTTATAAATACCCTTACAACTGCCCCTTTAAAGTGATGAATACATTTGTTATTTGAGCAAATAAATGTAATTTACTAAACATTTGGTACAAGTGTGAATTGATTTCCACTGTGAAACTTTGACCAGTCAGTTCAGCCTCCAGGCCTTGAAAAATACTTTACAAGTAAGAGACAAGTTCAGCTTTAAGTAACTGTAAAAATCCATCTCACATCAAGGTACAAAGTTTCTGCAAGATAGCTGCAATTTGCAGACTATTACTGTCTGGCAGAGTGACTTACATTCAGTGTAATGAGATTTTATCGGAACGTGGGGCTTGGCAGGGAGTTTGGGGGGGGTGGCAGATTTAGGAGACTGTCAGTGGATGAAATGAGCTGCAGTGCTGAGGCTGCACGCAGAGACAGATTTGGGGTGTACAGACCGCTTTGCTTTCTCTTTGAGTAATTTGTGTGGATGTTTTTCTCTGTGTGCGTGTGTCCAGGGGTTTTGTGTTTTTCAGCAAGGAGATAGAGCAGTATGCCATCCCCTTTATGGGTTCTGACCCCTCTGTAGTCAAGAGGACCCAGCGCTTCCTTTACGAGGAGGAACAACAATCACCAGTAAGGTTACAGAAACACAACAAATGACAGTATATCCTATAACTTATTACACTGTAATAAAAGCCAGGTTAGTTGGTCTGTCTTCCAGTGAACCAGTACCAAGCTGTGAGCACAACTTTGACATGTCTCCTGTTAAGTTGCTTACTAATGTGTCCGGCAGAGATTTGTTTCTGGCTAGTGGATGAAGTCCAGTATTTACTCGCTATTCATCCAGTAACCCAAGGCTGCATGGAACTTCATGTTGGACTTAAGTTATCTGATCAACTGCACACTGTCACCAGTTTTTCTAATTCTTCTGCAAATCCAGCTGGTAATTCTCTGTAGTTTCATCACAGCAACAATCAATCAGCGGCGCAAGTTTTCCACTTGTGCCGCTGATTAAATTTGAGCCTAATTTTACCATTGTCCTGTAATTACCGCTCGTGGCCTCAAAGGCTGATGCTCAGCAAAAGCTCCAGTCTTGATTAAGCAAATAATCTATAATTCTTTTTTCCATTTTTAGTCTTTACTATGGGAACTGGGCTAAATATTTGACTGGAACAAATTTAACTGTAGATGTGTGTTTCAGTGACCATTTGGCTCTGAAGACTTGAAGGTCACATTCACAGCCACAAACTAGATCTGCAGCCGTTTTATGAGAATGTTTCTAGACTGTAAAACACATATCTGTGTTTTCGATGATTTCGCTTGCTCTGTTGGAGGCAGTAAAAGACTGTGCGTGCTTTGAGACGACTTGCAGCATCTTGGAGCTATCTGCGTCCCCCCAGGATGGAACACCGTTGGGTGCGATGTTTTAAATGACACAAAGAGGTTAAATATTAACCATTAACAGCACGCGCTCCTTCTTATTTTGACTGTGTGGCATCTCTGCCTCCTGACTGTGGAAAGCAAAAAAAACTCTCTTCCCCTGCTGTACCTGCTGTAAGTAGGTCAGCAATTTCTGCAGCTGTCACTGTTTTGATCGCAGGCAGAGACACAGGCCCATAATGAAACTATCTCATTATGTTGTTTAGATCACCCTCTACTAACCGAGTGGAAATATGATGAGTCATCTGTAGTGATTCATCGCTTTCTTCCCCACTGCTCATCACTCCCCTTGACATCTCATCTCAACCTCATTTTTTCTTCCTCTCTGTGTCCATCTCCCTTTTCCTCCCTCTATCTGATTTTGTTTCTTCTCACCTATGTACTTTTCTCCTATCCTCCGCTTCCGCCACCTGCCTCACTCTCCTTTTATCGCTTTCATCTCTCATCCCGTCTTCAGCCCCTCCCTGTCCTCTCTATCGACATACCGCTTTCCTTTCATCTTTCACTCCCCCCTCTCCAGCACCTGTAATCTTCTTCCCTCATCTGCTTCCTTCCTCGTCACATTTAGTCCTCCTTTTTAACATCTACATGCTCCCTCGCTTCCTAATGCCCCCCTCCCTCTACCCACAGGTCCAGTACAGTGCCTACGTGGGGGTCGGTGGTCTCTTCTCAGTAGTTAAGCTCCTCTGTGGCGGCCTACTCTTCTGGTTCATGGTCAAATTCAGCCTGGGCAGGAAACTCCTCACCACGGTAGCTCCACATATAATTAAGCAGCCTCTTCATGCTATCTTGGTGTTCGTAATCTGAAACCCTTCTATGGGAAGTTGATCTGAGACAGCAACTCAGTTACAGTATGTACTGTATGTATGCTAAGCTTAAAGGCTTATGCAGAGCTGCTCATATGCAGCAGCAGAGAGGAACAGAAATGTTTCCAAACAACATGGATTATATTCGTTTGCCAGCATTGCACTTCAAACAAAAGCAACATATAGACTTATGAACAGTAAATTTAGTCAGTATTATGATGTGTATTCTGTAGAGTCACAATCTCTTTCAAACGTAGTGTGACTTTGTAATGTATGTATTCTGATTCGTTTTTGGTTTTGCCCAAAGTTTCCATCATTCTTCTCCTTCGGTTTGTTCACCAAGACCGGTCCAACCATGAAGCAGGTAACACGAGAAGATGAATGAGACTGATATATTTATGTGCTGTTTATTTTTTTTTAAATCAGAATTTGAGTCTGGTAAGACGATTTATTTATGGCGTGTGTTTCAAGCAGTACAGAGACAGGATACCTCTGCATGCAGTTGGATAGTCCTACAATCAATCAAAATGCTTATTGGCCCGGCAGCTCTTTGCACGGGCATAATCAGTTCCCAACAAAGTGACTCTAGACCAACAAAAGATTTTGGGGTTAATTTGGCTTCCAGTTTAGTGTTTCTATGAATATCTACGTTAACTGAAAGCACAGTTATCCTGGTTTCTGCACTGATTAAGTACGGAAAGCAGGAATGTCTTCGCAATTATTTCTTTATTTGTTTATCTGAAGATTACAAATGAATCCATTTGTATTTTGTTCCCACAGCAATAGAGGAAATGTCTTTGTGATGATGGTTTCTTTTTCTTGAGAAAACAAGATAGTTTCCTCAGGCACATACAGTACCAAAGACTGCTGAGAAAGGCGCTCCTCATCCTTCAGCAGTATTCAGTAGCAGTTTGTTTTAGGTAAGCAGGTTAGCAGTAGATCAGTAGTAGGTTATGAAAAGGTCATAGTTTTGGTAACAGTCAGTCTTGTCACATTAAACAAAAAGCCTTTCTGACAAAAACTCCAGTCGTATGTGTTTGTTTCACCAGTTCATTTTTAAATGGAACGGTGACAGTAACAACATCAAGGAGCGACACTCTAATATAGCATAACCCAGTTGCAGCTTAACAGACAAGTGCACTTCAGAGTTTTTATTGTTCACTTACGGACCCTCCTCAACAGTCAGTCTGAGGCTATAATCTTTTTTACTTGCCATTAATGATGTTCCTCTCCGGGTACTCCGGCTTCCTCCCACCGTCCAAACACATGCTCATTAGGTTCACTGGTGATTCTAAATAGTCCGTAGGTGTGAATGTGAGTGTGAATGGTTGTCTGTCTCTGTGTTAGCCCTGTGGTAGAGTGGCATGGTATGTGCTTACATGAATGTCTCATTCATCCTCTCTCAGATAGAGGACACTTGTTTCAGCATGGCGTTTTTTGGGGAAGGCTACTCAGCGGGGACGGATCCCTCACAGGGACAACCCAACGCCAAGATCTGCACTCAGGTCGTTGGAGCAGGTGAGAGCGTCACAACTCTCCGTACCAGACTTATAGCATACATCATTCAAGTAGTTTGTCATTGACTAAGCTGGGCGATGAACAAAAATTTTTCTCAAGTTAAAGTAAAAGTGTATTTGCTCTGTTGCTGTTTTCAGCTTTGGAATAACATGCACTGGTGAATATATTCTGCAGTGGGAGGGCTTACATAATCACTTTGGGGGTCATGTCAGGGTTTGGGTAACTGGGACGATTTTCTCTCAGACTTCAGCTCTGTGTTTGTTTCTTGTCGTTGACAGAGCCGGGCTATGTAGCAACAGTCTCCGCTATGGTACAAGCAGCTGTAACCATACTGAATGAGCTGCACTCTCTCCCCAAGAGGTCAGTGAACTCTGCCTTTTGCCACACTTCCTTTTGTCCCCACTGTGTCCTAAATGAGAGCATTAAGTTGTCGTCCCGTCTTATCCACATCTTCCTGTCTCCTTTACTGAAGTATTATCACTGTTTAATCTCGCCACCTCGCTCTTGTGTGTCTCTGCGTGGTTATTGACAGGGGAGGGGTTTACACTCCGGGAGCTGCCTTCTACAAAACCAGTCTGATCGACCGCCTCCACAACCATGGCATCAAGTTCTCAGTCAGAAACTACCAGTGACCCTTTGACATGGTAAAGGTCACACTGCTGTCCAGTTCCAGCATGTTGTATTTGTACTGATGTCTGTTGGAGAAGTTGCGCGACCTTTCAGTCAGTCAACAAGACTGCTATTTACTGTGAATGTCACTGGAAAATCCCTGAAACCCACATCCCTTGTTTGTGTGCTTGTTGGTTTATTAACACTACTCCGAGGTGTGCTATTTACCCGGGGACTACTTATTCAAAGAGAGAGAGAGTCTCAGTGTTACTCAAGGACTCTTCAGAAAACACAGTCGACACCGACCGAGGCCAGATTTGACAAACTCTTTTTCCATTTGATATGCCCTTCCAAGCAAGACCTTATGTAATGTGAAAATATTTATTTGAACTGCTCAACGCCTTGTGCATTATAGAAGAAAATACACATTTGTACCTTATATGTATGTAAATATATATATATACATTTTTACATACCTATCAGCCGCATTGTTAAAACCACTGACAGGAGAAGTCAATACCTTTGACCATCTTGTAACAGTTCATTGTTCTGCTGGGAAACTTTTGGACCTGACACTCATTCATGTGGATGTTACTTAGACATGTAGCACCCACCTAGACCAGACCAGGCACCCCCACCCCATAGCAATGACACTCCTTGATGGCAGCAGCCATCCCCAGCAGGATGCAGCCTGACACAGACACACACACAAAAAAACGCTTTAGGAACAACTAAAAAAAAAAAAAACATGAAGAACAGGACAAGGAATTGGCCTCCAAATTCACTAGATCCCAAACTGATCAAGTGTCTGTGGATGATCCACTGAGGCCCCTCCCCTCAACCCATAGGACCCAAAGGCCCCCATTAACAACATTGTGTTGGCAGACACTACACCCTCAGAAGGCCCATGTCCATTCTCTGATGAGTCACAAGAGAGACCTGCACGATATGAGGAAGGTGGTCATAATGTTATGATTCATGAAAAACAAATATACAAAGAGAAACCAGAAACCCAATTTACAGCATTGTTCTTAATGTATTTTTATTTTATTATAGTTAATTGAATGTTAAAAATGTACAGTATAGTTCATACTACATTAGTTCTATTTTTTTTTTCTGATTAAAGTACCACTCGTGATTGAACCGCATTTTTGTCTTCTTTTTTTAACAGACATTGCAATTCTACTACATGATCTAGAAACAGTACAGTTTCCAACCTTTTTTATTATTATTATATTGCAAAACCACTGCATGTCCTTCTACTTTTGATAGAACGTGCTTACATGTTGTTGCGGGGTAGAACAAGCATGAAATTGAACATTGGTGATGCCTGAGTTCCATGCAGCCGTTTCACTTTCAAGTTTTTGGTGTGGTTCATGCTGGCTCAGTCGCTGTCATGGCTTACAGGGACACCTGAGGAGATAAGACCGTGGCTGATTTTATTGGTAACGGCTGTTATGGTAGTACAAGCAGTTTTTATTTTTTTTCCTTCTTCACGGCAGATGTATTGAAGATACTAACAGATGTTGGTGTGACAGTGTGCCAACAATACAAGGACCCTGGAAGTAGGTCACTTAAATGGACTGCAGTCCTCTTAATGTACACATGTGCTTCCCCTGCTGACAGGACAAAACACCTGTGATAAAGGTGTGTTTTTTCAGATGTGGAGGCAACAGCATTTGCAGTTACTTGCAGATCATATGAAGACTTTTAAGGCTTCTTAGAGACTTCTTTTTGCCTTCTTGCTGAGGGTATCCAGTCCCAGTGATACTCCTCCCACTTGGACCAAACCATTTTCCACCACCAGGGGTCAGCGTTTCCTCTGCTCCTCATCCCTCACAAATATTTACAAGGCACGGCCCCACATGACAGTAGAGGTCATTTCATGCCTTTGAGGATGCAGCGATAGTGCCCTGGCTTTATTAAAAGTGTCCCGGTGCACCAGTGGAAGCAGGAGAAACAGGGACACGGTCACAAGAAGGCGATGGTGAGATGTCAGGTCTATGAATGAGATGTCAAGGTGAAAAAGAGCCGGCGGCTTTTGTCTTTTTTTTTTTCTTCCTCTTTTTCCTTATTGTGAGTCGCCTCTCTGCCTCGTGTGCCCCCATTCTCCAGCAGCCACTGTCACTGAGTGAAACAGCTCAGTCATAAAAGAGACACATGTTCAAACACAGCAGCTTGTTTTATCTCAGTGTAGGCAGTGGAAACACAGCCTGCTGACAGAAAACATCAGCTGGGTCTTTGTGGAATAGTTCTTCAAGTCCTAAGAGATGAGAAGCTTTTTTTTGTCTTTTTTCGCCCTGCATTAGTGGACAAGAATGAAAGAGAGAGGGGGGAGAGATTGCAGTGGTTTCCCTTTGCGTAACAGCGAGCAGCCCCACCCCTCCCGACTGGCCCTGCACGTCTCCGGTCCGCCATTGTGGCTGTGCAGATATTCATGTCATGTCCCTCACCTCAGCCAGCTCCACTCTCCACTTTGGATCTGTGTGTCCGACTAATGATCGGCCCGCATTCTCAAATGCTAAATCATTTTATTGGCATAACCTTCATTAGGTACAGTAACGCCAAAGCTTGTTGTACGACATAAAATAATAGGGGCCTCATTTGGATGGATTGATTGCCAGCACAATATCAAAAGGCTGCATCAGATTTCATACCCACACACAGACAAGCTCAATAATAATTACATTTCAGTTTGAGAAATGTGGGCTGTTCCTGCAACAGTTTTAAATTGGTTTAAGAAAGAGATTTGACACAATTAGACCAATCTGAAATAGTTTACCCTTCCCTTAACAGGAATAAGCGGTTACAGAAGATGAATGAATGAGGTTCACATTTGTACAGAGCTTAAGTACATTTGATAAGTTTGGTAAAAACTCCTAACCGATCAGATCATCTTCCTGTCTTTTGGTCTGATGTTGCCCCATCCGAAGGAGCATGGCAACAAATAAGACTGCATCATCTGCAAAATGTCAAATCCCCGTGTGACACCAGTGAAATCCATGCAAACATTTTTCATTGGCATTGGCATTGAAAAACACCCAAATTACATCTGCCATGCTGGCATGTCCATGATTAGCGTTGTAAGATGGCACAATAATAGTTAAGAATCGAAGAAAATAAAGCACAGTTTTCATAATGACGTTACAGCATTAAATGCATTATAAAACTCAAACAGAAAATGACTTGCAGACAGATAATAAATAAAAAAAATGTATATATATTGATATAAGATGGGGTTTAAGAATACATCAGTAAATGTGGTCACCAGGAAAGAAATGTATTTTGCGTTTTCTTTAACAATGTTAGCCTTTCCCTCCAGGTAAATACTGAAAATATTTTTAGTTTAGGAGTGTGTCACATTCAGAGGCGGCTTATTTTGGTTGTTCTATCTTCATACAGCCTGGAAGGCTTTTAGACAGACAGTCTGAATCAGTCTCCGAACATTTTGTTTTCTCTTCCACTAAATCAGGAGTGTCAAACTCCTTTCAGTTCAGGGGCCACATGCAGTCTGATCTGATTTCAATCAGGCTGTACCAGTAACATAAAAGCCTAGTAATGACTCCAGATTGTTCCCTTTGTTTTAGTTCAAAGAGACACATTTATGTTACGGCAAAGTGTGCATTTAATGACCTGTTATTTTACCATTTTATTGAAAAATTGCAGTTAATGTTTTCTGTGTCATTTTCACACTGCCCCACAGGCCAGGTCGGACCCTCTGGTGGGCCTGTTTTAGCCCACGGGCTGCCCCTGCCCTAAATCTTTAATCATGTTTGGTGCTAGGTCTCACTTCGTTTCCTCTCCTCCTCCATCTCTCCAGAGGGCCATCGTACGGTATGTTCACATCACACAGCTCATACATGAGCTTCCCTTCCTCCATCACTCCCCGCTCCCACTTAGCCCCTGGTGTGCTGTAAATACAAGCACTGGTAGATTTTTTTTTTTTTTTTTGCTTGAATTCCCCGACCTCCATTACATAAACCACAAACGTGACCTCCATGTTGAACCATTGGAAGGTCAGTTCTCCACTTTGCTTTCCAATTTTGCCTTTAAAGAGGTACGGCTACATATTATTTTGGAATTGCCAGAAAACACACACACCGCCATGCTAACATTTGGCAAATGTTCAATGTAAAAGCCAAGGGATTACTTCCTTCTCAAGTCAGAAATAAATACCAGATGATGCCTGATAAATAAATGTGAACAGATACATTTTAAATTGCCTTTAGGATGGTGGACGTTTAAAGAAGATCTCTAATGTAATCAGTAGTCAGGGTTTCCAAATTCAGTCAAATTAATCAGAGGAGCCACGTACACTGAATCTCATCATTTCCATTTTGAAATGTTGTGTCATCTCACATCTTGGTTTACTAATGTGCACCACTGTTGCTGAGTTATGTTCAAAGTCTGAAGTTGTATTTCTTATTTGAAACCAAGTTTTACCAACCTACAGTCATTCAAAGAGTTAAAATAAAACACAAAGGCTTTTTTTTTCACAAAATAAAACGTAAGGTTCATCCCTCTTTACCAATGGATTTAGGTCCATGTATGAGGGTCACATGGGCATTCCTGTTCCTCCTCTGTGTGTGTGTGATGCAGGAGGTCGTCGTTTCCGCAGACTTTACTCGCTGACTCTGCTAAAACCGCAACCCAGACTGTGTCAGCGAGCGACACAGGGAGGGAGGAGGAGGGGAATGGAAATTCAGGGGGGGAGACTAGTGCAGAAGACATGATGGTAAAAAAAAAAAGGGGGAGTGTGATGGTGCTTGAGACGAGTCTGGGGGGTCTGAGTCTGAGGGGAGGGAGGAATGACAAATAAGGCAGCGTGGGAGCGGAGGTGTAGACAGTGAGGGATGCTGCTTTAATGGGAACAAACCGCCTTTAGGACAGAACAGACACACTGCAGACGTTTACCCAAAGCACTGCCAGGAAGAATCAGCTGCTTTCATGTTATTTTACTGTTATAGGCATAATATAAATGTGTATATATACAGTTTCTACATGTATTTTTGAATTAATTATATCTACATAAGGTACACATCACATTATAAAATGAAATATTACATCCATCGTTGATGGATGCAGCCATCATCAGGTGGTACCCAGCCATCATCAAGTGTTTCCACCCTTAACCACAGCACTCTCCAGCTGGTGGGTGGGCAGTGGTGGCCAAGTCACTGCCCCCCTCCTCCAGGCTTCCAGCTAATGTCCTCCCTCATATGCCAGAGCCAACAGGAGGCTTTTCCAGCTGCCTCTCCCAACCTTGGAGCTGCTGTCTTTCTCATCTGACACACTCACCCCAAACTTGGTCAGCAGCTTCTAAACTGTCAGACACCTTACTTCGACAGGGAATAAACAAGTTGTCTACCCTTCATCCTGACAATCCTGGACCAGCTGTTCATATTTGGCTCATTTCCTTTCTTCTGCTTCTTCACAGCTCTCTCCCAAGGGACGGTTAGTTCAACAAGTATCGCTTTCTTTACCCTAGTAGGACCACATAACAATGTCCCTTCTTAGCGCTGTGGACAGGATCAGGTCTACCTTCTGCAAACATTGCTAGTACCTTGTCCTGGTGCCACCTGTATCTCCCCTGCGTCAATGCTGTTTCACACCCTGATAATATGTGGGTCATGGTGCCATGAGCTCCACACAATCTGCACAGTGGGTCCTCCTTCATTCCCCACCTGTGCAATAGTAATATAGAGGACCAGGTGACTGATCTCAAACAGTATCCAAAAAACAAGCTGAAACAGGGTAATCTGGAGTTGAGAGTAGATTTTCTTGGAGATGTTTCACCAGTCATCGTTTAGCTTCTTGTGTTGCTTAGCTACTTAGCTAGCTATTCACCTATACACCTGTGTCTGTGTCAGGCTGCATCCTGCTGGGGATGGCTGCTGCCATCAAGAAGTGTAACTGCTATGGGGTGGAGATGCCTGGTCTGGTCTAGGTGGGTGCTACATGTCTGAGGAACATCCACATGAATGCCAGGTTCAAAAGTTTCCCAGCAGAACATTATTGTCACAAGATGCTCAATGTTATTTAGTTCTCCTTCCAGTGGTTTTAATGTTGTGGCTGATATGTGTACTCACATACACTGCAGAATTTTTGGCAGAAGTGCTCAGTGGTATCCGTATAAATGTGCTGACAGCTGAGTATCTGTACTCCTCCATCTCTCTTTTCTCTTTGTCTCCCAGCATCCAACACAACAAGCGTTCTCAGTCAAGGTGTTAAATGCTGCGCTGCTATTTTCTATGTGCGAAACAAACAAGAAATCTGTGATATCACAACATTTTTTTTTTTTTAAATGGCAGACTGAAATATAGTGTGTAATGACAACAGCAGCCAGTAGCTGCATCAGCCCGTGTCCCTGCTCATGCGTCGTCAAACCTAAATTCATTTGATATGACTAGGTAGAATGTCTCACAGTCGCTGTGAAAAACCAGAACAATCCAGCGTTTCAGCTCCATCCTCTAGTCTCCTTCAAGGGTATTTTTGTTATCCTGCTGAATAATGGATGAAGCGCAGACAGAGAGAGGGAGCAAGAGATAGTCCTTTGGCGACTGAGCAGCATTGCACCACTTGTTTTGAATAATGCGCGCAAGTTTTCTCAAGGCTTGACCTCCTCTTTGTCAGAACTGGGCTGTTTGATCTGAAACTAAAGGATTTAGCCCGAAACACAGGGCTTAGCATTTTACCAGAAATAGCGTTCTACAAGGATCGGATTGTCTTTAAAGATCACACCACAAGGCATTGGTGTTATTTATTTGCCTGCATATTGAGGGGAAACAGTTAGGACACAGTCAAGCCAGGTCTACATGCCAATCTGTGCCACCTAAACATGAACTAGGAGTGCACGCAGATTCTCTGCTTCTGAAGCTTTCAGCTCCTTCAGAGTCGTCTGGTTGCCTTCCTCACTCATCTCCTTCTTGCATGGCCACTAAGCTTGCAAGGACATCCTGCTCTGGGCAGATTTACACTAGTGCCATGTTCCTAATCTGTCTTAATGATGAATTTAACTGAACTCCAGCAATTGTCCAGTGACTTCTTTTTGGTATCCATCCCCTCACTTTAACTTTAACCCTTTCAATGAGTTGCATGGAGTGTTGTAACTGTCCCAACTTCTTTGGTACAGGTTACAAGCATCAAATGCAAAATGAGTGAATATTTGCAAAAAAATTAATAATAAAGTTTCTCATTAAATAGCTTGTCTTTGTCGTGCATTCAACTGAATATAAGTTATTAAAATATGTTAAATGCACAGCTAACTTAAGCTGAACCATGTTATATCAGCAAAAATCTCAACCTGTTGAAATCACATTGAAACATATTTCTTAAATGAATGAATAGAGATTGTTTTGTGGCACAGACTTAGAAACCCATGCATGATTTAGCTCATTTATAACCAGAACCAATGATTCGTACCACATTAGACCCGTCACATCTGAACTTGTCTGTCTGTAATGGCTGCACCCACAGCCACACAACAAAATGAAAAGTCGGGAACCCCCCTGGCACTGACACCTTTAGTTTGTAGTTCATTTGTCTTCTCTATTCGTTTGCTTTACGCGGATTTCTTCATTTTACACATTCTATATAGTTTACAGATAAAAGACATGACACTGTCTGTGATTGCATGGTGTGGTAGGACCTAAATGCAGGGCATCAGGCGATGAGGCAGGAATAGGCAAATATAAATTTAATCAAACAACAGGAAACAAAGCGCTGCTAAATGGCAGGATAATCCAAACACAAAACAAGAAGACCTGAACACCTGAACATGACAAGACTAAAATTTGGCATGAAAACAGTAACGCTATAAGACAAGACATGGAAAAACCGTATGACGCAACACACAAAGGAAAAAGCAGGACTATATATACACACCAGGGCAGAGGAGACACAGGTGAAAACAATCAGGGCGGGGCAGACAATTAACACAGGTGTGAAATCACAGGACAGAAGAAGGCAAGACAGGAAACAAGGAGAAACAACATAAGACAGGAAACAAGGAGAAACAACATAAGACAGGAAACAAGGAGAAACAACATAAGACAGGAAACAAGGAGAAACAACATAAGACAGGAAACAAGGAGAAACAACATAAGACAGGAAACAAGGACAAACAACATAAGACAGGAAACATAAAAACATCAACCATGAACAAAACTCAACATGAACACAGGAATCAAAAAAACAGAACCATGATAAACACAGGTTTTGTTTCACACATTACATTTATATTTTAGATTAACCAGTTAACCAGGAGTTATGAGTGCTGGTGGGGTCCACTTTTTTTAAACCACCAGCTAACCCCATGCTTTGGCCAGCTGTCACAGTAACTGTCAAAAACATAATAATCTTCGACTTGCCTTGCAGTTTTATTCATGTTTATGACCATTAATATTCTAGCTCCGCTGTTGTGAAAAGCTCTTTAATACGGCGTCTTCCTGAAAATCTTTCAGTGTTGACTCAAACAGATCTCTTCTAATCTTTCCCAGCATGTTAAGCGTTCAGAGTGATTAAGGTAAAGCTGTTCTTCTAGCGTCTAACCCAGAGCACTTCAGACTGTGAAACGCACCCTGTCACCTTTATCCTGCAGGAGAACCTGACTAATTAAAACCCATTACGCCTTATCAGAGAGTTATTCAACATGTCTGCACAACGTCAGCATAATTAATCTTCATCACTCAACCAGATTCAACTAATTACGCAAAGCGGATGAAATCATTTAGTCTCTTCCTTAATGAGCTAGCATTCCCAAATATTAGGTTTTATTAGGATGCAATCACACGTTCAATGTTTGCAACTGATCAAAAAATAATGGATCAATGAATCAACTACAGTATGCTTAAATGACCCTCTTGTGTGGACTAAACAAAGACAAGTTTAAATGAAAGATTTAATATTCTTAGTTACATTTGTGGGTAAATTGCGTCACTCTTATGATGATTTCTGCTACAGACAATTTCCAGACAAATATTTGTTTTAACAAGAAAAAAAGACCTGTCTGTAAGGTGATTTATTTATTTATTTTTCCCACTTTTCTTATTCAGAGGAACTATTTTTACCTTCAGCAGTGAGTCGATCTTCGTCCTTCGGTTTTTCTGTCCATCCATCCATCTCAAAAGTCTTGACTGGGAATTTGTTGCACACATTTATACTGCTGGAAGAGAGGCCGTATGGAAAATGACTATTACTCATTTTCAATGTGTCCTCTGACACTGTAGTTACTGATTTGTGTAATGAGCCTTGACAAGAGACTGATTAATCCAGATGTTGACTTTATCCTAATGTCTACAGCTTGCAGTGCTCTCATGATGCTATGCTAAATGAAAAAGCTACAGCTAGCTTAGCTACAACAACTACAACAACAAATTGTAAACGCCTAATGAGCGTTTATATTTTGTATTTGTGCAGATTACACCAATGAGATATAGGCGCAAAAGTCTGGATTACGCTGTGTTTGAACAAAGCCCAGGCTAGCTGTTTTTCCCTGCTCCAGTTTTTATGTAACCAGGCTGGCACATCCAGAAACGTTGGCTTGAAAGAATAGAAACCCTACAGAACACTATGAGAATTAAATTAGTTTGTAATTTGGTTTCTCCTTGCACTGTCACTCACCTGGGAGGATGGCCTGGTCAAGGCAGATTTACAAATGCGCCACGTTTGGCTAATTGTAAGAGTGCTACCACAGATTAGCGGCTGAATTAGCCACGGTGCTGGTAGCTGGGTTTTACTGTCTTTGGCCTACATCAGGACTACACCGTCCTGTTTCGACACAAATGACACTAACCACAGACATTATTGTAAAATAATGTTGCAAAACAAAATCAGTAGAACACTATCAGAATTAAATCAGTTTATAACTTCATTTTGGCCCTGTTGTTAGAGAAGCAACATAGGGACTCCATAGTTCTGGTTTGATCCCGGTGTCTCCATGACTTAGATGCCCCCCCCTGTGGCTGTTCACTTAAAGTGATTTAGTTTTATTTTTCATTTAGATTTTAAATGAATGGCACTGTAACAAGTCTGAAAGCTCAGTTTGTCTCTTTAGTCTCCAGCAGCAAAGCAGTGCAATGACCTCAGTGAATGACCAGGAGAGTCCTACCTGACTCGCTTCCAGACACAGACCTCCGTGTTGAAATGTCTGACTTTACAGCAGAGATGAACGTGTTTACAAAACTTTTCTTTTTTTTTCTCTATCTTTATAGATCATCAACCGTCCTTTATCAAAGATTAAAGTTATTAAAGCCCTCACAGGTTGCTAGGTGTCTACTTAAGCGTCATCTCCCCACCTCACTCAAAGTGTGTCAACTCACAGTATCTGACTCTGTCTTGAATGCTATGGGAAAAGGAGCCGGAGAGTTTCAGCTATCTTTTTTTTTAAAAGTTAGATTTATTAATTACACACAAATAGAGCACTTTGAAACTGACTTAAGGTTTCGCGAAAAAAAAGAAAACAAGGTATTAATTCAGTACTTTTCTTGTGATATTCTTCTACATTGTGGTTATGTCCCATAGATTTCTGTTAATTTAGTGCTTCCTCAGCAGATAGAGCTTATTTATATCACATTTAACTTGTTAGCTGTCAGAATGGCTTATGTGTTTGACTCCGTTTCTTTACATTACTACTATAGCTGCACACAGATAATATGGATATTAAATTCTCTCTTCTAGTCGACTGTCAGTGCATTTAACCTGATTTTTAGTAACATCCCTGGACTTCTACAGTGACTCCTTTTATTAGTGGAAATATGGACATTGGGTGGACTGTCTAATCTACACGTACCAACAGTGAGTGGTATTCTTTGTAAATGTCACCCTGAGCTTTAGAGAGAGAGACAAAAGCCTCTGAGCAATAAAGACAGACACGGGTGCGACTAGGGTTTATTACTTTTAATCAATTCAGCTAGCTACAAAATGTCCACCACTTCACACACTGACAGGATACAGAGAGGGAGTCTTTAATATTACATGCGTTGAGGACATCAATCTCACAGTATAACCTATTGTGTCATTCAGGATTAGGTAATTAATCACCTTACTCTAACTACTTGACATTTTGGCGATTTGGTGTGCATAGCTCTAAAGTACAGAAGCAACAAAAAAACCCTTGGTATGTATTTTTTTGTGTTTCAGAGTATATTTATCATTGTTATTCAGTATTGTCATTATTTTTACCAATAACAAACCACACGGGGAGAATAAACTTACAGATACAGTCTTCTTATAAAAGTAAGGTCTCTCAGAAATATGCATCTTTGCTTTACATTGCAAACGTTTATTTATTTATTTTTTTCAGAGCATCCAAAACCTATGTTACAGTACACAACCAGTCCTCATCTTTCATCACATAATCAACATCTTCATCACTGAACTGCATAATCATTTAGAAAACAGGTCATTTTTTTATTATTTTTTTTTGCAATACAACCCATAGTCCTCGTTTTTTTTCCATCTTCGTCTCACTTATTTTTTTTTTGATCCCTTTTGCATTATTGTACAACGAGATGGTCACAGTCGGTAAATATATCGAGACAGAAAGAGTGGCACTATTGCAAACTTGCAGGAGTATGGAACGATCAACTGTGTCCTAATACTGAGCATGCGTTTTGTCAATTTGCTACTGCCATGTTATCATTTTTTATATATATTTTTCAGACAGGTTTTATTTAGAAGACTAAAATCTACCATTTGTCATGCAGAGAACGCACAATTCACATCACTTGGAATGCAATGTCTAATACAGCTACAGAGAGTCTAGTTGCACATTGTCTAAACAGTAACTCAGTATGATTGCGATGGAAGGAAAATGTACCAACGACTGCCTTTTTGATTGTAAGTGCTCTCCGCAATGCCCCTCAACCGTACCGCCTCTTCGTACGTCTTTACTCGTGTTTTTCCATCGGCCTTCTCCCTCTTTTTGTCGTGACAACACCAAAATAAGGAGCATGACAGTAGCCTAAATGGTATGACACAGTTTTACTAAGACAATACTGAGATACTGAAAAGGAAAAAGAATCAAAACAAACAGCTTGTATAGCATTCCTATTATATACTTGTCATCCAGAGCAGTGTACTTTTATATATATATATTATATATGATATATAATAATATATGATATATATATATTGATAAAGAGAATAAAAACTTCACAGGTGAGCTGGAGAGCCATCAAGTCAGCACTATATACAACCTTTGGAAAGAATGATATACGGAGTATAAGAAATCATCTTTTTACGAGGACAATCATCTTGAAAAAGCTCGACAGACGACACACAGAACAACATTTACAATGGGCAGGGGAGGTGATATGTGCATGTGTGCAAACCTAGAAGGTCAATACCATGATGAAAGCATGTCAGCGCCTGTCGATGTGTGGCGCGGGACGCCGGGACTGTCACGCTCGGGGATCAGGGCGTTTAGCCACTGCCCAGCATCTTTGTGGCGCGCTGGTTGGCCTCGTCGATCCTGGTCTTGTTGGAATCAGCCTGGAGAAGGAGAAGGAGGAAGAAAAGGTGTGAGGATGATTTTTTTTAACAACCAACGTGCAATTGTGGCAGCAACTGAGGACATACGGTACTCTATTTTGAGGTATACAAATGATTCATCAATATTTAAGGATTTAAGGATTTCTGGAAGTGTGAAGACGACTTTACATTAGCCTCTAAGCCTTCAAGGTGGGAAATGTATTCAGCTGTGTAATTCAACTGTTCACTAAAAGGTTCAACTTCCGGATGTCAGGTCAAACTTTTAAGGAGAAGAGGGGATTTAAAATGCTGGCTACGGGTCCATTTATGATGACTAGTAGTTTAATGTTAAAAAAATGTAAATGCAACAGACAGCAAAGCCTCTTTATGAATTTGCTGTGCTTGTAGCTGCTCAATCATTTATTGGTATTAGTAAGGTTGAATTTGTTGCAACTGAATATGTTGTAAAAGGATGAATGCAGTGAATCTCTGGGAATATTTAGTTACATAATGTTTGGTCCTTTTAATGTCCTCTTGTATTTTCCAGCTGTGCATTTTATCGTTTAACACTGTCTAACTGTCTAGACCCAGACACATTCGCATGTGGATGTAATACCATGTGCAGTAAATGTAACATCAACATCTCGTCTTGTGTGTGCGAGTGTGTGTGTGTGGTGTACCTTCTCCATGATCCTGTCGATCTGGCGGTTCTGGGTGTCGATCTCGTTGCCCATGTCCAGGGCCATGTGGCGCAGGTTACCGATGATGCCGCCCACCTGCTCCAGGTTCTCGTCCATCTCATTTTCCCGGGCATCCTCTGTTACCCTGAACACAGGAGGTTAGCTTTGTAAATACGGCATCGTCTGCAGGAACACAGAGTCAGACACAAAGTACAGCCACCTGCACCTGTGACCCTCTCATCCATATTCCACGTCTGGTCCTCTGAAGAGCAGAGTCTGACTTCGGGTCTGGTACACAAGCAGGATCACATGCAGTGCAGTACTTCACTGCTGTATTCTTTTATTGTGTATTATTTGATGCTCATAATACTTGCTGTAAAATTGATTTTTGATGCCATTAAATTAACCTAACTGGAATGCAAAACACTGACTCATTTTGGACGTCAGTGATCATGGCTGCCATAACTAATGATTAATATTGATCTTCAGAAGTCTGGAGTATTTCTTTAACTGTGCACATGTGCCTAACTCAAACTGTCTGTACCTCCTCTACATGGTTGCTTATATTCTTGTTTCACATCTCCTCACATCACCTTCTCACTGGGAGTTTCAGGTGCTTTCGTACGTAATCCTCAAGCCCCAGCCTTACCTGCGGATGAAGCCTCCGCTGATGGCCATCTGTTCACGCTCGTCCACCACGCGGGCGGGCTGGCTGGCCACCACCCCGTCCTGGTTGTTGCCCCAGGCCTTGCTGGCTCCGCTCTTCATCCTGGCCACCGGCAGCGACGGGGAGGGCGAGGGGAGACAGTTACTCAGACAGTTTGGCCGAGCGGCTCAGCATTTACCTCAACCAGGCTGGCTTCCCATTAGTCAAGTCTACAAACAGAGCCTTGGGTTTGAGGTACTGCAACAGCATATGTACTGTATATATAAATATATATCAGTTTATGGTGTGATCAGCTGACACAGAGGTGTTAATTGGTTTCATGCATCCAGCACATAAATATATGGGGACTAGACTAACTCAAGCAAAGCATAGCAGGCATGGACTGGTTGGTAGATTGGGTTTAGTAGGTACAGGCTCATTCTGTAGTAACACAATAGTAATGTGTGTGATGTTATATCTGGCAGGTATATAACATGCTGTTCAGAATCAGGCAAGCCTCGTATGCTAAGTCACATCTGTCGTTTTGGTATCATCTAGACATGATGACTCACTGTGAGTATACCCTTCCATTTTCCTTTCTTTGGTTCCTTCTTAAGTAAAACTTCTTCTGTACTGTTGCAATTGAAAACAACACCCCACTCCCACAGATAAATGTCCCAGTGTGACAGAAAACAGAGAAGAGACAAGCTTTGGGCAGACACACAACACAGAGTGTACAGGACTGTCACATTGTTAGGAGGGACGACGATTAATGCAGAGAACAAACTGCGAAATGACAAAAGGAAATAAAAAAAAACAACAAAACAAAACAAGAAACTGGAGGGAGTCAGTAGAGAATAACACCACGTTTAACTCCTGTAAGACCCCCTCCCCACCCTTTCCCACACCCTTGGCTCTGTGTTTTTAAATGTCACCACGTTCTTTCCAGGTTCTGGTCAGTCTGGGTAGCACTGAGGCAGAGGAGTGACTAGTGGCTAATGATTTTGCCACCGACACATCCCTCAGCTGAAGAGAACGTCTGTCTCTATCTAAAGAGCAGAACGTGTACCGACAAATACAGCTGTGCTAACACGATTTGCAATCACAGCTCGGCCGCACGCTTTGGAAATATCACCTCACTATGCCTGTCAAGTCCAGCACCGTCACATTCAGCATCCGTTTTGGCACGGTCGGGGTGAGGAGGAAGGTGATAGTTACAAGGTATTTTGTCATCTTGTTTATATCTCATTAAGGCACATTTAACAGCAGCACACTCTTCACTCCTCAAGTCTTTTTTATACACATATCTACACATGTTTCTAATTCATCCATTCAGCAACACCCTGCGATGTCTTTACTTGTATTATAGCGTTAGTTGCTGAGTTTTGTATAACCTTGGAGTGCTGTGTGGATGTGTTCTAGCTCTATCAGGGATGGTGATGGCTCGGCCTCCTACACTGCTTTTATTAATAGAAATGGACTGAGGCATGGCCTCGCTTAGCTCCCTCTCCCTGCTGACACACCAGTGTGGCAAACACACACGCTACCCTTGTCTGAGTCCTTTCTCTTTGGATCCATTTTCATCTTCTTTTACAGCTTTTTTGTTGTTGTTTTGTTGTGTTCTCTCTTCCTTGACATTGAATGTCATACACCTTCTCCTCTCCTCTCCTCTCCTCTCCTCTCCTCTCCTCTCCTCTCCTCTCCTCTCCTCGTTCCTTTGCAATTTACCTCCCTGCTCTCTCAGAATGGATATAATGGACATCTCTAATTAGCTTTACCATGACTGAACTGAGATGATCTGATTAGATCCTAAGAGTCTAGATGATCCCGTAGTGAAATTGAACTCATTCGCTCTAATTCATTCCTTGAGTGACCTGCAAGTTGAGCTATCCTCCAATCAGAGGCATCCAGGCAGTCAGAGGATGAAGGCATTAAGCACCAAAAAACCTCGAGACAGCTAATTCCGACAGACAGCCGGCATGCTGCAGGGATTACGAAATACAGTGAGCAGCAGTGCTGAAGAAATCCAGCGAAAACATGTCGCCTTTGTCTTCCAACCATCCATCTATGTGCGCATTCGGTTTGAGTCAACCTCCCAGCAGGCTATCATGCCTCTGTCTGATATGGCTGACCTACATGTGAGCATGTTCCCTGCGGGAGAGGGAGCTTAGCAAACAGTAACGTCGAGCAGCCAGTGCAGGATGGGGGCTCATTGAGCACAACGCTCTGCAGGAGAGGTGGAACTGCAGAGAAACTGCAGCAGAACCAGTGGGGAGAAAAACAAGGCAGTAACTGGATGGGCTGGATCACCACACGGAGACATGTGAAGGCAAGGGTATGCGCGGTACACGCGTACGGGGCGCGATGTACCCATTTTGCACATCAGAACTGACTACATCCCTGAAAACATCTCACTGCGCATGTGTCCTAACCCAGTTTCCAGCTACCAGTGACACCGCAGATCACTCCTGTTTTTCTCTTTGGCTTTGAATGTGTCATACAGTCATTTTTGTCTTCTTCTGCTCTGTTCATTGGCTTCCTTCGAGCATTAGACAGCTTTGTAATGCTGCATTTTCTCTCCGGTTTTAAAAACATTCCTTCTTATTCCCATTCTGTTCCCTTCAGACCTCTCTTAAAGTTTGGACAAAATCTATGTTGAGATATTTAGATTTTGTCAAATAAAATTATGGCTTGAGTCTTTATGACAGTTGTTTTTATAATACACATAAATGATTTTGTTTTAAATAAAACTACAAAAGGAAGAGTATTTTGTCTTTGGGAAAGTTTAGTTTTAAGCTAAACCTCATTTCTTATTTTCAAAAAAATACCACACATTGTGTGACAATGTCTACCTAAAAGTGTTCCCTTCATCAGAAGTACTGATCATACTCAATGAAACATGAAAAGATTTGTTCATCATCATCATCATCATCATCATCACCATCAACAATCATCTTCATTGTTAACATCCGCATCATGATCTTAGCATCATCATGTGTAGCATTGCTGTTATGAGTTGCATCATCATGCATGCATGAGCATTCAGAGGGTCATGCTCGCCAGTCATTCCATGTCATTGGCGCTCGGTGGTTCAAAAAATGGCGGTGGGGGAAGGGGTGTTCAGGTGGGGGAAACAAAAAGGTTTCGTTGCCTGCAAAACAGTGAGGATCTACTGGATGTTAGAGCGGTGTGGTGGTGGTGGTGGTGGTGGTAGAGGTCATGCAGATGAGGAGAAGTGTCAAACAGTCCTGGACCAGGCTGGCCAAAGGCATCTTGGGACTGAGATCACTACATTTTCCAGCTGGAGTCAAAATGTTGAGATGATCTCAGTGCCAAGAAGCTTTGGGAGCCCCAGCCCTGCTCTTTTGGTTAAATCTGATGTGGTTTTACGGTTTAGAAAGCCAGCGGCCACAGTTATTGTCATTGTAGAAGTCCTCTCATCTCACCATTGATATAAATGCTACAAGTAGGACTTCTACAATGGCTACACCTGCATGTAGATAGCTCCCATTATAAAGGTGTTTGGAGAAGTGGAAGCTTAGAGAATAGGGCACTTGGAGAAGGGCACTTGATAAAAGGATGTTAAGAGAGGCACTTGTTGATGAACCATGGCCTTGGCTGAGTGGAGGAGAGCTTATAGTATGTGGAGGACTGGACTTTATAGGATCTGGGTCTCACCAGACTATTTGCACATGTCAGCCATGACGGCGTGCAAAAATGCATAAATCTCTGTAGTGGACTTAGATGGTTTATTGCACACATTGTGCTTTGGAAGTACTTGTGCAACTTCTCAAGGTCAATCATGTAGAGACAGATGCTCATCAGTCTTGGAGCTAGAAATTCTGATATGGTGTCAGTGTGGAGGCCAATCCAGTGGAGAAGACACCACGAGAACCCAAGGCTGCTGTGCGTGCCCGCGTGTATTATGTGAATATGTATTAAAGTCGAACTGAAAATGTTGTATCTATTTTTCTCCAGTGATGGAGCAAAACCTCTTGATCTCCAGGGAAAGGAGTCTTTGATTCCAATGACAATGTTGGCACCTTGATGGTGTGATGTCTATGTGGCGAGCTCCTGAAATAGTTCCCAGAGATGGGTGGTTAAGATACAGTTAACCAGCAGTTGCTAAGTCCCACATGTGATCTGTAGAACACACTTAGCACATTTGGTGCTCACAAATGTTGAATGCGTTAAAGGGACAGCCGATTTAAATGCCTCTGCAGTACTCACCAACATTATATGGGCATGGTAAAAAAAGGAAAATATGTCCAAACCATAGACTATATTCAGTTCGACTTTAAGTGTACTTTATTTGTGTGTAGCCAGAGATTTAGAATGACTTAAAACGTGTCCTCCTGTGTCCACCTCATAAGGATTAGAGAGGGCCAGAGTCATTTGTCATATTTGGAGCTGGAGCAGAGCGGACTATTGGCTGATGCCCATCGTGATGTCACTTCTACCTCGGTTATTTTAGATTGTTTTAGATATTAACTCTTATCTTTGAATGGCAGGCAGGCAGGCAGGCAAGCAGCACCTACTTGTTACATGGACAGGAGCAAAGACCACAGAATTTCCCTAGATCGTTCAAATTCTTTTCTGCATCCTTCATGTCCTTATTGATTTGGTCCATTCCCTCCTCGATGCGCTCCAGTTGCTCTGATTAAACACAAGTCATTTATCCCCCACAGAACGAAGCACGAGAAGAGAGAGAGAGGGAGGAAGAGGAGAGGCAGAGAGAGATAAAGAGAGGACAAAGGAGAGAAGACAACAACTTCAGACACTCACTATGACGAAAGAAAGTAAAACAAAAAAGAAAAAAAAAGGAAAACTGGACGCCACCACATATGTAAAGAACCTTTGGGGCACGTTGTCAGTACCTACTTGTTACATGGACATATGAAAAGCCCACAGCATTTCCCTAAATCTTTTAAATTTTTCTCGGCTTCCTTCATGTCTTGGTTGATATGGTTCATGCCATCTTCAACACGATCGAGTTGCTCTGGTCAGGACAAAGGGATGACAGTAGTGGAATGAATTTCATTGACTGATTGACAGAAATATGAGTTATGATGAGCAGCAGCTGAGTCGGGTGCGTGCGCAGTCTGGTGTGTGAGATTAAGGCTGAGCGAGGTTTCTGTTGAGTGCATCGATTTGGTGGGAGAAAACACAATTATATGCACTGAAGGAATTTTTGGGCCAGAAAATGAAAAGCCCCAAAAAGATCAAATAATGACAGTGAATAATATTTCTCAGTCTACTAGGCGAATTCATTTGAAGCTGAAATCACTGTTAAAGGAACAGTTAAACATTTTTGGAAAGGAGCTTATGCACTTCTTAAATGATCAGATCAATGCCACTCTCAAATATGATGCTACAGTCAAGCAGACAATTAGCTTAGCTTAGCTTAGCATAATGAGCTGGCTCTGCCTTCTGCCAGAAAGTTAGCTTAGCTTTAGGCTTTGGCAGTAAGTAGTAAGACCACAATTTGTCATTTAACATTTCAGTATTTGCACTGATTAAATGTTCTGCTTCCTCCAAATACATGTGTCCCCCTAAATGTTGAACTATTCCTCTGTTTTTTCCTTGTGAAAATTTTCTGGTGTAAAAGTTAAAGAATGAGACTTCGCTCTATGCTAGTTCAAAACCTTTGCAATAGCTTTAAAAGAAAATGCTTTCACGAGAAGAAAAAAACAAAGAAATCTCACTTGAAAGCGTTTTAATGTGGCGCCAGCATCATGCAGCACTGACAAGGCTATTTTCTCCATTTGTGAAGAATTTAGGATACCAAATTTATCCAGGTCTTGGCGTATCCATGACAACTAGCCTAGCCAGATTTCTTGATGTGGTAAAGCATCTACAAGTCCATTTGTCTTTGTTTCAGCTTTGATTTTTGTCTAATTTGTCAAATTAAATTTAACGTGTCTTGTTACTGAAATTCGACAAATGAGACTACCTTTTGTTTTTTGGTCCAACCATGGTCTAACAGCTACTACATGAATGCTAGGAGTTCAAATAATTAGCTTATTCATGATAAATGGGTACGAGTAGCTATATAATATTTATGGGCTGCGTATTAAGGCTTGAACATAATAAACATACTTTTGTACAGTCTGCCACCACAGAGCACAAAATAAACCTGTCCTCTTTACCGAAAACTGCCTGTGTTGCTCTCTCTGGATTTGCAAATGTTCATTGTAACCGAAAGGATTTTAAGTATGACCGGATTCTGGTTTGTGAGCGCCAGGGCCTTTGTCATGCTGATGCAGTGGATGGTGGGCTGGTGAATCTCCCATAGCACGAAGAATTTCCACCGTGGTTGTGATTAAAGGAAATACAGCGCAGGCAGAGTGTGAGGGTGTGAGACACAGTTAAATATGGAGCGGATTCAGAAACTAGTTCACTGACTTCTTCAGATTTGTAAAATCCCTGGTTGTCATGCATTTATGTTAATTTATTCAACCAATAAAGAATATTATGATGGGCTTGTGTGGTAGCTGCACTGAGCATGATGCAGTCATTACAACCATTAGAGCAAAAACGGTCCATTGATATAAGTAGATATTTATATTTGATTATACCAGAAGCAAACCACTACAACCATCAAATGGTGTAGAAATACAGGCTTTCTGCCTGCACAGTAGTCAGTATTAGGGGTCAGAGGTCTGCTTGGGTTTACAGCCACCTGAGAGTCCAGTCAGCCGTTGTAATTGGATTTTTGAGTAGAGATCCTGTAGGTGCACAATAGCACTAGGGACACTATGAGGGATAAGGGAATAAATAAATGGTGGATAAGAGACAGAATTTGTATTCCCATGAGCAAACAACCATGTTGGTGCAATTACTGTAAGGTTCCCCTCTTACAGGATGTAAGATGTACTTTTTCAAAAGCTCTATATTTAATGTTGCATGCTTATTTCATTTCGTTGATGTGAAGTGGTTTGCTCATTAGCTGCATCTAGCCAGGGATTGTACAAGTCATTATGTGGGTTGATAGAGGAGTGGTGGAATATTTTGTCATTACCAGCTAAATCGATCGTTTTTCTCATCCACCTCGTGCATTTTTACTCCTCCAGACTGGTAGCAGGGTGGAAAGGCCTGTTCAGCTGTTCTCAGAACTGTTTGAACATTTAGGCCTCCAGTAGGAAAAGGCTGAAGACGGCATTATTATAGCCATATTGACCACTGTTAGGAGCCTTAAGAGGGTGTATTTACAGAGGTGATCTTTTTGAGCCCAGTTTGTCTTCAGTAATTCTGGAGAAGATTATAACACAAACAGATCTGACAGCAGCCAAGAAATCAGACTTCCACCAGCTCTCACAGGTACAAGCACATTAACCCAGCTGATTTCGGGAAGAGCTGTAGGGATTTGGCACTTCGGTGGCTGGTATTAGACGTTCTTGACAGGATCTGTTAATATTTTGGCACTTTTGAGATCTCCTTTTGCTGTCTTCCTCAGCTAAGAAAAATCAAACAAAGTTGCTAGCAAAGTAAAAGCAGTTAGGCAAACCAAAAAGGAAAATAATGTTAGCCAAAGGAAACAAAAGTTAAAGGAAGCTGAAAGATAGGAAACTTCCCCCAAGTTAAACTTGCAACCATCGCCAGTCAAATAAACCATGCATTAGATCAAAGCATACATCAGGAATTATTGGCCTAAAAAATCTATGAAAAAAAAAAACTAAAAAAAAACTATTAGTTTGGCAATGCATTTAAATGATAACAAGCAACTGCATATGAAACAATTCATCCATTCACAGGTGTTTTGATGTAATTGAATAATTTCTATAAAATATGTATATATATATTCACTGGTGGTGCTGCTAGAATGTGAATTTATTACAATTTATAGCTTTTTCTAAAAGTCAGTACAGATATATGTTGACTAAACTCGCCATCTCCCCTCTCGTAGACTTACCTCCCTGCTCGTCCAGCATAACCAAAGTCCTGATGCCAGCATCTTTGCTCTATTCCCCAAAGATAGCCAGGTAGAAAGGAAAAGGTGGGGAGAGAATAAAATTAAACAGAGGTCAGTAATGATCCAACAAGGGCTTAATGAATTCCAAAAAGCAGCCATTAGCAATTTTCACATTGCATTCTCAGGATCCACCAAAAGCTGCATTTTGTGCAAAGTTGGGAATGTATTATTTATTTCCATCCTCTGCATTTTGTACTCTTAAATATTAAATATTCTTTGAATGCATTTAAACGCAGGACAGAAGACAGTTTGACTAGGAGCTAACAGGGGCACTAGCCTTAAATCTATAATTGATTCAACTGCCATATCTGTATGCTAAATGTGAAGCTACTGCCATCAGGCATTTAGCTATGCTTAGCATTAAAATGGAAGTAGTGAGAAAAGCTAGCTAGACACCAACTAGCTATAACTTAGCCAATAAATAGTTTTAGTACATGTGATGAACCATAAAACAAATGAGGTATAATTGATTTAAACTGGTTTAACTTAAAGGGCTTTGCCTTAAATTTTAACTTTAAAAAGCTGTCCACTCCTTACGCTAATTCAAGCTAAGCTACGATTACCTAAAATAAACTGTACGGGCTCAATCTAAGCATAGTCTCAGCAAAACTGCAAATAAATTTCAACTTAACGTCTCCTTAAAATCTATGTAGAATACGTGAATTGCAAATTTGCAACATGAGCTTTAACCATTTGTACTTAGTATTTTAAGGCTTTATTAGCTATACCTATTGTAAAGGCAACATCATAAAGGCTAATTTATTATCAGCATACCCCGAGAATCATTTGTTCGTGTTCCTGTAGTGGAACAAATTAGAATATTTTGCTTCCCCATCTTCAGGATGTTGGAAATATTAGTATTGATTAGAAGGTTCAAAGGTCATGTGGCCATTACACCTTACGCCGGAAACATGGAAATAGGCCCCAGGAGATTAACAATACTGACGCTGACAGTGAAAGAGAGTTCTCATTAAAATGGGAACACTGCCGTTGGATTTCTTACGAAAGACAAAGTTAACTATACAGAATCCCAACACCATGTACAAAGACTAAGAATATTATTACTACAACTATTTTTTAATATAACTGTGTGTTGATTTTTTTTAAGCATTCAGATTTATATTTAAATTCCTCCCAGTCTGCATTCAACAGTAAAGCTATTAGTGACTGAAAAGCTGAGCTGGAGACAGATTTCGATGCTGACAGAAAGAGACAGTCAAGGGACAGGGTAGCGATGCTTGCTTAGACGCAACTCTTCCTCCTAGAAATGCAATACCGCTGCACTAAGACGTGGCACCTGGCTCAGCCTGATAGGCATAAATAAGATTATGGTGTATCAGTGTACACACTCACAAACTCCTGCATGCTGCGGCGCACACAGACACACCATTACACACTCACCACCCCCCTTGCCTCCTCAGCAGTTTGGGAGGAAAGCCACATTGACGTTTCAGAGAAGAATGGGGAGCAATAAGGATACTGGTGTATAAATTATTCTGTGTAATTCAGCAATCCTCCAGCCAAGAGAAATCCCAAAGTAGAAATGTGTCCCAGGGGAAACCCAGGAATAATCAACCATGATCCCGTACTGGACTGGGGATGGTTCAGTGTAGCTTCCTTAAATCATACTGGTGGTGCAGATAGGTTGGAAGCTTTTAAAGTAGCTCAAATTTGTTATTAGTTTAAGGTTTGCTGTTCTTAAATGGGGAAATCTAGTTAATTAATCTCTTTTTTACTTATGACAAATATTGTATATTTGTACTCATGTTGATGTAGTAGTATTTGAATTTTATTGTCCAAATATTCTGTTAGTAGACTTCACGCCTTCAAGACTTGTTGGCCCCATAAATGTGGAGCCACCAAGTGAAAAGAGTTACTTCCACACAGTCATGTAGATCAACACTCTTTTACAGCTGTACAGCTTAAAGTTTCCACGTAGGACCTAAACGACAGCTTGTAAGTGCACACAGAGGGAGCTTCCTAGCTTTAGAAAAGAAAGACTGTCGCAAGCGTGTGATGATTTGAAAGACCTGAAGTTACGTCCGTAAGAAACACTAAATAAAATGCATAGTTGACAGTATATTTTTTAATATTAATATATAAATCAGTGTATATGTTGCTCAGTTCCTCCATTTTCTCATTCAATAATATTTCCAGTAGTGGCTGACTGTCGCTTCCTCCATTCTATTAGGTTTTTAATGAGATTATTTACTCTGTGTCAGCCTCCCTTTCTTCTCCTCTCCCCCCTCCTCTGCCTGCCTCTCCTTCAGTGTCTCCCCGCCTGCAGTGTAGTTGTAGGGTGGAGCTGCGTGGTGAGATATGTGGACTGATGATCGATATGACCTTGAGCACTCCGCACCCTCAGCTGCCCACATTCCTTCCTCTCACATCACTTCACCCTCCGTTGTGTTGCCTTCTCCCCTCTATTTCTGTCTGTTTTGTTGCTGTGTTCCCTCCCAGGTTATTACAGTATTATTTATAGGCATGAATGTTTCATGAGCATAACATAAAAAAGAAAAATCCACAGCGTAAGTGCGGGTTTTCGCTCACTGTTCATTTCCTGTAATGTGCTATTCACACCATCGCTCAGCTGACTCATGGTTCTGCCTGCAGAGCCCTAATGGATACAGGCACTCAGATCAGAAGAATGCTGCATATCTTAAAGCTAAACCTTGAATTTAAATTCAGTAGTTTCAAACATCACTAACATGATGAACACTTTATCCCCTCTGCCCGCTGACAAGCCATCTTTAAAAAGTATTTGCAGCTTAAGAATGATGTTAAAGTAATCATTTGAGATTCTGGGAAATATTCTTGAGCTCACTTTCTTACTGAGAATAACAATGTGCAGAGATCAGCTACTCACATGTCTGTCTATTAAAAAGGAAAAAGTAGACTAGCAGTAGGAGAAATGATCAAGATACACACTGTGTGCTCATGTCAAAAAAGTACCTGAATATAAATGTTGCTGTTTCCCCTGCTTACAGTCTTTGTGCAAAGCTAATGCACAGCCAAGAAACATCATAGATCTCAAAATGTAAAAATATATCTTTAATTGTTAAGATACATGTTTCTGCACTGGATCTTTGCAGAAACTAGACTAGGTAAAAGTAGTGTCTGTCGTTATTGTACTGTGGCTAGTCAACTGTATTGAGCTTCTCTGTGTGCTTCAAAAAACTGAAATTGGAGCTAAAATATTTTAAACAGCCGTTGCTTTTAGTGAAATCACTGTAACACAAAAAAGAGAGAAGACATCTGAGTGGATGGTGGAGAGGGGGCAGAAGGAAGCTGATTTTTCTGTGCTGATCCGGCCACTGAGAGATGAGGAAAAGCTTCTCGGACCACAGTTATTGAGGTCTGCATCACCACAACATGTAGTCACATTCTTCTGGTGACACACGCTGGCTGCAGCTTAGGTTACGGTTTAGGCTACAGAGCTATACTATACCTATGGCACACATCTGACAAAGAAGCATGTAACATCAGCAGAGAGGTGGCCTGTCGGAGTAGCAAAACACTCATCACTCTCCAAGTTAGTCTCTAATTTGTTTTTAGATAGATAGGTTTTATTTGTCACATGCACAGTTATACATAGTACAACGCACACTGAAATGTATTTTTCATATCAGTGTGAGATTTGCTTTTTGTTTCTGTTGGTTTTTAACATTTTTAACTGCTTCTCACTGATTTGCTGTAATGCCTACATGTGTCCACACAAGAAGCGTCTTACTGTCCTTCCAGTAAACATTCAGCTCAGCTCCTGTTGTCTTCCTCTTGTGTGCTTGATGTGCATTGTTGAGAGTGTCACGCTCGCAAACTGTTGCACGTTGTTCTTTGTTGAAAATGAGTAAAATGAATTCATTGCGTAGACACTCTCTTGACAATGCCATCTCCCTGAAGTCCACGATTAAACCAAGACTCAAAAATGTACGTGTAAATGTAAAGGATCTATAGAGCTGTGCTAATATCTCAATTTTTTCTGTGGCTGCTGGTTTCTGTTCCCATATTGCTCAAACTTTTAATAACAGTAACACAATTACAAGACAGGAACAAGATTAAATACCCCCATAGTTGTAATATTCAAACTCCTAAAACTGTAAGAATGTGATACAGTGCACGAGTCTCAATGATTACACCAAAGACGCAGCACAGTTCATTTGTACCTCCTAATGGAATTCATCACAGCTCGTACTACTGTACAAGCAGAAGAACTTAGTTTTCAAGTATTGTCATAAACTGCATATTAAACCTGTACACCAATGAGAAACTATAATTCAGAGTGCTCCTCTTACCTCTTCCACCAGCTGCAGCATACGACGAGTGCTTTCCAGTGACTGTGGAGCAATGAAAAACACGGTTAGTTTCAATTTGAGATTACCGGGCAGCTTTAAATACTCATCGAGCAAGGGGACACAGTTTCTAAAAATGATTTGCAAAAAAAGAAAAGAAAAAAAAAGCACATTCATGTGTCCACGTGTATTCATTCAATCGCGCGCAAGCGAGCGCGTATCTGAACAAAGTGGAGTCAATTTGAACAATCAGCAGGACACAACAAAGGATCAATATCTGACATTTATCGAACTCCACTCACAGAGACCGGCTGTCTGCACACTCGCTATTGAACACATGCAGCCTTATGATGGGAATCTACCAGAAGTATCGGTGACTTATTTCTGAGAAGCTGATTCGGTCAATCAAGAGAGTGCTTACACGCTGTATTTGATTTACTCCAGAAAGCAGCGGCCATGCCAATAAAAGTAACTACACTTTTGTGATAAAGGCAGACAGTGATCTCAATCTGCCGGACTGTGGGATGTCTTGATATGTAACTGCACGTTCCAGTTCTCTCTCTGGTGCTGCAGAGCACAGCACGCCACCCTGTGATATCTTGTCCTTCTTACAATGACACAGCTTCTTGCTGTGCCCGCTGCGAGCTCAGTGTCCGGGGTGGTAGGGGCAGATTAAGAGGGGGAGTTGGGTGTGCAAATAACAACTCTGAGTGGCCATTTTTTATTTTCTATTTTACTTCTTATTCTTCCTCTTCTTCCCATGTCTGTCTGTCTTTGCATTTTTTTGGTCTTTTCATCCTCATCTTCATTTTAAGCTCCGGCAACCAGAATTGACACTTGCGCTGAAATTTTACCCCTCGATCACATGCTCTTTGACTCAAAATGGCTAGTGTATGTGCGGCCGCTGTCTCTCTGTGGACCTGAAAGCTCATATAAGTGAGCACAACAGAGGAGAAAACTGTTATTTCGACACCGCCATTTTGTGCGTGCCCCGTGTTCACGCATGTGCGCATGTGTGTGCACTTAATATTCTGCTCAGCTGTGCCACTGTGAGTCATATGTGAAGCTGGAGGGGCGTAGGCTGATCTGCTCTGGGCCACGACAGAGAGTTCTCTGTCTCTTTCTGTGTGTCTTCCTAACATAGACGAATTCCTGCACGTAAACAGGGACACACTGATGAAGTCTGTTTTGCAGAGAACGTGCTTGCGAGCGTGTCCACTTGAGTCACGGGGACTGGCACAGACACTCGCAAGCAGTCACAGCCCAGGACAGAAGGTAACATGGTCCTGGTTATTGCTATTATTATGCACACACTTAATGAGACAGGGCGTAGATAACTTTCTGATTCTGAATGCTGATTTATGTTTTGTGTTACATGCAGAAACTATAGTGTATTTTTTATTCTCCAGAATCTTCTTCTTTTAGATTGTTTGCAAATCTTGAGATTCTTCTTTGTATGCATATTAATGTGCTCAGCTCTGATCTCTGTGAGTAAGTGTGCATGCATGTCATCATCAGGTCCAACTGCGGTGAGTGTGTTGTTCTCACCTCATCGGCCAGCTGGTCAGCGCGTTGCTGCATGTCTGACAGCTCATTGCGCATGTCCGAGTCATCTGCCATGGCTGCTGTATGTGGGGGGTGGAGAAGGTCTCCAACAGGGAAGAGAAGATCCTAGTGGGAATCTGGGGAGGGCTGGAAAAGAGACAAAAAGGAAAGCTTTTAGGGATGGATAGCTGGACGCTGCAGCTTTGTCAGCTTAGAACGCTGAGGTGAGGCATAAACAGTCTCAGGATGATGGATAAGAAGCTGATATGAAAGTATGTGTGTATGAAAGAATGATACAAAGGAGAGCATCTAAGATTCAAACCCACAACATCATACATGCATATACCGCTCGGATCTCTTTGAACAGTTGGAACGGAGGATTAACAGCAAAGCTAAGCTTTTTTGAAAATTGCTATATAGCCATAGATCACAAGCAACCAAGCTGGACCCAGTAACAATGAAAACTAAACCGACTGGACACAGGGAACATGCTTCAGCTGTCTCTCACCACAATGCGATGCCACCGTATATGTTGATATACCGTATATGTTTGTGCGTCTGTGTGTCCGCCCATGTGTAATCGCGTGTTCATTTTTAATTCATACACATCCATCACTGGGCATGTGTCCAATCAAGATGCCCTTGAACAAGGTGATTAACGCCTCCCTACACTCTGGCTGCATGTTACATCTAGAAAAGAGCAGCTGCTAGAAGGTAAGGCTACAAAATGGAAAACGTATTCCTGAGTGGCAAGAAAAAGAAAAAAAAAAGCATTGCCTGGAACTAATAGCGTGCATGCCTGCTGTTAAATCATATATTAAAAGTCTTTTAGTGAAACACAAAAGAGGTGTCTAGTCGGGAGCTGCTGCCTCCCAAGTCTCAGTTTACTGTTGCAGGTGGTATAATGGAGGATTAAGAAGCCGCAGTCACATTGTTTGTTTGTTGGGGAGTGAGTGATGTTTGCAGAGGAATTCAGCCTCAGACAGGGGGTTGACTGGGATTTCGGAGGATTAGCCACACAGAGGCATAAACAGGCTGTCAGCCCTGTAGCTGTGATCATTTCCTCTCCTCTGTAGGTCATGAAAGGCTCCTATCACTGACCCAACAGTTGGACATCTGCAGATGTGGAGTTACTGGGAGCCAGCGCTGAAGTTGATCATGAAACAACTTGTCATGTGTCAGATGAGTTAGAGACTATCAGCGGATGTGTCTAGAGGACATTAAAGACATCCAAGTTCATCTTGACAAATTATTTAACCCCCTTTAAGATTTAAATGTAAGTCCTTTCCACAGTTTTCTGGCTAAGCGGTAATCCTGCTACATTAATGGTCTTTACCCAGGGGGAAAATACTGACGCATGATTTTTAACATCCTCAGGGATAGGAAAAGGCCGTGGGCATGTGTGTAAAGATTAATTGTACTCAGACCGAATAAAATGAATGAAATATGACAGTAGCGCTAATCGCACCGAGCCTTAACACTAAGCAGCGGCTCTATTGAGATTGTTAAGTCACTGATTTGAAGCGTCCCTCCATGCAAAACCCATTTGGCCTTGTTCAGCTCACTGCATTGTCTTAGTGATGACTGGTCCAGTCTCAGCGCTCTCATCGGCTTTGTTTCACACAATTGTGGTTTCCACAATAAAATTCAAATAGCCTCTGAATGCTACCTGCCTAACATTTATTCGAGACAAAGATGGTGGACAGTGTAGTCTTTACATCTTAAAGGCACTCTAAAGTACTTGTTTCTCCGAGTTAAAAGCAAACCAAGACCAACAATGACATCATATCATTATTCTCTACCACCTTTTCAAAAATGCCTGAGTTGTCTCTGACAGACGGATTCGTCCACCTGGACACGTCTCATCTTGGTGACAGAGCGAGCGGTCTGCTTGGTATTCTGTCTCGGAGGTCCTGCTCTACTCTCTGTGTTTGCTTCGCCCACTCATGTGTCCAGAGATGTTGACAACAACATGTGTTAGTCACACACTTGTAGTTCATACACAGGACATGAAGCTTTTCTTTTTTTTTTTACTGCCAAGACAATATCACACAGCATGTCATGGTGTTAATCATTAAAGCCTCTCTGGGTGGCACATAGATCCATCTGCATTCATCTCTGTGGAGGGACTCCGTCATGAATACATCCTCCACAGTGATGAATTCCTGTCAATTCATTTCACTTAAATTGGAAATTATTATTTTTATATGCATTTCTTTTCTCCTTCTCTGCGTGTCCTCTTGCTCCTCTGCATTGCATGGCACCAGTGACAGCCATGTTGGGTTACATAAACCCAGCGCTCAGCGCAGCGCAGCGCTTAGTGTCTGAGCCGGATTCGAAAGCGCTCTTCAGGACGGCTCGCCGAAAGAAGAAAGAGCATCACTGCTCGCCTGTCCAGTTACATAACCAAATTCAGGCAATTAAGTTCTAACAGACCACACTGACCTTTTACTCTGCGTCTCAATTGCAAGCTTCACATTTTGCATCTTAGCTGCCCTCAGCACTGCCTGCTTCAGCTCCGGAAACAAGCCTATCATCTGGCTTTGTCATGAATAAATGGAAAATAATGGCATTGATTAGTGAGATGCAAAGCATGAATCCATCCATTAGTCCAGTTTCAGTTTTAAGTGAGGAATA
Source organism: Planiliza haematocheilus (assembly GCA_005024645.1). Taxonomy (NCBI): domain Eukaryota; kingdom Metazoa; phylum Chordata; class Actinopteri; order Mugiliformes; family Mugilidae; genus Planiliza; species Planiliza haematocheilus. Next base: position 750,981 of record SRSE01000853.1, on the reverse strand, counting down.
GTGCAGTGTATGTAGTGCTCACCATAGACTGAAGAATTCTTTGTGTGTTTTTATGTGTTTTGTGAACTAGATGAATTTGTATAGTCCAATAAAATCTCTAGGCAAATTCTGAATATTTCCTCACTGACCCTGTGATGTAAGGTCCACTGAAAGGGAACAGTAATGTCACATTTTAGGCCTGTCGACACCTCTTTACAGAAGATTGTGTAGGTGGAGACAGAGTGATAGTCAAATGGCGTTGGAGGAAAACCATTACACGCATCAAACTGGTGACCTGTGAGTTACAGTGTCTTCAGTTAGAAGGCTGCTCCGTCATCCATGAAATGCTTCCTCTCAGAGGACGCACATTTGTCTGGATATTCCCATCTGATTAAATGCTGGCCAGTCCATCTGAAGGATAATTCATTTTTAATTGCTCACAGAAGGTCCACTGGGTGTCAGCAGCTCGGTGAGGGTAGTAAACTTCTCCCCGGACAAACTGCGTATCCTTAATCTGTTTTAAGGAGTGATGCTGGGATGCACAAACTATATTCATCACAACACGTGTGACAATTACTGTCCTCATAAAATAATATATGGATAAACTTTCAGTTTCAATTGCCAACTTGAAATTAAATCTTGAAATAACTCTTGTTATTGGACCACTGTATTTCTCCTGCAGCAAGTGTGATCCTTGACTTTTTCAAACGAACGTGATGCATTTGCTTCCCATCTGTCAGTATAAGGAATGCTACAGAGACTGACTAAATCCTTTATGTAATTAACACCAAGTACTTCCATCAATCTCACCAAACATCTGCCACACAGGTGGCTCAAAAGGCTCTTGTTCCATTTGGTGACACACAGGGCTGGGATGGAACATGCAGGTAATCAACATCTAACACATTTATCTCCTCTGTTAATCCACAAACAAATAAATCCGCCTTTGTGAGTCTGCCACTCTCAGTTTGCACACGTCCTTTGCCCCTGAGTTTCTGTCATCTTGTCATCATGTTTTCCACTGACGCCGACATCTATGCCTGGAAATGGTTAGCCGTGTGACCTTTTGCCCTCAAGTCAACAGGAAGGCATTAAAGAAAGGGAGATGGAAAGCTCAGTGTGTGTGTGTGTGGGGGGGAAAATAACGCTCCCAGTAATTAAAATCATACACGTAGGCTGTCGCACTAAACACACATCAACTCGTCTACAAAAGCACTGTCCTGTATTTGCAGGTAAACAGGCTCACACACACATACACACTCTATGTTACATCTATGTCGCCCCAAGGACCTGTGGCAGAGTGACGCTTGCTGATTAGCAGCATGATTTAATTTATGGCTCTAGACAAAGTGCTGTAAAAAGTGATATATGACCTGTGTGGCAGTCTTTACGGGTTTCACGACAATTACTGGAGTGAGGCCAGGCACTGCACATTTGTCAGTGATCTTCAGAGTAAGGCGTTGGGCAATAAAAAATGTCTAATACCTGCATTTATGTACAGCAGCACAAAATAACTTCTGTCAATGTTTAGTACAACATCCATATTCCCAGCGCCCAGTTTGTCCATCCATCACCGAGTTTACTGCCTCCAGAGCAACACTACTGTGTAATCACCATGGGAACGATAAGAACAGATACGAAGATGCCCCTGTTTCCATTCCCCACATATTCCCCAAGAGCATATTTCATACCCTATCCAATCATATTCTACCTGATCCAGACAACCAGCCCCCAGCAGCTCCTCAACAGTTTCTCAGTTCTTATGCTTCTCACCTTCTTTACTGACTAAAACAAAGGAAACACAGACTAAACCAGTCATGCCACCAAATTCAGTTATGAAGGGAGATGGTAGATGTGCAACATTATCTCAAAAATGATGGCTCCTTTCTCTTTTTTACATGCCGACTAATTACAAAAAGTGGATTATTGTGTTATTGCTCATACAATTAGACCCTTTCAAATGACTATAATTGGCTACACTAAGGGTTAGGGGTAGTTCTCAAGGGAAACAATATATCTTTGTTTTTCCGTTTTATGCGCATACAGAGATAGATATGTGTGTCTCTCTCCTTTTACTCTAAGTGCTCGAGTGTGTGTGTTTGTGTTGGCTGCCATTTTGTTTGCTTTCCCCTATCAGTTTCCGATGCCTTGTCTCTGTCTCTGCATCAAACAGTTTTCCGAATGCCACATCTTTCATGGATATGACGAATTGAAAAAGTCTAATTCGCAGGGCATTGACTAATTGTGAGACGTCGCTCGAGTGTGATTGATACAGCTCGTCATGGCGTCTCATGTTCCGCTCTGCTGCGCTGTCTGAACCCAAGATGGTATGCTCAGATTCAGAACTACATTAACGCCGTGTTGGTGTCCAGACCTGGTAGTTTACAACTAGCAATCCTTCTTCACAGTCAGCAAATTAACAGCTTGATGTGACTTACCCTTGTGCAACATAAATCTTGTAGAGCAAAACACCTTAATTGTGAAGATTACTTCAGCTCTTCTCTTGGTGCGACTGTTATCGCTCCTTACAGGAGATGGCAGTAACCAAACTGTAGTGGCATGAATTAAGTGAATGGTCCTCTGGAAGAAATAGCTGATTTGCATTTGGCTGCAGTTGAAATGGCACATGTAAAGGAATATCTAATGCAGTGAGAATTCCAGCAGCCATTTTGGGGCTCAGAGAAAGAACATTTCTGTAACTGATGCCTCCTCTGTCGGCCTCGTCTGTTGAAAGCCTTTCAGTATGGAGGTTTCAACACATCACTACTTTGACAATAAGATGGCACTACCCATGCAACAAGCCTGAATAATAACAACAGTGATGCAACATTACTCAACAGGACTGGATGTCTCTACAGCTGGAGCTCTGTACACAGGAGCTAGCATTATGCGCTGGCGCAACAACCCAGTGGCCCGCTCCAAAGAAAGAATGCCATGCATTATTGACCTGAGAAGTCCAAGATCCCATGACTTATTCATCTGGTCCCACTGTAAGCCTTCACTTCTCCCCAACAGAGTGAAAGATAGAGGATTGTAACAGTGAAGGATAACAGTTTTTACCCCTTTGTGTTATGAGTGCACAGGAAAAAATACAGTTTAAGCTAAGCTAAGCTAACTGGCACCTGACATTAGCTCCATCTTTAGTGTACAGGTAAAAGAGTGGTATCAAATATTCCTCCAACTCTCAACAACAAGGTGAAGCCTAGTTCCCAAAACACTGGAGAAGTGCTTCAGAAGGATGAGGAAAAAATATCTGCATGTGCCAATATATAGGCACTCAAAGACAGATTTAAGGGAGGAAGGGGAAATGGAGTCGAAGTAAGAACTATGTAGTAAAGTATTTTAACTGCTTTTTTAGCATGTTTGCAATCTTTAGTCAGACTTGCAGTCTGCTGGTTTGTGAAATCTTAGCATGTTATCTTAGCATAATATACAATAATAAACGTTTTGAGATAAAAATGTTTACACTTCCTAATGAACAGCATTTTAGCAGTTTAATTTAAGTGAAATGCACCAAATTCCTGCTTCACAAACATTTGTGTTTTTGGGCTGTTGTCAAATTCAATTTAGGAAAAGATCATATGGGCCGAATTATTTAAATAAGAATGATTATGTATAGCAACATACTAATTCTACATACTAATACTAAACACTTGCTTCTAATGTTCTAATGTTTTGCACGCAATTATTAAATTCCCTTTTGTGTGACCCTCAGTCATCACTGTAACAGCTATAACCACTGGGTAGGTGAATGTGTATGTTCTCTATGTGGAGAAATACAAACATTCAAACATAATGTGTATCATAGTACCCTACGAGGCATGTTATACAACTCATAAATAAATTCGACAAGACATATTCTATCCTTGCCCACGGCAGTTCGCTAAGCTATGTGTCTAATCAATCAGTTTTTTGTTTTTTTTAGTTTCTCCTCATTACTTGGGTGATTGGTTCTGGGTTTCCTGAGCTGTTCACTGCTTACTGGAAGTGTCAGAGGCCACATTACAGACCTCCATGCTGATGTGAGGTTACGCACTTGGTATTCCTGTCACACACCTACTCTCATAAACTCTGTTCTTCTAGTGTGACTACTCACTCTAAACCTTTTTAAGCCTGGGGGGCAGACACACAATGTTAATTTAAAAACTGCAGCACTGATTATAGTATTTGCTGCCTCTTGAAGGTAATGTTGCATCTCCACTTGCTAATAGAAACAAGATATGTGAAGACGGGGACACTTGGTGATTTAAGGCTGTCTGCTCTTTTATCACCCAGCTAGGTGCTCAAAACAAATGGTGAGCAGAGCAGAGGGACAACAGAAGAACATATCAGTGGCGTAGACTGAGGCGTCTATTTTAAGCAGTGGAATGGTATGGACTGAGAAAGTGCAGCTCCACAGGCCACCTCTGTGGTCGCCATAAGAAAAAAGCACTTTTGGGTTCATCATTCAGCCGCACAGCCGCATTTAAAAGATGAAGTTTTGGCTGCCAGACTGCCGTGGAGATGTGGCATTTGACAAGTAAAACATGACAGGCATTGGTGCTCATGGGCTTATGTTGGCAGCAAAGCTGAAAAGAGAGAGAGAGAGAAAAAAGAAAAAAGCAGGATGATTCAGATACAGAGGGGGAGTTTAGGTGGTTGGCGGTGTAGATGTACATATGACCAACAATCAACCGAGCAATTTTGTACAGCCTTCTGCCGCCTGTTTTGAATTACAAGCGCAACCTCTCTCATTTTACGACGTAATAAACATCGGGCCAGCGAGATGTGAAGGCTCGCCGAGTGAAAAATGCAGCAGATGTTCTTTTTATATCTGCATGTTTGATGGAATTTGAGGGAAGCTCGAGCAAGCAGCAGAGAGCGAAGGCAACATTCCTGATGTTGCAGTGATACTGCAGCAGACCATAAATCTCTAATCCTCTGGAAAACATATGAGTGGATTTCAATACTCCTCAATACTCATTCAGTCCTCGCTTACAAACATATGTTTGTATATTTAAGTATTACAGCAAAGAATAGCAGCACATTTCTACGCTGAGAACTCAAAACTTCCCAGAGGTTTATTTCACAGCTTAAAATGTAAAATGATTCATTACTTATTGACCCATGGTCACCAGCCGCATCAGTATCATGGAACTCTTGAAAAGTGTTAAAAACTAAGACATTCAAAAGCAATTAGGTGCACCAGAAATAACTGCTGACAGAACATGCTAATCATGATAATATCAAATTTAACCTCTATGCCTTTCTTAACTTCCTTATAGAATGACAAAATAATTAACATCATAATTAAAGAGATTTAAAGGAATTCGCTAATTAAATTTAACATATATATATAACTTAAATACAACTGATACCTCAAAAATGCAAATGAGAGTCCAGATAGGACTTTTTGGTTTCATTTTCTGGCACAGAAGATGAAATAACTACACTTAATCTCTTGCAGAGAACGAAAAGGGAAGTCATTAAAATACTTCCATGTTTGAATGTCTGCAGTAAATGCTGCAGTGGGCAATGCTGACCTCCAGGCCCGGTCAGCCTGTCAGTAATCAATATACTGACTTATATTTGTTGTAGATTAATATTTATGTCACAAAACTGTCGGGTTTAGCGTAGTGACTGGAAAGCTACATTTCAGCACACCATGCAAGCCCTATAACGTATGCAGTGATCATTCTGCAGTGCAGTAATAGTGCATGTGTTCTGTTTACATGTGTTAAAACAACAGAAACAGTTAATCAAACATCCTGGTGAATACTAAGTATCCTATACATACTGTAGCAGGCTGTTTATGGAAAAGCATTGCAGAGGCCAATCTGCACCACCAAGCCGGGTCAGCTGCACTGCAGCATCGTAAATTACACATCCCAACTGACAGACCAACAGCAACAACATCACCAAAAAACCGGCATATAATACTCCGCTGATAGCAGGCGCTGCACTCCACGTTGCGCCGTGTGTGCACAAGACTGATACGACCGTATTGTCCCTGCATCTGAGCACACAGTGCTCTGTAATGTAGAGCACAGAGGGCGTATTCATGTTGACCCGAGCAGATTAATTGCTGACTTTATGCCTCACTGAGGTAAAAATAGGATTTCTATACATGCTTTTATTCTAGTAGTGGAAGCTTTAGTGTGGACGGTTTACATTACAACAACACTGCTAAAGCCCTGGATAACGCTGGGCGTGAAAATGATATGTTTGAAGCTGCAGATCAGTGTGAAACTGAAGTAGTTTGCATTATATCCTGCACACACACAAACAAGTGACTGCACTCTAAAGATCAGCTAACCATAGTAAAATTTGACACCCAATACGTACATATACCTGTACGCACTGCTAAACTTACTTCAGAGTTACACCTAAAATATATCTTACTGGCAGCAACTATCTCTATATGAGATACCCAGTATATGTCTTTTTCTCACTGGGAGAGCATGCACACTATTTCTTCAAATGTTTCAGCATGAAAGTCGTTCGCTTTGGCAATTTCTCTTGCTCATGTTGCCATCTTTGTCTCTCAATCCCCTCTCTCATTCCATCTCTTTATAAGTACTTTCACTTTCTCTCTCCAAATTCCTTTCATATGAAAATCCAACCCAGTGAGATCACGATGACAGTGCCTGTCAGAACAGTGGATCTGTCAAACACATAACTGTTTCATCAATGTGATTTTAAAACAATAGAAGCATGGAGGATTTTTTTTCACTATTATTATTTTCAGTCCCTGAAAAACTTCAAAATAACAGCATCCCTTGGGAGATAATATTAACTCTTTGTAGCTGTTGTCTCACTGTGAGAAGGTGCAATTGAGGTAAGATAAATAAAACTAAATTTAGAAAAGTCATGCTTCAGTGAGTGCAGAAAGGAGTCTTGACAAGTATTCAGCAGCCAGTTTCTATTTATATCCACAGCAAATACAGGGGCCGTGTCGCAAAGAGAAAATATGATCTCAAATCCTTGCTGAGAAAAAGAATTCCTTGCTGCATTCTCACTCTGTGCACCACCAAAGACCAGAGGCCCCAGGAGGAGCGGCCATTTTGTTTCTCTGTTTTTGTTTACATGCAGAACGTCTCTGAGAAAGTAAGAGGTTGTCCCGTGAGGGCTGACTGGACACAATAAAAAGCTCAATGCTGCCTTTCTACCTGACTGCAGAACTGGCTATTAATTCTGATGCATCTGACGCCTTCCTGTTTGTATTCTAATTACTTCAGACTGATGTTGCTTTTCTTCTTCTTTTCTTCTTCTTTTCCAAATCATTTCTCCAATGTTTTGGAATGAGGCTTCACTTTCTTGCTGAGAGTTAGAGGAATAGTTTGATACCACACTCTGTACACTAAATATGAAGCCATGGTCAACAGCCAGCTAGCTTAGCTTAGTTTAGCTTAGCTTAGCTTAGCTTTGCTCAGCGTATCTTAGCCTAAACTGTAAACAGGACAAAACTGCTGAGGCTGACTGTGCCTGAATATAACAAAACCAAGCACCAGGGTAGTTCACTAATAAACACGCTACATAATCTGTACAAAAGCTGAAGTTGCCAATAAGAGTTTGCCTTTTGTGCAGGTTAATAAACAGGACATACAGCATTCTATCATTGTCAGTTTTGGGCTCTTTTGGTTTTGGTCTTTATTGTAAGCCATGCTAAACTGGTGACTGATAAACACATCTTAACTTGTAAATGCACAGACATAGAGTGCCATCCACCAACTCATGTAACTCACAAAAATGGAGCAAACTCATGTAGTAGTGATGTTATATCACCTATAGCTTACATTCTGGGGCCTAATGCATTCCTCCACATAAAAAACAAACAAATCTAAATAAGATAGAGATAGAGAATAATAACACATTTGGCCACCACAGGGTATCATTTGGCTAATCTCAGCGTTGCTAATGCGACAGCTCTCCTGAATCAACGAGGATTTTACAGGAGCTAAAACCTGTACTGCACTGTGACAGTGAGAAACCGCCGCAACAGGCTTTGCGGTTCACACTCCCAATACACAGCACTTTACTGAAGAGGGAGCAGGCGGTGGTCTAGTTCTTTGCTCAAGGGGACTTTAAAAATACCCATGGGCAAAGAATTGCAGATGATGCTTCTGTAACACAACCTCGAGCAGATAGAGTCATTTTCTATCTGCATATTTCAGGGGCTAAACTGCTTTTATGACGCTGAACCTGACCTTGCTCGGTTGACGGTCATTGTGTATAACAAAACATGATGTTTACTCCCAAATGAAACATTAGCTTGTGATAAGAGCAAGACTTTTTCTTGCCAACATCAGCTAGTGTGTGAGAAGAAATTAAACATGAGGAGGAGGTGGCTTGCAAATACCATTTTGCCTTGAAAATCTGATCATATGTTCATATGATAAACAAAGAAATGCTACATATCCATCAGAACGGTTGTAGAGGGTCTAATTAGTCTAATTTCTTTGTGCAACTCCGTATATTAATGCATACAGTTACACTTCCATGGGCTGATGAGGTGAACAGTGTGGCCTGTTAAGGACCTTTTAAATTTGATCGATCGCTGGAAGCTTTAGGTTGAAAGCTCGGCCTAGGAAGACTGGGGAGCAAAGGAGCTGCAAGACAGAGAAACAAATAAGATCTGTACCTGCACCAAAACACGCAATGCGCAGCCAGCCGGCTCAGTATTCACCAGCATCCATCAGCTCCAAATGTGCAATACAGGCAGGCGTAAAAGTGCCTCTGAGATGAACAATGGCCAGGGTGTTTCTAAGAAACAATCAGCGGGTGGTGATGGTGTTGTGAGTCACCATTTATCCAGTAAGCAGCCCCTTCACAATGTGTGCAGTATAGGCCTCACATCCCCTCCCACCACCAGCACCTCCACCCCCTCCCTGTTTCTGTCTCTCTCCTTCTCTGCAGTCCAAACAGTGCAAGCCGCATAATGTGATATGGTATAGCGGTCATGGCAACCAGGGCATCCTTAGGGACCGTACTACATTGTAGGCTATACTCTGCCACTATCATGAACACACAGCTGACGCTGTTCAAAGCCTGTAGGCTCTACCTTTAGCATTGTTTCTGTCACTCATATTTTACGGTCATTGTGATCCATTTATAAGGGAACGTGACTTTTGCTTATCCTCATGTCACATTGCTCATTGCCAAAGATTTCCAGTGATTCGTCCAGTCAGTCACCCCTCAAGTGACAGCATCTGTCAGTGACCATCAGCCAGCCACCTACGCAGCATGTGGCAAAGTAAAGTTGTTGATCTGCGTCAGAGATCAGCACCACTTCAACATCTAAAGGGCTGCATCATCAAACCTTAGTATAACCAACAATATAGTGCTATTTGTGCATCACCTGGGAGGCTCAGGTGCTTCTCACAGCAGGGATGGTATTGTGCAGCCACCACAAAAACCACAGCTCAGCTATTGTTTCCACCACATACACAACACCTGCAGATGTCTAGCATAATATTTTAATGTATATTGTGAACCGGAGGGTTATTACGCATAATAAAAATGACTCACATACGCATGGATTGACTCTACAGCTCCTTCATGCTTTTGAAATACAGCTAGGTCAGATCTGGAAGAGAAGTCACACTCTCAACCACGGCGCAGCCTAATGTCCTGCGTCAGAAACGCAACGAACTGGTGCAAACTTGCGCCCGTGGAGTGCCAGGGTAACATATCAGCACGCAGCCATCGTGCGCCATGCGTGATTGACAGACGGCGCGTGCGGGGCTCATTGACAGTTTTGTGCGTCGCCACGGAGACGTCTAGATGGATGGACGGGGTTCTGCGGGGGAGGGGGGCGTCATAGTGCGGGTTTCACCGCGGTTCTCCCCGACGCTGTTCTCTCTCATTCTCCCCTGCGACCCCCCCTTCTCCCCCCTCCCTCCGCCCACCTCTAGAGCACCAGCATATCCCCATGTTCTCTTCATGCCTCGGTCACGGATTTGACGAGTGATGCAAAGAAACTGCGTAAAAGAAACACAAAGGAGCGTCGCATTCATGAAGATGGATCATACCTCTCCCCTGCTCCCCCCTCCTGTTTATATCGGCTACCCTCCTCCCACCGACTTCACCATGGCGCAGTTTACTATTACATGACATTCTCAGCCGGACCACATGCACCGCAATCACCCCGACTCCTCTTTTCAAACCAGCGGGGATGCTGCTTTCGCCTTTTCTGGCTGGCATGAGTGCGACAGATTGATTCATGCTTCATCATGTCGCTGCGACATCAGCAGTCTACTGCTGCCTTTGGCAGATTTGAGGTGGCAGATGAGGCTCTCAGTCAGCCACGACACTGATTGGGAAGAAAACAAACCTTATCCAAAATGGCTGGGAGAAACGCTCGGCTCCGAAACAAACCCACACCCCCTTTACAGCGCGCTCTTTGGACGCAAAAATCGACCCGCTGAGGCGTTTAATTCACCTCTTTGGTGTGTGTTCCTTCTCCGGCGCTGTCCAAGGTGCTGAAACGTTGAAAACGCCCACAGTGAATATACGCATTATAGCGCACCGCATCCATCCACTGAGCCATCCACTGCGCGCTTCAGATTTATCACACAGGAGGTCACGCATTGCCTTCATCCCCTCGTCCTTTGCTTTCCTCAACATTTTCTTCCCAGTAGTCATGCTGCAAGCTTTGCTCCCAAACAACCAAAAGCACGTAATGTGCTTTTATCATTCAGGCTGAAAACCGATGCCCGCCGCTCGCGTTTCACAAATACCAAACATCTGCCACTTTAACGCATGAAAAGCAAGCAGTTTAAGGAATTTGACCTACAAATTGTAGGAATAAAATCTTGTAGAAAATGTCTCCGGTCTTACCTGTGCCTGTGTTCGGTGTCCCGCAGTCAGTATGGGAGGAAATGTCGGCGTATATCAACAGCTATACGATACCAGCCCCTCTCTCTCTCTGTGACTGGGATGCTGCAAAGGCACTGCGCGCCGGCTGGTTCCTCCTCACTTCTTCTTCAATGGGGGGAAAGCAGTGCAGCTCTAGTCAAAGATGGCGGACACTTTTTGACGTCAGCAGCAGCTTTTAATAGATATCTGTCAGCGAGATGGAGAGAGAGGGGTAGAGAGAGAGAGAGAGAGAGGTAGAAATATACAGGGAGGGACTTCAAAAAACCCTTTGTTACAAGGCAGCTGCGAGGAGAGAAAGTGGGTATGTCAGATGTTTTCAAACGATGCAATGGTATGTTTCATGTCCCACCAACATGCATGCTAGATAGGGAGCCAGCACATCAGCTCCTGATACATGACTGCAGGCCTTAATGTTTGCATAGACGAGCTGGAACTTTTGCAACCTCACTATAGCAGCAGAATGAAATATTGCATCATGTTCTAGTGAAACACTGTCACACTGTGGATCTAAATGTGATCCCCGTTATAGTTTTACTTACTATGGCTATCTGATCTGTCACACGTTTCCCACTAGTGCGGATACTCATGCTTCACTGGCTGCTCTCAGGTTAAGCTCTCAGGTAAGACTAAAGATGATATTGCACTTACATGGTGCATACTCCTAAATGAAACTGCCTTTAATCAAATGACTACACGAAACCCGACGTCTGCCGGTGAACAGAGACAAAGGGGAGCGAGGGGTAAATAGAGGCCTGTTAGCTCATCCATGCTCCACGGACCAACAGCAGATTCCTTAATCATAGTAGTAACATTGGAGCTAAGTTGTGTCTTGCCTCTGCAACTAAGAACATAACTTGAAGAAAATGAATCACACATTAAACAGCACACACGTTAGAGGTGATCATATTCCCCTCCTGATGACATTGAGGACGTTATTTTAGGCCTGTACACGCAGCTGTGAGTGGTACTTTCCTGTATCATCACCAGGAAAGGACATCTGAATTTTGCTGTAAGACCGGGATGTTTTTAAGATATGTGAGGGCGTGTGCAGATTCTTCTTACACCCAGTGCCTACAACACATCAAATTGTTTCAGCAAGGTACAGTGTCCAGCTGTTTATAATGTTATCCAAAATAAAGGCATACATTTGGGACCAATGGGCTCCAAACCAAAGAGTCACAGACAATATTGAGAAGGCAGTATTCACAGCCACAATAATACATTAGTCTTTACATAGGATTTGTTGACAACAGTGCAAATATACAGCATCACCAGCCTGCTCCTTCAAGGCTTTTCTTGCTGTTTGGTTTAGATTTTTGTGTAGCTCAGCATTGTAAACATTTTTTTCTCATGCACGTCCCACACATCAGTCCCTGCACATCAGCAAAACATGGAATTTACCACAATTTATCCGTCAGGTATTCAGAAGAAAACCCGGCTTTGAATGAGTTTGCCATGCGCCTCACTCAGTCTTTTTTTTTTTTTTCTGCAACCATGATCAGAACAGCAGCAACCATTTACACAGAAACATGTAGAGAATACACAATATCAGATGTGTGCAGCAGCTTAAAGATGTTTTTATGACTAAAGATTCGTATTTTTGATCTGCTGCAGAGAAACATCAACAAAGAGAGCCATTCGGGTTTTCGCAGGCCTGAACCGTCTGTGGACTCAGCAACGTGGGAATGTCCCCCTCTCTCACTCTCTCTTCTCCTCCAGCCGCTGCCTCAGCTTGGCACTGTAACAAATGTGTCTTCAATTGCTCTGAAGCGAACCTGTCTCCTAAATTAATGATAATGATAACTCTGCATGAAAAATCCATTTGGAGAGGAGAGCCAGAGGAGAAGAGGGGAGAGGAGGGAGTGTGCAGAGGCTCCGCGTATGTCTGTTGAGAAGACTATACTGTGTTCTTCCATTGTTTGTGTGTGTGTGTGTGTGTGTGGAGAGAGTGAGGAGAATGAATCCACAGGTCCCTTGTTAATTCAGACTCGTCTAAAACGATATTATGGGAGTATAACAAACCAAATTAGGGATTCATGGAAGATTGTGGTTGCGGTTGAAGAGATGCAACAGAAAGGGCAGGCTAGAGCACGTGCTTTCAAACTAAAGGTGCTAAATGTAGTCAGATCTAAGGGTTCCATAACACATCATCTATATTTAACATGGTTTCATTAATAGTATAATTGCCCTGCTTAGACAAAGTATTATGAGCTAACTATCTTGGTCATGGCAGACCTTATACATTTAATACTGTAATTTAGTGCCAAACTCTTCTCATAACTGTTCACAATCTGAGCCCCATGAATCCTATCATTGTCATCTTGGAATATGCCCGTGTCATCAGGGAAGAAAAAAATCCAGTGATAGAATAACCTGGTCATTCAGTATATTCAGGTAGTCAGCTGACCTCATTCTTTGGACACATAATGTTGCTGAACCTAGACCTGAGCAACTGCAGCAACCCCAGATCATAGCGCTGCCCCCACAGGCTGGTACAGTAGACACTAGACATGATGGGTGCATCACTTCATCTGCCTCTCTTCTTACCCTGATGCCCCCATCACTCTGGAACAGGGTACATGTGGACTCATCAGACCACATGACCTTCCTCCATTGCTCCAGAGTCCAATCTTTATGTTCCCTAACAAACTGAAGCCTTTTTTTCCAGTTAGCCTCATTGATTATTGGTTTTCTTAAGGCTACAAGGCTGTTCAGTCCCAATTCCTTGAGTTCCCTTCACATTGTACGTGTGGAAATGCTCGGACTTTCATTATTAAACATAGCCCTGAGTTCTGCTGTTGTTTGTCTTCGATATGATTTCACCAATGTAAGTGATCGCTGATCACCATCAATCAGGATTTTTTCTGACCACATTTCTTCCTGAAAGATGATAGCTCCCTACTATCCTTCCAGTTTTTAACAATGCGTTGGACAGTTCTTAACACAGTTTTAGTAGTTTCTTCAAGCGCCTTAGATGTTTTCTCTGCTTAATGCATGCCAATGATTTGACCCTTCTCAAACAGACTAACATTGCAGCTGTTCAATTCTTCTTTAAAGAAACCGTTTTAAGGATATCAATGCTTTAGACAGAAGTTGAATGAAGAATAACAAACAGAGCTGTAACATTACTTATTTTTCTGCTCAGTTTTGTAAAAAGCCCCAGACATTCAGACAACACTCACTTTATATAAGCCTTCCTCGTTAACAAGACTGATTTACAGGACTTTGGAGGAAGCCTTCGTAGATGGTGGTTGAAGCTACTCTTCAAAGCTAGTTTCTTGTTTGATGGCAGCGACATCATAAATTGAGAGCACCATTTCTTTCTGATGTTCTGTATGAATGATAGTGGATTACTGGGACAAGTTATGGTACTGAGCCTTCATTAGCATACCTATTCTTTGTGATGAGTTCAAATGTCCGCTGAGAAAAAGTGATCTAGTTTACACATTGTGGGGTTAATAGCATGACACCGCGAGGCTGCAGTCATGCTAACGGCTCTGGGAGTGGGGCTTTGAGCAAAATGCTAATATCAGCATGCCATCATAATTTAGAAAGTTAGCACACTAACACTGGGTGGCACTGAATAAAAAAAGTGAATAAACAGATGGGGACTTCATTTGTTTTGCAACTGTCTGGTCATAAGTGAGATAATGGGCTGCCATGAGTATGGTGCTAAAGGTGAAAACTTGGACCTGTGGAGACATGGGGTTAGGTGGGAGTTGCATGCTTAGCTCTATTTCTAATCCAGCCTCAGATCTAATTCAACATTTCACCTGTAATGGGTTAAAATGTGCAAAGGACGTTCCTAGTCCCTAGTAATCATGTGTGTTAAAGCCCTTGTATTGTTTTTCAGTCTTTCAACTGTATTTTTACAAAACCTAATCTAGATATATTCATGCTACAGTCAGTTAAGCCCAGTATAGCACGAATGTATGAAAGAACATGTCTTATATAAGCCTTCAAATGACTCAACAAATTCATCCAAAAACTCTAAGTGTTCTTTCTCCCAGAGATTTGGAAGACAATATTATTCAGGTGAATCCAATTTGATATGCTACTCCAGTAATACTATGAGGATTGTAGATTTAACATTAACATTTTTTTTTTTGTGTGTCAGCTGTCTGAACTATGCTTTATCAGCTTATTTCCAGAAACACCCCTCTGGCACTTGTGCTGCTTATCTTTCACATTTGATTCTCTACAGAGCAGCCCCAGATAAAAGCATCTGATGAAATTGTAAAGCTGCAGGTTCTCACTTCTCTAACTTGTTGTTTTGGGATTGAGGTGGTCACTGGCATTTAGCATTTGAATATAATGTGATGCCTTACGGTGGTCAGCTGCTGAAAAAGACTAGATAGGAACTAAACAGTGTCAGTCAGTCAGTCAGTCATTTTCGATACCCGTTTAGTCCTGTTAGGGGTCACGGGGACTAAACAGTGTGTCTGAGAGAATTAAATATGTACCGACTAATTCTTCCTTCACTTGTGTTTGTCTTTTCATCCATTGCTGTATTTTCACTATTTGCTGAGAAGAGAACCTTCCAGGAGAGGCTTTTGAAGCCAAAGAGGTGCATGTATGTGAGAGAGGTGTCTGGGGATGTCAGGGGATGAAAAGCTTGGCTTTAGCGGCGCTTCGTCGTGCGGTCAAAGAGCAAAACACAGCAAGTGGAGGAGAAGATTAGCCGCAGCATTATCAACCCTGTAGCAGACAAGCTTGCGCACTCTGATCTCTCTCCGCCACTGACTGATTTCATTCTTAATTAAACTTCACAGGAAAGGTGGGAGGCTGGGGGAACTGAGGAGAGGAGGATAGGATGGGGGTGTGCTGTGAAAAGTGACGAGGCGAAAAAAAAAGAAAAGAATAGGCTAAAAACAGACAAAGAGGTGTGAAAGATCCACAAAGGACAAAATCAACTGAGACAGATGTATGACATTAAGGACGAGAGGAGGAGGAAATGGAACACAGTTCATCGGGTGTGCAGAGGGGGGGCTGTATGTACGTATATACTGTATGTGTGTATGAAGATAGAGGGCAGCATGAGAGATGGAGGCAGTCGGCCAGACCGAGCCGCTCATTGTGGGGGAGGGCGATGCAGCAGCAGCCTTGCTGTGACTCAGCACTAAAATCTGCCCCCCTCTCTCTCTCTCTGCTCTCCCTCAAATATCAGTCCTTAGTCATCGAACCAAGCACGCTGTTAGAACCTCCTTTTCATCAGTCTTTGGGGAGCTTGTCACGACAGTGCATTTCATATGATTTGGCTGGCGTGTTGAAATGTTAAATCTGATTAAGGCGGAAATATTTCTCTGAGTGCAATCAACCATTTATAAAGAAGCAGTGGGTGCATTTAATGTATCTTTGTTCCTGTGTTTGCTCTATTTATTTGTTCACTGTTGTAGAGCGCCACTTAGTTGCTCTTTTGAGGTGCATAGCATCTTAATTTAGGCTTCTGTAAAAAACAATAAAATAATAACTTAGAATTAATTCCACTTACATTTTAAAAATATGCCTCGTAGAATTTACAGAAGTAAACCTCACAGGACTGACAGCATTTGTATATACAGTGCAGCAGAAGTACATTAGGGGATGTGAAGATTCTTCCCCACTGTTAAAACCTCATTCACAAAAATCTTTGTAGATAATGTGTATATGAACATTATTAAATACAATCAAAATGTGAAAAAATGACTGCAGGATTGTATCAAAAGTGAAACTACTCATAAAGAAAAGAAGAATGTGAAACCACCTACAGGTATATGAATAAATCATGAGGGGATTGTTATTACCTGTGCATCGATATGTGAGGAGAAGTGAACAGAATTTTGAACACAAGGGGCTTTTTGAACGCTGGTAATGGTTCTCCACCGGCCCATGTTGTTTGCATACTCATCAACAATCGGTGCTAGGAAAATTATAGTGTGTCAACAAAGAAAAGGATGGATAACTGCCAGCAATCGTTACTTTGGATATGAGGTAGTTAAAAAAGAAGTTGTGTAAGGAAGGAAATGCACTCAACACATTTGTTAAGGATGGACGCCGGGTGGTTTGGCTTTGACACACTGTTAGTAAAATGAATGTAAGAAAAAAAGACTAAGGAAAATATATTAAGCACCATTGTACCATGATGTTAAGTACTTGCATAAACAATTGTATTTAAAGTGCTGACTGCAGTGTTGTAATCTTAGATTTTAGGTGTGAAACACAGGAAAAGATGAATATTTCCTCCTCAGCTTTAGGAGAGTAGAGGTTTGACATTGTATAGGACTGAAGTACAAAAATCAGAAGTGTATTTAAGTACAGAAAGTTATACCCCTGATTATTGGTGTGCATTTGAACTGTGCATTGTTTTATACTATAATCATTCCTGGCTTCCTCTCTGCCTCCCCCCAGTTATAATTCTATGTTTCAATTCTCGCTGCGTTCACCCGCAGGCCTGTTGTGTTGTTTTGTCTTTACAGAAGCGGTGAAGTGTGAGCAAATGCACGTCAACAAAGACGTGCATGACAAATAACTCTCGGCCTCATCCAGCCCACTGGGGAGAGTGATATTCAATCTGATAATTGAGGTATTGATAGATCGGGAGTGAGTGGCGACATTGATAAGTGTGGGACTGAAGGTCTTGTATCCGATGGTGAGGATGGTTGTCAGGGGGAGAATCGATCTGGATCGACCTGCTGCTCTACACCTCACTGGCCTCCTTTTTCTTGTCTTTCCTATCCTTGGCTTTTCTATTTTTTTCCTGCGCTTGCTCCAGTGCTCCCCTACTTTCCCTTTCTGTTTTCATCGCCTCTTTGATTAAATTTGCAGCCCTCCCCTTTTCTATCCAGGTTTTCTTTCTAGTGTAGCATGAAGCAATAGAAGAGGTTTACAGACATTGGGTGGTTTGTAGTATTAGAAACACTGTGTGTAAGCAGCTAGGTTCAAGACAACAGACTAGAACTGGACAGAGCAGAAAAACACAAGCAGCATAAGGTTATATAAGCTATCGAGTGTTCCAATCTAACAAAACAAAACAGAGTGGGTAGTGGCACATAAAAGATCACAAGGTAACGTAACATAACATTATGTGAGTCAAGGTAATGTAACAACAGAGCAGACAGCAGAGGAGGACGAGTCAACAAAAACACAAGTGTCTAGTGTGCACTGGCCCAGAATCTAACATCCCTCCTGGCTAGCTCACAGGAAGTGGCACATTACTGCCTACTGAGCTCAGAATGTGCGTACTCTCAGTCTCCCATATGTGCATATGTGCATGTATAGAACTGCACAAAAGTGTGTGTGTGAATGTATGAACAGCTGACGTTGCCCTGCTGCATGACTTGGGTTGAAATGCCCAGCGAGAAGAGAAACCCAATAAGCTCAGTAGCAGGATAAGGGAAATGAGACAATTTTGCTTTTGTGGCAACTAGAGACCAATGTTAAAAATAACCTGATTCATATTTTTGTATCTCTCTAAGAGGGGCTCTGTTCGGCAAGAAATTCCAACTTGACAAATGAAAATACATCACCATGGTGGTCTAGCCTCTGTGACGTAATGCGCCTCACACAGCTTGAGTGCATATAACTACAAACAGTGGGAAATAAGAATAAAAGAGACCAATGCTATATCACAGATTCTAGAGTTGACAAATTACAACGGACTATGTAAACAAATGGATTAAATCCACTGTGTACAATTTTAGAAGCCCTGACATACGCACCGCCTAAATAGCTAAAGCAAGAAAGCCTCTGGGGCAGACCCATGGAGGGATACTGAAGGAATAAGGGATGCATGAAACAACACAAAACTGTGTCAGCATTCATCTGTAATGTTTTTTTCTATGTTCTAGCAGTGCAGCATTATACACCGATCAGGCATAGTATTATGACCTCTATATCATCACCTTCTTAATGTTGTGTAGGTCTCTCTTGTGCCTCCAAAACAGTTGTGACTCATCAGAGAATGGACATGGGCCTTCTGAGGGTGTCCTTTGGTGTCTGCTCCTAGAGAGCAGTTTTGAAGCATACTTGGTCATTGTCGTTTCAGCATTGCCTGACTACCTCTAACTCCTGGCTGGAGAGAAAGGAGAGCTCAGGTGGGCGAGTTTAGTACAAAACTAACCCGAACAAATGTCATAAATGAAAAAATACATCAAAACTGTTCATTGAACTAGACTGTATGTAAAGTTTTGCTAATATTTCTGAGGCAAACATCATCGCATATAGCTGCCTTTCCTTCCCTCAACATTTCCTCCTTCCCATGTCCCCATCTCACCCCCCTCGCCCCCCTCCTCCTCTCTCTCCTCACCATGCAATAACAACCCCATACCAGCACTCCTCCTCTGCATCTCTCCCTTCCTCTTCATCAAGTAAAGCACCCCCGGGGTACGGATCAACACTCCTTTCCCTCAGCTCCCCTTCCCCTTTAATCTCACTCTCCTACCTCCACCCTTCTCCTTCTCTCTCTCTCTTGTCAATTCCCCTTTCAGTCTCCTCCCATCCCTCCATTTCTTCAATGCATGAGGCGTTTCCTGGTATGTGTGTGTAGGGTCATGAAAGTCATGGTCCCGGTTGACCAATCACATGTAATCTATTTTTGATACCATGCTCACACTCTTCACATCGTGTGTGTGTGTGTGTGTGTTTCCCCTTACGGATCATTCTCAGAGGTCTGCCTTTCTCTTGATGCTGGGCGTGTGTGAACTGGGTAATCACGCTGCGATGTGCATGCAAATGTTTTACCTCAGCAGATCGAAAGCTAGCTCCCAGTGTCTTGCACCTGCCTGTTGCTATGGAAACTGGGTATCCTCTCCGCGTCACCTGTGCCCATGTTTGGTCTGGTTTCCTGCTCCTTTCTATCAGCTTCCCTCTCGGTCTCTCTCTCTCGTGTCATAATTTACTGTCTGTCTCTATCCCCCTCTCTCTCGCTCTCTCTGTAGTACAAGGCAGGCTTGCTGAAAGAGAAACACAAACCGCAGCTCTTAAGCCTTTTAACCAAATAAATGATTTGTATTAGCACAGTTTCACGGTGTACACAAACAGACACAGCCGACCACATCACACCAGCACAGACAATATATAAATGTGTTTGAAACACAAGCATCATCGTGAGAATCAGTAGCTGTTGTCAGAATTAGCTAAATGTCCATCAACAGCTGTTTATGGTATGTGTTATATTATGATGTCTGTATCGCCTGTGTTCTGTCTCATTATTAGTATGTTTTGGATTTTTGGTAATTCACTTTTTATTATCCTGTTTTATTTTGAAAAGGTAGTGGGCCTTGTGTTTCAGTTAGTTGTACTTCCTGTCTTTGTCTTTTTTCACAGTACTGAAAAAAGAAGATCCACATCACTTTGAAAGCTACTTAATATAAATAATATAAATAAATAATATAAACTGCTACAGCCAGGAAACAGACATTCAAAGACAGGGGCTAGCCTGGATCTGCCTGAAGGGAATGTCAAATGTTTCCCATCTGTGCTGTATCAGTAAACGTAAAAACGGTCTGCATCTTAATTAAAGCCCTATTAGCAGGACAACATGCTTCGTGATGGTCTTCAGACATCAATACATCAGTGTTGAAAACTGAATATGGTGTTTGATTTGACAAGAGAGTGAAAACAGTTCTGTGAGACCGAGATCTGGTTAGGATTCAAGCACAAAACCAACTTTGTAATGGTTGACATGGTTGATTCCACCATTCACCCTGACATCCTGTCTTCCTTCTTCCACAGAAAACATTCTCCAACAGTAATGGTAAGGGTAACATCTATCTAATACTCAATATGCTCAATTGAGCCAGCATCAACACTAATACCCATCCATCAGACTGGATCATCCCAGCTGAAAGATTGCCACCCACCTACATTCACATTGTACTGCTACAGACTGCCTAGCAAACAAACTATAGAAGAAGTTTTGGGCAATTGTGCTAAGTTACTATTTGGCAGACGCTGATTCAGCTAATAAGGAAAAGTGTAGGTCTTGGCTAGTTGTGCAATGTCTGCACACTGCAAGATTCTGAGACAACTTCACCCAAGGTTGCCAGATTAGTTTTGGACACTGAGGCGCCAGGTATCAGGAGGCACGGGCCTGCCTGGAGGAAAAGGACGACAGTAAGAGACTGAGTCAAGCAAAGACAGACAGATGAGACTGCAGTTAGAATGACAGCAGGAAAGAGGGAGAGAGATGGGGTCTATCGGTGTGAGGTAAGTGGAGGAGGACAAAAAGCTTCCACTGCAGTGAAACAACCCTAGACTAGGCTGACCCTCCTCCCCTTTCCCCTCTCTTCTCCTCCTCATCGATTTAGCATTGCAGCTGCAGCATAACAAAACTCTTGCAAAGAGAATCTCCCCTGCGCTGGGCTCTGCAGTGGCTGCCAGGGTTTAGGAAAACACCCCTCTTTGTCTTCCACTGCTGTGTTCTGATATCCAATTCCTCATGCCCCAACCACAACCCCTTTGCCACCTCCATCTATCACCCCTCCTATACTATGGAAAACCAGCCTCTCCTCTTTGACAGCCCTTCGCCACTGTTTGATAGGTCCTGATCGAGCAATGACAAGCCATTTTTTTTGGAGGAAACCCCTTTACCCCCTCTCTGCTTACAGAATAAACACAATATCACTTCTGATCCAGGCAAATCTCCCCTCACCCTTCACTGTGACTGACTAAAAAAAACACAGCGTTCCTCTTTCTTGACCTACCACAACCCCAACACAGATCCTCATTTTTCAGTCAACTCACTCTCCTCATTCTCCTCTATTGTTCCCTTTGATTCCACTTCATAATCCACTTGCTTTTATGGAACAAGCATTCACCTATTTTGCCTCTTCACCACCCTGCAGAATAGTTCTCTTGCACGTGATAAAATCTGGAATATATTCAGCAATGGTTGGTGATCTGTTAATTGCTTTCTCTTGGCATCCTTTTCTCTTCTGGCTACAGCAAACTGAAGCTATGGATGCATCATTATCATGCAGAAAATACAGTGACAATGATAAGTGCGATGTGCAGAGCTTTAAGGGATATAATGCTAATGAGAAACATAATTATTAGTGACAAAAAACTCTTCCAACTCCTCATTAGTCCCAGTGATATTTTACATGATAAATGCATCATACATTGAACACGCTTTTCTCTCTGATCTCTTTAACTTTTATAATAAAATGCCAAAATCTCTCAAAAGATTTGAGCATGATCATTAAAATTACAGCACTACTACTACTACCGGTCATGTGCTGATGCATGATGGGCAACACAACTTCAAAAAGTAGTTCTGCCGTCTTGTCACCCTCACCTTTTAGATAATATTCATCTGTATTATTTATAGACCTATTGGAAAGCCCTGCTGACAATTCCTTATATAACATTCATATTTTATGACTGTGTTCCCCGGTTGAGGTTTGATTAAAATGCATCCCCCCACACACATCCCCCGGTTAGGAATCCAACCACTGCTGAGCAATTGGCCACTGAGGAGACCTTAATCAGTAGGGAGTGAATGTGGATAAGTGTGTGAGCAAGAGACTGAGCCCATCTCTCCTTTCCTTTTTTTTTTTTCTCCAAAGGACCGGAGGAGACAGTTTGGGGAGGGCGCAGATGATACTGCAGTATAAAACAGAGTCAAAAGCAAAGACAACAGCGGAAACAGTGCAGTCTGGAGAAACACAACACACCACCTGTCAGTAGTTACATTTCGTACAGGGTTTGGGTTAGTGGTTGTATGGTCAGATTTAATGTTTTAAACTATTAACTAAAATCAAAGAGTCCTGACATTTCTACATTTTCTTTTCCTCCTCCACCAACCTTGGTTGCAGGGTTTTCTTTTACAGCAACATTATTACCAGTCATTTGGAGTCATGTGTTCCTGGTCACCTGATGAATAATATGTCTAATAGTCTAATATGTACTCTTCTTTCAGCTCTGCTTTTACTCAACACATAATCTAAGAAATATAAAGTATATTACCCTCTTATTTAATTAAAGTGACTTCCATTTGGTATTTAATGTACTGATGATTCATAAGAAGGAAGTAGCTCAAAAGAGCTGACACTGAGAATAAACAAGATGAGAGCGGTGAAGCATTAAGATGACAGAACTGTGACGTTGTATAGTTGTGACACAGCCCCCAAACTAAATCTATGTTTGTTCACCGGGCATAAACAGGGAACATTTAAATACTCAATTTTAACTTTGTTTCTGCAAAAACAAAGCATACTTTCACTTCAGTTTTCTACACTGAAAGTCACTGTAAGAATTAGGCAGACATTTTTATTCTAATGGCACCCCTCTGGTAACTGCTACCAACACTGATGGGTTGTTCTGGGTTCAGAGGAAACTTCTGTAACTATCTTTAGTTTAATCAATTTGCTGTTCCTCAATTCTGTGTTAAAGTAAAATCACATAAGGGATTATTGTTGTTATTATTATGTTGAACCTGAGATGCTCATCAACCTTTGAATACTATTCTTTAGTTGCTCTGTGTGTTAACTGATCTTATGCAATTAATACTTCTCGAAAAAACTGTTTTTTGTGTGTTTTTTTTGTTTTAATGGCGGAAGTTTAGTCAGTAAAGCACTGCAGCTGTAATCTATTGTGTGAGATATTTATTATACTGGCTTTTGGTCCCTTTCCCAGGATTTGTTCTGTCTATGTGAGCCAAGACCCTGTCTTCTGTTTACCACCCAGCTTTACTGGTCTCACTATGAAATTCAAATCAATACCCTTATAATAAAAGTTCCAGGCCTGCAGCAAAAAGAGATCTCTTGCAAGACTGCTCTAATTAATGACGAATCACTGCAACGCACACACTGAAATATGGCACCCACTTAATAAACCTGCACAGGTGCTAAACATAGAGATACAAAAAAATGCACACACACAGACATACATATGCCCCTTTTGTGTCACATTCACACGCAGTCAGTCAGGTTGGTGTGAAACATGACTCCCTTATCAATAATGTATGGTAAACCAGGATCTCTACAATGCTGCCATTGTTACACCAGACACAGCATTTCCAGACCACTGCTGCTGTGTTTACAGTTATTGGGTCTTTGAGAAAGACAGCACCATGAGCACTGAATCCATCTAAGCATGAATTTACAGGAACTGGATTTTCTTCTTACTAAAGTTGCGAATCCATTGTTTTGTCCTTGTCATTTTGTTACCTATAGTCCAAATTATTACAGAAAGTCATTGAAATTATAAACATGCCAGCTGGTTCTGAACATTTGCAACTACTAAACCCTAGAAATCGTTTATGTGCAGTATAATGGATTTCTGTGTGTATTCATTCTTGGTTCAGGAAGCTTCAGGCAGAAACAGACAGTTCTGAAGGTACATCTGTGTTTATGCCAGTGTATGTGGGTCCCGAGTGTCTGTCTGTGTATGCTTGCTTGGCTCAAGAATGTAATTATCGGATTATATGCACGTGTGAGCACATCTGTGTGCATGTATACTTAATATAAGTTAAGATCATAATAGTACCACAGCATAACGTAGTAAAGAGTGTGTGATTGTCTGTGTGCCGCGGAGGATTGTTTTGGAAATGAAGGGCTAGAGTGCTGAGTAAGCGATGCAGGGCCAGAGCTGGGAGACTGCAGTGCTGCTGGCTGCAATACACACTGAGTTGAGTTCAGACTGATACTCAGCAGAGACGGGGAAGGAGAGGGGAAGAGACGGAGGAGAAAAAGGAGAGAAAAGGTCTAAAAATGCTTTTTTAAACAGCAAAAACAACAACAAACACTCACAGTATTAACACATGTCCACCACACATGTCCACCACATGTTTACCACACATGCAACAGCAATGTGCATATTCATACAAACATACACCAACCTACACATACATAAACACACTATGTGCACATATGTTTATGACTCATAAAATATTTATCTCCAGTCTCCAATCACACATATCTCAATGCTGTTTTAAATAGACACATGCTGGGACCACAGGAATACACCTAAACACACACATACACGAGCACACATACTGCATGACCATATAAGACCGAGCCCACGCCCTGGCAGACACACTGCGTCACGGCCGGCAATCAGAGCCAGCAGCCTTGTTTACTCCCTCTAACCTGTGTGCCACTGATTGTGCTAGAAAAGCCCTCATCTTCTCCTGCCGCCCACTCCTCTCCTCCCCCACTCATTCCTCTGTCGTGCTCCCGCCCCATCCTCTGAGTCACCCTCGGCTGCTCGCTCTCTCTCTTTCTCTACCCCCCTTTTCCTCCTCCTCCTCCACCTCCTCTGCTCGCATCCTCTTGCCTTCCCTTTCTTCACTCTCAGTCCTCTCCTTCCCTTCATCTCTCATTATGAATGACTGTTTTTCACCCCTGTCCATCGTCTCCATTTCTCTTTCAGTGTATCACTTCATACGTGTGTGTCTTTTCTCTGCTTACATGCCTCTCTCTAAGCGTCCTCGTCCATTGCCTCTTCCTCCTCACATCCTTGTCATCAATGGTATTGAGACTATGTATATTCAAACAATCCTGGCCCTGTATTGTGGACCTCAAAGCTGTTCCCCCACCCCCACCCCTCTCTGCCAGTATATTTGATTATATAACTGTGTCCCCATGGACCTTGAAGACACTGCAATCTAATTTTATCTAGTAATGGTGGTGATGGGAGCGTGCATCATTTTGAGATTTAACACAGAAAGCAATGTCTATTTTAAGAGGAGATTTCTGATATGCACATCAGCGAATGAAATATGTCCAAAACACTGTTCAGCTCCACAGTCAATAATGTCAACAACAAAGATAAAACAAGGAGACTGAAAGCAAACACTTGAACATTTTCTTTTTATATGAAATGATTTTCTCATTAAAATACAAAGTGTAGATCATTGAGAAGCTATCTGACAGAACATGTATTCAGTAAACATACGTGGCTGCCATTTTGATGTCTTTCTGTGCTGGGAACACTAGAGCCCCCTTTAAGTTTTCTGTTCTCCAGCTTAATAAATAACCAAACCCTTGCATGTCTAAGTTTGTCAAACAGCGCCACGCTGTGGTTAAAATATGAAACTGCACCTGCACCATTCCCTGCCAGCAGTTTGTCGTTTTACAGTCCAGTCTAGCAACATAGAGGACAGCCGGCAGTCAGACAAAAAAACACAGAAAGAAGAAGGCATGAGGACAATCACAAGCCACTGACAGTACATGTTTGGTTTGAATGTGTCAGCCTTCATAAATTTGATGAGTCAGCATGTTTCCTTTGGTTTGTTATGGGCATTGTGCATATGAAAAGAGAACAACAGAGAAAAGAAAGAAAGATAAAGAAAAGAAAGAAAGAAAGTTGCCTCCCCCTGCCATTTCATTCAGACTCCTCATGTCTCACTGCACCTACAAAGACTGCAGAGTTTCATCCCAGCCCTCCTAGTTATCATACTTTCAGGTTCATGTGAATCTCAATAGAAAAAATAGTCCTTGATATGACCCAGACTGAAAGCAGTAAAGAAAACATGAATTATGTATTTATGTACAAAATCTTTATACCCAGGATATGTTGCAGTGAAATATTCACTGGTTGGAGGTTATGCTTTGTTCCATAGTTTTAACACACACACAAATAGTTCCTGACCCACTGTGCTTATACAGTACTGAATAATGTGTAACTGATTATTCACATTTGTATGGCTTTGTTGTTTGAGTACTAATAAAAGAATTTTCCCTCTGTAACTTAGCTTTATGAAATTAGACATGCAACTTGCATGGGTGCTCTCATACTTAACGGCAATATCAAGATGAGGTACTGAAACGAGGTGAATCCAAAGGACATCAGATATCCATAATTGTTTACAGGTGGCCAGCTCAGACTGTGATTCCGAAATGTCTGTGTCTCTCTCTGTCTGACCTTCTACTCCAGCAACTTCCTCTGGATGTTGTGGCTGAAAGGCATCATGAAGTCATCGAAGTCCATCTCGAGCGACAAGTGATGCCTCCGTCTCTCGATTTTTGACATCAGCTGGTTGGTGGTGGGCGGCTTTCCCCAAACCTGACACAGAAAGTCAGGGTGAGGACTGCATACTCAGTGGGATCACTGAAGTGGTGAGCTACAACTTCCTTCCATCTGAAGCTTTGCACCTGCTGTGACTGTGGCAGCAGACAGTTGGTACATTATATCCTCTGGGGTATTATACACTTACTGGGCAGTTCATTGTTTATACCTTGCTAGTACCAGGTTGGGCTCACATTTGTCATCAAAAGGACCTTAATACTTCATGCCACTGAATCAGTAGGTGCCGGAAACCTTCTATTGAGAGTTTGGTCCATATCACATTTGCAGATCTGCAGATTTGCAGCTTCATATCTATGATGCAAATCTCCCGCTGCACTAAATACCAAATTTGCTTGCAGAAGAAAAGCAGACTCATCAGGCCAACATTTTTCAATCTTGTCTCAATCTATGTCTAAAGCTCAAATATGGCTCAAAACAAACCAAATCAGGTCATACTCCTTTGACCTCAACAGGACATTTCGCCTAGAGACCTGCTGCTCCATGGATATTTTGTCTTATTCAGACAATTCTCTGAAATCTCTAGAGATATTTGGACATGAAAATACCAACAACCAACAACCATTCCACATTCAAAGCCACTCTCTCTTCCACTCTGATACACGGTTTGAACTTCAGCAGGCCATTCTGACTTGCTGCCATGTGACTGGTTGATTACGAATTTGCATGAATGAGCATGAGTTGAACTGGTGTACCTAATGAACTAGCAGGTGAGTGTATATTTATTAACATGTTCAGACATAAGTAAATCCTTTGCAAGCACATGCTACACTGAGGCGGCCCACAGAAGATGGCGACGAGGCCTACCGTTTTTGGCACAAAGGTGATATCCACATTGTTAGTTTTCCCCGTAGTGATGCTGGTGTTTTGGACGATGACGCTCTTTGAATCCATCGCCGGAGGAGTCTTCCCTGCAGTTGCAGCTGATGTGTCTGCATGCAAGGCACCCTCTGCAGCAGCTCCCTGTAGGGAACACATTCTCCATATATTATCCAAATACACTGGACAAAGCAAAGATTATCAAACAGATACCAAAGATAAGGCATAAATACAGGTCACCAAAATAAAGGTTTGTCAGTCAGTGAGGATTAAAACTAAGACCTTTCTTAGTTTTCATGTTTTCTCTCTATACGTAAACACATGGAACGGCGACCAAACTCATATAAACTCACAAGATAAAACATGAAATAAAAAAACTGCACCTGTGGAAGTGAATATTACTTTTCTTGCCTGTAGATATACCACATCCAGATGTTTACATCCTTATTAACCTGCTGCTACTGTGACTCTCTTCCTTGTAGGTGGTGCCAGGTTGGACTGCAGCTGAAGATCCCTTTCTGTAGCTGTGTATTATCTAGGCTTGGCTTCAAGCATCTGTTCCATTGGTACCCTGTTTAAGCCATTCTCTGCTTTATCCATTTCAAAGGCAGGCAGTGACGACCAGTCAACAAATGTCTGGTGGCTATCTATTTGTACGGCAGACCACTGAACTTTTCAGAACAGTAAAAGAAGATGGAAGCGCAACACTGTCTGCGTTGTCTCTTGTATATATGACTTGAATATATGGATATATGGATGGTCATTGTTAATTACACAAACAAAGCTTTATCATTAGAACTTTGAAAGCGAAGTAGGAAATAATAACTCAAATAAACTGCTACAGTACTCTTGTGATTATGAAAAAGTAGTGCAGTAAATTCAATGAGTTCCCATTCTACTTAAAAGATCTTATTTTTAGTAACTTGTAAGATTTAATAAAAATGCATGTAATTGTAGGTGTCAGGGCTTATTATTCCACTGGCTCGCTAGCTTGGAGCCATGAGTATGATTACAATGCAATAAAAAGCACATAGTTTGGACCTCTTGAAGGTGCATGTATTATTTGTAGTGACCGATCAGCTCTTAAGCCTCATTGGAGGTTAAATAGACTTCTCAGTTTCTTGCATTTCTTACAGTGACTGTAAACCTGCAGCTCTGTCAGGAAATATTGTCATATATTGCAGACAACTGACTGTGACATTTTCCAGGAGCAGAAAACAGGAAATGAGCCGTATTACTCCTGTGCTTTCCTCAGTTAGGATAAAAAATGTTCAGTGGTTAGTCAGCTCTTTATGGTACCAGCGTGTAATTAGTTTACTTGCCCCTGCAAGTGCTGCTTACAGCTGCACTGAATTATTCATCTATGCAGCCGAACTACCTGCTACTTAAAGAGCCTTTTTTACAAAATCAATATATTTTCTCTGACTGTGGCCTGGTTACAGTAAATACTAACTGAAACACCAGAGTGGACTGGTGGTAACATGACTCATCAGGTGTAATTTGCTTACAAGGTCCAATCAGATCTCTTTACAGGCTTGGGTTTCCCACATGCTATAAGGAGAGCATGAAGGTGAAGACCAGTGCGTGTAGTATAGTTTTACTTTACCATCATCCTTCTATATAAGAGTGGACTGGTAGTAGAAACAGCTACGGCTTCAGAGAAAGAAAAGTAATGAAACAATGAGTAACAAGAAACACAATAAAGGTTTGAAGACAAAACATGTAATAAGGCTGGTAAATGTATTTAATGGAGTTACTTGACTACCTTCTGTTTAGCTTTAGGCTTTTCAACTTTGCCCCCCTTTCCTTTCCCTCCGTCCTTTGGTTTAGGCAGAGAGTCCATCTTGTCTTTGATCAAGTCAATTACTTTGGCATCTGCAAATGCTCTGGCGATATCAAGGCAGTTTTGTCCTGCAAGGAAATACAAGAGAATCAACAAGGGACAGCAGAAAAAACATTGTTTGCCAACAAAAAGTACTCATTACAGTAACAGCATGTTGTTGCTGGTGAATTTGGCTCCAATAAAATATGACTACAGTTTAAATACGTATTATGAATTAATGATGTGCCCTTAAAACAACACCCATTGGCCCTTGTTCTTATGTTACAGCTTTTATGAGACTGAACAGGACTGTAGAGGGGTGGTAATAGATATGGGAGTGAGACGCATATGAATTTGTTACTGCTATAGTGGACATACATTCAAAAAAAACTTTGAACAGTTTCAGATACAGTCAAACCTTTCTTGTTCTCTGCATTCACACTGGCACCAGCCTTGATGAGGAAGTCGACGCAGGATGGTTTAGAGCTCTCGATGGCTCTCATTAGAGGCGTACTTCTGCTGAGACTCGGGGCATCTACTTTGGCCCCGGCCTCCACCAGAAGTTCAAGAAGCTCCACATCCCCAGCATGAGCTGCGAGGTGGAGGGGGGTCCAGAAGAACTGGTCACACATATTAACGTTGGCCCTGTCAAGAACAGTTGTATCGTTTCACAACAGTATATTTGCCTGGAAATGTATTCTTTCTCTTTTAGGACTGATGTGGTGATCTGGGATAGTAGCACATGGCTTAGCAGCAACACTCAAATATAAGTCTTCTGACCAAAAGTATTCTCACCCCTTGCTCAGGAGGTACTGAGCCACCTCATAGTTGCCACTGGAGCAGGCCACCATCAGCGGAGTCTTGTAAAACTGATCTTGAACATCCACAGGAACCCCATTGCTAAAAGCGAGGTCCAGAGACTCCAGATCTCCACTTTTCACACAGTTGTTGATATTGATGTAGACCCTGTCCGGCTTCTCGATGTACCATTGCGAGTCATTAATTAGAGGATGTTCTGGTGGGTGATCGCGGTCAAAGCGGCGCATGTCTGAGGAATCGTGGTACGTCTCAATCATGAAGAGCGGTGGGCCACCATCAGGACGGCGGGGCATGCGCTCTGGTGGGAGGGTACAAATGCTCAAGGGAGGTAAACATTTAGCCTTCTTCTTACCTCCTTTCGCTCCCTTTTCACCCTTTTTCTTTTTAGGTGCATAGGAGGAGAGGAGGAATATCTTCTTGATATAACTGACACCTTTGATGAAATCGTTAATGTTGACAAACCCGTCTTTTCCCTTGTCATGGGCTGAGATGACTGTATTCAGCTGTTCCAGTTCAACTGGAGCATTTAGTTCCTCTAACACTGAAGTAAACGTCTCTGCAGTCACTTTGTCTGACACGTCCCCAAAGGCTTGTCGTAACTCAGTCTCATACTCGTGAGACCAGTCGTGCAGGGTCAGGGCCCACAGATCTGACGTTAATTCGACACTGCTGGATTTGTTTCCTTTTCCCTCCTGCTTCTCTGCTTTCCTCAGCACCTTGGCTGCTGCGTCATGACCGGAGTCTTTGGCAATCTGACGTGGCAGCAAACCATCCTGGTTCTTCAGTTTAGGGTTACACCCTGAACACAGAGCACAAACATATAAACAAACTTATAAACACGTGGTAGCATTATTATCTAATGCGATTTGGGACTGTGTTTGCATATTCTTCTGTTTCATTTAATTTCCTGACTCTGTGTGTATCACAACAGACATATAAGCTTACAGTATACAAATAGTAAAGGGCCAGTCTTGACCCTGTAACAGTAATCCTTAAGGGATTAGGAGAAGTAATCACATCCCTACACATCTCAGCGTCATCAACTAAAAAACAAAATCAATTTGCTGCATTGAGATCACAATGTCTGGCAGTGTTCTCTCTCACAGTACCTCTCTGTGTCAGGAACCTGCAGCAGTTAGAATCGCCTGCAGCAGCTGCATAGTGTAAGGGTGTGCAGTTATCAAGGTTGATCACACCCATGTCTGCTGAGTGTGCAGACAGCACCTGAATCACCTGCACCACAGAGGAAAGCATTCAGAATTTAGAAGAAAATCTTGGCACACAATTAAAGCGATTATGCAAACCATTTTTTCACTTTTATGGATTTTTATCTAGCATTTATCTGTCAATATACTGTAAAAAAAAAAAAAAAAAAAAAAAAAAAGTGATAGTTGTACTATGGAGCAGTTACAACACCTCAAAAAAGCCTCCCATGGCAGCATAGTGTACTGCTGAGAAGTACTTTCGGTCCAAGGCATTGGGATTTCCCCCCTTCCTGAGAATGGCTCTAACAAGCTCCAGGGACCCTGCTTTGGCTGCCTCCATTAATGCTGTAATACCTGTTGTCTGTGAAAGAGAAGAGAAGAAAGGAGAAAGGAAATGAGTCAGTCCTAGTATGGTCTTAGAATGAATATTTGCTATCAGTTCAGACATACAGTTTACGTAACTCCTCAGCTTTGTCCCTGCCATCAAAGTCTCTTTTTACCTTGTTTGTTGCATTTGGATCTGCCCCAGCAGCTAGCATGAGGAGACACAATGGGGTGCAGTTTTGGGCTTTTTCACACATCCGCTGGAAGACGTGAATGCCCTGCTCGGACACGTTATTGACGTCTGCCTGGAACTTCAGCGCAACCTGTAGGCAGTGGCTGTGGCGTTTGGTAGGGTAGATGCAGTAAAACAGAACACCTGAGTCACATAACAGAGAATGGTATGGGTAGTAAAGATTGGCAAAAACAAACATGAAAAGAGAGACACAGGGTAATTGACACAAAAGGGACATATCATGAGTGACATTTAGATTTTGTGTTATTCAAAATAAGCAAATCAAAGAATTCTGGCCAGTGGAATTCATCCAGCTGAGTGCTTATTATATCCTATCATGAATGACAGCCTTGGCTATTGCTCATTCACCTCTCTCTTATCTCTCGTTTTCTGTTTGTCACAGTTATCAACTGCCCATTAAAAAAAAGTTCAACACTACAGACAACACAGAAAAGTGTGTGACTACTGAAACTAAGCCTACTGAGGAAAAGGCCTGGCTGTGAGTAGTACTGATACCAGGCTGAAAAAGTCCTTAGGGAGAGCAGGGTGATATCAGGTTACGCAGCATGCTTCACAAGAGAGGACCGCCATTAAGTGTTGATCTGTAATTAGATTTAAGTGTTCATGGGGCTGGAATAGAAGCACACCCACACACACGTATGTCTAGTCATGCACACACGCATACATGCAAACGGGATCAATTATACAAAAGCATGTACCGTATTCACGCATACAAGAACACACACATGCTTTTCTGTCTTCTCTCTCCCTCTTTCCCTCCCTCAGTAACTCCCCAGAGTGTCAATTACAGTAATTGCCGCCCTTGCTGTAGCTGGGGTGATTATCACAGTTGGTTTGAAAAGGTCCTGAAGAAGAACTTTAGACTCTCTGATTTTAGTTGCCTGGGATACTGCCTCCTCATCGGTGTCTAAACAGGACCACCATGCATTGTCATGGTTTGTAAGACAAGGAAAGGCATTCAGCTAGCCAAACTTGAGGTGTAAAACATCTCTGTTGGGAAATTGACACTTCATGCTGAAATGTGCAAACTCTAGGCAGAGCAAAGCTTTCACACTTGAAGCCAAAAAACACTGTCTGGGTACATTCGTATGTCTGAGTTTTATTTGTAAATCAAAGCAATTGCTGACTGATAAAATATAGCTGAGACACTTATCTTTCAGTTATTGTCTAGTACTTCCGAGACTATTATAGATTCATAGAGTTACAGAGAATAACAAAACGTTATTATTATCATCTGATCTATAAATGATACTTTCCTTCATTCAGTTAATAATTTAGCCAAACAAATTTCCACAGCCAAGTGTAAAGGAAAAGTAAATTAAAAGTGACAAAGAAATCATCAAAACTGAGAAGCTGTGAAAAGCTATTTGATATAAAAAATCATTCTTGATTTTGGACAAAGTAAAAATAAAACTGGTCAAAGCTCAATATACATTTTCCCCTGGAGTTTCAGCCACACAGTCCTCAGTCCTCTACATTTTGCATACAGGTCTAAGTAATCCAAACCTCTCTTGCCCAGTGTATTTTCAATGCTGTTTCACACAACCAGCACTTACTGTATATCGTTTTATTGTTAACCCACTCATATTTTCCAGGCTTCAATTTTTATGCCTAAACCATCATCTGCGTATTTTACATTGTACAGTGCAAGAGGCAATGCCTTTGACGGCTCACCTCTGCCCTCAGCATCCAGGATCCTCAGGTTAGCTTGGTTCTCAGCCAGCAGAGCTACAATAGCATCGTTGCCCAGCTCAGCAGCTAACATAATCGGGGTGCGGCCTTTCCTGTCCTGAACATCAGGATGTGCACCCAGGGAGAGAAGGAAGCTTACAAAATCTGTGAGGAGACAAGGAGAGTAAAGACACAATCAGGAGACTGACGAGAGTTACAGATTACTTTCAGGTTTAGTTTGGGTTATATAGCATAAATAGAGATTTTAATCACACAAACTATTTCAGGAATTGTAGATTATGGTTAACACAACCCCTGAAAAACCCACAAGGTCAAACGGGCTGCCACCTATGTGCATAATACTGAAGATACCCTTTGGATGAGACAAACTCAAGCAAGTCCAATTGTTTTGTTTTAAATACATAGATACAACATGGCCTGACTGAAAATCTAAGCCTGCAACCCGTATTATTTAGTTAATACCCCTTCTTAGTTCCATGCTTATGCACACACATAATTTCTCAACAGTACTGAATGACAATGTTTTAGATGATCTGCTAACTCTTCTCCACTAACAACGTTCTATTCTGTATAAGTCTGTAAGCTAATATTAGGTCAAGGCAGCATTCATGTAAAGTAGGGTCATGTAAACTAATAAAATGAGCTTGTTAATTATTTGCAGAAATCGCATTTGTCTGTGGAGATATACATCCACCAAATGTGAATGGATTTTCAAAGGACTGCCACACAGCTGGATAACTGGGCACCTTAGACTGTACACTGTATAAAAGCAAAGAAGAGGCCCATCACCGAGATTGTTGGCCAAAACTGCCGCGTGGAGCGCCCCCTTGCCATCCTGAGGCTCCGTGAGATTGATGAGATCTTGATACCCAAGTTTCACCAACTCCTCTGCTTGCACCTTATCCTTTTGGTGGATGCACTGTATCAGGCGGTATATCTGAAGGATTGCCAGGCGGCTCTCTGCTATTCTGCCACTCATTGCACGTTCACTGGGAGGCTGATGGGAAAACACGCCAGAGGAGTTATCACTTCTTGACAAGCAGGCAGGCAGAAATCACCAAAGACAGAAGCAAGCGTAGCTAAAGTCAGATATTGTATTAGTTTACAAAATCAAAATCCGTCTTAAAATCTATATATGTAGCGTAATATAACCTTTAGTTAGAGTACATTATACAAATGATCATTAAAATCAGAGACCACATAGTGGGGCTGTCATCTCTTATGAGCACTACAATACATTTTAAATATCCAGTGTCATTTCTTAAAATAACTTCATAATACTTTCACTTGCCAAAACACTAGGTAGACTAGTCAGAACTATGACATTTTACTTTAACAGCACTAAATCTTAACTTCATGACTGTTCTGGATGATCATTTTGGAGGATGTCATTTGTGGTGCTGTTAAACTGGATTGAATAACACACTAGCCCACTGACTAATGTGATGTCAAAATAACAGAAACACGTGGAACAGAGACAATTCAGTTCAACACAGTACAATTCGATGGCACCACAAATGAAAACACATCTGAAACACATCTGAAGAATCTGAAGTTCTCACTGAGATTTTAGACAAAAACAAAAACTGGCATGACGCCATGATGTAGTGTAGAGCTGTCCCATTAGAATACATCCATTTTCACAAGCGTACCTAATGAACTGGCAATTGTATTTTAATTTTGCCTAAGTCGTCAACAGACCAGCTAGCTACTCTTAATTAGCTACTAGTACTAAGTTCTCTGTCCTGCTCCCGTTTTGATATTTTGCTGGACGGTCTTACTTATATGGTTTATATAAAGTAAAGTCATTTTAACTTGGCTGAGGTTCTAAACACTGTAAATGAAACAAGTAGAAGTACATTTAAAGGCACTGCAGACTGATAAGTAATCACCATTGTACCCACCTGCTGCATGCTCAGAGAGGTTGGCTAGTCACCCTTGGTTTCCTTGTTTGGCACAAGCTCCGTTTACAGTGAAAACGTTAATACTCCTTGCTGTTTGGTGTTCAGATACAAAGCTTGTCTGGTTATTCCGAGTTTCTGCACGGGGTTTTACTTTCTCTAAAGCACAACCGTCCACTTTACGTGAGCCGGCGAAAAGAAACAAAGTCAGCGCCATGGCAACGGAACGCGTGAAAATCCATGGGAGGACGTGGATGTGCTTCGACGGTGTCTGATGCTGCTTTCACGTGCTCATGATGAGCTCGGTAATGCGAAGATACCAGTTACAAGCGCCCATCGGGAAATGGTGTACGTTGAAGCGTAGAGTTTCCGCCAAACCAAACAACAATTTTACAATTTAATATATGTGAAAACAACTTGAAATTCTTTAGCGTACTCCCTAGATATAGAGGAACATTCGGGTGCACTCGTGGGACTTGGAGGTCCTCGGGCTCCGGGTTTCAACATGGTTTATATGTGCGTTGTGTTTGTGTACTAAGCTAGCGTTAGGCTATTAGGGTTTTCACTGCCGACAGTGCATGTCATTCTTTCGATGCCGTGAACTTGGAGAAGATTTTTGTGGATTTGTGGCATTGTAGTACATAAATTAAATATGCGTAGGCCTATTCTATTGTTTTGTGGCATTTTGTTGATTATGTCAATGAGTTTGGAAAATGTTCATTATTTCGACATATTTGTTAATGCAGCCACAGTATGCTTTGTATTTGTATGCTTTGTTATTATGTACATGCATTTGTAGTGATGCTCAGTGCATTAGCCTAATAAGATGAATGTGAACTGTGATGTCACCCATAATACTCCAGTAGAAGAAGAAAATAAATGGCGCTTGATATAGCAGTACACTGTCCTAACGTGTTATTCTTGCTGTTCACAGCCATCATAACTGTGTAGCAAAATAGCTACCGGTCCAAGTACCCCTAGGCTTGAGGCCGGTAACATGTGCAAATGATATGGATTGTAAAACACACGGGCGGAGCCGTGTCCGGGTAGTAGTTCCAGGCCTATGGTATAGTGCTAATTTATGATCTCTAGCAATCTCTAATGTTCAATCTTAAGAGCTGTTTCTGCACTCCTTTGGAGAATACTCCTGCGGCGTGCACCCTCAGGAACTCTGTGCAACTGACAAAGGTCGTTTGTCTTAGCACTACAACACAGGTCCAGCTCTTCTCTGCAAGCTGTTTTTGTCTTGGTTGCTGATAAAGCCCAACTCTGGTTGGACACAGAAAGCTGACAGCCATGGGAAGTGATATGGGGATAATGGAGGTGTAACTACAGCTACGTGCTAGGTGCTAAGGCCTAGCAGGCTCGATTGTGGCTGAAAATCTGAAATCCTTTCTCAGAAGGGCACATAATCGTGTTATCAGTGGAGTGATAAGCAACCTGGAGAGGGTCTAGTGGGAGCTAGCTAGACGTAATATGCTCCTGAACCTCTTTAAGCAGTTAATGAGGACCGCTGTGAGTGCTGGCAAACTAAATGAGACGGAGAAAGGAAGTTATCAAGCAGTCAAATCCACATGCTTCAAGTGAATGACTGCCTGGGTCAGCAGGTTGGTGAAGATCTGTCTGGTCCCACTATTCAAATAAAACTTGTGTGGTTTTTTTTGTGGTTTTTTTACCACTTCAAGTGCAGTGACGAGTTATCTTTAAAGGCACATGTCCAGTATGTTACAAAGAAACTGAAGATTTTAAAAGGATTTTATTGTGTCTTATATTCAAAAGTGAAGTGAGATGTACACTCCATCTTTCCTGCCCCTGCTGCATGGAACAAAGTACAGTCTAATCTCAAACTCTAAAACTTGTTTGGAGTTTAAAAAGATAGTGAAATCTGTTGAGTCCTGTTTGTCTGTGTGCAAATGTTTTGCCAGATGTTTTGCAGTGCAATGACACAAGAAGGTGCCCATTTTTTAATTTAATTTTTTTTAATTGGTTTTATAATAATAATAATAATAATAATAATAATAATAATAATAATATTCTTTTGGCCTAGTTTACTGATGTAACTAAAACCAGAATTATACTAGTTATGTGTAGCCATGACAACAAGTCAATGTGGTCATGTGACCTCACAGGGTATGTTTAAGTGGGTGGGGCGTGTTGCTATAGCAAAAAGATCAAAGCCATGCCTTTATGGAAAGACTACTTTCTTATCATAGATGACATCTTAGGTCCTTTGATGTATTTCAGAATCAGGAAGGTATATTTTGGAGTAGATCAGTAGCAAGACGAGTTAAGAGAAATATTTACACGCACGGTTCAACATATTTCAGAGTCGGGAAGGTACATTTTGAAGTAGCTCGGTAACAAGACGAGTTAAAACAAATAGTTACACACAGGGATCAACATCAGATCATCAGTTATTCACAGCTAATCAATCTTACATCGCGGAAGGAAAATGGAAGCTGTAGAATTAGAAAGAAATCCAGTACACATTGAAAAACGGAAACAGGTTGTTGCGTTACTAGTTGGAAAGCTGCTTTCTCATTTGGAGACTGCAAATGGTGTGACTTTATCCAGAGAGAAAAAAGTGTCAGTAGTAGAACATTTAAATCAGGCAGTATGGGCCCAGGTTTGTGATACTGACTTTGAAGTTTCAACGCAAATATTCGATCATTTTGATGTACTGTTCAGGGATGTAGTCCAAAAAGCGGGTGATGAATTGTCATTACTGTTAGGTTTAATGTTTGACTTTCCTAATAACAATCAAGAGTCAGTCATCTTGTCCATAAAGAATTATCTGCTGAGATCAAAGTTGCAAAAATGCATCGATGGAAAAAAAACATTTTTTAGAAATCATTTTTCCTGGAAACCTGTTGCTGTTTGTGCAGCTTTGGCTGGCTTAGTGGTTGTTACAGTTTCAGGTGTCTCATTTTCATAATATCGGCAAGCGAATACCCCGGGACACCAGTTTATTTGGATGGAAGTTCCCATTTAAACATTAATTTAAAGGATGGTTTATATTGAGGTAACTTCCCTGGAACAGAGGCTGGCCTGTATGTAGTGACAGGACTTCAACTGAGTTGCACTTCTGGCAGCACAGTGGTTTACTGGGTTTTACACCGGGGGCACCGGTTTTCCCTTTTTAAAAAAAAACAATAATCATAATCATTGTCCTTTGATGTATTTCAGAATCAGGAAGGTACATTTTGGAGTAGCTCAGTAACAAGACGAGTTTAGAGAAATATTTACACGCAGGGTTCAACAGTAGATCATCATCTGTCTGTACCCGGCTGGCCTTAGGCAGATGGGTCCCTCCACATGAGCTGGGTTCTGCTCAAGGTTTCTTCCTGTTAAAAGGGAGTTTTTCCTTGCCACCGTCGCCTTCAAGCTTGCTCTGGGGGTTTCAGGCCGGGTCTTGTAAAGCGTCTTGAGACGATTTGTATTGTTATTGACGCTATATAAATAAAACTGAATTGAATTGAATAGAGTTATTCACAGCTAATCAATCTCACGTTGCGGAAGGAAAATGGACGCTGGAGACTTACGAGCACTTCCAGAAAACTTTATACGGCAAGTCGGTATTGCGTCACTAGTTAGAAAGCTGGTTTCTCATTTGGACACTGCAATTGGTAATACTTTATCCACTGAGACAATAGTCGCAATAGAAGAACGTTTAAAGGGGGCAGTATGGGCCCAGGTTTCTAATACTGACTTTGAAGTTTCGATGAAAATAGGCTACTCGATCATTTTGGTGTAGGCCTACTGTTCAGGGATCTAGTCCAAAAAGTGGGTGATGAATCCGTATTACTGGCCTGTTTAACGGCTGACTTTCATAATCACAATCAAGAATCAGTCATCTTGTCCTTAAATAATTATCTGCTGAGATCAAAGTTGCAAAAATGCATCGATGGAAAAAACATTTTTAAGAAATCATTTTTCCTGGAAACCTGTTGCTGTTTGTGCAGCTTTGGCTGGCTTAGTGGTTGCTGTAGTTTCAGGTGTCTCATTTCATAATATCGGCAAGCGAATACTCCGGGACACCAATTAATTTGGATGGAAGTTCCCATTTAATCATTAATTTAAAGGATGGCTTATATTGAGGTAACTTCCCTGGAACAGAGGCTGGCCTGTATGTAGTGACAGGACTTCAACTGAGTTGCACTTCTGGCAGCACAGGTATGGTTACACCGGGGGCTCCAGTTTTGACTTTTTTTTTTTTTTTTTAAATGTCATTTTATAATTGGATGTATAATAATAATAATAATAATAAT
Source organism: Planiliza haematocheilus (assembly GCA_005024645.1). Lineage (NCBI taxonomy): Eukaryota > Metazoa > Chordata > Actinopteri > Mugiliformes > Mugilidae > Planiliza > Planiliza haematocheilus. The sequence continues at coordinate 711,034 of SRSE01000853.1, read as the reverse complement.
AATAAAAACAATAATCATCATCATTGTCATGATTTCAAAGCAGATGGTTAGCACTGATGCCTCACAGCACACAGTTACACTGAAAAAGTACTTGTTCTGAGCTGAGAACGAGGGCTCTTAGATCTGTGTCAACAGTAGGGTTAACCGTTGTAGATATGATTGATTAAAATACCCGAGGAGTTAATCATAGTTTAATAATATGGTGTGATAATTACTGTTACAAAATGTATAGTAGTTTAGTGTGTGTACTGCTTAATGTATCTTACTAACCACAGAATATTCCAGGCTGTGCACTTGAGGAGAAGGAGCAAGGATGGAGTCAGATGTTATGGGCGTGAGTAGCAGGTGAAGAGGAGAGACGGAGTCAGATTACGAGCCAACCAGAAGACGACAAACCAAAGTTCGCCTGCATCAACTTTCTGTAGTAGTATATGTTGTGGATTTTTTCACAACTTCGAATAAAAACATCTCAAAACAAAGGTTTTGCCTTTGTGAGTTTTATTGCAAAAAAACAAAACAAAACAAAGGTTTACCGTTCATGAAGGGGGAAGAATCATCTGCGAAAAATCTCTGCAGATTCTCTTCACAGTTTTAGCTTTGCAGACACATTATCTGCCACAAAACCCATTCATTTCATCAACATTTTGTTATGATATTCAGCACTTAGAAAAATTTCCACTACATATACGCATAAAATAAAATGAATATAAAAAGTATATTTAAAATACAAAAAATACAGATATATGTGGGATGATGGCAGGGGCGTCAGAAGCTTTTTTAATGTGGGGGGGACACACTGGTATGGGTTCTGGGGCCAATTAGATGGCATTTGCTGCACTCTAATGTATTTTAACAGGTTGTTTAACATCTAATTTTACTTATAACACATTTTTCAGACTCAACATTAAGTCCTCATTCAACTTTCAGCCTTTACCACCCTTTTTTAAAAACCAACTGTCATGCCTAAGATAATAACATAATAAGAAACAGTGACTTTTTGGTTGCATTTTACTTTTTATTTTGGTTATTCTTTTTTTATTTAGCCATTCCAAGAAAGCAGTGACAGTGAAAGAAATGGTCAGAAACTGTCTCCCTTTCTCTGCTCTCAAGATGTATAGCTCCCTCTCCTCTGTCTAATGTCTCCTGGAAATTACAGTTAACAATAAAAAAGCCTATCATTTTTATACAAATAAAAAGGTAACAATAAATAAAGCACGGTTTAAGTAGCTTTAGATCAGGGGTCTCCAACTTTTTTCCTCCTCAAACAACTTTGATTAAATGATTGCAGTCTATAGGTATTATTTGATATCAATAGCCTAATGACATGGCTACAGTGATTATTCATTCATACATGCAGTCATTTATCTGGAGCCCATAGAAACTAAATAGCAGAAACTTCAACTGATCAGTAATCATATTAGATGTTTGTAGAGCTGTGTGGCGTAACGTAACGTCATCTTTCCCAAATCCAGACTGTAACTACCAGCCCAGCACCGTAAATCACTCACCTCCGTGACTGAAGTCTCTGCACTGTCCCTCTCTTTTATGTTAAATATGGGGGGGGGGGGGGGGGGGGGGCACGTCCTCCTCACATTGAATGGTGGCGACGCCCATGAATTTAACCTATATTTAGCCTAAGTGTCAGGGAATCCCACTAATATTCATGCAATTCAGTTCGTTGTTGGGTATTTCTAATATTTATTATTCTTCTTCACTGGGGGTGCAAATACATTCTTTCAACCATAAAAACCGATGTGTATATCTGTTTCCAATCTTGTTATGCATTCTTACATCTTTAAGTAGTCTAGGTAGAATTACCTGTTCTTTGCCTTTGCCCAGTGCACAGATCACCTTACCTAGTCTTAGGGATGACTTGTGACTGACAGTGCAACAATAGCTGTTGAGAGCAAATATGCAAACAAATTCTCAGTGATAAGTACTGACAAGACAACAAACAATTTTCCTTCAAGTGTATCAAGTGAAAGTTTTTCAGCAGCAACTTCATAACTGCCTCAGCTGTGAACACAAGGTGTCACTATAATGCAGCATAAGATTTTTTTTGACTTTTGAACCCTTGAAGTCTTCAGCTAAAATTAGCCCGCTGGAGCCAAAAGAAAGAGAAGAGAGAGGTTTAAGTAGGAGCCAGAAATAAAAGTCAACCCAGCTGTGTGTATTTGTGAAGGACAAACTGCTGCCAGACTAAATAAGTGAAGTCCAAAGCAGGCTGAACGGTGTGTAGAAACTGGTACACGGGTGCACCCATTTAATAAAGGAAACTGGGAGCTGGGAGCTGTGTAAAACTCAATCTGTAATTGAGACACATATGTGGCAAAAGATACAAAACATAAACAGTTCCTGGCATGGTGAAGTGGTAGCTCATAAAAAATCTTAGAAGGGCACAACAGCTGAAAAATATTTACAATCCATCAAGGATATACAATGCATAGACATATATAAAAACTACATTCCCACAATGAGGACCTGAAACAAACATGTATTTTTTGCAGAGAAAAATAAGTACGCACTGTAAGAAAACCCTTATGTGTTGATGCACCATTAGGCTGCACTGTTAGTATAATGTTAAATATCCTCCGTATCTGCAGATAATGTGCAATGTTTCTTTTAAAATCCATTCAACAATATCTACAAACTTAATAAGATGCACACTTAAAGACAGACTTCAAAAAGCAGGATGTGTGTGTTCAACAAAGAAGTGGGATTTGTATGATAAAGATATGTGTAGCTTCATCATTTATTAATGTTTTACATGTAAGACAGACTGAGAGTAAGAGTTTCATAACTACTTGATCCTGCACTGAGTTTAGATGTCCCTTATTAGGACACAGTAAAAATCCCCTATTCTTTGCTCTGGCCACCCTCCCCCTCAGGTTTTTTTGGCATGGCTAATGTCCTAAAATGGTCGTATTGTTTTGTGGTTCTATGATTTATAAAATCCTGTGGTTCCTCTGAACTGTCGGTGACTTCATTTGTGCATTTCCTCCTAAAGAATAGTGGTTTGGACTGTGTCCCTCCGCCTACATCACTGTATTTTTTTTTCCAAGACAATTGGCATTCAGCTTGATGTTTCTGGGAATTTGCTTGTGGTCAGACTGAAACTGTGAGCAATCAGAAACTAAACTGCATTGGAAAAAAAGAGAGTATGCAATGCTTTCTGAACATCTGATTCGCCATGGGTGGATAATGCGCAAAAACCCACATCCTTAATCTTTTGTCAGTTAACCAACTTGCCTTTTTTTTTAATCCAGCTGGGACCTGAAGGTTATGTTGTTGTAATCAGTGAAGAATTCAAGTTTCTAGCAAAACAAAAGTGAAAACTATATCTCTGCAGTGGCATGTCAATAGGCTCTTTACACAAACAGTTTTCCTTAAAGCTGTGAAACATAAAACAAATGATTGTGGAGGAAAAAAGTGTATTTTTAATCCTTCTTATCACAAGAAGTACATAATAAAGTATCTCTCTCCTTGTTTATAAAAGTCCAGTCCAGTTATTAGTCTCTCCAACTGCCATGTCGGTGGCTCTGTCTCTTAGAGTCCAATGTAGAAGCTCTTGTGCTGAGTTCAACACAGATTGGCAAATTGCAATGGGACTACATTCATCAGCTGGTCTAATACAGCAGCATCCCACTGAAGATGGTCAGCGGTTCAGAGGAGAACGCCAGCTTGCCAGTGACGAGGTCGATGCAGACTGTGTCCCCTGCCTCCATGGGCAGGATGATGTTAAAGACAGCCAGAGCTCCAGGAATGTGTTTGGCCTCTGCCATGGGTTTCTCCAGGCCCTCGGGCTGATACCCGGCTGAGTCCGCTCGGGCGACACCAGTGTTGGACTTGGACAGCACTGCTTCAATCTTCATGTTTTTGTGGCCCGTTAGGATGCCGCTGAAGAAGTACTTCCCACTCACAGGAGCGGTGAAATATCCTGGATGATAAAAGCAGGCGGTAATGAGGATCACGATGCATTTGTTGCCACATAATGACATTGGACAAATTAGATTTGATTTTTGGATATGTTTTAACAGAAAAAAAATACATCTTGTTGTAAAACCAACTCATCACCATGGCGCTCAGATGACTTGATGACTACATCACTGTACTCCTCTGTTTGTCATAAAGCTAACACAAACAATTTGATTGACAGATCTTTGCCAGAACTTAATCAGTTCCCAAGTGAGTGGTTCCAGATCAATTTTCCCTCCTCCTAAAATGGTTTGGCCTCCAGGCCAGACATCAACTGTATGAATATTTATCTAAACAGTACTTTAGATGGCAAACATCTTGATTATATTCAAAATTCAGATCTGCAAAGGCAAAACTACTTAAAAGGACCACGTCATCCTAATGTAAACAAATATCCATGCAGATTGATTGTATTTTATTCAGCCTTCTCCTAGCCTTGAGATGTTCAGCACCTCCTTTCTGACACATACTATACATAAACCTCAGCAACTATATTTCTTTACAGAAACCCTGTTAGACATTTTACACAGCACAATTTTACAGTATTATATGAAAACCTCATCATCTAAAGATTGGTGACAGTGATTGAATAAAACTCATTTCTCCTTTAAAATTACCCACAAAACAGCAAGGATTGGGGGGAAAAAGTTTTGAGTGACAGAAGTTTCTTTTTTTTCCCTTATACTCCTTTCATTCCTCACTTCATTACTCATGAGATGCATCTTGGGGCACTATGGAGGGACGCAACCCCTATGTTGGGAACCACTGAGCAGATCATTGACAACATGTCAGTCACATTAGACATTTTACTGCATAACCTTTTCAGTACTTGCAGTTAAGTTTAAGACTTGTAATGTAATTGTGTCCCTTTCAATAGGTAAACCCTGTTGTATTGTTTTTTTTATTCATAGTCAGTGAAGGTTTAAAGATTCAAGTATTTCTTCCTCCACTTTTTGTATTGTTGCAATTTGTAATCCTGGGCAATATAATTATGTGAATTTATTTCGTTATGTTGTTTTCAGGGTTTTGGGAATTTTGTAAATATAAGCTTTAAATTAAAAAAACTCACTCAGCAACAATATTTTGGATTGCACCTACAGCATTTCTAATAGTAGTAAAATGTACCTGTTTTGGGATCATAGACGTTGTCTTCATTGACAAACACTTTGTCGAACACAATGGTTCCCACACCTCTCATGGAGCGGGTCAACGCAGCAGAGAAGGAATGGCGTGGCACGTGAGCATCAGAGCCTGCGAGACCTGATGACAGAACAGAAACATGTGTGAATAAAAGAAAAAGCAGTAAATACTGCTTTGAGCTGTTATTTAGTAAGAAAAACACACACCCTGTTCTCCCCTGAGACCTGGAAAATAAAATGAGAGACAGAAACAGTAGGTTAGTCATTGTACCATTATGCTGTTTATTTTTTTTTACTACCACCTCTACACTAGAGGGGAAGAAAGAAAGACACATGATGCTATTATATTCAGCAAAGTTTCTTGTTATTACCCGGGGGTCCCGCTGGTCCCCGCTCGCCCTGTCTACCTGGAGGTCCCACTCTCCCTTGAGGTCCTACAAGGCCCTGGAGTCCACGCTCACCTCTTTCCCCACGAGGCCCTGGTAGACCAGGAGGACCTGGAGGAGAGGAGTGTTTGGTGAGACAGCACAGCTGGGAAACACGCTACTGAAAATCTTCTTTAACAGTAATAATATCCCTTAGAAGGATTCTAAAAACATGCACAATAAGCCAAGACATTTAACCTGGCATAAGTCAGGATTGCTTTGCACTCTCATGTTTACTAAAATGTATCCTTCAGACAGAGTGCAGACTTTGTAGGCTCTTAAAAGAATTCTTTTCAAGATGACAGCCTGGATTCTTTCTTAGGTCTATTTTCCCTTCACCCTTATCGTGTCTCCCTTCAAGTGAGTGCTATCTTTTGACCGAAAGCTAAATCCCATGCCCTCCATCCTCTGAGACTCACCCCTGAAGTCCTGTTCCGTGAAACTGTGGAACTGCCTGACCAAGTCCACCACTGACGAGTTCAGCCTGTGTATGTTGGAGTGGACGTTCTCCAGCTGGACGTTCTGGATATCGTCGATAGCATCTCCTTGAGACATAACCGTGACATTGAGCCCATTAACGCAGCTCCACAACCCGGACACATGTCGGTTTAGGCCCTCCTTGATCCTCTCCAGGCTGTCAGAGACAGAGTCGAAGCGTCCGCACACTCCCTCGAGCTTGGAGAGCCTTCGGTCCAGGCCGTCGCTGGACCGCCGACACTCTCCCACCTCTGTCAAATAGTTGCTTGTAATGATCTGGATCTCTCTGTTCAGTTTGTCAAATTGCATATTTGAGCTATCAACGTGTTCCGACAGCTCCTTCTGCAAATAGTTCACCTTGAAGAGAATGTAGAAACTTGTTAATGTGTTTACTTTGGATGAGTGCCCCTTCGTAAATTCCACTATAAATATACATTTTTCCATCTTTGTCAAAATTTATTATTCCTATTATTCCTTCTTATATACACAAGAATGTATTATCTAAGTCATGTCCGTCAGGCTAACTCAAATATTTGCAACATGCTTAAATATTTTCATAACCACAATAACATTATGTGAACACACTGTTGCCAAGCTTTGAAAAGGAAGTTTAAAATGTAACATAATAATGCAATTCCCAGCATTGGCCTCCGAACCGCCACATAGGTCAGGAGTCTGACTTGTCAGAAGACATTTGATACCATTTTAAAGTGAGGAAAGTCAAGTTCATGGCACACAAAATCTAATACTATTTTTCAGATGCATGTACACTAATCAGCCACAACATTAAAACCATTGGTAGGAGAAGTGAATAACACTGACTATTCTGTGACAATCCAGTGTTCTGCTGGGAAACTTCTGGGCCTGGCATTCATGCGGATGTTACTTTGACATGTAGCACCCACATATACCAGACCAGGCACCCCCACCCCATAGCAATGACACCCAGCAGGATGCAGCCTGACACAGGCACACACACAAAAATGGTTTAGGAACAACTAAAAAAACATGAAGAAGGCAAGGTGTTAACCTGGCCTCCACTACATCCCAAACTGATCAAGTATCTGTGGGATGATCCTCAGAGGACCCTCCCCCATAGGATCCAAAGGCTTCTACTAACAACATTCTGTTGCCAGACACAACAGGACACCCTCAGAAGGCCCATGTCTATTCTCTGATGAGTCACAACTGTTTTGGAGGCACAAGGGAGACCTACACAATATTAGGAAGGTGGTCATAATGTTATGTCTGATCAGTGTACACTTTTTTGCTTCCTTTATTCACCCTACATGCATGGTAGTCAAGGGGCAACATTGGGAGGCTGAACATTTAAGCTAATGTGGAAGTAATAAACACTGCAGTTCCTTGAATGGACACTTCTAACTAACCACTAAATCAAGTCAATCCCCAGAGACCTCCATGTTAAAGTATTACATTTTACAATAAACATAAACATGTTTATAACCTGGGGCAAAAAGTGTTGGCCTCTACAGCTAATTTTCCATCCATTCATGGCAAGTGTACAGGTTTAAACTGTAAGGCTTAATGTTATAGCTATAGGGGTTGGCTGCTTTGAGTGCGCCCCCCATAGCTCCACTAACACTCTATCTTTATGCACCCTTTGTTCAGTCAGGCACGGCGTACTATACAAAGATGGTGAACAGTTCACCTTTTCCACTTATTAAGTAAGTTAGCATACTAATGTTAGCTTTTAGCCCTAGGCACAGCCACCTTCAGCCATGCTCTTGTGAAATACTGCACAGTCAATGAATCCTGGCTACAGCCGTGTTCTTCACACTTCTCAATCAATCACTTACACAATCTGAACTGAGATTATTTTTGGTTGCAACTCAGTTTGTTTGCAACTTGCGGTGCTCACTAGGTCACTCCTGATCTTTACTTTGCTTTGATTGCACATGGGTTCATAGCAGCACTATTATCATCACATCACTTTACCTCAGCGATAATGTCGTCCTTGCTGTTGGTCAGATCACTCAGCGTGGTCTCATGTATCCCTACGGTCCTTCCCAGGCCCTTCAGTGTGTTATTAATGGAATTAAATGTGAACATGACCCCTGCCAGCTCTCCCTGGATGGACTTCAGATCTCCGCCCAATCTTCCGCTATGGATAGTATGGCCATCCAGCGTTTTCTTCAGATCATTTATGTTGTTTTCACACTGTCCCGTACATTTCTCCACTTCCTCTTTGAGTCGTCCCACCTCCTCCTGAAGGTTGGAGCACACCTGAGAGCAGACGGATTCTCCCGAGTCGACTTTTCTTCGCAGATCCGTCAGTTCTGTCTGGCACCTGCTGAGGCCGCTCAAGGTGGAGTTGGTAAGCAAGCGCAAGTCCTGCTCTACGGTGCTGCAAATAGAGCAGTCCTCGAGGTCACGGCCCAGCGTTTCAACCTCAGTGACAATCCGGTTAAAGTGCTCACCATTCTTTCCTGTCACAGCAATTATCTGTCGGACATCATCTGTTAGGTCGATCACTCTGTCATTCAGTGAGTCCCCTGACACAGACAAATTGTTCAGTTTGGTGTTGAACTTCTTGATCTCTTCTTGGTTAGCAACAACCCTCCATTCCAAGGTTTTCACAGTGTCATCAGTCTCCTTATCTTTTCCGTTGGGTCCACAGGTCTCATTGCACAATTTTGTGGTTGATGTAAGCCTTCGGTCAAGGAAGGTTGTAATGTTCTCCAGCTGACTTAGACGTCGACTATGGTCCGTCACCGTGTCTCCAAGAACAGCCACGTCAAGCTCTAGCTTTCCAATCTTGAAGCTGTGTTCATCCATGCGACTGTGGACCATATTGCTCAGACTGGTGAAGTCTCTCTGGACAGAGTCTTTCAAGTTGTTCCCAGTGTTAGTACACCTCTGCTCAGTCTTCCTCATTGTGTTATTCACCTTCTTTTCCAACTCTCTAAACCTGCTGTTGAAACGCTCCTCCGTCACTCTTCCCTTCCCTCCTCCTCCTGTCCCAGCTAGCTCCTTATCCAGCCGCCCTTTAATGGTGTCACACTTGTTTGCAGTGGTGGTGACTCGGATCTCCACGTCAGACAGCCTCTTCTCCAGCTCAGTGACCGTGTTGCAGCAGGCCTGGGAGCGCTCAGTCTCACTACGAGAGATCTCCAAGCTTTGCCTGAAGTGCTGGTCCATAGAGTTTATCAACTTCTCCAGGCCTCTGATTCGGTCCCTGTCCTCCTGTTGCTGGCGCCTCAGGTCCTCCACACCAGCCTGAGGGAAAAGGACAAAGCTTGAATCAGTTATGTGTTTGCTTTGCGATGTCAGGACTCCCATGCAGACAATTGTAATTGTATTTTGAAGCCTTAAACATGTCTGTATTTTGTGCATCTTCTTCTGAGGCTCACCTCCTGTCCCTGTGTAGTATGGTGTACACCTATATAGCAATTATTCTTTGTTTTTTCAGAGGCCAGTTACTACATCTGATGTGTCCTGTCTGATCTCATCAAGGATAAAATGCTTGATAAAATCAAGTAAGCATTACACATGCTTGCACATGCAGGAGATATAAATCTGTTTGTATTAAAATATGCTGTACTTTAAGAAAACAGAAGCTGCATCACTTGCTTGCTTTCCTATAATGTTTTGTGCTGAGCAACTGAAAACTATACAGAAAAGTGAAATCTTCACTGTCCAATTTTTCCAAAGAGCTGGAAATTGTGGTTGGTCTTGTTGCCACTTTCCTTTATATTCATTCTTCCACAGCTTGATTGTGGGTTTTTTTCCAGTAACTTTTTTTTGTTTTATTATTTGTTTGTGCAGTGGTTTATGCTGGAGTTCTGTTTTCTTGTACTGCAGCCTGCATGGGGTCATTACTTTTTATTGCTTTAGGCAGCAGAAACCACTTACAGAACACCACAAGGAGAAATGCATGAACAGTTAACAGCTAAAGAAATCAGAAACGCTCCTTTACGCTGCGTGTTATGCTGAAAAATTCTGCTTCACCTGGCAGGCAGAGCAGGACAGAGACACTCTTCTCTCCAGCTCTGTCAGTATCTCCTCCTTCAGCGTGTTCAGCTGGTTCCCCCCGGCTCCACCTCCTCTTCCTGTTCCATCCTTTTCATTGCCACCTCCATTCACCAGGTGGTTGTTGATGGTAAGAAGGGTCTGATCATGGACCTAAAAAAACCAAACAGTCAGATCAATGAATACAGTCCATCCTTGAATTTTCGCATTTAAACATTAAGACATTTAGGAGAAAAAAAACAACAAAAAAAACACTTTACCTCTGTTCTGTTATAGAGATGATCCAGCTTGGTCTGGATGCTGTTGATGGTTGAATCGGCGGGTACGTTTCCAGGCCTGACGAATTGTGTAGATTTTCACAAGTATTAAATACAACATCCAATAAAACATCAAGGTATGGCAACTGCAGCTTTTATTTAAAAAATATGAATGGGGGAAGTGGCTAAATTTAATAGATTTGACATAAGCACATATTGGCACAGGCTCCTTTGAGGCTCTTGTAACAGATGAACTATTTATGCATGTTCATAGCCTCTACCAGTAAACTGACATGCCGCAATAAACAGTGATAAACATTATGTCCACCAGAAAACTAGCAAACTGTGTTTCCTTAAACAGTATTTCAGGGTGCAGGTGAATGCACTCCATGAAATAAAACATGCACATGATGTATTGAAAAACAACATTCACACGTACAGCCTCTGGTTTATGCCTTCAATGGAGGTCTGTATCTTGCTGAGGTCTTTTCTCAGACCACTGATCGTCTCTTCCAGCTGTCTGATCTTCTCTGTGTCACCTGGACAAACAGGAATGAATAGCAGCAAGTGTTAAAGAGCATGAAACGTGCAATTTAATTCTAAGATGCAAACTCAATAAGGAAATAAAATGGAGGTGGAAATGCTACATCATGCAGCAAAAACCTGTTTCTGATTCTGGGTCCGTGCATGAACACTGATCCCTAAGATCCCAAGAACAGTGCTGGGAATTTCCTCTGAAATGCCGTATTGCTGTATTTGTGTTTCTTTTCAGACTTGAAAAAGGTCCAAAGTGCGGTGGGGCACAGTTGGAAAATATGATGTCATGTATTTCAAAGTGCCAATCTGGGTTAGGAGTCTGAGGACAATTTGGGGGTTAGATGCTCATGTTGCCAGCACTGTCAAACCACACGCAGACTGTCCTGATGGATGACGTTTTAAAATGTTAAACTCTTCATAAATCATAAATAAGAGTTTTAATATAAAGTTTGGCTCTGATTGTTTCTTATGTAGTCATGAATATTTAATTTAAGGAGTAGTCTTTTTTTTCAGTTTGTACCGTAAGACTCATTTAATGTACTGCGGGTCAAAGATGCTGGTCTGCGTATGCCCTAGGCCAGGGGTGCCCACACTTTTTGGGCTTGTGAGCTACTTTTGCAATGACCAAGTCAAAGTGATCTACCTGTATATATATAGTCATATTAACAGCCATATTAATATTCATATTAATTGTTGTTACAGCGTTAAAGATGAATGTTTGTCTTGCTGTTTGTTTTGGAGTTGCAACTATCTATCTATCTAGATACATTAATTGTCATATTAATTGTTGCTACAGTGTTAAAAGCTCTATCCATCTTTGTTTTTATTTTTATCAAGAAAAATTGGTACACTGCACCTTTAGAAAAATAGCGCTGTGTCTTAAGAGTGTCTTTAAGAACGGTAGTCTTGAGTTGTCGTTGAAGTTGGGCGTTGCTGTGGATGTGTACCGCTGAATTGAGGGCGTGTTGCAAATATAAAGTAAAAATAAAAGATGAACGCTTGTCTTGGTGTTTGTTTTTGAGTTGCAACAGATTAATGTTTTAGACTAACATCTAAAAAAAATTTTCATTGGCACGCGATCGACCCGCACTACCTTCAAGATCTACCGGTCCATCGCGATCGACGTAATGGGCACCCCTGCCCTAGGCTGTTGCCATAGCATCTTTGTCACAGCCTCCTATTAGTTGTCATCATTTTTTTTTTTTACTATTTATTATTTACTCCTATTCCTTCACAAAATTAAGTGCATTCTGACAGCATAAATGATATTTTAATTGCATAAATTTTGGATTTCATTGAAACCTTCCTTATGCATACCTTCTCCTCCTCTATGGCCACCACCCGTCTGTGTGACCCGGGTGTCAGTGGTGGTCTGCGGCCCGTTGTGGCAGTCTTCCCCTGAGTAACCATGGCAGCACTTCCACTCCATTTCTGTCACCATTTTATAAGCTACCTTATACCTTGGCCTCCTGTATGTCCGGTACCTGTGCGTAAAACAGAGAGGAGCGAAAAGTCATGTAAAGTTCCACCTTTTCTGACTATATATATATATATATATATATATATATATACTGTAGTTTCCTTATCACATAAAATACATCATCTAACCTTTCTTCCAACCTTTCTTCTTTAGGCACACTTTGTGTTTAGTGCTAATTCGTACATGTCCAAATGCTACCATGCTAATCTTATACAACCTACAATGGGATTTTCAGCCATGTGGAATGCTGAACTCCAAGTACAGGCTCATTAAACCAAAGGCCATAGACTCTGATATGAGTCATAAAATAGTTTACTTCTTCCAGGTCTTGACATTAAAAGACTTTAAATCCCAGTGACCAAACTGAGGACCCATATTGGTTCCCAAACCCTGCAGTGAATACCACCAGCGTACACTGTTGATATTAATGTGCACGAGTTCAGATGTCAGTGTACGGTTGCAAATCATCTGCTGGTGATGGATGGGATTAAAAGTGCTTTGTAAACTTTAAAATGTTATTTCTGTCCCATTTTCCAAAAGAAATCATCCGCATCATGCCAGCAATAACTCTTTCCTGTTCATAGACAGCTCTTCTAAAAAAAAATAAAAAAAATTAATGTTTTATTTGGAAAGCTTTGCAGTAGTTTTGTGTCACTCAACTCTGAGACTGCAGAGACTCCCTGTTACACTAACAATGCAATAAATAGACCAGAATTGGCCAGAAGTCTCAATAAAGATTTAAAGCAGCGTCTCAGGCATATTAACAAGCCCCGACTGGAAGAGTTCAGCAGGTTTCTTCCCTTTATGCCAGTCCACACACATCAGAGTAGGTATCGCCGAGACTTTCGTGTGCCATAAAAAAGATTTCATCTTCCAGCTCCCTGCTCTGAGAGCGTGAGAATAAGAGATCCTCTCAGAGGGAAAACAAAACAGGGCTTGAAGAAGTGGAGGCAGAGTTGAGTTAGAGGAATGGGAACAAAGGAGAGGAGAATCATAAAGAAAGACAGGGTGAGAAGAAGAGATTGTTTTTACAGGATAGGAGACTAGACTGTGGTGCCTGGAACCCCTGTTGGCTTCATTCTTAGCATAGTCCAGGTTTAGGCCGAGGCCCCTGGCAGGCACAGGGATCAACTGGCCAGGGTCAAACAACATGAAAACTTCAAACGAGGAAAAACAACAGCAGCGCTTGATTTATGGTTTCATTCAGGCACCGCACACATCCACATTTGGAAAAATCATTCAGGCAGTCCCATCTACAGTAATGTTTCCACAATATTTATAGTATTGGCTCTTCCTGGGTTCACACCAGTGAGACTAGAACTTCAGAAACTAGCTCTTTATCACTGTGACACATTATCAAAGCACTGTAATCATGTCTACAGTGATGATCTGGCAACAGACGGGTCCGGCCACAACCAGACATCTTCCTGAGCAGACTGTAGAAACCCAGGAGACAGAGAATGAACACAGCAGAGTAAAATCCGTATCAACAGACAGGAAAGAGAGGGAGACAGTGGAAGAATAGAGGATATCAACTTCTCCGGATCTGAGGACAGGAAGTTAGACGGCAGATTCAAATCCAGCTGCATAGAGGGGGAATTTGAGGGGATGTGAAGCACTAAGAAAAATATATACTCACGCCACTCGAGGACACTGGCCCCAGGTACAGCGCTGATAGTCTGGTTTGATGTACGTCTCCACCCCATCCTCCATCACACAGCTAACCGTGCGTGTCACCACATAAGCGCACCAGTTCCTGCAAAATCACACACACAAGGGAAAAGGAAATGAAAAATGAGTAACTGTGTGCCGGCCGCCGGTTTCCGACTAAGTCGGGCGTCGACGCAAACGGCGCACTTTACACACTCGCACAATCTGTGTACACGCTGGGTCTGTGCTTTGTCAGCACACAAAAAGAGGAAAGATTTGGAAAAAAAATAATAATCAAACATCTGGTCACTTGTTGATTATGAGGTTCCACTGTGAGATGGGAGATCAATATCTCAAGCCCCCGGACTTCATTGTTATTCTGAACAACTCTCAAGAGAAATTGAGTTCAAATGTCAGATCAGCTCAGGATAACTGCATCCTACCAACAATGATTGCCATTGTATTGCCTCGCCAACTCCAAACCAACCGACACTCACAAAGACACACACACTAGCACACATGTTTATACGGCATTAGAAATCTGTTGGTCACGTTTATTTCAACAGCACTCAAAATAATATTGACAGTAAAATGTTTCACATGTCGACCGCGGAGAACGTAACGGGTGGGCTGGGGAGGTCAGCACCATCATGGTACCCTCCAGCAGACAAGCCCACGTTATTCTAAACTTTTTCCAATAGAAAGCCTTCAAAAATCTTGTGTACCTTCTTCTGTGTTACAAAAAGTTAATATAAACTAAAGACTTTTTGCATGTTAATTAGTTTAGTTTTTTGGATTCATTAAAAATCCAGAAGAGCAGCAGGGTCAACAAATGGATGAATTACCATAATTTCTGCCTTAATTCCGCCTCAATTACCATATTTAATCAGACTGAAAAAGTTGTTGACGCTATTTTCTTTTTTCGTAACCCAACTTGTCTCATCTGTTGGACTGTAAATAAATTAACAACATTCAAAGTTGTGTTTTTCCGTACCACACCTTTCATTCTTTCACTTCTATTATTATTTGTGTTCCTACTGTAGGCGTCCAGAAAGACAAGAGCCTTAAAATCCCCTGACTTAAGGGTATGGAAGTGAATTTCTGGCCGTTAAAGGACACTTTAACAAGCTCCCTACTTTTTGACAGGTAGGCCACAGATCCCATGCTTGTTTGCTTTTAGATGGCTCCAGAGAAACAAAGGTTTGTTCAGATCTTGCATTAAGATCCAATGTGGTAAATCCGATGTTGCAAGCATAAAAGACAGGTGTGAACAACCCCAGGACGCAGTGGGGTCGCGTTCAAGAGACACGATCTCTGACCACATTTGGAGGTGGTCTGGGTCACATGTGTCCGCATTTGTCCGCATTCCTTTGGTTGTGGGAACGCAATGCAGGCATGAGTGACATTAAAGATCGCCTATACTTAGTAGGGGTGCTCCATTCAGACAAAAACACTGTTATACTGTACTAATGATTGCCTGAAAAGGAAGTAAGATCAGATCTGGAGACCCATCTGGAGACGCATGGTAGTCACAGGTCTGAACTCACAAAAGTAAAGCTGGTCACTTGTGATCGGATAGCCCAGATCAGATCTTAATGCAAGGTCTGAACAGGCCCCAAGACTAGGATGAAGAGAAAGGGTAAACTACTGACCCGGCATCCTTTCTCTGTAGGGATGCATTAGAGCAGTTAACAGGTGAAGATGTGAGCGAAGGGACCGAAGAACAACATAGTGAAAGCATCTAAGAGGACGACATGAAAGAAAGTGAGAAAGGCAGAGACAGTGGACCCAGCTGTGTCTATTACTGTTGGCCTGTAAAGGATCCTGTGATTAGTGTCCAACAGAATTTGAGAGCATATGCACAGTATGTAAGCTTAGCGCTGAAGATGACTGAACTGTCCATTGTTCGACATTTCCTCATCAAAGACAGGGGCCCCAAAGAAGACAGATTTAGAACTCTTCCTAGAGACTTCGGACAACACAAGTGGGGACTCAATGTATTGTTCTGCATCAGCCTTCCTACCTTTTGTGACTTACCAGTTTTTTTCTACCAGTCAAGAACTGGTAGAAAAACAAGAAAGCTGTGTACGAGGGTGGTTTTGCAGTCCATGTTAAGTCAAAAGATCTCACGACTTAAAGGTGAAACGACTTAATGTATCTAACACAACTCACTGTATGCAGCACAAAATATGATTCTAGAGGGCCTTGCTGATCTGATGACATGCCTTCAGTTGCCCTTGTTTCAGCCTGTTTTTTGGATATTCCCTTCATGAAAGCTTCCTACATTTTGAGGCAGCTGAGCACTTAGAGGCTGCTGCGCTTACATGGAAAATAGTTGTCCAGAATTACAGCCTTGGATCGAAAGTACCCTGGCAAGGTAAATACGACTGTGCTGCAGTCATGAGTGGTAAGCACTCTGGGGCACAAGAAGTGGCGCCTTTTTCCATTCTACTGTATCTGCCTGCTGCTCAAATCAAGTTCTTATGGACACAATTAAAATAATCCCAAAGGCAGAATATTTACTGCATTTTCCTTATCACATAAAATACATGTTTTCACTAAAAAGGTCGTTAGAAATACAGATAAACATGAATAATGTCTCTCTGTTTTATCCGTTTTCTCAAAGCGACAAGAAGGGCCCTACCACCGCAGCAGACGTCACATGCGCTAAGCACTGTGGGAGATGCGGAAGATGGACTAAGACATGAGGTACTTTTCTTTTTGTCCGCTTTTTTAAATTAACCACGCCCACTTCCTCCAATTTCTGACCAATCGCAGCGTACTTGTCGGACACCACACAAAACAAAGTTCGGCCCAGATGTCGAAAACAAGCTGCAAGAACTCCCTTTTTCTGATTCTTTCAAACACTTGTTTTGAGCAGGTGTGAGTCATACCATGTGGATATCACAGGGATTGAAAGAGCACTTAAAAATAAACTATGCCCTCTTTCCTTGACCCCAAGAGTCAAAGCAAGCTCCAGACTGTTAGGACACCCAGTCATATCCACTTGCAGTACTTTAGTGGTCAACAATGTCTGAGGCTCTCAGTCTTGAGGATTCTGTTGATGTGTCTGCCAGTAGGGTAATAAAGTTCTATTGAGCCATGTTTTACCCATGAGTCTCTGTGTCAAGCCCACATGGAAAGAATGGAAACATGTTTTCACAAGATATTACAGGCATTTTAGTGGTTTGATCGTGGTTCGAAGTGGTGTGTATTGAAGCCGCAACGACATAAGAGGCAGGGTTATATATAATGAATTACATATCTGAGTTCAGTTTTGAAGGGAGCAGTTTCAAGAAATGAAAGTGAATGGTTTGTATATGATTTTGAGAGAAAAAAATATGTGGAAACACATATTTTTTCACATTTGTCAAGTCTGTTTTTAATGGCTACTCATTTGCCCATAAATTCACTAAAAGAGTTGCTTCTCTCAGCAAGTATTTGAAATTTTTAACAGGCGTAAAGACATACCTGCTGTACTCAAGTTCAGTGGAACAGATTAAATTAAAAGCTTTACAGTTGTCATTCTGTACAAAAAATAATAATTTTATGTTTCTGCTAGAAGTAAAATACTGTATGAAGCTTTACACGGTGTCTTTCAAAGTTTGTGGACTTGTGTAAAAGGCCCTGTTTGTGTTCCCCCCTGAAATGCTTCTTTACTACAGCAGAAGGTCAGCAACAATGACATATTCAGTCTATATCTTATCACTCACTACAAACTACAAAACAGCTGCACAAGCTGAAAGGATCTGTGAATGATCTGAGGTCTGAAGTGCTAACAGCTTATCAAGCTGCAACAGATACCTACTAATACATCCAGCTGATACAGAGCAGCACTGGCTCCCTGCTGGAGTCCTTTTCTAAAAGTGACAAATGTAAAATAGCTCTCCTGCTGGACAGCTAGCTTACTTAACTTTTCCAAAATAAAAATATATATATATATTTTAAGGCATTTTCAAGTGGCTTATTTCTTGCGTTTTCTTTTTGTCAGCCTTGGAAACTTGCAGGGAGCTTTTGTTTGACACCTAAATATACACTTTTCACACATTTTTTTGTGTAACCTCAATCCCCGTATAACAAACAGTGCTGACGAGTGCTGCTGGAATGATCCACTGAGCCACAATAGCCACATTAATGGGAAATACACCAGGTTGCTGTATTGACGTAACTGGAATTATCCTTTAATATGCAGCTGGAAAACCAAAACACTGGGCTAAAAGCTACTGCCCAGAGCTGCTTGGTTAGCATTTTTAGACATTCAGCAGACACGGAGCAACATTAGGATTCACTTGGAGTCACGTCCTTAGGCACCTGGTGAATGTAAATCATATTATTCACACTACTTTGTGGTTTTGCTCTTCTTTTTTTGGCTCTTTAGCTGCCAAAGGCTCCATGTTAGCAAGCTAGTCACTAACTTTGTCCGTCTGCCATTTGGTGCTGGGCTTAAGTACTGCTTAATGAATATTGAAAAACCTGAATATTTCTTGTGCATCATAATGTATTATGATCTTACTCTGTCTGTGAATGGGATTGCTTGGCAGTGCATTTTGTAGAGTTTTTGTTATATAAGAACATCAGCTTCAAGGTTAAGTTTGAGTTGAAGCTCGATCTGCACTTTTAAAAGCAAACCCGAATATTAATTGTGAAATAATTCCCATGAAGTGGCGGCTGCCAGAAGTTTGCAAGGATAATCAGAAACATCCCGACACGACATGATTTAACACTCAAAGGGACAGTTGTGCAAGAAACACCCAGACTCCAGCACACTCCCACCGTCTGCAAGTTCCTCAGTTTGTCCTCATCCCCCTGGCCTCCCTTGACCCTCAGAGCTCTCGCAGATAGATTTAAGACACAGATGTCCTTCAGCCGCTTTCTATCATCATTTTCACATTACCCAGAATCCTCGTCCTCTGCTATCTTCCCTGGTGGTTATTATGGCCAATTAGTGTCACTCTGAGATCCATCTGAGCCGAACTATGAGGGGTTTACGGATAAAAGTTGGAACACACAAGGGACTCCTTCATGCTGGACCGTCCATCAGCGGTTTTTGCCTCTCTGTCTCTGTCATGTCTGTCAATCTGTCTCTGTCTATGTGTCTTTCTACTGTTCTGTCGGCTTATCTACACGCCTATCACTCTTTCTATCTTGCTTTACATCCTCCTATGTGTAACTTTTTTTTTTAATCTTGCTGGGCAGCTCTTGTCAGTTTTCATCCCATCTCACTCATTTTCCTCATGCCGGCACTCTCTCTCTCACACTCTCTGTCCAACTCTGTTTATTTTCTGCTTCTTATCTCTCTCCCCGTTTCCCCCATGCCCAGGATTCTCCTCTTCATTCCAGAGCTTCTCTACTGACACCAAGACTTTATCATGTTTTTAATCCTCCCCCTCCTCCTCCTCCTTGTCCTCCTCCTCTTGCTACTACTCGTGGGATAGTTAGCTGCTCTACTATATAGGATTTTTTTCAATGTACATATCACATCAAAACAAACAAATATCACTTGCTTTAGATGTGAGCAATTCCCGCTGCTAGTGAAACTGATTAAATTTAGTTTGGTTTGTACTGAATGACTAAACCTGTCACAGTCAAAAACATGTGTATATATATTATTGTTAGTGTTAGTATTTAATTAACGATGGCCCTGTTGTTGATTTCCTTCATTTTAAAAATGAAGGAAAAATGGGAGTAAAGCTTAGGTGAAACTTACTGAATATTTATAGAAGCAATATACACCGATCAGCCACAACATTAAAACCACTGACACTGTACTACCCACCTAGACCAGACCAGACACCCCCACCCCATAGCAATGACACTCCTTGATGGCAGCAGCCATCCCCAGCAGGATGCAGCCTGACACAGTCACACAGAAACGTTTTAGGAACAACTAAAAAAACATGAAGAACAGCACAAGGAGTTGTGCCCATGTCTATTCTCTGATGAGTCACAACTGTTTTGGAGGCACAAGAGAGACCTACACAATATTAGGAAGGTGGTCATAATGCTATGTTTGATCAATGTACAATGTTTTGCTTCTTTTATCCACCCTACATGCATTGTACACTACAAAAAAACAACAACAAAATCTTACCAAGTAAGACAGTTTTTTGTTGTTGTTGTTGTTGTTGTTTTTTACCAGATAAACCAGATAAGCCATAATATGTTCTCTGGGTCCTGTTTTTTTGGAAAAAACACAGGACTGCACATAAATACCTTGTGTAAAAATGTTTTAATTCATGTATATTTAGCTAAGTTTGTATATTCACATCATAGCACACTGCCCTGAGACTGAACCGAGTGAAACTGTTGGAGGGATTCAACTCCAGATTGTGCATAATTAAATGTTGTTTGGCCGAAATCATCCAGTGCTCATTCATCCACACAGCGCTGTAGTTCCCTTTGTGTATTTCCACAGCCTTGCGGTTCATTACAGCGGCCCATGTTATGCGTTCCTCTGGCAGCGCACTGAATTGTTTTACATTCTGTGGTTGGTTATAGTATTCGGTGTTTTTATCAAAACTGTCATCATACATCTATTGTCAGCTGCGTTCTCTCCCCTCCTTCACTTGAGTGTAGGTTTGATTATCTTGAGCCACTCTTGTTTTGCTATGCAGTGTATTTTGGACTCAACATTTTTGAGAAAGGGGAATATAGCATCTCTGGATCGACACCAGAGGGAAATAGCACGTTTGAAATCAGACAGCTGTGATAAATGATCAGGGCTCGGTCTCTTCCCCCTGTGGTTCCACTGTGTTGTTTTTGTCACAGTGAATCAGCGGCACAGCAATGCCAATCTATTATCTTGACTTACTGGCTCTCTGTGTCACAGACACTGAGGGAGATAAAGCATAGATAAAGCACAGAGTTGGCAACACTCACACACTATCTTGTGTGATGGGGAACAGGCGATGTGCCTCACATAAATAAACCCAACTTTCTCAAATTTTTCACTTCTGAGCAGACACAGATGTGCATATGTTCAAGCACATATGCATACATAATGGCTTCCAAACACTTACAGCACTCACACTCCCTGTGGCTCCACTTTCCATCTTTCCATCATGGGATTTTCACTCCAGGAAAAAAAAAAAAAAACATGAGAGATGTCTTTATATTTGCTGGAGAATGACTAAGTGTGAGGGTGTGTGTGGGCGTGTGTGTTTGTGTTAATATGCCCAGTGGATTTGTTTAGCTCTGCATGTGATCTTGCATGCGTGTTTTGTGCTGCATGGGTAACACCTTCCAAACAGCGTTTTCTTCCCTCTCTCTAATCAGCGTGAAGTTAAACATTCCAAACAGTAATCCAATAAAGTCCCATTAATCCAAATGGCCGCGGAGAAATCGCTGTGATGAAAGTCCACTAATTAGACTTGGCATTTTTTCCATAACAGTAAAATACAATTACTCGCACACACAGACATGCATGGATTCACAAGAGTCCCACACAGCCAGAAAAGAACAAATATACTGGCACTTTGTCATGTAGATGCAGACACTACATTATTGATTCTAATGTGCTTATTTTTTTCCTTCTACACTAAGAAGAGCACTTTTGCAATTGACCCAATTTATCAAAATTAAAGATATAGTGTGAACAACAACTTGTATCTCAGCTACAATATATATATATATATATATATATACTTCTGGGAACCAGTGCCGTCATTGGTTCTCTGAAATTCTTCAAGCTGCTTCACGCTAATTACATTTCCTACATATACTTTTAACACAAGTGCAGAGGATATTAGGATAGTGCAGTAGCAAAGCAAAATTTTTGTAGTAGAAAGAGCAGAAAGCAAGCCAAGGGAGAGAACTCGAGGGAGCCAGTGTACACGTACATTATAATGCATGAGCATGCATTGTATTTAGAGAATAAGTACGACAGATAACATACATGGGTCTGTGTGCTTGAGTGACATCAAATATGTATACAGACCAGTTCCTGCATACGTAGTATTGAATATTTAATACTACAATATGTATTTTCACATTGTTTTTCGGGTAGCAGTAGTTAAATGGAGTACAATGCCTTCTGTGGTTCTGAAAATGAAGTGATTGTGCCCTCAAACCTAGATAACCTGATAGAGGAACAGTGGTCTGTGCTGTGCAACCAAACATTGTCACAACCTAGAGACCTTTATGTGTAGACTGAATATGTAGCTATCTCAAGCTTTGCTGATAAACACTTGTGGAAGCTATGTATGTCTGCTCTTTGGGCGGAGGGTAACAAACCACCGACCGCTCAGGACTCACTCTTTCATAAAACCAAAACTTGGAGTTAGATGTTTTACAGGCAGCGTTCTTTAATGGTATGTTTCGGTATTTACAAGTGGGAAGGCTGCTTGGAGTGACACTAGAACATTTCATAAAGCTGCAGCCATCTACAAAACTCAGTCATATTGCCCTAGACACATTAACAGCCTTAATTTCAAACAGTAGCACGCAGCTCCTTTTTTAGTCTCACCCTCTGCAGGCACATTGCTGCCAACATCTGTCAGTTAGTGATACAGTAGTAAGCAGTAGCAGTGGTTCTACTAGAAAAGCTATATGGTTAACCTTTAAATTCTTCTTTTTCTTTTCCTTTTTTGGCAATGTGGAGGCTGCAGAAACAAGCTGTGAGTACATGACCTTTAAGCTTCCAACATACAGAGAGCAACATTACTCTAGCATTCATGCAGAGCTGGGTGTGTATTCGCTTGCCAGTCCAACAGTCACTTTCCTTTTCTTCTCCACAAGCTTCAGATGAAAATACCTGTATCTTTAACTTCCTGATGTCCTTCTGTTTTTACCAGCTAGCTGGAAACTTTTTCTGTTGTCTGGTGCTCAGGTAAGCAGCAGGTTTTGAACCTGGGTGCTACATCTCAAGACAATATTGTGAACCAAAACAGTAAAGCTGTAAAACCAAAATTTACATGCATGTTAACACAAACGCACTTCCTACAAACAAAAACATGAAAACCGTGCCTTCATTATTCCTCTGTCAGGCAAAGAGCAGTAAAACTTTCATTGGACATGTCTTGTTTTTATTTACAGACCATAACTCAGTGTGAATGGAACTCTTGCACCTGTCTGAGCATCACTTTATTCCCCAATAACTTCTGCCTCCTAATAAAACAGCAGACAGACCCTTCACAGTCAGGCAGGAAGTCGCAGTCTGACATCTCAACCCACACGCATACCAGGTCCATTTTCCTCAGCAGGGTCTCTGCATAAGCGCTGCAGAGAAGAATTGTGGCTAAAACTGGAATATTCGGTGACAGAAGTGTCATAGAGAGTAAGTGGGAGGAAGTGTGAATGAAAGTTCAAAGGGGGCTAAGTTCTAATACTCTGACAAAGAAGTCACTTGGCGGCGCCTATTGTTGAAGGATCTTTCATTTAGCTTCAAGGCAAGGCTTCGACAGCGACCTGAATGAGTGGATGAAAGGGGCGTGTCTTAGCATCTGAACTGTGACCCAGAGGTCAAGCACCCCTACGACGTCCTTCTAAAGTATATACACACAGAAAAACACACAGAGTGTCACAGACGACGACATACACACTCGAGTGCACTCAGTCAATGCTCGAGTGATCGCATTCCGACAGACAAACATACATAAAGGCAGACAGGCTCGCCACTCACACTCACATTTTGCCTTTGGAGCTGCTCCAACATCAAGGGACAGCGTGACTGTGTAAACTTCTCTCTCATTGTTTAGCCTGGCGGTCACAAAGATATACTGAGAATGTTCACGGTACAGCCATTTGCTTTAGTATTATTGCGCAGATACTTCAGTGTTTGGAGGTCTATAAGAGGCTTTTCCAGTGGCTCGCTTGACTTTTAGCCATTTATGGACGAGTGCGCGTTTGAAAGCTAAATATGCTCAAAGCCTTAAAAATCACAGCTGCCCAAAATAGAACTGATTATTAGCTAGGTGAAACTTTACAAGCTACTCTGAAGTCCAAATGTCTTGTCTTTTACTGCGTGAAAAGAGAAGAGGTTTATAGGTTCAACTTGAGTTGTGTGGCGGGATGTGATGAGTGTTGAGAATCAATCCAGGGCTTTAGAGGGGTCTCTAAATTTATCTAAACAGCATAAAGAGAGCTTTGTCAAATGCAATGCATGCTGGTAAACAGCTCACAATGGCTCCGTCTGGAAAGCATCCCTTTCCCACATTGCATTACCATACGTAAGGAGATTTTTTTAGTGAGCTAATTAACAGAAAGCAGAAAATCACACACAGATAAAGTGAATCTGGATCCTTTCCAAGGTTTGGTCAAACAGAGGACAATCCTGTTACTACCTAATTGCCTGGATACACAGTGGTACATTTTGGCTTGGTGTAACAGAGAGACATGTTTTTTCCCCTATATTGCGGTGCATTGTGGCAGATACATAGTGTTCAAAAGGTCTTCCACAGTGGCCTCTTAAATTTGAGATCCTGAGAGAGAAGACTAAGAGCCATCCAACCATGGCTGTGTCACAATGCTGTGGCCAATGTAGCCTACTTGAGTTGGCTAACATCCTCACAATGCAACATGGTGCTTCTAAGCAGGGCTAACATTTACTTTATTGATCATCTTAGTTTAGCATGTTAGCATGCTAACACTAACTAACAGTTGCAAATTGACACTAAAGAATATCAGTGGTTTAGCAAATACTGAATTTTAAGATATGTTTGTACATCTGTGGGACACACACATCCTAACCTATGCATGTAGCCTGCACCAGTGTGAGCCCCTTATACTTGTGCAGGTCTGCACTGTCGCCGTAGCATCTGCATCAACTTAACAAAGAAGTATAAACCGCCTGGTAGAAATGGACAAGGTCATCTGATGGTGTCATCAGCAATGTTTCATTGTGATGGGAGCACAGCCTGAATATCTGCAGTAACTTCCATGAAAGTCCATCCAAAGGCTGTTTATGCACTTCTCCCACAACCACAAATATCAACTCCATGGCGGCCCTAGAGGAAAAATCCATCCAGTATTTTGAGATATTTCAGTCTGGATCAACTGGCTGACATTACCATCCTCAGAGCCAAAGTATGAAGCTAAAACTAGCATCAAGTCCAGATAAAGATCTAATCTAATCAGAGACATTGTTCATTCTTGAGATGTCTCAGGACCACTTCCTTTAACAGGAAAAATGCAGTATTTTTTAAATTTAAAATCAAAATGGATCAACAACTTTTTTCCATCAACTTGTTAACAAGTTTCAAGCTAAACAACTAATGGCTAGATGCAACTATTTCCCTTTGGATGGAAACAAGGCAAATTTACAGACATTAAGGTTTTCATAACCTGACACTAAAATCTTCAACAACCACAACAAAGAAGTGCAACCACAGTCAACTTCTGCAACATTGTAGTTGATTAACTTCATTCATTCATTCATCTTCTGTGAGCGCTTATCACGAGGGGGCTGGAGCCTATCCCAGCTGTCATCAGGCGAGAGGTGGAGTAACCCTGGACAGGTTGCCAGTCCATCGCAGGGCTAACACAGAGAGACAGACAACCATTCACACTCCACTCACACTTACGGCCAGTTTAGAATCACCAGTTAACCCATGAGCATGTCTTTGGACAGTGGGAGGAAGCCGGAGTACCCGGAGGAGAGAAGCCACGCAGACACACAAATCCCGTCAGTGAGTTAATGCTCCTATACATCTCCCAAAATTCATTTGACGATATGAACTTAGTACTACTGGTCCTTTGTACAAACTGAAAGGGCAAGACGAGCAGAAGAGCGAGGAGTGTAGAGATTGAGGAGTACGAGTGTCTTGTGGCTCATAAAACAAGCAGCCGTCTCTGTGTTTGATTTAGTTTTCCTTGTGATCCTTGAACGCTTCATGCCACATGGCGGCTGAACAAAGAAGCCGTTGTTATTTAATGATGAAGAACTGAGCAAATCTTAGCCTCGGTGTTTCAATTATCCACAAGAAAACAAAAACAAAATACAGTAGTAAACAACAACAAATGCCTCCTGATGCATTTTTCTTGTTTAATTCTACTGTTCTTTTACACTGATCCTTTAATTTTATCCTCACTTTAAGGGAGATTAAAACAGAAAATGTATGAAATAATAACAACAATAATATTAATGTTGAAGTGTCCTTGTATAAGACTCTAAGTCTCTAAGTTGCTTCCTGTGCACGGCCCTTGTGTGTGAATGTGTGCATGCTTATGTGATACTGTGCGTGCTTTGAATACCAGCAGGTAGAAAAGGCCTATAAATAACGTCTTATGCTAAAGGACGAGCTCCAGTAGCTCAGTATATGATATTCATAATATATTATCCCACATATCTCATTCCAAGGCTGCATATCGCACAAAGAGGTGTCACGATTTTTATTTCTCATTACGCTGGGGCATTGGGATCTCCCTATAATATGATCTGAAAACTCCAGTGTTGAAATAAGAGTAGTGCATTTGTCTGTCTTTGTGCGGCTGTATGGAACAATTTCCAGCCAATTTAAAGCAGTTTAAGGAGAAATATGGATGAAAATGAACGAGAGAGAGAGAAGATGGAGCCTGCTCTCTGTGTGCTCCTTGCTACCCTCCAGTGGTGATCTAATACCTTGTCAATCAAACGGTCAACGAGCCAAAACGTCTCAGCAGCACACCTGCGTCTGGCCTGAAAACACGCTGCCCCTGCCTTCTTCCCTCGTCGCTGTCTGCAGCTGACGGGGGCGACGTGGCAGGAGATGTGTGGGGACGGCTCTGCGTCCAACTGATCCCCCCCTTAAGACCCCCGCTGGATGTCTTCAGTTCATTCAACAGCCTTTACCACTTTTGGAATACTTCACACATCTGTCAAAACAGATCAATTGAGTTCAAACAGATGTCAGAGGGGCAAACCACATTGCCACGGGCCAGTGCATTCTTCTCCCCGATGCGTCACCGCGTGTGTGTTTGTGCAAGTGTGTGTGTGTGTGCATGTCACAGGCCAGCCATGCTGACTCCTTCATAGCCTACTGGTTTCAGCAGGGATAAGGCATTTAAGAACCCAGGCCCCCTCTTTTGCCCCTGTCAGTCGGCCTTCTCCCTTGCCATGTCGCTCCTCCCTGCTTTTTCTCACTCTTTCATCCTCTCTTGTCACGCTTGCTCGCTTTCCTTTACCTTGTTTTCCTCTTGTCTTGCAAGTTTTATTGCCTTTCCTTATCTATACCCTTATCCCATCTCAGATGCTCCTATGTTTCTTCTTGTATTTTAATTTATTGACTACTTTTCCCTCACTTGTACATAATTTCATCATTTGCCTTGTGTCCTTCCTTGTGTCTGCCTCACCTTCTCTCATATACAGTAGCCATCGGTTCAGCTTCGTCAGACACCAACAGAGTGTCCATATCTCATCACTCGGGCAGCCACGGCGGCAGCAGCAGCAGACAGTGCTCTGATGTGGACAGAAGCCCGATAGGAGCTCATATTGCAGGAGCACAACTGGAGCAGAAGCTTGGCCCGGCTTGCACACACACTCGCACACGTTAAGTGCAAACACATGCAGGCACGCAGGCAGACCCTCGCCACATGTGCGAGCTCTGTCATTCATTCCTTCAGCCGTTGTGTCGTGACCCACGTGCAAGCACGCCTCTCATCATCAGTCACCCAGGTTGCCAAAATGTACCCATTCATTTATTAATATGAACACAAACAGGTCACACACGCACAGCCGCCTGTCAGTGGAGGTGTGTGTGTGTGTGGGGGGGCACGTTACCCCTCAGGCAGAAGATCAATTACATGCTAATAACACACGATGGGGCCACGACAGCACAATAAAAACATACAAGAGTTGGCTCACTGACAGTATTAACAGCTTTATGACCTTGGGGCTCAGCCATCACTGATTTATAACTGACTGTTAATCACCTGTCACTAGATGATTTCCTTACTGTCTCATAAAGTGAGGCCAAGATGGTACTAGCTCAAACACTAATCCAAGGTCTGTAGGAGGAATTTGTGTAATGGGAAAGATTGTAGGAGTCTGAGCATCCCCTGCACCACTAAGCGAAAGGTTTTGGATGGATCTGAGTTTAAAAAAAAAAAAAAACTAAATATGCCTGCAACTTGTCACTCCCCACAGAGCCCACTCACCTCCTCTTCCCTGCAAGATGATCTTGAGCAGAATGATAAATTCCCTGTGCAGCACGGCTGACACTGGGGGCTCTTGTAAAGATTCTGGGCCTCCTGAAAACTTTTCATTTGGAGCCCTGGAACAGTAAATATCTGTAATCCCTATAAGCCCTGTCCAGCTCTGGGCCCCTTTGAATCATTACACCCCCATCCAACCACCCACCAATCACCCTCCCATTGAGGGCCCCAGCTGAGTAAGAGACCAAATCACCAATAAGTTATTTCCTGTGAAAGTGAGAATTCAGTCCATGTGTACTTCGAAAAGAGCCCCTCAGATCACATTTTCAAATTATTAACTCTGAAAGTAACACTGCATGGTGTCAAATCTCCAATGCTGGCTCCTGTTGCCCCTCGTGGAACGATTATTTTTTATTTATAGATTAATAATTCTAATTCTGACTAGAATTTCAGACACTGGAGGATAATCTCCAACATAACGGTCTAGAATATAATGCGACATGTTCTTAAGACATTCCATATGTAACTAGAGAAACCGAGTCATTATTGATTAAAAAATAATCCGTAAATTATATCACAGTTTGCAAAAAGCGAGTCACTGGAGACTCCCTATGGGGGACTCGAACCTTATTTGGGACCCACAAACAGTTGAGTAACTGATCCTCACCATCATTTACCTCAAAATAAACTGTTTTACGATCAAGGTTTTGAATAGCGGCCCCTTTCTTTTTTTGGCACAAGAACAACCAGAGCTGAACGAGCCACAGGTCGTCAATATTTACGCATGATTTTTACGCACGGGCAATTCCCCCGAGTTTACCTGTGTCTGCTCGCAGCTCTCTGACCCGTCTGGACACTGGACTCCGAATATCCGAGACCCCAACAAACATTGGTTGACACGAAGGCAAGCAGGTAAAACAAAGTCCCCATCATTAACTCCAGCGTGGGTTAAAAGTAAGCGACTGTCATTTAGATCCAAAGTTTCTCCAAGAAAGAAAGAAAAAAAGACTCCCGGTTGCTTGTTAACTTCAGTGACGTGCTGTCGGTAAATGTAGGTGTGTAGCCATGACTTCACGGGATGAGAAAGTGCCACAGAGTTCAGACAAGTGCATTTCAAACGATGAACTGCGATGGTGCTGAAGACTGACTGCGGCTGAAGAGCGGAGTAACAAGAAAAAAGTTTCCTGTCAGGGCTCCAGCAGCCGTCATGCCAGCGCTCTCTCTCTCTCTCTCTCTCCCTCTCTCTCTCTCTCTCTCTCTCTCTCTCTCTCTCTCTCACACACACACACACACACACTCTCCGTATAGCGTTTTCCCTCCCTCTTCTATTTTTTTCTGTACTGTTCAGTTTTCCTGAACTGCTTCATTGGCAGGGCAATTCATTTTCAACCTTGCCAGACCAATTTCACATAGAAACAGCGGTGTTAAAGAAATCCAACTCCCAAGAATTTAAGCTCACAAGCAGGTGGAGGCTTTTACAGTAATGAACTCACATAAACATTAAGACGCATAAGAACATTCATCATGTGCATATTTGAGGTGGCTGGGCAGAATAATACATATTTTGCTGTTGGACCAATGTACTAAGGTTTCATTCCCCCTCCTTAATGCAAGTAACATTTTTTAGGATTGATCATAAATTTTAGAGAAACATTCAGGTCTCATATAGTCTACAACATAATAGGGCTGTTGTAAATGTTGCTGCTTTTGACCAATGGCAAGAATTTAGTTCGGGACCAGCACATGTACTCCTAACAGACATTGGACTGATAAACAGCAACCAGTGGTCTTACAGGACAACAGGACACTGACGTCTTCCTTTCTCAGCATGCACCATTTAGATACTATCATTTATTGAGTAAATATGTTGTGGTAGCACAGGTTAAGCTGAATCAGGAGATGGTTTGACGTACACAACCATCGGGGAATTTATCCATGGACATTGTAGGAAATACCAAATGTGCATTTTCAAAAATATGGCTATTGGCTTGTGATTAGTTGAGCCTTCTGTTTATCAGAGTGTAATATGATGAAATAGAAGAACACAGGAGAGCAAACACAGCGATTCACAGTCTGAAGAGCTTGGAAAGTCTTTTTTTGTGTAAGTAAACTTTCCTCCATAACACATTCTCATGACGTGTGCAGAGGCTAGAAGTGAATGGAAACCAGAGACATGAAATGAGCAACGGATGCCAAACTCTTGTCGCCAAGCTTTTCACCATCCCGAAGTAACTTTGTTGCTCGTAGTGTGTACATAGCATTACTATGACAGTCGTCACCCTTAAAACCACTAATAACTGCCAGTGGGCCCTGATTGGTCTGCGCCTCTGCGGATCAGCTACAAGCACATGGCTTAAAGTGTGTTGAAATGGGTCCCTCACAGGAATTTGCGAGAATTCTGCTGCATCTTATAGGTGGTTTAGACTTCACAGAGCCTCAGACCCTAGCGCCGTAGCCTGACGTGCACCTCCCCGGAAATGTAACTACGCGCCGCAGCAATGCAGACTCTTAAGAGCTGTGATCTAAGAGCTGTTATTGTTTTGGATCGATAAATATGGAACACATGGAGTAAAGGTTAACTAAGGAGGTTCAGAGATACATTTGATTGACTTGTGCAATTGAAGTTTCCGTCGCCACTGCTGAAAGTGAAGCAGGAAGTAGAAACAAAAATGAACCTGGCTTACAAAAAGGACACACTGCATTTGGGTGGCGTTTTTACAGCCAAACTGACGAGCGCACAAGTATATCACTTTGGTTTCTAGTTTTCAATGAACCTTCACTGTAAGCATTTTCTTTAATTTAAAACATATAAATATATAAACTCATTCCTTTATAGATATATTAAGTGTGTGTGTGTGTGTGTGTGTGTGTGTGTGTGTAATAATGACTAGTGCCCTTGCCTCTTTCTTCTTAATCACGGCCCATCTTAACGTAATCAGCCTCTCTGTTGCTCTTTTGATCAGTATGGCAGATTCCTATCTGAGAAGTGGATGCCATCTAACAGCCCAACTCTAGGGACACACAAACACAAAGAGAGAGAGAAAGAAGGAGAGAGAGAGAGAGAGAGAGAGAGAGAGAGAGAGAGAGAGAGAGAGAGAGAGAGAGAGAGAGAGCACGTAGTAGCAACTCCTATCCGCTACAGATAAGTGGGCTGTTCACAAGGTGTGATTGATGCTGTTGTCGTTCTCACTCCCAGAGCCAAGAGATTTTGACTCCATACCTTGATTTATGTTCACTTTGTCCCCCCCTTCCCATGTCTTTCCTGCTTTTATCTGTGTCTCATTTTAGCGTACATGCCAAAAAAGTTAAAAATAGGAAGCTGCAATCTCAGCTGTTCTCTTACAACTAAGTTTATTTTCCATGTCTTTCCATTTTTTTTATTTTTTTTTTGATTGTGCAATGTATGAAGCCACATTTAGAAACATTTACTGGACTCCCTGTGTGGGTCAGAATTAAACGGAAAGACATATTTTTTCAGTTTGGTTAGTCATGGTCAGGGAGCCTTAAACACTTTCTGTTTCCTCATGACCAACTTTTGTGAGGATCTTTGAAGGGGGTTGTGTTTTTTTTTTCTTCCTCCCTTTGTTCTCGCGGTTTATTTCTATGTTTTTACCCGCTGGAAGCTGTGCATCTTTTCCGCTGCTCCCACAGAGGAATGCCCAGCTCAGCAGTCCTCCAGTCAGCCCACTAATGAGATCTGCTCTCCCAGCTGCTCTGTCACAGACTCAGCGACTCCCCACTGAGAGCAGAGCCAGGCACGCTGAGGACGACGAGACCATAACACAAACATACGACCGCTACCTGCGCACATGATGTTAAACAGGCTCCTGGTAACTTACTACTCAATTCCAGTACTCGCCGTCATCGGCTCTGGCTCAGGACATGAATCAAACGAAACGTGTGCAGCTCTGCCAGTGTCGAGAAGTCAAATTGTGTCACATTTGTTGCATAACTGGTAGGTCTGTCTTTGTTTTGCACGCACAGGTTACTCACCATGATTACACATCTATTTGACAGATAAAAGAGCCGTGACCCAGGAGCAGCCTTGTACAGTCGACTTCCAGGACACAGACCTCTGCACCTTTTGTATCCACTCAAAACAATGTGTTAAATCCCTGCCAAATAAAAGTTGGAATGTATTAATCAGATGGGGAAGTTGTGACATCTGTTTGGTGATGGGAGCCACGCATGTGCTATTTCCAAAAAGGCTCACGGTACATTAACCGCTGCCTTAGGCGGCAGCATGGCTACTGTACCTTTCAAATGACGTGTGGCTGGTACAAGATGCAGGCCAGGCTGCTGATAAGGCTGAGAATAAATGAGAGGCCTCATGAAGCACTGGATGCATGACACGAACCAGATATAAGACCTATCTGAACTGTGACGGGGGGCGAGTTGAAAAGAAAACTGAATGTGCAAATCACTGCCCGCATCCCCTCTTTGTTAGCTATAAATCTCAGCAAAGCAATTAGTATGGTCAGATACACACAGACACAGTCACACCCAGTTACATTTTATCCAAACTCCCTCCCGTGAAGTACTTCCTTCTCCGAAAGCAAACTTTCTCACGATTTACTTGTCTATAAAAGCATCAGATGAGGAAATGAGCTGAAGTTGGAATATAAAAACTGACTCCATGTCCGTGCGAGACAGGTGTCGCCAGCTTATGTCCTTCACATTGCAAACAAACTCCAGTTCAGTCAGCTGTGAGGAGTGCAGAGCATAACACACTTCAGCATCTGGGAGGCCGATGCTCAAGTGCATGAAGGACTTTTTGAATTATTTCCTCCCCAGCTGACAAATTCTAAACTTCTTCCACGATAAATGACAACCTTGTGTTGGCTGCAGAAATGACCTGAATGGACGTTTCAAGTGAACAACTTTACATACAGTTTAAATGCGGCATCATTCATCCTCTGTTCAGCTAAAGTGTTTAGCATTTAGCCAAAAGGCTAACATGCTCACAATGACAACACTACCTTGTTTATCTGTTAACAGTCTTGCTACCGCAGTAAAGCCCGTTGTCCACAAACTGGAGAGCGGAGGATTCAATTCCCAGGGTTAGGGTTAGGACCCTACGTGGACCACATGCCGAAGCATCCTTGAGCAAGATGTACTGTATGTGTGCTTGTGTGAATGAATGGAGTACCAACAGAGAAGTACTGCATAAATACGAGCCATTCATTCATTTTCTGTAACTGCTTATCCTCCGGAGGGTCTGTCATTGAACGAGAGGCAGGGTACACCCTGGACAGGTCTCCAGTCTATCACAAGACTAACACAGAAAGGCAGACAACCATTCACACTCACGCCAGTTTAGAATTTACCTAACCAGCATGTCTTTGGACGGTGGGAGGAACCCACACAGACACAGGGAGAACATGCAAATTCCACACAGGACTCTAACCAGGAACCTCCTTGCTGTGAGGCATCAGCGCAAACCACCCAACCACTGTGCCACCCAAGACCATTTACCATTATTAACTGAACGTGAATGTGTGTACCAGATCCCAACTACTACCACTACTTATTAACACTTCATTAAAAATCTCACGGTGGTGCTAAAGGAAAAGTCAGGGCATGTAATTAAGGTTCATCCTCTGGCCACCAACTGAACTGTCAACTGAAGGCGAATCCATCCTATTATTTTGCATATTCAGTCTTGGCTGATGAAATTCAGACAGGAGAGCACACGTCCAGAGGGAGCTCTATATCTTTAGGGTGTGAAAGGCTACTTCCTTCAGTCTGTGTCCAGCAGGGTGAAACTTGCTGATGAGTCTCTTCTGCTTTCCTTCCTCACAGTTTGTTTCATTTCACTGGAATCTCCGGCGCTTTCATCGGTTTATGTGGTTGCACTGTGATGCAGCCTTTGAAAAACGCAACTGGGCTGCATTGCTTTCCTTTCCTGTGGCTTTAGATTAATTGCTTCGCCCTCAGACAGCCGGCTTGCACTGGGACGTAGTTGATCGAGCCCTTCAGCTGTGTGGCGTTGGCTGGCTGGGCCGCTGGACTCTTGACCAAAGCCCTTGGGAAGATTAACATTCCTGCGGGCGGGGACCGCTGCATCACGGCCATTACAAATAGGCGAGTTTAAGCCATACACAACAAAACAAACAACAAGCCTTTCTGTTGCAACAATATACAAAATGCATGTGTTCATTAGGACACCAATCCTTTAAACAGTTCGTACACAAGTCTGAGATGTGTAT
Organism: Planiliza haematocheilus; assembly: GCA_005024645.1. Lineage (NCBI taxonomy): Eukaryota > Metazoa > Chordata > Actinopteri > Mugiliformes > Mugilidae > Planiliza > Planiliza haematocheilus. The sequence continues at coordinate 676,828 of SRSE01000853.1, read as the reverse complement.
TCTGGGCCTCTCTTTTGTCACCATTGCACCCTATTCCATTTTTATCTACTCCCACCACTTCTTTCAAGCCTTTATCTTGACTTTGTGTGTGTGCTGCGTTTGACCGGAGTATGTTTCCGATGCTTTGCGGCTGCCATGTTGACATTCTTGGAGGTTTGGCCTGCATCTCACATTTGTGCAGGTCAGGGTGTTTTGTTTGCCTTAACTATTATGGGAGACCCCCAGTTGTTATTTCGCACTTTGGAGGAACCTTTAAAATGCCTCTGCTGGTGCGGTATGCTCCGCTGCACTGAAAAGACTTGAGTCCCGGGGGAGGTGGCTTTGAGAGTGTGTTCCTGCCAGGCTTCAGTCAAGCTCTGGACTCACTGACTGATTTCATTCTTTAGGTCAAACAAGACAGGCTACATTCATAGTCACACCGTCGTGTGTGCGTGGCAAACATACAGTAGTCCTAAGCAAACCCACGGACAAAGTACCTTTACGTTTTCCAGACTTTACACACACACAGCAGGAGTCACTCTTCTGAAACTTATCTCGACTCCTTTATGGACTTCCAACAAAAAGGTTACTTGACTTGAAGTCCACTGCTTGTCAAAGAGAAACAAAGCATAAAACTAAATATGACTGCGGTGAGCTGCTTTTGACTAAGAGTCTGCTTTTATCGTAGGAGTTTCTATCAAGAGTCAAAAGCTTTGGTTTCATAGGAAATAATTATCAGTGGCGTGTTCACATTCCAAAAAAGGTAATGTAAATATGTTCAATCTTCAGTGACAGTCCCTCATAGAACGTAAGTTCAACAACCTCTGAGAGGAGAAACTGAGACTCAGGGGCAACCCGGTGTTGTGACAGCGTTATTGTTTATAATGAGAATGAGAGCAGGCCTTATATCCTGTGTGACCGAGATCAAAGCGATATTAGGATGATGAATGCTTCATTTGTGTCATTGTACTGAATTCAACCTCGGTGGCCGCACATTTCTGCAAACAATTAGTAATAAAATAAATCATATTCAGATCATAGTACGCTGTGATAGTCAGCTGACGCCAGATTGATACTTTCCAAACAATAGAAAGGCCTAGGCACCAAATGTTGATAATCCATCTGAACAATACCCTCCACGAATGTTTGAAGATATGTAAAAATATGTAAAAATACTCTCACCAGCCTGTTCAGTCTCTTCTTGTCTCTGTAGTACAGAGTCACAGAAGTTCTTAGTCTGGCCCAGTGTGGTCAATGCAGATTTAAAGTTTCCACTTGGTGAATGGTGGCTGCTGGATTTGTGCTGAATTTCAAACTTGTGAAATCCTGTTTGCAAAAAAATCAGCAACTCTCAGTAGTTTCAGTGAGACGAATAAGACAAAACTTCTGTCTTCCTATTAATAATGGCAGCTGTGGATTAGTGGTTTGAGAAGCAGGCCTGGGACTGCAGGATCGCTGGCATGAATCCCAGGACTGATAGGACAAAATGTATAAGGGTGGAGTGAACGAGCTGCACTTTCACTTCAGTCTCCACAAGTTAAAACGTGCGCTGTGAACGAGATAAATCAGATGTGTTGCATATTTCAAGCATCTTGACACAGTTTTATAAAATAAACTGCGTGTATTTGTCTTTGTATTTAGAGATCTTCAACATCCAGATGAGCTTTTTGCAGTAATTTTGTTCTTTTCACCAGATATCAGATATTGGAATGTGTTTCACCACGGAGGCCGACAGCAGCTTTTATAGCTCTGATGTCAAAAGAGAATAAATGCTCCACTATCCACACCTGGTATCAGGTATGAGTTTTCTGTGTGTTCCTTGCTGCTGGGTAGGTGGCGTGCAGTGTGTTCATGAGAACATTTGCAGAAACATCTGTGTGCCATGGCCCGAAACAGACCCGCGAGAGTGCTGAGCTTCAACGCTGAACTAAGTTGCAAGCCATAAAGCCAAATAAACTCTGAGCAGAGCGACTAAAAAAAACAACAACCCAAAAATAGCTTCATAAAACTGATTAAAGTGCAGAGGTGAGTAAAATCCCTCTGTGGGGTCTTCACTGCAAGAATTGTCTTTCACATTACACATAGTTAATGTGCAGCTTTAAAACTGTTTGTAAATCTGCCAAAATTCACGTAAAGGTTCACGGTTGTACTTTCACTCTGAAAGCTTGTAAAGTTGGATAGCGTCCACCACGAACACAAGCTTGCTTCCGCTTATTTTGTCAAGATAATCTCTCATCACTATCACACGCGGGAAATAAAAAGGCCAGGCTTGGTTGCTATCTATTCGGCTTTGCTCGTACTGCTGTCCCAGTGATGCCGGGTGGGGCGCAGGGGAAACTATTTCTCTATCATTATAGTCATTACCTCCGGCCGTTATCATCACGGATGTTTGTCTAAGAAGTCCTGCCTTAACACAGTCCTTGTGAGGAAGAGGATGGTATTATCCCTCACCCGGGTGATGATGTCTTGTAGCAGAATGTCGGTCAGCTGAGCTCTATTTTTCCTTCATTGTTTACTCAGTTGATGGCAGTGCATCCCAGCCCTCTACACAAACCATACGCATTGTCTCTTATTATCCTAGCATAAGAGAAGGCGGCAGATTATTAGAGAAGCCGTCGTGCAGCGCAAATGAAAAATTGATGCAGGCTGTGAGCTACCAATTTACTCTAAAGTGCCACACGCAGCTATAAAAGCAATAATCAGGCACATTCTGCAAAGGAGCGGCGTCATCTCTACGTGTTTTTTTTTTTTAACTTTAGATCATTTATGATGTCTCTTTGTTCCTTTTATTTTACTGCACTTTGTAAGCTACTTAATAGCTGCCAGTGACGGCATGCTGTGTGAAGGACGGGATGCCTTTAGCTGAGATTCCCAATGTTGTCATACGAGATGAAACCGACCTCCTGTGTGGGCCTTGTTTGAAGAGGCTGAGCTCATAAACAAACCACGAGGGAGTTGCAGCAGGATGTTTATGGGGATGTGAGGTAGAATGAATTTAGGAACCGCAGGGGTTTAAGCACCAGGGGCACTTGCCACACATCCACACACACTCATTCCCTCACTCATATATATACATATATATATGTACACACACAGATTCACACACCACGCAGCAATAGACTGACTGTAGTCCCATATACGTAGTCTGCACAGAGGCTCCAAGTCCAGTAAAAAGAGAAACCACCGCCAAAATAAACTTCAGCAGCACCACTTTTATATTCAGTAAAATACCCTTAACAAGTTGTGTTTAATTTCGTTATGCTCTGTTACTGAACTATAAAGGCCATTTTCTCACAGTGTCTGTAGGGGAAGCCAGATGGGGATGTTTTGCACAAGAGAAATAGACAGAGAGAAAAAGGAGTTCATCCATATAGTGCCCATCTGCAAAGTTTTAACCCTCAACCTAAACCAAGTCCAGCACCGCAACGAACACATGGTCAGAGTGCTCGCAACACAACTGCAAATAAAAAAACACAGATCTGCGCTTTTTCCCAATTTATGGCCATTTCACTTGCTGCCTAATGCTCACCATGTGTCGGAGGCAAATGCACGCATCTCGCGGCGACTGCTTTGTCTCTGTGTTGCTCTTTCCCCATGGGAAGAAAAATGGGAGCCTTACGCTTGTTTGAAACTAAGTAGCCTTCACTCTTGGCACGCTGCTTATTTAGCTCATTTTGGTGCAGCCTGATTTGAACTTTCACTGCGAGCCGCGTACTCCTGGGAAAACATTAGCCCCAACTCACAACTGTTTAATTTTGGCAAAGCAGCAGCTTGTTCTGACATTTACACTGAGCTCTGCTTCTAATGGACAGAGTGCTTATTTGTGCTTTGTGCTCGTAAATAAAGAAGAAAAGTCAAATGTGTTACTTGATTATGACTTAAAGCCTTGCTTTTTAAACACACATCCATTCACAATCTGCACAGGTCCTTTGCTTGTTTAAACCAGGCATTTTATATATTCTTGAATTCTCTTTTATATTTTATATTGTCTCTTACTTCCTACTTTATTTATTGCAGCAAACACCAAGACTATATTTTGTGCATACGTGGCAGCAAATCTGATCCTGATTGTGTTTGGTGCAGAAGACATATTGTCCCCTGCGTCTGTGAATTGAATGCATATTGCCTCGCAGATGATGAGGATGACAAAGACGTAGTGCTTTTCCTAAACCAGATGATGAGCATCTGTAGCGCAGAGGGTCAGAGAAAGAAGATCACCCGGGTCACAGGAAGAAGTCGTGAGAGCTGAGCATGTTTAGTGAAAAGAACATTTTCCACTGTTATATTTATTTTTTAAATACGTACAACAGAGATTCTGCTCTCTCTATTTCAGTGATTTAACCCATCTGTGATTATTTCCAGCTCGTGAAAACATTTACACTGTGGTATCAGGTAGTTATTTCTCCACAGAGAGTCAGATGTTTAAGGTTTCCGGGAGCAACAACGGTGGTCTATACGGGATAATTAAAAGAATATGTACATACTGTAGCTATAATAGCTAGAGAACTTAAAATATATAAGAAATAACATCATACAATATACCGGATTTATGTGTTCGTACTGTACGACTGTCTTACTGAGGTGTGAGCAAAGCCAATTAATCCAGCATAATCCCATTTTAAAATGTTGTCAAAATGTTATACTAAAGTGATCCCAAACTGCTGGCTCCCAAACTCCCTACAAGGGAATGTCCAGCCTTCAGAATTTAGGGTCTTCTGAGGCCAAAACATGTGCATGACTGCACTCGGCCCAGCCTGACGGCTCAACTGATCCAGCGGCAGCAGCAGAACAAGCTTTAAAGAGAGTTAAAAAAGCAATGGAAAGAAAGGAAGAAAGCCCTCATTTGCGGGTGTTTGTGATGAGAGAAGGAGAGAAGAGAAGGAATGAGAGAGAAAAGGGGATAGATGACATACACAAATGTGTTGGTTCATGCAGCACGTGCATGCTTGTGTTTGTAGGCCGTCTTGTTACGCTACCACCTACGCCACCCGCTGCCTTTAGCAGCAGCAGTAGCAGCAGTAGCAGGTTCAGCTGCAGAGGCAGCGGCGGAACAGTGAAACCCCATCCAAAGCAAACAGCACACTGCCCCTGTTTCACTTTAGATTCCCGCTACTTGGAATTTTTGTTTTCTAAAAGGTGCTCTTTGTCCCCTCTGACGTGTATTGATCTGGTGAGGCACGTGGGCGTCCACCCTCACTTAAAGCTGGCCCAGGAGGCCTGTTAGGTGAAACAGATACGGCCACCGGAATATGCACACTGACGATCAGCAGCAGAGCCGGTTATTGGCCCTTGCAGAATTTCCCTGCTCCCCACACCTCTTCTACTTTCCTTGCTGCACATTTTCCCCCAGAAGAAAGGGGCCAAAAGTTTTAGCATGGGAAATGAAAATCGCTACTATTGCTTGCACCTCCTAATGCAACAAGTTTCCCAGCTCCTCCTTGCGCTTCAATGTGCCATGAGCATTGAGCCAAATAAAATCTCTTTTCAGTTATGGAAATCATATGGACCAGTCTGGAATTTCCCATTAAAAAAAAAAAAATTACGATTTTCATACACTAGCAGCAAGGCGGACCCGGTGTTTTTCCCTCTTGTGCCTCCACCTAAATGGTAAGACTAGAGGTGATCCAGCCCACACATGCCAGCATACAAAGCCAGGCATTCATATGTCCGTCCGCCTTCCTCGACGCCCACAGCTCTGACGGCATACGGAAAGCAGCAGCCAGCAGGACGGAGGGAAGCGTAGAACTGATATTTAACGGAAAGGAAAAACACGAGGAGCACTGAATGAATGGTCCCCTCAACACACCTCGACAGTTTTTAGCAATGACTTCTAAGGGGTTACTGTTCGGGGACAACACAGCACTGTTTCAACACGGACCACTTTTAATTATCTAGAAAAGCAGAGGTGTAACTGCTGCTACAGTACATCCCATGGAGGAAAAGTTATTTATACTGCAGAAAATAGTGTGAAAAGTCTCAGGGTTTTGGATTTAGACAGTTGTTTATATTGTTTAATGCCCAGCCCCAAAAGGGGATTTAGGGGCTTTTTTTTTTTTTGTAATTCTTGTGACTGTTGGAGAAAGTACCCAATTTTATGCGTGTTCACAAAGTAGGACCTGAGAATTGTAGATCTTAGTCCATTTTAGAGTGTTTTTAGCTTCTTCTTACTTCCGCTGCCCCCCTCCCCCCAAAAAAAGATTCTTCAGTGGATTCAGTGTATGTTGATTTGTTGAACACATGAATCCTGGTAAGTTGTTAGGCATGAGTACAAACAAAAAGGCACTAATAATCTGACCAACAGATATTTCCTCATGAGTTATATCCTACACAGAGCAGAACAGAAAGAGAAATCGCCCTTGAAGGTATGTAGCTGTCGAGGGAGCTCTCCAGTGGGTAGTTACCCTCACAGAGTCCCCACAACAGTTTGGTCTAAACTCGCCTAAAGCTATCAGGAGTAGGAAGTCAGTGATTAGTCTCTTAGGAACAGTTCACCTTTAAACTTTGACCCCTCCAGATTTCTTAACAGTTTACAGCAGCTTTAAGGTGGAAATGATCCCAGATAAACAGCTAGCTCATAATACAGTAGGTGATAGGATCTGCTAACGAACAGAGGCTTTTACAACTTTACTCATTGGTGGATGCTCAGTTTGACGTGTTGCTTAAGGTTCTTTCTCATTCTGGGTTTATTGATCATTTTTCTGTCATATTTAACAAATGCTTGGCGTAGCCAGACCGAATTGTTATCAGAATTTGAATCTGGTAACCATTTGGATTTCATTATGGTTGTGTTTTAACAATCTGCATGCCAATGGAGAGCGGCACTACGAGTGACAAAAGCATTGCCAGAGACATTTACACGTGACGACATCATCGTGGTGGTTTACAAGTAAAGCAAACACATATGATTGGTTGACACATCACTGCATCAGGGGACCAACAAAAATGTTGAAACCAGCTCAACTTTCTGGTCAGACCTCAGATTGTCACATCATATTTGCGGCTTCCATTTAAATATGCTGTAGCCTGTCGCTGTCTGACCATCACTCTTCTGTCCAACGCAACATGAAGCCCGTCCAAAAAGATTTAAATGGTAGGTTTTTGGCGGAGCATTATCAGTCTCCAACGGAGTAGTTCCAGACCAACTCTCTCATGCAAAACATTTGTGGCCAGGGAAGACAGGCTGGTTTCCTGGCTAGGCTTCTCCTTAAGCTCCTGTGGTTTGGACTGTACCACATTCCTTTGTAGCTTTAGACAAATGCATCATCCCAACCAGCGAATCCACAAGTTACAGTCCATTTACAAGGACTAATTTTGGCATGAAACTGAACTGTTTTAAATAGTGGCGTAACAACGCTTTAAGATTTTTCTTTTAGTGAGTGCACCAAATACTTTGTCTGTGAGAGTGGTCTGTGGCAGTTGTGTGGGAAGGCCAGCCACCTTGACCTCAGCAAAAAAAAAAAAAAAAAGAGATAGGCAGGGCTCACTATCAGTGAACGAGATTTGTTTTATCTCTCTAACTGGCAGACAAAGCGGTTGGGCTGAGCACTGTTCTCATGCCATGCAATGACATCACCCTCTCCAAACCACTAAACACAGGATATGTTTCAAATAAATTTGCTTAATGGGGGTTAAGTGCAAGAATAAAAACAGTTCAAAAATAGCTGAACTAGTTTTAAGGTTGAGAACACTATAAATTCTGACCATCAGTGTGAAGCTCTTCCATTATCTTTATGCTTCACTGGATTGTGGGAAATATATACAGTGAGCCAGCCCCTCCTTCCACGGGCCCGATGTTATGGTGATACATTCCTTTGGCATGACCTTATTTCTTCTTTTTAATTTTACACTGCACTTTGGGAATCTCCATTTTCACAGTCATCAGCGGAGGGGCGCGGGGGCACGGGGGTGCATAGGTATATGGTAGCGTGGATGTGTGGGAGAGATGGGGCTTTATGTTGTATGTCTTAGTGTCCAAACATTTGGGAAACATCTTAGAGTTTCCGATTTATTACCAACAATAACCCAAAGACAATCTAACAAAGTCACTAAAAAACATACATATATATATACGTGTGTGTGCATTATGGACAGAATCAGTTAAGGAAACACTGTTATGGTTTAGGGGCCCAGTAGCCCTGCACACTAACACCAGGTGGCCAACAACTGACTGTTTGGAGAGCCGAAGGAATCCAGCTAACTTGTTTACTTGACCTTGGCCTCCCATTAATTGGTCATGACCTACAGATTCTGTTTACAGAGGAATTTAACCTGCACACTAGCATTATTAACTTCTGCCACTACTGTTGTTTCTAAAGCTCATTTTGTCCCGGTAGCGGCGGTGTCAGTGGTATTTAGTGTCCTTTATGAGTGTATAAAATGTTAATATGAGCTGGAGATAATACCATGTGAATGGTCCTCCATGAAACCTGGCCTCCATGAGAACTCAACAACCTCAGTTCACTAAGAATATGGTGAGATGCTGCTAAAGGTTTAAAAAAGGTATTGCTATCAATTCCAGGTGTAGCTGCTGAGGGAGCTCTCCAGTGGGTAGTTACCCTCCATGAGTCCCCAGAACAGTTTGGTCTGAAATTGTCTGAAGCTATCAAAGGTCTAAAAGCTGAATCTTACTGAATAAATGTTCACGCTTCAACTGAAAGACAAACATTTTCACGGTCACTGTTCTCTGATTTTAGTAAATTATAGACTAAACTTTATGACTACTACTAAACACTGCATAATCGTGCAAGGTTTTCTGACATTATTTTGAGTATTTTGAGATACAGTACTAGCAATAGACTGGCGACCTATCACGGGTGTACCCCGCCTCTCGCCAGATGACAGCTGGGATAGGCTTCAGCCCCCCCATGACCCTTCACAAGAATACGCGGTTACAGAAGATGAATGAATGAATGAATGCTGATCATAGTGGGTTTAAAAGTGCAATTTCTAAATTTGAAAAACAACAAACAAAAAGATTATATGTTTGAAAAATCACGTGAAACAAGCACAATGTGAAGAAAAAGTTGATATAATGTCAGGTGAAAGACATCCACCTATTGTGTTGCAGGAATATTTACTGAGGTCAGCATGCTGTCTAGTTAGTGCCAACCTGTCAGGGCTCACGATCCCACTTCATACGACAGTATATGGTAGTTGTCTACAACAGTCTGTGATTTTAAACACAAGAGAATCATGTTGAAGGACAGGTAGTTAGTAAAACCGGTAAACACATCGATGGCAGAAGCCCTTGGAAAGAGATATCTGGAGAGCAGGACAGACAGGAGAGCCTTAGACTCTAAAACAATCACATCTATCCTTCGCTTCCTTTTCCTTGCACACAATGCTTACGTCATCTCACTTCAGGCAACGCTGAGGGCCTGGTTCCTGCAGCAAGCCAAGTTTGCAGATAAGCACACAGTAGCTTGCTGGATGATTTCTTTTCCATAGCTGCACAATTTATGATCTGGAGCTGCCACTTTGTGCTGTTGAGTTTTATCTTGTCTTTACTTATTGGTTAACATGGCCCACTTGCTGCTGATCATTTTGTTTCTTATCTATGTCTACACATAGTTAACTCATAAACACTTGAGTCAAAACATCTGAATTATGCCTTCATTTATTCGATGTACACCTTCCTGCAGACATGGGTACAGCAACCCAGCCATTACTGGGGACACCCCATGCTGTCCTTTCTTTGTGAATCACTGTGTTATGTCTACATGTCGTCTCTAGAACAACTCTGATGGTACAGCTGTGGGAAATTCTACTCAGTTGTGACGCGTGTCCAGTCACACTTGGTGTTCGGTCTCTCATAATGACTTTGCAGGGACTCATTTAGAAACTGGCTGCAATGTTCTCAGACTGTTTGTCTGCGTTGTCTTTAACTTATTGCTCACAGGAGCTGGGCAATGGATTCTGGCTTGTTTTTCAGCTCCTTGAGCTCCACTGACTCACATCATGATCACAGACAGAAAGTTTTCGGGGAGGACAGCTGCAGACGTTATAGGCGATGGCTGACCTAGTCGGATGAAGACAAGTAATGTCTGTGAAGGAGTGTGTGGGAGGACAAAATTAACATTAAGGGACAGTGTTTTCAAAGGAAATTCGAGACATTTTACTGTGGATGACTAACCAGCACAGAACTTGGATGACCTTTTCCTCATTTTAAGAAGCCTCAGCAGCAGCACGGCTCTAGGGATGACAGCACTGCCGGGTCGGTCAGTTCATGACCTTGGTCCAGAGAGAAATAACTCAGCAGGTACTGGGGGGTTTCCATGTAATTCATAACCATTGAGATTCCCCTGAGAATGGAGCCAACTCTGTTTGGTTATCCACAGATGTTTCTCCTCTGCCACAATGAAGATGATATTCATCCACGATGAATGAATCCTAATGGTTGTGATTTTTCATCTGGACAATTACATGTTTGGTTAATGGCCAAAAACTGACAGACAAAGGTGGCGGTCATGGTAAACATTACACCAGCTTGATATCACAGTGCTGCCACCGAAAATGTTAAACTTCTAAATTTTTATAGTCTTGCAGAGATCCAAGCATAGTCATCTCACACATTCAGTTCATCTCCTGTTTATTCTTTCTCTGTTTGTTACTAAAAGTTGAAAATGCAGTTTTCTGATGAACTTTGTTTTCACACCATTTGCCTTTTCTCTGTCCTTCTGCAATAAACTCTTATTAGAAAAATGTTGCTCTTTAAACTCACAAGGGATGGTTACAATATTCTTCAAAAGATCCAAATTCGTATTGTGAGATATTGTGTGATATGCATATTAGACTATAGTTATGTATCATTTCTAAATACATGGGGCAAACTCTTGTGGCTCCAGAAGTTATTCTGATATAAAACATACGTTTTCCACACTGTTGATCAGAAATGCACAGAGCCCAGTGTGAAACAATGTGAGTTAAAGTTTAACTTAAGAACACTGAGTGACAGACAAGCAGAACCTCTTTACTTTAGGTTTCTGGCCATTAAATTGGTGACTACAGCCACAATTGCTTCTCCCTGCTGAGCTGGTAAGAGGAATCCTGCTGATCCGGGATCGGATGCTGGAGGATGTCGGCTGCAAAAGGTCAGCAACAACTGTGTGGGACTGTCATGTACGGTTAGCCCCTACACTGAATGGAAGACGACAGAAGTTAATTTACCACACACATAAGAGCAGTAGCAGCATCACAAAGCCTAGCTTCCCCAGACCTTAAGTAATAGACCTGACAGACACTTTAACACACACAGCACATTTCACACTGGACCCTCCCAAGCCTCTCCCCAATAAAAATCCCCAGTGCTTGAAGCACGCTCCCTGTAGTGCAGTATAATCATTCCACACTTCCTCTGAGCAGCCATGGTGACAGTTTGAAAAACAGCTATATTTCTGTCTCGGGGGCCAGTGGTCACTTGATAGTTATGGCCGCTGTCAGGTGAAAACCTTGAATCTGCAACAAGTCCATTGTCTTTAGCTACCATGTGCCAGATGTGGTTCGATCTTATATGAGGCTTGTATGTTTTTACTCAACAATAAACTACTTTCCATATCACTGACAGGTTTATTTGCAGTGTGCCCCGGCAGCCTAAGGTTCTAGGAGCATACTGCAGCACATAATGTCTTCCCTGTGTTTCCTGTGTGTTGCTTTAGATTGGAAAAGTAATGACAAGGCCACGGAAATCTGTTATACAGGTTACTTTCTTCTAATTCATTGCATTTTAACCTTTGTGATATAGTTAAAGTTGTAGCTCCACTCAGTATATCCACAGAGAGAAGTAGCATGGAATCAGAGATGGTGTATATAACTTTAGTTGTGTTATATTAAGAAAATTTGCACCATGGTACAAATAAAAATGTGTCTCATGTAAATGATGAAAACTGTTCACACATTATTGTTCTCTATGCTCCCAGTAATGTGTTTTTGACATGGTGGCATATGAACACAATTGCAGGACAGAGAGGCACAGAATAGGTGTGGAGTTCAATCGTTGAATGACATCGCTAATGGAAGAAGAGCGAAACTCAGGCAAACAGGAACCAGCAGGGAAACGGCAGAACTCTTGGTCAGAACAGAAGGCTGAGATGACTGACCTGGAGGCAAATAGAGTAGGTGGGTAGGAGACAGATAGGGCCTGTACCAGGAAGTCAGGCAGAACAGTGCTAGCAAGCCTAGCACGGCAAAGAATAATCTGGAGAGGAATGCGTGTGGGACTGGTGAATATATGCTGGCCTGACTACAGGATGAGGAGCAGCTGTGTGCTCAGGTGAGCTGAGAAGACTGATGAGTGGCTGGCAGCCAGAGTGAAGCAGAAGGGAGGGGGGTCAGTGGAAAATATGGAGAGGGAGATAGGTGACTGAACCGTGAACGTTTCATATATTATGCAAAGTAATCACAAATGCCTTGTCTGTGTTGCATTCACTGACATTGCTCCAGTTAGTTAGTGTGCTTCAGGCCAACAGTCTCGTGCCATGGCAGAGGAAGCTGAACTAGCTCCTGGACTTTACGAGCCATGAGTCACTTGGTGTGCAATGTGCAAACAAAGACAAGCAATACGATCGCTTGTGCTTTACTAAAAAACGTCACAGAATGTCTCTTTCAGTTCTGAATCACTGGTGGACATATGGGATTTTACTACTTCATCATTTAGAACTGAAGAAGCTACTTGGATGAAACATATTCAAGAAACCCAACAAGCCCAGTTGGCCTGGTTTCAGTTTTGTTTTTGGACATACCTGGGTGACTCTGATTTCTTATTTTAACTTTTGTTACTTAACATTTGCGTGGATATGCAAACAAACGCTGCATGGTGAAATGAGTGTAACACTCTAAGTGCTTTAAAGTTGTAACTTTAAAGTTGTAGGTAACTAAATAATGAACGACCAGGAGTGAGCGGGCTCAGTGGAACTCTTCATGGTCACAGTGGTGCTTTCAACTAAGTGCTAGCATCAGCATGCTCACAATGACAATGTAAACTGACTGGATTTATAGTTCTGCATTAAGAGGTTATGAGGAGCACGGTACAGCTGTTACAGCTCCATGGCAACTCTTTAGATACTGAGCGCCTCATTAAAAAACTAAACTGCATGTCGGGGATACAGTGGCCACAGAGATAACACATGGGAGGAACTGTGATGAGTCAGCCCAGGATGCTTGTGTTTTCGTCTCCAAGTTTCCACCGTCTGATTCGAATCTCTCCAGACAGCAACAGACTTTAGTCAGAGTGGAGACTGCATGGTAGCAGTCTACTTTCAGTAATGGGAATTCATGCATTCATTTTCTGTAACTACTTGTCGGGCTGGATATTGATCTGGTCGGTTAAGTAGCAGAGGGGGTATGAGACGAACCCCATAACAGGAATGCTTTTACAGATGGATCCCATTGACATTTATTCTGACTTGTTTTCACTAGTTTTGCATTTTGCTAGGCTTAGGGTGACATCTAGACCCTACAGAGGGCAGTCCAATTCCTCCAAGATGGCCCATCACTATATACCATTGCCAGAAGGCTTGCTGTGTCTACTAACACAGTCACAAGAGCATGGAGGAGATACCAGGAGACAGGCAGTTACTCGAGAAGAGCTGGAAGGTCCCCAACCAATCAGCCAGACTATTATCGGCGTCTTTGTGCAAGGACGAACAGAATGAGCACTGCCAGAGCCCTGCAAAATGACCTCTAATCGCATTTGGGAAAACACAAAGGAAGTAGTATCAAAGGAAAGGCACAAGGATAAGAATCAAAGTAAAACAGGAAGAACATGCATGAAAACTCAAACTGAACAGTGTCAAAAACTGAAAATCATGACATAATAACAAAAAAGGCCAAAGTAAGAAAAAAAGACCAAATTTCACCACGACCCTTCTTTAACCACAGCTCCCCCAACGGCATTCCCACTTGTGAAAGGGAGTGTGGCAGATTGAAATTTTGATCTAACGGTGGCGCTAGATGGAAATCAGGAAAGCTGGTGACGTTGTCCAGAAACCATGATAATTTGTGTCACAGCCTTCCCTTCTGCCTCCTCTCCCTTCTAGCCAGCAGCCAGTCTGCCTCCTTGCATGCCTGTTTGTGCTGAATAGCAGGAGTGCGTCAGGTGCACAATAGCCAGCTGTCACCATTCAGGCCTGTTATATATAACCAGTTCAAACGCCACCACACTCCCAGACTGTAGACTGGCCGTGCAGACAGTCATTCTGTCTTGCTAGACGGAATCCAGCTACCTTCCCTCTACCTCTCCAATTAAATCCCTAGTTATTTTCCCCAGCCAGCCAATGATATGTCTTCCTCCATTCTCCCTGTCCATGTCTATGTGTTGTAAACAGCTGTCAACCCTAATGGCACTACATCATGTGATATTTTAATCTCGTATCATAGATTCTCTGAAAGGTTACTCCAGCATTGCTCCTCGCCTTTTTTAAGTCATCTGTGCTTTTCGTTGGATTGAATCCACGGCAGACTGTCAGCAGTGTCCGTGCACTCATCTGTCTCTCACATTAAACTCACACACGCATATTGTCCGGTCTGAAGTGCTGCTCCCGTTCTAACTGATTGCCCCATCTATCTTGAGACATTAAGCTCTCTGGTGAAAGGAAGCATCCAGCGTAAATGAAATTATCTGCCTTTAAAAACCTAAGCCGCAGGGCAGACATGATAAGCCTTGGTGAAGTTTGGGGAAGCGGCTGTGCTGTATTATCGAGGGTGATTCAAGCCAGACCTGGGTCAGATTGCTTCTCCCAGTAACTTTTTAGTGTTTTTCTTTGCAGTTCACAGGGAAAACAAATGGGAAGGCCTATCCAAGAAATTCAGATTAGATCAGGTGAATTATCAATCATTCTATTTTTAAATGCCTCGTGCAACTTCTGCCAAACACCATTAGTCTGGGTCATAAATGCTAAAAAAAAATAATAATAAATAACCTGCAAATGCATAAAACATTGAAACAATTACATGGGGTTCCCAGGGGTAAAATGATCTTATACTCTACAAAAACCATATCACAGGGAGCGACTGCCTCACGTTTGCCCTTATTCCCCAAACACGTGTCCAAAACAGAGGGGTCAGACATTAGCTCAGAGTATCCATCCATCCATCCCTCATCCATTTATTCATCTGTATCTGTCCTGCTTCGGCTGCCACCAGAACCCCCCCCCCCCGGCTGAGCAGCACCGTCACAGCCTTTCATGCGTGTCAGAGTATTTTATGTTCCCCTCTGCCCCCTGCAGGACCTGCTGCTGTGATTTAAGGCAAGAGGAAAATCAAGCTAGAGCAGCGGGGTGGAGGAATGTCTCCATCCTTCCTGCTTTTAAACGGTACCGCTGGGGAAACACTACCTATGACCTCGAAAGGTAAGATCTGAGATGTTTGGAGACATTCGGCAGAGGTATTACTGGAAAAGTCAAAGGGGGGGTCACGCTTTTTACTGTTTTTATTGTTGCATTGTTCATCTCGTCGTGGTTTCAGGTACAATATGGAGCTTTGTGAACACCTGGAGAGTTAAGCACCATAAAACTGCATTTCAACTTTATTTTTATGGATTTCCATATTCTCAATTTGCACATTGACACAGTTGTATGGAAACAAACTTATATATATATTGTCACCTTAAACGCCCAGTCCTGTCTACGTGGCACATTCACATTCAGTATTCATGTTAATTTGAGCTCTGTTTTGGTCTCCTCCCTATCGCTGGAATAAATATCCATGTTCTGCTATGTTTAGCAAAGGTAGACTCCCCTGATAATACTAACCAAAAGAGTTTCATGATACAAATGATCACTATCATATCATGCAGGACTAACTGTTCACATAAAAAAATGAATCAGTGCATCTTTAAGTAGAGATGTTTTTAAGTGCAGGGCTTTGGCAAACTTAGCACTTGTTTTCCATTCGATTATTTTGGTTTAAGAGGAGAAGGGGCACTTAGAAATGCCAGCTTCTTCTAAGAAATAAGATGAAACACGCAAGGAATGCAGCAGATCATCAGGACTCTGAGCGATCCCTTTAAAGCAAGTGATAAATGGGAAGCAGTCCTTCAAGGTGTAAGGCGATCAAAGGCGTGGCAGAGGTCTGGCCTTGGTTTATGGGAGTGTGGTGGTCAGCCGACAGGCCTGGAGATCAGAGGAGGGAATTCACTTTTCCACAAGCGCACATCTGTGTTTGCCCCTGTAAATGGGCTGAACTAATGCAAAATGCTCCGTTCAGAATTCTTCACCCAAATCCTGTGAGTTACTGAGACCCGTGATCCTCAGAAGGTTTTCTGTTATCACGGACACCGTTAATAACTTTCCCTGCTCTCGCATAATATCATTACTGCCCCAGAGGAAACTGTCCTTTCAGAGGATGTCTGAAATATATCCCCGGCTTTGTCCTGGAACAGGAAACATTATGTACTCACGGACGATCAGTTACACGTGACAACATTTTCATTAGCACCAGTTTACTATTTCATCTTCTTCACCGCCATTTAGCATTTGTAATGGCAAGGCAAGGCAAGGCAAGGCAAGTTTATTTATATAGCACAATTCATACACAAGGCAATTCAAAGTGCTTCACAGTTACATAAAATTACATAAAAAGAGGGGCAGATAAAATCAACACATAAAATATCATCAATAAATTACTTAAAAGCAAAAGATCAGTTAAAATACTTTCAGTATGCACAGGTAAAAAGGAATGTTTTCAGCCTGGATTTGAGCATTGTCAGAGTTGGGGCCTGTCTCACACTGTCTGGAAGCCTGTTCCAGATTTTGGCTGCTGAGAACTGAAAGGCAGCCTCACCGTGTTTAGTCCTGACTCTGGTCTGGATCAGGAGACCAGTTCCTGAGGTTCTCAGAACTCGAGCTGGTTCATATGTCTCTATCATGTCAGAGATGTACTTTGGTGCTAGTCCATGAAGAGACTTGTAGACTAGCAGAGCGGTTTTGAAGTCTATTCTCTGAGTGACAGGAAGCCAGTGCAGAGACCTAAGAACTGGACTAATGTGGTCATATTTCCTGGTTCTGGTCAGGACTCGAGCAGCAGCGTTCTGGATGTACTGCAGCTGTTTGACGGCTCGTTTAGAGAGGCCAGTGAGCAGGCCGTTGCAGTAGTCTAATCTGCTGGAGACAAATGCATGGATGAGCCTCTCTAAGTCTGGTTTAGACACCATATCTCTGATCTTTGCAATGTTTTTCAGATGGTAAAAAGCTGTTGATGTTATTGTTTTGATGTGGCTGTTAAAGTTCAGGTCCGAGTCCATTATTACCCCCAGATTTCTAACCTGATTTTTAGGTTTTAGAGTGAGCGACTCAAGGTGACTGATAACACTTTCTCTTTGTTTCTTTGGGCCAAAGACAATGATTTCAGTTTTGTCAGAGTTTAACTGGAGAAAGTTGTTTTGCATCCACGCACTGATCTGTTCGATGCAGCGACAGAGAGAATCTATAGGCCCATGTTCACCTGCTGTCAGTGACACATAGACCTGAGTGTCATCTGCATAATTATGATAAGACACATTGTTACTACGTATTATCTGACCCAATGGAAGCATGTATAGGTTGAAAAGGAGGGGTCCTAAGATTGACCCTTGGGGAACTCCACAAGTCATGAACATTTTGTCAGAGACACAGTTACCAATTTCAACAAAGTATGTCCTGTCCTCAAGATAGGACTTAAACCAGTTTAGTGCAGCACCAGAGATTCCCACCCAGTTTTCTAACCTCTGTAATAATATCACATGGTCCACTGTGTCAAAGGCAGCACTTAGGTCCAGCAGAACCAGGACTGAGACTTTTCCTGCGTCAGTGTTCAGGCGGATATCGTTTGTTACCTTGACCAGTGCTGTTTCAGTGCTGTGATGAGGCCTGAAACCCGACTGAAAGGTGTCAAAGGCATTATTTGACTGGAGGAAGTCAGTAAGTTGTTGGTATACAACTTTCTCCAGGACTTTACCTAAGAATGGGAGGTTTGATATTGGTCGGTAGTTGTTCAGTACTGTAGCATCAAGACTGCTCTTCTTAAGAAGAGGCTTAATGACAGCAGTTTTCAAGGCTTTTGGAAAAGTTCCAGTCTGAAGTGAGATGTTGACTAATTGAGTAAGTTGTGATAACAAGCTGCTCAGCACAGACTTCAGAAATCTAGTGGGTAATTCGTCAAGACAGCATGTACATGAATTCAGACCAGAGATAACATCCTCGATTGTTTTGTCAGTAGCAGGTGCAAAATGTGTCATCTTTAGGTGACTGACTGGCTGCAGGTTTGGTATTTGTGTTGTAGAAATTATTGCATTTTTAATACCTTGGACTTTATCATTAAAGAATGTTGCAAATTCATTGCATTTTGAAGTACAAATTAGTTCTAGGGGCAATGAAACTGGAGGGTTTGTTAATCTGTTGATTGTGCTGAACAGGACACGAGAGTTGTTGCTGTTTTTGATGATTTCAGAAAAATATCTCTCCCTTGCACCGCGTAAGGTTTGATTGAAGACAGTTAACTTTTCTTTGTATACTTCATAATGAATCTGGAGCTTTGACTTGCGCCATTTCCGTTCAGCTTTACGGCACTCCCTTTTCTGTGCCTTGACTGAGTCTTCGTTTCTCCAAGGCGCCTTTTGCCTATTTTTAACCATTCTAACCTTAACAGGAGCAATGGTGTCCAAGACATTTGAAACTCTTGATGTATAACAGTTCAACAGATCATCAACATTAAAACATGGAGTGTTTTCAAACCGGATCATTTCTACAAACTGTGTTTTTGTTGTGTCATTTATGTTCCTTCTTTGAATAACTGCAGGCCCAACGACTGGTTTGGGTGCAACAGAAAGTTCAAAGAGGACACAGAAATGATCAGATACAGCAACATCAATAACATTTAAGTTTGAGACAGCAACACCTTTTGTAATAACTAAGTCTAGAGTGTGGCCTTTGTCATGAGTAGGCTCTCTTACATGTTGAGTTAGACCAAACATTTCAAGGACAGCACCAAGTTCTTTTGCGTGCTTGTCATTGTCTACATCCACATGCACATTAAAGTCACCTGTGATCACCAAGCAATCAAATTCTGTGCACAAAACTGAAAGGAACTCAGTAAAATCATCAATAAAACATTTCAGTGGTGGCTTGTAAATAACTATATAAAGTATGGGGGATTGTTTCATTTCCATTTTCAATGACACATACTCAAATGATGAAAAAACCCCAAAAGACAATGACTGTGTGACTATGTTCTCCTTGAAAATCGCACAAACACCCCCACCCCTCTGGTTTTGGCGTGAGGCAGACACAAAATTGAAGCTGGGTGGACTACTCTCAATCAGAACTGCATTGCCAGTGATTTTGTCAAGCCACGTCTCTGTTAAAAACATAAAATCAAGATTATAAGAGGAAATAAGATTATTGATTAAAAATGATTTGTTATTTAAAGATCTAACATTGAGTACAGCATGTTTAAGGTGTATCTGTGTGTGACTGGATGTGATGTTTTTGCAAGGAATATGGATAAGATTTCTCTGAGAGGATGGTCTGACTGTCCTTCTCCTATCTAATCTATGTGGTTTGACAGTAGTGATTGTTCTGGGAGGGAACGTTCCCTCCCTGGACCCCTGGTTGAAATGGGCTTTGGTTTGGGTGGTAGCAACGCAGAGGCCTTTAGCATCCTAGATAGCAGCAGTGACGCTGTTGGAGATAACAGCTGCAGGCGCCGGTGGTGGAGGCCGAGCTGGGGAGGCCTTGGTTGTTGAACCAAGCTGGGGAGTAGTAGTATTAACAGCATCAGGCACTGGTGGTAGAGGCCTAGCTGGGGGGGCCGTGGTTGGTGAAACCCACTGAGGGGGGAGGGGGGCACGTTTCTTTTGAGATAGCATCCTCGATCTTGCCATGTCCGGAGTCAGGGGAACCATTTTAATCCCAGATTGTACTAAACTCTCCAGATGTTTCGGAAATCCCATGGGTGACGGTGGAGATGCAAAAGATAATGAAGAGTCCTTGGAGGGTGTAGATGTAGCCGGGGGCTTCCACTCCTGTGGTGAGAGCCGTGGTGGAGGTGATGGAGTTGATGGAGGTGCTGTTGCAGCTGGTGGAGGTGATGGAAGTGCTGCAGCAGCTGGATTCTTTGCTGGGGCTGTTGGTGGTGTAGTTTTGACCAAGTCCTTGGTTGGGCCCTTGGGTGTTGGAGGAGGAGTTCTTCTCCTGTTCTCACTCCTCTCTTTACTGTTTTTTCTCTCATAAACTTGATCAGGCCTTTTCTTGTCCCTCAGAGCGTGGAGGAGATTGTCCATCAGTCGTCTCACTCCACCTCTGTTCAGATGTGGGCCTTTTCCTTTATAGAGATCATCACGTTGCCAGAAAAGATTAAAGTTCTCTATGAAATGCAGTCCCCTGACTGCACATTCTTTGGACAGCCATGTGTTCAGCTGAAGCAGCCGGCTGAATTTGTTCATCCTCCTGTCGATGTTTGGAAGAGGCCCACTGATGAATACTTGTATTGCCCCTCTCTCCAGATTATCAAGGCTCTTAAACAGTTCATTAAAGTCCTTTTTTAAGATTTCAGTCTGTTCCTTTCTGGTGTCCACTGCACCGACGTGCAGGATCAGCTGTTTCACCCCTTGATTTTTTGCCAGTTGCTCTGGTAGTAGTTTTGTAATATCAGAGACGGTAGCACTTGGAAAGCTGTTAGTTATTATTTTGTTCATGTTTATGTTGTATGTATATGTTCTCACAGGTGCCAGATGTAGTGGATTAATGTTGAATGGCAACAGTTCTGCTAAGTCTTGGACAGACACCAGCCTTATAAAACAATAGCTGATATGTTTACGTACCCCGACATTGTACTGCAGGTTGACTGGTTCCATTATGCCACAAGCTAGAAAAACACAGTTAAAGCAAACCACATGGCTAAAGTGAAATGAAATACTTCAGTCCATGCATGAAAAGCAGTATAAGTTGATTTTGGCAACTAATACAGTGTACAGTGGTGTCCAGAATTAGTTAATTGCTGGAAATATGATTACATCTAAAAATAAAACACAGTGGAGCTGTTTCTGCGTCTGAAGTATACTTGTCGGGTAGGACTTGCATTTACTATAATGCAGATCCAAATTCCCAGAATTCCCTCCTGGACCACTTCAGACACAGTAACATTTTTTAGCACTGAACAGAAAATAAAGAGAGGAGACAAACAGATACACAGTGAACTGGAGATTATTTTTTTCTCTCTTTTTGTGCATTTGTTTTCAGTTCTAATACTCCCTCCTCCTAAATATTTTTAGCATTCCAGGGCACCAACAGAAAAATAAAAGCTCATACAGTGTGTTTTTCACCTACTGTGACAAGTGCATGGCATCACATCATACAGCAGCCAGTGTCTGAGCTATTTACTTTCTAATTTTAAAGCTGTATTAATTGCTTTTTGGCCACTCAGGGGAAGCACAACAAGCTACTCACAACACTGGCAAATTGCTTCCTTCAGATGTAGCAGCTGTGTAACCAGCACAAACCAACACTGCAACCTCAAAACAGCCATTTATTCTTATTCAAAAAAAACAGATAGGTGGCTATGAGCAAGTCATAAAAACAATCAAGTTACCTCATCTTCTTTAAGAGATTTGGATGGGAGCACTCAGCTCTATGTAAATGGCCCACTGACTTTACCAGTTTAATGGCTAAATTGATGCTAGCCAGCAGAGCTACTGAGCTATATAAGGTTAGCTGCTGCTTGAAAGAACACTGGAGTTGAACTCACTGTGCCAAAGGCCGGGCATTGATCACAATATTTGAATAAACTGGTCTTTGGGGGTCAAAATACTCAGGCATGGACTGGCATCCTGAGGCCCCATTCAGACCTTGCATTAACATACACCCGCTTGCAATCTGATTGCAAGTTGCTGGTTTTACGTACCTGTGTTCATACCTGACATTAAAATGTTCCGTATGTGTCCCTAACCAGCACTTGAGACCTGATCACTGATTTTGCAATCTGTATGCAATAGACAATCAGGTCAGTAGAGTATTCTAACATCTGTTGTCTCTAATGGATCTGTATCACTGTTTCAGGACCACGAACAGCACTGTTTGTTGTGGGTGCGTCATAACTTTGCCCACACGTTAAGTTATTTATTTATTAATCTGCTAAAAGTCATATTATATAATAACTTACACAAGAGCACCCCTGTTGATAAGGCAGTCTCTAATATGAACCAGGATGCATTGTGTGCTCACACTATCATAGGAATGTGGTCAAATGCGACCCAGACCACCTCCAAATGTCCGAGACTGGATATCTCACAGTCCTCAAGGCATCCCCGGTGTGTTCATGCTTTTGCTTTGATATGTTCACATCAGATTCCTCAGGACAGATGCTCGTGCACAAGACCTAAGAGACATCCTAAGAGATGCAGGACCTAACTGAAACAGTAAAGTTGAGGGTCTTAAAAGCAAAACAATGATGCTAAAAATGCCCTGTGGAGTCATATGATGAATAGCCATTAATGCATCTGTACATTCACCTCCTTTCATGTTACACATGAATACTGAGCAACAATAAAATGGACTGAACAACAAAGAGGGAGTCCTACTAAAGATTTGTGCACACAAAACCCCAAATGATTCCTCAGCCCACAGTTAAGAGATTTAACACGCTTCACACGTGATCAACAGTAGCAGGAGGTTAACACTGGCAGTAAATGGAGGGTAGACTTTGTTAAATGAGCCATGACAGTTGGGCCAAAAACACATGCTCAGTCTGAAGAAGAAAAGACGTTGTTCATGCCCTGGAGAAAATGTTAAACGGATGGGTCAAAAGTCGGAGCAGTATGACCCCTGACTCTTTGTTTATTCAGTGGGTCACCACCTGGATCTGTTTCTAATTGAGGCTGCAGGCTTAAAATATGCCTTTGTTACAGTAAGGGGAGGCTGGGGTCATTTATTAAACAGGTGGGCAGGAAACAAGTTGACAGTTGGGTGTGTTTGATAGTCCTGGCATGGTTAGAGTATGAGCATGTGCACATAAGTGTGTGTAGACTAAAACATACATATTACTTGTGTTTTTTGTAATCTTTTAATTAGTCATTTTCTTTCTTTCTTTCTTTCTTTCTTTCTTTCTTTCTTTCTTTCTTTCTTTCTTTCTTTCTTTCTTTGCCTGTCTCTCTCTCTTCCCTGCTGTTCTGAGGTCATTCATCCTGGTTAATTGTCTCTTGGTAGAACAGCAGAGAACAAAGATAAGTGTTACATTCTCACAGGGGAGTTGTCAGTCTGTTTGTTCCTTCCTGACTGATTAGCCTCATTGATTGGCCTGCAATACACATTTTCCAAAAACAAAAACACACAACAACACACCCCGGTGAGTTGACTGTGAATAATGTGCCACTGGTGTCAAACCAACCGAGAATCATCAGCCTCTCTCTGCAGTTCCTCTCTATTTTAGTCTCTTTCAGCTTTATTGTTTTAGTTTCACAAAGACAAGTAACTTTACTGTTTGGGATTGTTTCTGGCTGTTGTTTTCAGTTTAAAAGCTGTGACAAAACCATTCTACACTCGCCACCAATAAACAACCAACAGACAGTTATAGCTGTTGTTCACAGTATTGTTCTGCCTAGGTGTTACTACTAAGTTCAGCCCAGTTGTTGAGTTAGAAACTGGTCACTCACTGGTTGATTTGGTATTTGTTGGTTGCAGAATTCTGCAGTCAGCTAAACAAACAAAATATTAGTTAGGCAATAATTGGCTTTTTTTTTTCTCCATCATTCTCTGAGCACATGCAATCTGATTCTATGCTGGATGTGTAACAGAAGGGTCTGTGAACAGCAGGGTGCGGGGAAAGGAGCTGGTGAAAAGTCGGAGGCGTGCAGCCTGTCTCTTGAAGTTCTTCATTTAACGGTTCACGGCGCAATATTTAAAACTGATTAAAGTCAAAAAATATGAGAAAGGATCTTTGCCTTGCCTTTTTTGATAAGCTTTAACTGTATGCTCACAGAAAAATACATTACGTTGACAGACACAATGAACCGTTTTAATGTGAAGCTAAAGCACAGGGGCGCACTGTCCGGACAGACAAACCAAGCAATAATTTTGGCCTCTGTAAAAAAAAAAAAAAAAAAGGGGGAGCCCCCAGATGGCTTTGTCTTGGTATATGTTACAATGACAGCTACAATCCCTCTTGAACCAATGTAGGCCCCTAGAGTGCATCGACCTCTTCTATCCACCCTATGACAGATCTGGTTTGGCCTGGGCAAGTACACACGTACGCCTTCACCTGGGGCCCCCAAGACCTAGGACCGCCACTGGTTGGAAATGTTTGGCTTGCATTAGCAGCAATCTGTGAACCTATGAGCTATCGACTCAGGCTCCCAGTTCAAAAGAAAGCATACAAGCGTCAGTGCGCCCTAGCCTCAGTCAACAGTGTGTTACCTCATTTTGTGGTAGATAATGATTTAACAGACATTCTTTCATTCATTCATTCATCTTCTTGAACTGTTTGTCCTGTGAACGGTTGTGGGGCTAACACAGAGAGACAGACAAACACTCACATTCACACCTACGGCCAATTTAGAATCACCAGTGAAACTAACCAGCATGTCTTTGGTCGGTGGGAGGAAGCTGGAGTACGCGGAGAGAACCCACGCAGACACAGGGAGAACAAACTCACTCACAAACTACACAAATAAAGCGAATATGTCTATAAACCTAAGGCACCATTCATCCGTTGTACTTTGTATTCAGATGCAAAGATGGAACACACATTCTAATACTTAAACATTCTACGTTACACACAGTGATAGTGTTGAATGGTACCATTGTAGAACCATAGAAGAAAAAAAACTTTGCAGTTTGACTTCCAGTCATTGTGTATTTGGCTTTGACAGATGGGCCTTGAAATTGGGAAACTGGGGCCTGGGATCATGTCCCTCACAGGAGGGATTGTTCCTGCTCCTACTGGCTGCTAGCACAATGAACAGGTGAAAAGAATCTGGTGGACTTATTTGTGGCTCTGAGCATGTTGTGTGTGTATATTTCATTGTTGCTTTCTTGCTTTGCACATGTCGAAAGTTACAACTGCTCTGCTTCTCCAGCCTTGAAAAGAATTCTATAATTGATTTATTTGAGGATTCATAAGTGTCACTGGCTCCTTATTATGTCCATATGGATATAATGGTTAACCGATGGTGCAAAGCAAGGTAAGTGGGTCAGCTTTCTCTTGCTCCACACTACATACAGTATGGTTTTAAATTGAAAACAGCTCCTTGAAGCAGTGGCCCACAACCTTTTATGTGGATACAGCTTGTGGGCAGACCAGAGCGGAGAGCTTGTTTGATTTAATTTAACAAATCATGTTTGCATTTGAGGGGTTTTATGTTTCCTTCCACGTGATTCAAAAGCACTCGGAGAAGATGAATATGCATGATATTTTCTGTTATATTCTTTACTTTAAAAGTGCAGAATTTTAGTCACCAAGCAATAAACTGATATGAGATGGCCATCATAATCATTCTCATTATCTCTTAGGAAATGTTCCTTTTACAACACACTTCTCTGTATGACTGTGCAAAGCACCTTGTTACTGTAAAGGCACCTGTTTACAACAGGTTTCCAGTCTGAATCAATGAGGACTCCCGTAAAATGTCCACGGTCTCTCTAATGATGCTGTCATCGTGGGTCAACACTATTATACTGTGAAACAGTTTCCTGCAGTGAATGCTGTAACTGCAGAGGGGAAGGTCAGATCATCATATCAATAATGAAGTAAGCTGCAGGCAGGAGAACACGGAGTCATCCATTTTACAGGCAGCAGAGGGTGATAGAGCACACAGGAGGAAACAGTCCACGTAGTAGGGATGCTACTTTTTAACATTTTACAATTTAAAGATAAGCAAGATCCTACAAGGGTCAAGACAAGTTATAAAAAGCTCTACACTATAGAGTTTAAGTAAATATATATAATATTATATAAATATATGAATGTATTCATACAGTAGTGTAAAGCAACTCATTAATATTTTATATTTTTTATTTAAAATAATTATGTTTGTATTATTTATTCATATATTTTCAGTGAATCATTCGTATAAAATATTAGCATAATAAGTGAATTGTTTTGATTTCATTTTGAGAAAGTAAAGAAACCAGGAATTTACTTACCTTATGATGATGGAATTCACCAAAAATAATTGAAAAAAAAAATGACTGAAAAGATTAATGAAAAATACACAATAATCTACTACAGAAAGAATTTATATACTTAAATTGTTCTCTAAGATGTTTAAACGAAGCACTCAATATTCTTAGGTGACAGCTCCATGAAGATTATCCAATTCTAAAGCATTTTTGTTTTTCTTTCCTCCTGTCTGTCCCTCCTCCTCAGCACTAGTGCAGTAACTTGTTGTCCTTTCATTCTCTGAAAACCATAAAATCAGCATGAAATCAACATCAATCTGTGCTTCCTCCCTACACGATGAGAACACAGCAGTAGTTAGGCCTGGGCAAGATTTTTAGGACGGAAAATGAATGTTGTCTCATTGCCTCTCTTTACATCAAGTTCAAGTGACAGAAACACAGAGAATACATCGGTGAGGCTTCAGTGAGAGTGACAAGCAAGCGTCCATCATGTTCATGGAAAACCATTAAATCCACCCTGTCTTTGAGGATTTCCATATACCCACTGACCTATACATCGAGTGCATCTCACTGGAGACTCATAACTGTCATCCTGTGCCATCACTGCACAAATTTTCTTCTACACCTCTGACCTGCTCGAGGTTCGTGTATTCAGATACACACTCAAACCTTCTATATTTGTGAGGACCTTCCACTGACAGAAGGCATTCCCTATCTGCTTAGATTAACCCTAGCCATCTCCAGTAAGCACCTAACTCTAACCTCTATACTAACCCTAATCCAGGGCTCGTGTTAACTGTTTTTTTAAACAAGAAAAAAAAAATCTGAAAGCCATCTGTCATTTTGACAGATTGCAATTCACACCCCAGACCACTTGGTGGTGAGTGAGCATACTAATTGGCTCTTGTCTCTCTTGATTAGTAGTGTAAGAGTTGGTTAAAATGGGGTTAAGTTTTGTTTCTCTGCCGGCAGAGTGAGTGGCAGCTGACTCTCAGTTAAGCAGAGATCAACGAGTGGTTAAGTTTCCTTTCTCTGTGTATTGTGCATAAGTGAGTGAGTGTCTGAGTGCCTTAGTTTGCTAGTGGTCAAGTTTGGTAGTACGTTTTGTTTCTCTGGCGAGTGAGATGTAAGATGCTTGAATGGTGCCGTTTATTGATTATACGTCAATCATTCGTGGTAGGTCTCAACTGAGCCGGTTAAATAGATGTCTAGATTCATGATACTTGAGTCATCTTTGATGGCCAGTTATATGAGGCGAATCTTTTTTTCCATCACTACTGAACATTAATTAATTAAAAATGAATGAAAATAAAATGCTATTGAATATGTCAAAATAAATCATGATGAGATTTTTAAGATCCTGTCCGTCTAGCACAACCTCTGCCCTAATCATGACCTAATTGTAACCTTTACTCTAAAGTCTTAACGGGTTTTAATGCTCAAGACATTGTGGGGCCCCACAGGCACACCGTGGCCTCACAATTCAGTTCACGTCAAAGTATTTTTATATCAGTAATAATTCAAATTGTCTCAAGATATTTTACATAACCCAGAGCAGCACTAAGATAATAGTGCCAAGTTTAGTATACCATATTATGCCCCACAGAACGTAATAAAAACAAGAGCACACACACGCAGGTCTTTACCCTGAAACCAAACCATAACATGCTTTGCAAATACAGGAAACAGAAAAATGACCCCACAGTGTAAGTATTCTGCAGGGTCCCCACAACTTAATATAAACAAGAACACACACACACACACACTTTTTTTTTTTTTTTAAACATCTGCCTCACATAAATACAACATAAATCCAATAAAACCATCACGGAGCATGCACAGCATTAGAAAAGCTACCTGGTACTCTTCACTCTTGACTACCTGACCTCTCCCACCTTGGGGATTCTGGTTATTGAAAGAGGAGACAAGGGAAAAAAAGAAACAGGCAGACATGAAATACTCCGAAATGTCAGTGTCCCATGCTTTATTTAAAGTGTGCATGACAAAATGAGAGCTGAAGGTCAGGTCAGTAGTTTATGAGGTACAGTTTATGGTCGGTTACTTTATACCTCAACAAACATATAGCTACGATTGCCCAGGAGATGGCACTAACACAGGGATGACTGAAAGTGTTTTTGCACCTCTCTGCTGCCACACAACAGAGAGCGGGGTCTTTTCACGTTTTTGGAGAATACATTTCTGTTGTGCTGAGAGAAAGTTTACAGCTCATACCGAACTGCAGCGTGGCTCGTAATATTTGTCCAAGTGCTGTACACATGTTCGCGATTGCATTAGGGATTCAAGAGCACAGGAAACTGCACAACAAATCAAATCATCTTGTCCCAGTAACAAACTTCCTGAGGGAAAATTAAACTTGGATATGAGACTGACTTTCTTTTTGCAGAGTGAAATTGATCATGAGGGGTTTCTGTGCTTTAGGATTGCTCTTTGAAAACATTTATAGCAGATGGAGGAAAAAATGTGTTTTTCATGGTGGAGCTTCAGTAAACACATTCTACATGAATATCCTGAGAACATCTGCAAAGACACATTACTTTGGTTTATAATTTAATTTTAAATGCTGACAATGGCCACTGGAGCCACAGGTGGCAGTGAATGTATAATGGTCCACATAGTCTTAATTACAGAATAGGCTGTGTTTATCCATCCGTTATCTAGTGTAATCAGGTCTTCTGTAGAAGATCATGGCGGCTGGAGACAAGAGGCAGAATACACCCCGGCCACAAAATGAATCACCAATTAACCTAAGGCCCTGGTCAGACCTGTTATTAACATGCCTCCTGGGTGATCAGATCACAAGCCAGCAGCTCTGAGCTCTTGTGTTTACGTCCAGCATTAACATGTGTGTCAAGTGACCACTTGTGGTCAGTCTCAGTTCTGTGGTGTATACTCTAAACATACTTAGACTACATATGACTTGAGGTGCAGCGAAATGTTGTGCAAACAGCAGCTGTCTCAGTATGATTCGTGCCTTTAGAGCGTGGAAAGAGAGAGCCCGTGCAGGCACAGGGAGAATATGCAACCAGAAAGGCAGAAACTTCAAGCTGCAAGGCGACTGTGCTGACCACTGCACCATTGTGATGCCCTTCCTATTTCTGTGATTTATTTATTTAGTTATTTATTTTTTCAATTATACAAGGATGAACTGCTACCATCTGGTAGACGGTTCAGAACACTGAAGGCCAGTAACAGACTGAGGAATGGCTTCTATGCAAGAGCCATAATCGCACTGAACAACTCGAACACTAAAGAAATAAAGTGAATGTACAATAATTCCCATAATAATGTGCAATACATGTGTGCAATATTTTCATATGTGCAACTTATAATAACTTTCATATGTGTAATGTGCAATAATTTCTCACAAGTGCAATGACTTCATGTTGCAGTAACAGTGTTATGTCATGCAAGTGTCTATAGTCTTATAGCTCTGTACATATTCTTTTATTCTAGTTTTCTTACATTCCTTACCTTATTTATTTATTTATTTATTTATTTATTTACTGCACCTAAGGGGGAACCTCAGGCCACCTTAATTTCATTGTACTACAATGACAATAAAGACGTTCTATTCTATTCTACTCTGTTCTAAAACATTGCATATATTTGCTTTAATATTGCATGTTGTAGTATGTGATTCATTTTTATGAGGCTCTAATACACTCCTGTCTTAACTGAAAAGGACTAAACGCAGGGAAGCATTTTCTGTGTTGGACTCTTATGGGCTACATCAGTGTGCACCAACCAAGAAAAAGGAGTGGGAGTCCGTTTTACTTTAACAGTTTAAGTGAAGAACAATTGCTGCTGCTGTGGTATAGGTATTGTATAGTTTACACAGTTTGAATTGTGAAATCCACAAATTGTTGCTGAATGAGAGGAAAAAAAATGACTTCTGTAGCCCACTCATTTTCTCTGCTTGAAGCCAGGAGCTCACAGTTATATTAGCTACTCTTGGCATAGCATAACTAATATCTGACTACACTGTACTACAGCTGAGTTGCATTGGAGAAGAATGTGTGAAATGTTACAGAGGTGCAAGACAAAATAAATCAGTAAAGTAGCAAAAACCCAGCAGGTATGAGACGCTGTTGCTGTAACAGCAGATGACGTTGACAGCCGAAAGCAACAATCCCTGCAGGTGTCTTCAGCCTGTAAAGTGCAAATGTTCTGCCTCCCCCAACAACTTGGAAGTCGCGCAAAAGTGATCAGCATGTGCAGATACGCACTCTCTCTGGCAGTCATTTATTTCTTTCCCATTGCATTTCTCAGTGCTCTGTTTCCATGGTAACAGGCGGTTGCAGACAGGCTGTCTTTTGGCTAACATGTCAAACATGCAGAAACAGGAAGTGTGTACAGTGAATGAGGTCGAGACATCTTTGCGGGTCATGAAAGCCACTGTGACACGTTTTTGTGAGGATTGTACTGAGAGGTCTTCAATTATGTGCTAAACATGGTGATGTCGCCTTATTTTTAAAGTGTATTTTACAGTTTCTGTTCATGCAGCATCGATTCTGTTTATCCAGGTTTCAGGTCAGTTAGAGACTGTTTAACTCTTCTATAGTTGAGAGGAAAAGGGATTAGGCTTCACTTTGTGCAGAAGTGGTTGTACTTGCTTTGTTTCCCCTTTGATACCAGCCCCCTGCCTGCCAAAATCAATGCTAGTAAAAGCCCTTCAGCTTCAATCACATCACCGCAGAGTATTTTATCAGTAATCAAATTGTCCCACAATGGACACCACCTGCATGGGCACGGATGTGCACGCACCCGGGCTCGTCCACTCACATATTCACAAAACCTGTTTGCTTTGCACACAAGCAGATGCACGCGCAAGCTGAGTGAAGTGAGTAAGACCAGTAGCTGGATGAGATGATCTCATCCTGAGAGGATGATGTCAGATTTTAGATCAGGACTCGTGCTGCCGCTAAGCTACTGTAACTGTTTATGTTTTTACAGGCCACGAGGGCTTGCAGGCCAGGAGAGAGCAGAGGGCGTGGGCAAGAGCTTTCAGGATATTACTTTTGAAAAAGCTGCATCAGCTTATATGCATATGTACTTTGCAGGCACTATAACAAACAAACAAAAGAAATCTAGACTTAATCGGTGGTCATGAAGCCAATAACTAGGCCATTTGCAAGCCTGCATCTGTTTTTCTTAGGTTTTAAATCTGAATCCTTTACTTCAGCTTTCTGGGTCTGAGGAGATTTTTAACTTCACCAGAGAGAGACATTTCTCGTCCTCTTCCTTCTCTTCAGCTTTCATGTTCTGTAAAAGATGTGATTTTTCACCCTGATCCCCTAGGGCATCTTTCTTACCTCCCTGCCCTCCCTTCCTCCCCCATGGGTGTTTCCAGTCTGCTCCCTCTCTTTCACTTGATCTCCCCTCCTTATTTTCCCCTGTGCTGGCTCTTCCTCTAATCTTTGTTATCCCAAAGTCACTGAAATAATCTGATTGATCTTTTTTTCTCCTCCTCTTCCACCACACCCCAGTCTTCTCTCTTTCTTCCTCACATTATTTCTTCCTTCTGCCCATCTGATGATCTCATTTCCAGGATGTCTAATGTCACACGTGGGCTTACCGTAAGGAGGGTGGCTGAAGAGGAGAGGAGAAGAGAGGAGAGGAGAGGAGTGACAACAGGACACGCCCTAATGTGACCTCATGCATATCTCCCTCTCTCTCCTCCAGTGCTGTGAGCTCTCTCCTCTCATGTTGCTGGTGGACGGCGTGGTGACATCATGTAGACTGTGTGAGCTGAATACAGGATCAAAGGGCAGCAACAACAGAGCTTTTCTTCCGTACTGATCCAAGGATGCTATGCCACGATTTTAAAAAACCATATTGACTCGGTATTTGTATCAGAAGCAGCACAAAAGCAAGAACTCCAAATTCTAATTGGAAATTTCTGCAACATTCCAATAAAGAAAATACACTGTCTTGCCCACTTCATGCAGTAGCCTTCCAGCTGTGCTAAGGAGAGGACATGTGCAACGTTCAAACGTCTCTTTCAAGTTTTTTTTTTTCCCTTCGGCTCTCTGCACGCCCGCTTCTGCCTCTTTTCACTCCTAACCTCAAGGGGATTCAACGTGTTTCGAATCACGGTTACGCTACGATAATTGGGCTGTTCCTGTCCTGCTCGGGTTCTCTATTAGGAATTGGTAATGAAACATGTAATAAAACACTCAGTATTATATAGCTGAGCAGCTGTTACTTCCAGTGACCCCAAAATGGATCCAAATTTGAATGTCAGTAAAATTAAATTCATTTCAGCTCCTTACCAAGACGCGTGTCCAACACTATCAGAGCAACACATGAACAATAAAAGGAGTCCAACAGTGCTACCATAGCTTCTGCTTCAAATCCCTCTAAGGAGAACTGAAAAAACTGCTCATGACTACTTTTGTTGACCTGAGAATATACTCATTTTAAAATGAAAGCAAGGAGATTTTCGTTAAAACTTTGCTAAACTGACTTAAACAATTAACATTACCATTAACTGAGTCAGCACATATACATTAGCCAACTGAGTAGTTGTATAGCAGTGACCTGTTTTACAAGAACAGTTAAAGTAATAGCTGTGGTTTTAGTACAAGTTGAGGGAGTGCAGTAGGTATAAAAGTACCCTAATATATAAAAAAAAACACAATGCAAATACTGTTACTTGTGTAGTTTTCTGTATAGGAGAAGTATTAGTTTTACCAGTAGGTGCAGTACCTAGTATTACGTGCGATGAACTGCAAAAGGTTTTCCTCTTGTTCCTGTGTTTACACTTAACATCTAAATAATTAAGCATCCTGCGTGCTTCCTAGCTCGACCCCCTGCTGGGGTAGACCCACGTGCACGCACGTTCACACCGCTCTTCACCAATTTCTCTCAGTACTTCACTGAACTCTCCCGTGCACACTACACACACACACAATCACACACTCCTGCACCATATAATAAAACACAGACTCTACCACCCACCCTGCAGTACAGCACAAAGAGCTGACAGCCCTCCCCCCACATCCTTCCTCTCGGCTCCCATTGGCTGAGAGGCTTGGATGCTGGCAGTGTCTCAGACCAATCAGGCCTCTCCAAGGTGATGTCATGGAGGCAGCACCGATGCTGTTGCTGATGCTGTTGCCCGGCGCCTGCATCCGTGCAGCCAGACTGGGGTAACCGTAGTCACGGGTCCACCATCAGCATCAGAGAAGACAGGGACAGAGGGGGGGTAAGTCTTCAGCACCCCGCAACACAAAACGACTGCATACATTTGTGTTTCACTTTTTAGGGTTTCATTGCACTGCCGAATTTTGCTTGCATGTTGGTGTTTGTGAGTGCGTCGGTGGGGCGTAGTGGGGCGAGGGTGAGGACAGTGATGATGCAGTGATTCCTGCTGACAGGAGAAGGAGGAAAAGGAGAGAGAGGAGGAGAACTCAGTGTACCCGCAGACTGTACAATATGAAACCAGTGTCATTTATTATTGATCCTCCTCCATGTGTTCAAATGCAGCTTTGTTTCTGCTTTGAGAAGGAGGGTGGGGGAGGAAAATGAGGGAGTTTGTATGTATTCATGGGATGAAAATGTGTGTGCGTATGTACGACCAGAGGAGGGGAGAGAGAGTGAAGAGGATGGGAACAAGTCATCAGCATTTGTGAAAAGTTCTGATTTGTCTTATATTTGTGACGGTGTTTGAACCTGCCAAGTTTATTATCTGTTATTATAATGTCACATTTAGCCTTTCAGTGCTCTAGGTTCATTATTCTGTGTGTGCGCTGTCTTTGTATGTGAAGACAAAAGGTAGAAAAATGTAAATTAGTGCTGAAACCCACCCTTTTTGCTTAATGTGAATTTAACTATTTTCACAAATGTCAATGTTTTCTTAGTGATTATATGCGCTTTAAACATTTCCAAGTGACACATAAAAACTTTAGAGTGAGTGTTATTAGCTAACAAACATTATCCGCTCTGGTTTCAGATTAATTCAGGTGCTTATTTGTCACATTTCCAGTATGTAGGTATTACATCAAATACTACGCCCACAGAAACAGAGATGAGAAAGAAAGAAAGAAAATCTTCTTGGTTCGCCCAGGATACTTAACGTACCAAAGCCCTGGGCCGGATGCAAAATATGAGACATCTACTTTTAGAAAGAAGAAGTGCTGCAGTCATGGAGTTATATTAAAGTTCTGTTTGCTCTGGACTAGAAATATGTTTTTTGAAACATAAATCCCTGAGATTTTCTACAGCTGGATAGATTTCAATAGATGACGACCTCACAGCCAGCTTCAGCTGCATGATAAAAGTGATAACACTGTCTAACATGAAGCTACAGACGCTATTTGATTAGCTTAGCCTAGCGCAATGATTCTAGACAGTGGGAAACAGCTATCCTGGCTATTTCTAAAATATACATGCACCACCAAAACACTAATTTAAACAAAAAACAAAACAAACAAACAAAAAAACACTTAATTTCTAGAAAGGTTTTTAAATAAATGTCTGTCTTTTTGTGCTGCCTAGCTAGCACCCAGTTTCTACTCTGATTGCAGAGCTAAGCTAACCGATCGCTGGGTGTATCTTAATCCTTAGCATAACAGCAGGCGTGGCATCTGCTTTCCCTCAGCAAAAAAAGCCAAATGTTAAAGTTTGAGTGGAATTCAAAATTTTAATTTGAAAATAAGTTGTTGCAGTTTCTAATATTGTAATGTGCAGTCTCATCAAATGGCTTCCAGGAGAAATGTTACCATCAGTATGGATGAAGGGCTGTCATCCCCTTAGATGAAAAGCCATGAATATTGTAAAATAGCATAATGAATAACTTCCCTTTGATATACCTGTCACCAAAATTTGCCATCAGCGTGACCCCACATGTTCCCTTTTGTGTACCAAGACTTTTACACGCTGTTCTCTCTCTCTTCCTGTGCACTCCTATTCCTGCAGGAAGCAGTGCATTGATCTGCAACCTGGGTGGTTTCACAAGATGAGAAGCAGCTGTGTGTGTGTGTGTGTGTGTGTGCACGCACATTCCAACAGTGCAGCAAAGCAGGGCATTAACTGCCTGATTAGGGCGTGCGCATGTGTGCGTGTGCAAATATACTTTGTGTGTGTCCTTGTGTGCGTTCATCCCACTGGGATCCATGTCAGCGTGGTCGAGTGAGCGTGTGCTACTGCACGATATAATGAGATGGCACTTCTCCTCAGTGACATAGGTTGTCTCATTAGTATACTTCTGTCACTCGTCAGCCATTTATCTGCTGACAGCCTCATAGATAGATAGATCTACAGTCATTAGCAAGTGAGGATAGCTTAGCTTACCTTAGCATTAATACAAGATGCAGGTGTAAACAGCGAGCTTGACTTTCTCTCAGATTTAAAGAAACATATATCAAAACTTTAATAAACTGAATTCGATTGCTAGCTCAATCACATTTCACCTTAGCTGCTGTAACTACAGGATAAAGGGCGGAGGCACTGAGGCTGATAAGGTCCGATGAATGAATTGCAATCACAGACCTCGCTATTTAAACAACATTACTCATTCATATTGAAATTTCGTTTGTCTTTATAGCAGTAACATGATCAGTTAGCCTCACATTGCAATCAAGCACATTCCTGGCAGTGTTGCCAAATACAGCTGATGGTTTCCACCCTAAAAGCTGTCCCAGAACTAGCAACAACAACAACAACAACAAAACTAATTAAAGGTTAAAGGACTGATATTTTGTTTAGTATTTTAACCACCCAGAATGCTTACGCTAGTGTGGCCTATCATACAAAACAATGCAACTAAAGCATAGAGATATCCAACAACGACAGCCAACCACCACAGCTACTCACGTCTGGCTAGCCTGAAGACATCTGAAGACGTCATGTGGTCCACCTTTCAGGTGGCAGATGGATCCTTCTCTGCGTGACACTTCGTTACCCTTGTTTAATGTAGTTCAAGTGCTATTAGGAATCGGCAGGGTGGGGGCTGCTTGTGAGAATTCCTGGTATGAATGGGTATGACAGGAAAACTCCTGGAAAACCAGAGGCTAAAATGAGAAGTTGAAAAACAACTGAAAACAAGGGCAACTGGACTTTTTTGGACTACACAATGACCTGGATGAGAACCTTCACAGACGTGCCTCAGAAGTGGCGGTACTACTACCACTTACGTCACTGACAATAGACATATTCCTCTTTAAAGAAGAAAAAGCACATTAGTCTTGTTTAAAATCAACATTAAAAGGTAGAGAGAAAAACTGCAGAAATAATCCCAAACCGGGCGTACGCACAGATAGCACAGCTAGCTGTTAGCATTCTGAACATAAAAGAAAGAATAAAATGTATAGACCATACATCCCTGCTTGTCATCCAATTGAGCAAATTATAATGAATAACTAGTTCATGAAGCTAAAGTGTTACTTTACAGTTTTATGTGAACCTCACTCTGGTGCCGTCCACACAATAAGAGAGCTGATCTGATATGCAAATTCCCAGAATTAAACGTAATTAGCATGTGTACTGGGCTGAGAAAAGGTCAACAAGATGTGCAGGGTACTCCTGGATTCTCACATGATCAAATGTTCCAGTGAGCAAACAAAAAGTAGTTGAGTAATCAAGACATTCAAGCATTTGTTGATGGGATTAAAACTGAGGCTCAGTCCTTCGGAAAAGGATGTGTATTTTTATTTAATTGAGGGAAATGTTTTCTAGGAATTGGAGTCGCATTTACTGAAATGAAGCAGGAAAATGAGAGTTAGCTAAATCACTGTGGCTTATTTTCATTACTCGGTAAGCCTGATAACTTATCCAGGTGGCTTAAAGATCTCATAGCACGAGAGATACAGATTTATAGCTGCCTTCACGTCCCATCGATTCACTGCTGACGAGACCATCTGACAGACAGGGGGACAAACAGTGATAGCAGGTGGTGCCGACGTCTGCTGAGATCATTTGCAGCTTCTCTCCCTCCGCTCAATTCACTTCACTTCACTTGAGCGTTCAAATTCATTCAAAAGGTAATAGAATTATTGTTGAATTGCATTTCCTCTCTGTCAAGCAGCCAGTTGTTGATGCGTATAATCTGCAATTAGCAGTCTAATGTATCACTGCGACATATTCGGCGTACTGCAGCACTGTTTAGAGGTTTGAGGCACTCTATGAGCAGGTGGTGAAACAGGCTGGTGTCATGCCTTGTTATTTATACCAACCTCTTCTTTTCTTGCATCCTCAGAAAGATTTACAATTGCTTCTTCTTGTGTCGTGGCTTTAATTCACTTTAGAGGCCTCCTTACTTACAAATTTGTATTTTCCTCACTGTTACTTGAATTAGAATCAGATGGATGAATGTGACGCTAGATCCACCATTCACAATGGGCCTCTTAGTGAAGGTTCAGTTAGCACACAGTGGAAAATGTTGATGAAATCTTGATGAAATATGAAATTGAAATGCAAAATATTGTGAGATGATGACATCAGACTCATTGCCTAGACTTCCTCGAGTGAATACATTAAATAAACTGAAGATTTATCATGTGTTTCAGATTGCTTTTGTTTGTTTGAGGTCTGACTGCAATTGTGTAGTGGATCTGACGTCGGGAATTACTCCCGCTACCCTTTTCTCTCAGTGAATATTGACATAAACAAAGTGGAATGTGATGCACATTAATTTACAATGTCGGTTGCTGATTTCATGGAATTTGGTCAAATTTTACACTAAATTTAATAGTATCTAAACCGTTTCATTGTATTTGCATTTTCATAGAGGGACATTCATTTTTAACTTTTGCATCAGACACAGTTTTTAAATGTACAGTCTAAACGTCCAATTGCATTCATAGATTTGTGTTGTATGTGTTGACAACAAGGATGAAGTTTCCCACTGAAGGAAAATCCACAGAAGGTTCCTCCGTTCCCGTTTAAACAAGATGATGATGTCTGATAAAGATATTGACTCAGAATGTTTTATGATACTGTAAACCTTAATGGTAAAGCGTCTACACTATGTAGTTCTTTACGATGTCTCTCATTCATCCATTCATAGATATGCCAATGGCTAATGGTGGCAGAGGTGACTTACAAGGTGCTTGCCCGTCATTTTTAACATCTTTGTGTCCAGTGTTTTGCCCAAGGACACTGTGCACAGGGAGGGGCCACAATCAGTGGAGCCGCCAATTGGGTGTCAGCCTGCCAATGTATTTTAAAGTGACATCAGATTATTTATTCTTCGTCTGCACAGGGTCCAGTTTGGCCCACAGAAAAAGTTTACAAAGTGCGGAAATTACATTGAAGACTTGTCCAGTAGAGGTTGTACAATTTGTGGCTGTTCATAAAATGTTTTGTAAAATTAATAGTTGGTATTTGACCTCAAACTGGGCTGTATGTATGTGACCCTGGAACTAAAATGAGTTTGACACCGCTGGTGCAGAGCTTGCCATAAAACATTAACGCAACCGTTACTCTCAGACACAGATTTGTTCTACTGGTGGTTAAATTAAGCCTAATATAAGTCTGTACTCAAGCCTTCCTCTCTCTCTTTGCCT
Organism: Planiliza haematocheilus; assembly: GCA_005024645.1. Lineage (NCBI taxonomy): Eukaryota > Metazoa > Chordata > Actinopteri > Mugiliformes > Mugilidae > Planiliza > Planiliza haematocheilus. The sequence goes on along the minus strand of SRSE01000853.1, from coordinate 638,241 downwards.
CTGTCCCCACATGGCTCTCTCTGACAGAGTCAGAAGGATCGCCAACATCCCTGGAGAGTTACGCATACAGTGAGAAGATGACTCTGGCAGGTAAGTGCAGTCACAGCAGAAACCCGTTCACCTTACCTTCGCTGCATATACTGCACTGCTGACTTTAGATTCATTACCTGCCTCTTGTCATTGTCATGACTGTTATTATAACATAATGAGAACGAGTAGTCACCGTCACCGAAAAAGGACAATTACATCAGTTGTCATGATTGTGTTTGACTTAACTGTCCTCAGCCTATAAAGAGAAGGTCAAAGAGCTCCCCCTGGTGTCTCTGTTCTGCTCCTGCCTGAACCCACAGACCACAGAGAAACCTACTTACAAGGCAGAAGGTAAAAGAAATGTCCTTCACACTGACTTTAACGATTGCAAGCATGTACAATCATCACAGCCAGAGGCCGCATGTCATTCTGGGTGATGTAAATGTAAAAGAGATGTTAGTTAAACAAGAAAGTTGTTGCACCTAAAACATGTCATAGTAAATAAATAAGGGCTGCAATTCATCACCACAGATGCAGTGGACTTGGGCTGGTGCGTCATTAAAGACGTGGAAGTGATTGAGCTGAACAAGCGGGCATCCGGCCAGGCCTTCGAGGTCATCCTCAAGCCCCCATCCTTCGATGGCGTGCCAGAACTCAACACCTCCATGCCGCAGCGCCGTGACCCCTCCCTGGAGGAGATCCAGAAGAAGCTGGAGGCTGCAGAGGAGAGGCGGAAGGTGAGGGGAAAACGGGTGCTACCTGGTGCGTCACTGCAACCACCTGAAACCAAACTGGACGTGTGGCCTAAACCACAACCCCGACCCCTGCTATTTGTGGCACATTCAAGCATTGTCAAACATCTGTCGACACCATTTGTGGGCCCGCGGGATTTATGCGACGAGGAGAAAAAAGGGAGGAAGTGGATAAAAGGAAAGTGGGAGGGAGTGCTGGATTGGACGCAAGAAAGGGAGGAAAGTTGAGCCGGGGGAAGGTGGGAAGATGAAAAGAGGGACATGAAAGAACAGAGACGACCTAGCGAGGACACAAAGACAAAGGCTCATGTTTATCAAGCAGAGGGGATACTGAAAAGAGAGGGAGGGAGGGATAGAGGAAAGGTGAGGGGAGGAGAGGAAAATTACAGCTGAGCCTGAATTTAGGAAAGGCATCCTGCCAAAAACTGGTCACCGCAACATTAGAGTAACTCAAACGTTCTCCATGGATTACACAAAAACAGACACAAAACTGAATAGTAAATGACTCCTTGAAACAGCACTCAGATTAACTCAAAAACAAAATAATGACTAATAATAACAGAAATCATATTCTCCTGTGATTTTCTCAGGTGGAACACTGAATTTTTATTACATGGTAACATACACTTGGCCAGTATGTTTTATCTGTGCAGCATAATTTCTGTGATGTGACAGATTTCTATATGCAAATAGAGAAGGCCTGGTCTCTCTCTCATTGTAGTTATACATACTTCAATGACTTTAACCCTAAGTGATTGAGAATATAGAGGGTGAGTGTTGTAGTTTGGGTATAAGTCACCTGTTGATTCCACCCTTAAAGTTCTCTATCTCTCTCCAGTGTCAGGAGGCTGAGCTGCTGAAGCACCTGGCGGAGAAGAGGGAGCATGAGCGCGAGGTTATCCAGAAGGCCTTTGAGGAGAACAACAACTTCATCAAGAACGCCAAGGAGAAGCTGGAGCAGAAGATGGAGGCCAACAAAGAGAACAGGGAGGCCCTGCTGGCAGCCATGCTGGAGAGGCTGCAGGAGAAGGTACTGCCAAGTTGGTTATTGAATTTCCAACCATTTCAAGCTTTTCAAAAGGACGCAGTGTTCTCAAACCTTTGGTTTAGCTGGGAATAAAAACACTCTCTACCATTTCTCAAGCATGGAGGTTCAGTATCTAAACTTTCAACATGTCAGGTTTTGAAATATGTCTCTATGCAAGGGCTTTTGTCTAGAAAATGATCACAGACGAGACAGAAATATCAGGTTTCCCACAGTTTAGCATTTATTTTCATTGCCTGGAAACACTGTCTTTTCTCTAACTATTCTTAGCAGTCTTTCCATCTTCAACTACAGCTATAGTTGCTTGCAGGGTTTCTTTCTGGTCAAATGTTTGCATGCTGAATGTAAATGTCCGGCAGCCATTTTCCACCTGAGCCCTAAAGTCTTTCATAGAGTCCAAACTGACACTGCTAACTTTCATGTTGACTATGAAACTAATAATAATTAATAATAAATAATAATAATAATAATATATACATTTTAGCTTAGCATAAGGACTGAAAGCAAACTATTGCTTTCAGTCCTTATGCTAATATAAAATAAGCTAATCTGATCCTTGTGCACAGATAAAACAAACACAATAGACCACAGTCTACAGTCTACGTCACTTCTACGTCATGGCGGTTAGCTGAAAGCTAAAACCACAGCAGTTATTGTAATCAACATGTCATCTTGCTGCGTTGTAGGGTGCCAGAATCGGAGACTTACGGTTAATAGCTTCAAACTGAAAATGAATCGCATACTAGCTGCCACTCAGAATCAAAAATATTATAGAAGCCTGAAGTTAAAATCAGTAAAATGAAAAAAGTTTGATAGAGATGATCATCAAAAATGCTTGTGTCTGTGTTCATAAAATAGCTTTGCTAGCTCCTACTAAAAAGTTAATTAATGTTAGAATAATCAGCTACACCGATACTTTGATAAGAATCTTCTTTCACTTGGTTTTTTGCTAAACATAACACAGCTAACAACATTTTGCTTTTACATTAGCCTCTTAGCTATTAGCCTGTGTAATAATCTCCACTCCAGTAGCTTAGCTTATGCTAAACTATGTTAATTGCTAATTAAGAAGTCAGGAGAACTTGTAGTCCCTTGTTTATTAAGTTTTAAAATCTTCAGCTGCCAGCTAATAGCTTTTCATGCAGAGTGGAAACAGCAGAAAGCAACTTACCTGGTCTATTTTCCAACCAGTTCCTCTAGAGCACATGTTATAGTTATGTCTTGTTTGTTTTGTCTTTGTCGGGACCAGTTGCCAGACAACTTACAGACACTCAGGAAGTTAGTGGTCTCAGCCAAGAAATAATCCAGCACATAGTCTACAGTAAATCAGTGAATTGTTTATACCACCTCAGCAACAGACGAACAGACATAAGAGTATTTTTCAGAACCTTTCCTTTAATGGTTACAATATTATTGAGAACTAAATTTCTTGAGTCTCACTTTCAGTTTGCTATTCTATTCTGCCATTGTCCAAAAACTCAATCAGTTATTGAATATAGTGGAAAATTGTGTTTTGTTTTCCCCACTTGTCTCACTTGCCTGTTAAAATCTTTACAAGCGGCCTCTGAGCTGCTCTCTTGTTTCTGAAGGCCCTCCTTCATTAATGCAAATACATTCTTGAATGCTAATGGCCCTAATGTTGCTGTGTCTGTGTTTGTCTTGCAGGATAAACACGCCGAAGAGGTGAGGAAGAACAAGGAGATGAAGGAAGAGGCCTGCCGGTAGACGAGTGGAGGGAGGGAGCCAAAGGGGAGAAAGAGCAAGACTGGGAGCATTTTTTTTTTTTTTTTTTTTGAGTCTGTGAAAAAGATAAAAGAAAAACAGTGCAGGAAAGAAAAAAGAACTCAACAACAGCAACTTTAAAACAACGTTTGGAAGGCGGGTTTTCTTATATGATGTGTGCTGTAATAATCCTCAACAAGCTGTACAACACTGACAGTCGATTAGCCAACTGTCAATGTTCAAATTTCTCTTTTGTCTTCTAGAGAAAAGTGGGTGGGACATTTTGGATTTTTAAGAGGGACAGCTAGGATAACTTGGTGAGGAGCAAAAGATAAATCTAGGCAAACTATTTTAATTCTAGCTCTCTCATTTCTGTAGTTTCTTCAGCCAGAAAGCAGGACATTGTAATTGTGCGATGTGTAATATTTTCACATCATTAACTGATTGTGTTTTGTCTTGCTGCTGGTGATGCCACTACTTGGGCAGCAACACAACCAAAGACACAGTTGTCTCCAATCACCCTATAACCATGGCGTACACAGTTTAAATCTAAATACTTAACAAGGTATATTAATGATATCATGGAATAGGCAAGAATATATTGCATTAAATGTTAGAGCTAAGGACAAGGGCAGGAAGTCCTTCATTGAGACTACAAGGCATGAAATAACACACCATAAGCACGAAATGTTACTCATACACTATTACATGATATCAGGCTGGAAAAACTATGAGGTATTTTAATAAAACTGGACAAGCAGGTGCCGTTTAGGAGCTCTATTCAGACACAACCAACTCACTTCAAACCGTCTTTAATTTTCAGGTGTTTTGTGCACCAGACAATACACAAAGACGGAACATAACACAGAAGCCTCTGCTGTTTCCAAATTAAACATAAAAACTGATTTCCCTTGGTCCACATGCCTCATGCTAATTCTTCACTGCACCATTTTTGGGATCTTTCAGTCTGTCCGGGGACGTCTCTGTCTGCCGAGCTCAGCGAGTCTCACCAAATGCTTTATGAGTATGAAATGAAGAATCTGCATTTTGTTTCTTTCTAAAGTGCTCTAGAGAGAGTGAAAGAGAAAAAAATAGAAGTGAGGAAGCTCTGCTGTATTCGGGCTCTCTGTGAAACTTTAGCTGTAGCGTAGCCGTAGATCAGTGACATGCGTTTGAGTCTCTTAGATTTAGAGCACTGATTGCACTCTTATTTCGTTAAGCACAACTCAGAAGCACATATGCATAGGAGAAGGACAGTGAACATGTACAGTAAAAACAACAATTACACCGCAAGCAGGAAAGTTGACAGCAGTTCTCACGAATTCGGTTTTGAAAGAGAGACTCCGGGGCTTATCTGGCTAAGCAGCAGATTTTCTTTGCTTTGGCATGTGTCACTGTGCTCTGATTGTTCGTTCAATGATTCTCAAAGGTATTTGAAAGCGTTTTAAAGAAAGATGGAATTTGTTGTTGAGTCATACTGACTTTACTGAAAATGTCTCAAACGTTTGCACTGTAAAAGGGGGAAGTCGTAACATGGGGGTTTGTATTTGCTGTAACTGTGTGTTGCTCTATATCTTCAAGGCTGGATTGATTGTATCTATTTGGCATGGTCAGTAAAAACAGCTTGACTAAACTCACCATTTGTTCTGGTTCTCATCATTTGCAGATTCACTGGTTAAATATGGTCAGGTTTTGGGAGACGCTCCACACAGCTCCCTTGCAGATAATTACTTTGCTTTATTACATGCATTATATTGACATTGGTATATTGTTTTTATAGTGGCACTCTTAAATGTGAAGAAAAAAAAGAGCTACAATATTATATATTTGATAAGGCATTGTATGTCAGTGACAAAATAAATATAATGACAACGATTAAAAAAAAAAAAACACAAATCATTGTCTTCAAAATGTAAATATTTATTTCAACTATTTACTTTAACTACAGTATTAAATTAGGGTTGTACATGGAATGGAAAAAAAACAAAAAACACTACATAAGTTTCTAGCCAACTGAGGCTAGTGCTGCGTCCACACTGAAAGTACATTGGAAAAATATATTAAAATTTCATGGGACTTCTTTCAAAGCTTATGCCAAAAAAAGAGCCAGTATGCTGTAGCACTGAAAAAATTAAAACATGTTGTTGTTGTAATCATCCCATTGGTTTTTTACCAGACCTGGTCTTTTTTAGTGGTTCCAGCTGTATTGTATACAAAATATCTACTACACAAATAACACATGAACAAATATTCATATTACCATATCATGTACAACTATATATCCAAGAACATCCCTTTTTAAGACTCCGATTGACTGAAAAAAATTCAAATAATAAGCGTAATAAGTTTAATCATTTGTACTCAGTGTTTGCCATATCCTGTATTTTAATTCAGGTTAAAGCTGCTTTAAGCTATTTTTGCCACTAGGGGGCAGAGAAAAGCACAGGTCTTTGCTATTGTTAGCGCAACAAGCCCTGACAGAAAGGCTAGATCGCACAAGAAAGTAGCACAGCCAGAATTCACTCATGAGTGGAACAGTGCACAGAAATTACTTGCTGGGTTTGCTGTTGACTAGTTGACCTACCTAACACAACTAGCAAGGGACACGCTAGCACTAGAAAGCCACCATACTCCCACAAGACTGAATCGTTTTATACAGTCATCCAAGTCTATTATAACTTAAAATATTGCATGTTTGAAATGAATGAAAACGACATTCACAGCACGATGAAAGAATTTTAGAAGTATGTTACTGCGTTGTTATGACGCTGGGCCTCACACAGGTACAGCCCACGGCGACCCTTTCTGTCCCCAGCCTGAAGTCGTACCTTTTCCTTGCCCTCTTCCCTTGGTGGGACTTTTTGGAGGAGCTCTGTCTTAGAACTCTGCAGTGGGTTAGAAAAATCAACAGGCGCTGAATATAATCAAATGCATTCATTATCATTACCACTATAACATTTAATTGAATTTGAGTGGAAGTGTCTCTGGACAAGAGTGATAGAAAGCGAAATTAACTGCACTACCTCAGTTTTTGTGATTAAATTTAACACAATAAATGCAATTGCTCATTCTGAGCACTGAGGCTGCGCAAGGCATACTAATCTATGTCTTTGATATTCTGCGTAAGTCACAGTAAAATTACTGTTTAAATAGCAATGCATGCTTTCTGGTACACCTACATTTTGTACTTTGTAGGTGACGTCTAAAATAAATAAGAAAATGTGAGCACAATGTTTTATACTTTTTTAAGTGAGCTTGTCGCTCTGTGTTTCCCATAGAAATAAACTTTGTTTACTTAACTGATGCAGCACTGCACGCAACATCTGAGGCTCTTTACTCGTTTTAGGTTGTTTAGATTCTTATCACGCAATACCATCAGGGAGGCGTTCGATTGGTTCCGAAGTTTGGCAACAATGCCAAATACACAGACACATTCTTAAGCACTCACTGTGCATGAAGAGACAGACGACACTAAAGCCACCTGCCAAGTACCTTGAAAGACTTTGTGCAAATCTACTGAGGCAAAGATTGTGCACAGCTACTTTTTGAAGCATTTTTTTTTCAGTTTTTTTTCTCTTATCCTGTTTCAATGGGAAATATATCGAATTAAGAGAGAAAAATGCTTTCCAAATTGCACTTCACTGACTTATTGAACAAGCTTACTATACGTTACAGCATGCACATGAGAGCGACTCCGGGGCTAACAACAAAACCAGAGGGGACGCTAACTGAAAAGTATCACACCACAGTGGCTCACCTGTGAAGGACCAGGATCTGATAGTAGATGGGTTTTGCCTCCAGGGCTTGATCCTCACCTCCCCCCTGCAGGCTCAGACAGCCAGTGGTGAGGCACTCAGCGTGCGCGATTTTGCTAGGAAATCGAGATGGCATACAAGAGTCTCTGGAGAGGAAGCAGAAAAGAATTTTAGACTTTAAATTTTAAAAACTGGCCAACACATAACAAACTAGTGATTTGTATGGCAATGATTGCAGGATGACATTAATTAATGGGGCCTCGCCTGTATGTCCACGGTGTCAGAGACATGTTGGCGACGGATGTGGTAGGTTTGCGGGTGGACATGGGCAGCACTGACGGATCCAGGACCAGTCTCACACTTTTGCCCTTCAACCCAGTTCCCCGTCCCAGCTTCACCGAGACCCTCAGGTCTTTGCTGGCAGCATGGAGCAGAGAGGCCAGAGCCAGGACCAGCAAAGCTCTCAACACCTGATCAGGAGAAGACGCAGTAAGTGAAATGTAGTTCAAGCTCCTTGTTGTTTCTGTTGCCAGCTCATGCTTGGCTGGAGTTTTCTGTAAAAAAGCATGATGTTCTCATTGCTTTTTGGATACTGACAAACAAATGAATTAGTTTCAAATATCTTTCATTTCCCTCACAGCATTTAACTATAACTCAAACGCTACACTAACTGTTCTTGTAGCATGATGTCATCTTATCAGTCTATTCACATTATGCAATATGATCTTTCCTCGATATAGTCTCCGGATCATCGATGAGAGTTGAGCATAAGTAAGGCAAGCATGACTCACCAGCAGCATGACTGCGTCGTCTCAGTTTCAGAGCCCGGCTTCGACTGCGAAGCGCTTCTCTGCTCTCTGTTATGTCTGCTTCCGAGCTGTGTTTATACGCAGGCAGAGTGTGTTGGTGTGTGTTCGAAGGGCGTGCAGTGCATTTCCGCTATGACTGTCACTGATTCTGGAGATACACACACTCATCTTTAAACAAGATAAAGTTTTGTGGTCTTCATTTCTTCCTTTGTAGATACCCATGTATGCCTCCATCACCTTTCACTCCTGAACAGTGTTTGCATTTTCTCACCATGATGGCTTTATTGCTACAGTATAATATATAGTATATAAAGCATTTTCTCTACAAATGCAAACACCTTGCTCTTGATCTTCTTCAATTTGACCTGATTTTGACCTGTCACGAAGAATCAATTCTTCCCCTGTGTGTAATTTCAAATGTGACACCTTCATAAGCCTGTCAAAAGCTGTCAAATCGCGCCTCCACCTATAGAGCTTGCTGACTGGGTGGTCAATATAGTACACTACTCCTTACTTCTGTACGGAAAAGAACATGCAACTCAAGCTGAAAAAATGTCTGCTCACCAATCATATCAAGGGGATTCTGTCAAGTAAATGTCCTTTTAATTAGTGATTCAAAGACGTGTTGGAACGGGCCTTCAAGTAGAACCAGAAAGCAGATTCAAATACATAAAACACTCTTGGCTTCCAAGAAGTGTTTAACTTTCACCAGTAACTGGGCTCCTTTTGTTTCATTTGTTTTATTAAGAAGCAAACAGAAATTAATCACAATGAACTGCCTCTTTTTTATTTATTAATCCAAGTCACTTAACGCATTACACTTGTAACTACTCCTACACACTGCCAACCCAGTCTAAACAATGTAGGTCAAGGAAATGCTGACGGGGATTCTGGTAATAAATCAGCATAACTCACACAGTGCGATAACATCTTTGTGCACATTATGAGTAAGACCTCACAAACTGGAGCACAGCTCTGCTGGATGTAAAAAGAACTATGACAAATGCACAGGTAGCATTAGCCCCTCTAAAGGCACTGTGCTAAAACAATACCACAAATATATATGCAGTAAACTTCTAATAATGTGATGTAGATAATATGCATGCGATTGAAATATTATGGCCAAATAAATTGCTTTAATTAAAAAATATTGCAGCAAAGTGAGTTCCATGTTTAAATCCCGCTTGCAATCTGCAGTCTACGGAGGCCCGAGTGCGCCCCTAAACTAATGTGACAGTTAAACTATAACAAGCTGATATATTGAATAAAAGCTACTATATAAAGTGATTAAATTTGCAATTAAGTTCTAGAAAATGAAAGCAAAAGAGTGTGACAAAATATCCATTCAGAGTGAAAGTTATATAACTGGATTTCTTTCGTCTGTCTTTAAATAAAGAATTCATCATTACAGATCATTTAAATGACATGGATTTTTGTCAGTCAATTTACCGCAAGTCCTACCCTCTTCTCAGAATTATTCTTGATAGCTTTGAATTAAAGGAACACCTCAACTTTCCGTTTTTGGCTGTCTTGCCCAGAGGTAGATCGAAACGGCATCCTTGTCTATGTAGAGTATGAAACAACTCACAGCGGTTAGCTAACCACAAAAACTTGAAACCGGGAAACGGTTAGACGGATTCTGTCCAAAGGTAGCAAAACCTGCCTGCTAGCACCTCTAAAGCTTCACCGTCATGCACCTTGATTGTTTAACTTGTTCAAGTGTAAAAGGTACACATTTTGAAATGGTGGTAACTAAACTACAGTCTTGATTGGGTACATTACGGTAGGCCATCTGTGTGAAAAAAAGGATGAACGTGGCAACTGCACTTACAGAGTTTATAAAGACATTTTGCTATTCATCCCAGAAGCCTTTTCAGTTCCAAAAGAAAGCTGGGGTTTAATAGGGATCATCATTATGCTTGAATTAGTCCTTACTCCAACAGATATCTTAAAGAAACTCTACGTATTCACCTGTTTTTAATGTACTACTATGACACGGATCACTGAGAACCTTACCAATAGTCTACCTATTTGCATCTGTTTCTAGTTTTTGTGCAAACCTAGGTTGGGGGTTGATGGAAAAAAAATATCAAAGTATTGCTTTTTGCGTTACCTAAATGAAACGAAAATGAATGAAAATTTTGGAGGCACAATTTGGACTCCCATAGACGCCAATTCATCCAGTATGGTTTATATACTGTTTTTTCCTGATTACTATAAAATGCAGGGACAAGGCAGCCAAGTCAGCTTTGTGATGTGTTAAATAATAGCTGGCTGAATTATTTCGCAAAGGAGCAGTGTGATAGAAAGAGAGCATCAAGTTCAAGCTAATTCATCTGAACAGCTTCTTGTCACAAGCGAGGCTCAGGTGAGTTTACATCTGACTTGTACATCCAACAGTAATCAGAGACGGGACAAAATAATGATTTTCATTAGACAATAAAGCACCAGGATATCAGGTTTGAGAGGGATTACAAACCTGTGAAGTGCCCCTGACGAGTTGATGAAATTGAAGCCAAAAATAAGTTAAACTAAGCCAGAAGAGTGAGGTCAGCAAATTAAATAATTAATCCTACAGCTTGTATATGAACACTGATTTATTACAGGGTGATCTGAAAATTAGAGAACAATCCCAAGTGTGCAACAGTGATAAACAAGATGCCTTAAATCAGTCGCTGCTGATGCTTTTCTGTGTCATTTGGTGGAATGACAGTACGAGTGTGGTACCCCGATGATACAGTATGTCGACCAACATTTCTTAAAGCTTAGGTTAGTGGGAGGAACTGCATGGGCCGATCACACATCCATCTCTGATGAGTGCACTGGGTAAGCAGTTTGTTAGCCGCAGCGGGTTTCTGTGAACCAAAAAGCGCACCATGTTACAAACTGCCTACAGTTCTGTCTACAGTACTTTCCATCAAAGACATGTGCCGACTGACACCTTGAAACGTTGCCTCAGCATTCAGTTGTTTCTGGACAACCTGTTAAAAAAAAAAAATCTAGAAGACACATTTACTCTTTTAGCTCGTTTTTTGGTTCTTACCAACTCCAGAGGTAAATATCTTTTTTTCTTAAAATGATACATCAAATAACTTGTATGTAGAGTGCTACTTTAGCTAATGAGAAACCAGTTAGTTAATGAGAAACCAGTTAGCTTAGATTAACAACAGGTTAAAGATTTCCAGAACAAGATGTCAGTTTTATTGCTAAGCTAACTAGCTTGATTTTCCCTTATATTTACTAAACAGACGATAAAACCATCTACTTATTTGTGAAGGAAAACCAATTTTCCCCCACAATATTAAACTATTTCTCTAAGGCAGAAAAATAATTATTTAAGCACCATCACAAGCATTTCCTTACACTTCAGTTTAAGCACAAATAAAAAATGCATTTGAGCCTCATGATCCTAAAGCTTCAGCTATAAAGAGAACAAAGTACAGTGATGTGAGTTATGGGGGCTGTAGCCTTTGATACAGAAAGACATGAACAGTGGGTGTAAAGAGCTTGAGACATCTTCTGTCCTCAGTGAGACGATAGCAGCCTTTGCTAGCTCCTCGCTGGTGCATGACTTGAAATCACTTGGTCCTATCTTCAACCCGATCAGAGCCGGATTTAGTCACATTCTGCGCCTATGGCAAGCACACTGCAGTGATTTTTGTGGGCTACCACTGCCTGAAATACCAAGAGTGAACGAGGAATAGAGTTGAAGAAGAACTTTGACTTCAGAAAACAAACATGACTTTCCAACTCGTGTGGAGGCCACCATCTCCCACACGCGAACTAGGGTCCGGATTCTTTGGGGACTTTAAACACTTCTTGTAAAACACATGGGTAGACAAGCAGGAAGAGAGTTAATGATGTGAGAATGTGATTTCCCAGAATGAACCAAAGTTCCCTAGAATCGCTTACATTCATCCAGCGTACTTACTGCCACATGTCAACAAAGTCTTAGTTCAAGAACACCCTGTGGTTTTCAAAGCATGACATTATTTATTTTTTTAACTACAGTTAAGTCACAATCTGAAAACATGTCAACTATATACAAATCCAGAAACAAGAGAAGTAGGTCAACACTTCATTATCATATCCTTATTATGGTGTAATTAATGTTTCACTGTTCAATGAAACCTCTTCAAATGCAGTATAATGAGACACTAATTACACTTTTGGAAGCTTTACCATAGTAGCCCATTGATATACGTATGTAAGGACACGATAAAATAACATTGCTACTAATAAACAGAAACAAGTGCATAAATGTGCAAGACTTTTACATTGGTCTTGCTCACGATCATTTATGGAGAATCATGAAAACGGACATGAACTGGTGGAATTGTAAAATACACATCAAAACAAATAAATGTAGATTTTGATATATCCGCTGTGTCTTTCTGAGTCCATGTAATAGATTTTGAGAAACAGTCAAATACTCCTCCCTCAGATGAGGAAGATGATGTCATCGGCCACCATGACCTGGTTGTCGTCCTGCATGCGAGCGAGGGCGGCGCGGACATCGGGCTCTGTGAACGGATCCTGATGGCCCTTGTTGATGCCGTCCATCAGCATCGTCATCTTCACGGACTGAGCGTGTGCGGACTGGAAGACGGCGAACAGGGAGGACTTGAACTCCTTCAGTCTGGGGGAAGAAATAAGGGGACATTACACCAACTTCCTCTGGGGTCCAGATGTGACCAATTATTTTCTCAAACTTAAATTACTATTCCTTAAAATCTTTGGTCATCTTAACCCTCAAACCTTGTTAACACACATACATTACTTCTGTCTCATAGCCCACAGCGTAACCCGACATGCACCTGCCCTGAATTTTAACTACACGTTTCAGGAAAGCAATGCAGACCACAATAGCTGTGATAGGCCTTAAATGCATTTCCTTCTTCACACATTTTAGCAGTCGGGCCAGCACAGAAAGTTCTCCTTTCAGCCTCCTACACACCATCTACTCAGATGTCTTCTCTATGTGCTGCGTCTTCACTGATCTACATTTATTCACTTACACTTCAACATGAGCCGCTCAGCTCCACTCACCATGCTATCAGACACAGAGTGAAACTCAACACAGCTGACCAGTTGCCATCTAGCACTTTAGCAGAGTAATTATAGAACAATGTGAACACACCAGGTCAATGGTATAAATTGCCAGAATAGCGAGTGTAGGAGAATAACCAAAGCTTCAGCCTTAGCACTGACTACGAGCAATTAAACACTGAATTCTAAAGCCTATGAGTCCCTGTTCAGTCACCCACCTCTCCGCTGAGAGCTCAGCACCGTCGGCCTGTGATGTGGCATCCATGGGCTCCTCTCCTCGCTGCGGCTTGGCACCTTTTGGAGTACCGGCCTGAACTACAGAACATGAAAAATTAGAATGAGTGACAATTCAGAGGGGGAGAAGAAACCTACATGTTATTAAAGAGATGGGATATGGGATTTCAAAATCACGGGAAACGCGTTCCAAACGTCTTGTCACAAATATGTAATGTTATTGACAATGTTAGCCAAGCTATGATCTAGACACTACCTGTCTAAGATGATGAGAATATTTATACATGTAAAAGTGATAAAGTTGTTGTTACAGCCCTAGTGCCGCTGTAGCGGTCATGGTGTTTGTGTGTCTCTCTCCCCACTCTCCTTCTCCAGGTGATCGCCTCTCCTCCAACCTGCAGCCAGTACCACTCAGGTAATCACCTGATCATGGTTAAAGAGTGGGTGAGAGGTGGGGCCCAGAGAGCGAGAGAGAGAGAGAGATGGCGGACTGCAGTGGTGGAAGCGTGAGGTTGGCTTTGTTTGTGACTGTATCTTGTCTGTGACGTAATGGCTAACCTTTTCCTTTTCTGTGGGAAAGAGGTCGCATTAATCACTCTTGGTTTTCCCTTAGTAACTGTGTTTTTCGCTCAGACTGTGCATTGGTCGTTTCCCACTGATGGGCAAGTGAACACGCTCAAGCCCCATTTTTCCCAGGGAAAATATGCAACTCCACTGAGAAAAAGATTAATAGGCAGTGTCAGCCAAAAAAAATGCCCAGAAAAATCCATCAGATTAATACTCAGTAGTGTGTGATGATAAGGCCACACTGATACTTACTCTCAGGAACGTCCTGCTCTTCACTGAAGTCATATGGGCTGTAGGACTCGCTGCCTTGAGAACCCCGTCGCCCCCTGCAGGACAACAAAGAAAAGTGTCATTACTGTCAAAGCCAGGAGAGCATTTTTCAGTACTGTGAACTGCGGATGTTTATTCCTCTGGAAGGGTGTGCGCATGTTTCTACCTCTTCCTCTGAGTCTTCTGTGACTGCTGCGTGGATGTCTCCTCGACTTCTTCCTCCTCTGATCCAGAGTCGCGCTCCTGTCTCGAACGTTTCTTCTCTTTCTCCAGAACCTGTACAAAAAACACCAAAACACCACAATTGAGACGCCAGTTAATTAACATGTTACTGCAGAGCTCTCTTCAATCCCTCCATTTACTGTGCTGCTTTGACGAAAAGTGTTCAGAACTGAAAAGCCGTACAGACCTTTTTGAAATAGGCGAACTGAACGAGCTCCACAGCGACCTCTGAGTCCTCCAGCTCCACGGCTTTGCTCATGCGCGCCTTGGCGTGTGCCGTGGCCAGACGGATAAGGGTCTCCAGAGAACGGGCTGTCACTGGAGAGGTCTGTGAAGGGGAGGGGGAACACGGTCAGATAACCATCATGTGAACTGAACACATTACTGGTTGTGTAAGCGCTACAGGCTTGTAAAGGATTACATAAACAAATCTTAACATCTCACTCCATTATAGTTATCTGCAGTCATGATCCAGTATAAACCATATTTCTCACCCTGGCGATATCAGCAGACAGTTGTTCCTGGCTCCTCAGTCTTGAGTACTCCTCTGCAATGTGATTGGCTGCCTCCTCCGTCAGCACAGGTGTTACGGCCTTGGCGATGTGGATGTACTTCCTCATGAACTCCTTACTCACAATCTTATCCCTGAAACAGAAGGAGTGCCATCTTTAGCTTTTGTGCACACACATGCATCTTGGGATGAAAAATAATTTATGAATTATTTTTCTCACTTCTTTCTCCTGCTTCCATGCAGCAGGTTGTTGTGTTTCTCATAGATCTGCAGCGCCTCCTGGTCCTCGGCCACCGAGTCTGGGTCTTCAGTAGTCAGGACGTCTATTGTGCCACCCAAAGCCATAGCTGAAAGAAAAAAAACAAAAAACAAAAGACATTTCACGTTTTCTAAACTGCTGCATATAGTATCTATATTCCACAGTATCTTGATGGACAGTACCTGCTCCCTCCTGCTCACGGGGGTCGCGGTAGCGGTGCATCCTCAGTACGTGGTCAGAGATCTCTCGGTCATGCTCCGGGTCCATCTGGTCCAGCACGATGAAGAGGAGGTCGAAACGGGAGAGCAACGAGTCCTGCAGGCCGATGTTCTCCATGGGGGTTTTGTATTGGTCGTACTGCAGAGGTGATGGAGAAAGGTCACCGTTGGTGGGCGGTTTAGAAGCAGATGTGTGTGGTTCTTATCCAAACGGTTTACTCACCCTGCCGTAGACAGGGTTGGCAGCCGCGAGCACGGAGCAGCGGGCGTTGAGGCGGGCGTGGATGCCGGCCTTGGCGATGGTGACGCGGCCCTGCTCCATCACCTCATGGATGGCCGTGCGGTCCATGTCGGACATCTTGTCGAACTCGTCAATGCACACCACGCCGCGGTCAGCCAGCACCATGGCACCCGCCTCCAGACGACGCTCACCTGGTGGATGTGAAACAAAAGTAGATAAGTTTCCATAGGAAAAAAAATAATGCTTGTGAACAACAAACTGTGGGATGGGTACCTGTCTCCTGATCAGTGGTGACGGCAGCAGTCAGACCAACACCAGATGAGCCTCGCCCTGTGGTGGGGATGGCCCTGGGCGCTGTGTGCAGCACGTAACGCAGCAGCTGGGATTTGGCCACCGATGGGTCACCTATAAAAAGAACCATGATGTAACCATCTGTCTTGCACACAAGACTGGAATGCTAGAATAAAAATATGTATTGCAACTGAATGAGCAGATTAAGGAAGAAAATAATAATGCTATAATACCAATGAGCAGGATGTTGATGTCTCCTCTGATCCTGGAGCCGTTCTCTAGCACCTTCTCAACACCTCCCAGCAACATGCACAGAATAGCCTTCTTGATGTACTCATGGCCGTGGATACTGGGAGCCAGAGAGCGAGCCAGCTGATCGAACACGTCCTAAAAAGAAAAACATGACTGTTTTAGTTTCTGATTTGGTTAATGTCATTTTTTGAGTGTGAGCAGCCATGAAAAAAAAGGCCTTACTATGGAGCGACTCTGACAGAAGTTCCTAATTTTGGCCACATCGTCAGCCGAAAAGTTCGGGGACACTTCTTTGCTCATTTGTTTGACGTGGCAGGCTATCATGATGGTCCTGTAAGGTAATGTGGAAAAGGGTTACTTTTATAACAAATAAATGAACAAATCACAACTAGAATTTTAGTCCATAGTTTAGTTCTCACCTGAATGTACCGGAGGTGAAACCTCCCTTCTTGCCAGGCAGGCAGCGGTACGTGCCAATGACCTGCACTCTGTCTCCTGGTTTGACCATGTCCACCAGGTCATTGTCCAGGATGATGTCCACAGAGCGAGGAAGCTGGCCAGCAGGGGCTTTCTCTGGCATCTCCTGCACCGTGATGGTCTGGTGGTCCTTGTAGATGGACAGACCAAATTCTGTCTCCAGGGGGTTGTTTTCCTCATCCTGGTAGATAAATTAAAAAAAGAAAAGAAAAAACATTCAGCCTCGCTCTTGATATAATCTCCAATCATGATGATATGTAAATACTTACCTTTGTGGGGTAAATGGCACTTGAAGGAAAGGCATCCAGGGAGGTCATGTCAGTGTACTTCCTTTCCATAGTCTTCTTCGTGGCAGGGCAGTAGTGGACACTGCGTACAACTTTGGGGCGGACCAGAGAACCTAAAAGGATGACAGAAGACAGAATCATTGACCCTCCTTATTTTACCCCATATAAATCTGTAATATTGTCTTATACATATTTAATTTCCATGATGCAAGGCAGTTGAGAAACAGCAGTCAAAAGCTCATACGACAAACTCACACTTGGTGATGATGCCCTCCACGCAGACCATGCTGCCCAGCAGGCGAGAGGTCAGCGTCCGCGGGGAAACGTGCTTGGAGCCGAAGCTGCCCTCCAGGCCGATGAAGAACTCTTCATACTGCTTGGCGTAGGTGGCGTCCACCGAGGCCACCAGGTCCTTCAGAGCCCGCTGGAACGCCAACAGCTCCTCAAAGGCGTTGTTCATCAGCCTGACAGCGACAATAAACCAATAAACCACCTTTCATCGTCATCATATGTTCAGTCACTTCTCTCCAGACAAGACGTGTATTGAGGACCTCAGAATACAGTTAAAAACTACTAATATTACACCCTTTTTCATGTGAACAAGTGAAATAGCATGTAAAAATGTAATATCTAGCTTCACACTTTCTTAAATGCTACAGGTCTGTGTTACAATGAACTAAACGTTTTATGCAATGCAAATAATGCTATGAGCAGTGATAGAAACTACTACTATTAAATTACAGAAATAAATGTAATAAATGCCAAATACACCCAAAACAAAAGTTGTAAACTCATGAAGGCATCAAGCCATTTGTAAAATAGACATTTTTTGTTTTGGTCTGTGTCATTTAAAGATCACTTCATTCAAATGTGTTCATGTGTAAACACATTTGCAATTATTTTGTTTTTCAAATTAATGTGTACAATCACTTGTGGTGCATTTAATGACACGTTAGAGGATTCATTTAAAATGCACCACCACAAAGAGCAGCGGCGCTTCTTACTTGGCAGCTCGGGCCTCGTTGCGTCTCCTCAGGTCGTTGATGTTCACGATGAGTCGAGCTTTATTCTCGCTGATCATGTCCCGGACTTTGCTCTGGTAAATGCCCTGGTCTTGCTGCAAGTTGGGCAGAAAAATACACACACGTTGGAAAATCGGTCATTTTTAACCCATTTTTAAAAACTATTTTAAGAAATACGACTTCACTTTGTAATTTAAATAACAAGCATGACTTAAAACATATCAACTCTTACACGTCGCTTCATATGTATTTGCAAATATTTAACTCGCAGTAGCAATATTTCTTCCCAGTGAACCAAATAAGGGTTACTTTTTTGTTGAGGCCGCATGGTTTCTCATCTCCACAACAAAGCGTTTAACCGGATAAAACTCAGACTTACATCGTCGTCCAGAAAGTCCAGGTAATCCCGCTGAGCCTCTCTCATCTCGCGGTCATCTACGACGTCAGTTGCCATTATGAACAATTTCTTATTACGTCTGAAAATATCTTAAAATATTACACAGACTTCTGTACTGTCTTCTCCTCTGCCGTCAGACCGCACAACTGAAGGATTTTCGCGCCACTGCGTGCCGGGGTACAAGTACAGCGTGAGACGCGATTGGTAGAAATGGCACGCGCTCCTTTGCATAGACGGCGGGTAAACGTGCAGTCGTCCAATGGAGTCCTGGTGTCACCACGTGACCCCGCCCTGCTGAAGAACTCCCGCCAAAACGGAGCAAGAAGGGGCGGGCTGTTGAAGAGGAAGGAAAGCTTTTTTTTTTCTTCATTCATTTCCTTCCAGGAGATGGCGACATTTTTCATGTTTGTATGTTTCTTTTATGACCTTACAGACTGTACTACAACATGACATCAAACCATTTACCGCACATTTAACAAAGGAAATCTATCAGTTTATCAGCCATCAAAATTGTAAGGAGATGTTCAGAATAAACTCCACAAAGTCAAATCAAGGATGCACCTGTTCTATTTAACATTTTTTGTAAAGATTTTATGAGTCTTGTGTTTATATTAATTAATCATGCTGCACTGAAAAATGATCAGAAATAAGTTATTTGATATCAACAAATTCCATAATTGTTCCACAGTCCTATACATCTAGCCAATAACCTATTTGGTTTCAATTTGCGTTAACACAGAAACAACCTTGTCACCTATAAAAGGTAAAATGAAATAAAAAAATAAAATATTGGGACTAATCTTCCTAAGTTTCCTTATGTGTGCACTCACTGCATAAGGTTTAGAGTGCACGGCCTTATAATACGTGTCCCCTCTGAATAAACCTTGAACAACGTTTCATGTATTTGATCACAGTTTTCTCATTACTGTTGTGTTAACATGTCATAAAATTGCCTGGATATTATCGTTCATCTTGTCTGATAACTTAACGCACAATGGTGATGAAAAGCAGTCAGACTGTTTGGTATTGAACATGCAGTATACAGTATTGGACAGCAGGTGGAGAAACACATAAGGAAGTGTAACTATCATAATATGCTGTATGTATGAAATAACGTGGTATATTGCGGGTAATTTTAACAAATTGTTCTGTCTGAGTAAATATAATGTCACAACATTTAAAGTTTGCATTTTAAAAACAATGATAAACGGAAATTAACAATGTACAGGCAAGCGTATTGTTCATTATTACTGTTGCAGTGAAGGCATTGATAAAAGTCTCTTAACTTGAATATAAATTCTGATGATGACTGCACCTGGGGGTGTTTCTTATATTATGACCACACCCACATCATCAGGTACAGGCTGTTAGGTTACACCTTTTCTTTTTCTAGCAGCCTGAGAAACCTCCAACAGACATGGTCTGTGTTCTTCCTTTGGGAGGAAAGCCTGTAGTGTAGATAGATTAGATATTGTAGATTTCTGTAGATTTTTTCCCCTGTTTTCTTCTTGCAGAGACGTGCAACTCCAGAGGACAGGTGTCCTGCTGATACAGGTGAGACCATTTTACCTTTTGTTTCCTAGGAGTTTTCTGTCTGTTGAGACATATAAGGAATGTAAAAAACAGCTTATGGTTAGTACATACTACTTCAACCTTGCAAAGTCTAAAGATATCTAAGAAAATAAATATTTCAGTTCTTAGATTGTGCTGTTTAACTGTGATCAGTTGGTTTTTCAAGGTCTTTCCTAAATCCCGCAAGCTACAGTGTCACCTTGTTTGTCACTTCCAAACTGTTCTGTTGGTGCAGGTGTTCAGAATAGCAGTGTCAAGAATATTGTTTCCATGACTAAACCACAGAGAGGCACACCTTTTAGAGTGTTTGGAAAGCAGTGCATGCTCAGATTGGAGGGTGTTTGTCCGGTTGCCTCTGTTCTGTGCTCAAATACTTTATGTGACATCAGTGGTTGTCATTCTTCTCTGTAGCTGTCACAAAAGCATGGTGATAACTACAGGTTGGACCACAATTTACAACATGACTCAAGTGGGAAGGAATGTCTCCCTATTGTGATGTAGCTATGTTGTGTGTGTTGGTTTTGTTGCTGTGTGTACTGTGACTTTTTAATTGTAATGTGCCAAGAGACTTCCATTAAAACTGTTAACCCCAGACCTACATCCTTCACATGCAGGTACCTTCAGACCAGTCTTGGTCTCTGCCAGTGGAAATTCCACAGTGTGTTTCTGACTGGTTTGTAGGAGGCTTTCTTAAATTTCTCCTCAAACTTTATCTTCCCACCCCCTCCTTACACTGTTGATTGGTGCATGCTAAAAATGTCTTGAAAACCATATGACATCAAAGCACATGGTGTGTTCCTAATAGATAATGCAGCATGGTATCACTCAATAATCAGCCACTTTTCAAATATCCTCTATGCTGACACCACCTTGGTGGGGCTCATAACAGAGATGAGAAGGCTTGACAGGGATGAGGTGCAGTGGCTGACAGACTGTCCCCCCCAAACAATAATACTACTCCGGGAGGGAGGGACAAAACTGCCCCTGCCCCCTCCATTTCAACAGTGACTTTGTTGAGAGAATCCCCACTTTCAAATTCCTCGGATGACCCTGGAGCTACGTCGCAAATGCACAGTACTATAAATTGCACATTATCCTGGTTAGCCAACACCATAGCAGGAGTGAGGAAGGTCCGGCTCCACTTCCTGAGAATACGAACTTCTCACAAACTGGAAGGGAGGCTGCTGGTGACCTTCTACCATTACCTTATGCTGCGGTAATGAAACAAAAGAAAAGCTACAGAGGGTCATAAGGTCAGCTGAAAATGACATCTCTTGTTGCCTCGATAACGTCTCTCGCGGCGTTTCCAGTAGCAGAGAAATCATCGGTGGCCACCTCCATCCTGGACACCACCTGCTCAGCCTGTTGCCCTCTGGAAGGAGATACAGAAGCAGAACAAATGTATAGAAAAATGTGTAATTTCACGTGGAACATCCGTCAAGTGAAATTATCTCTAATTAAATCATACTGATGACATACTGCTCTTCATGCTTTGAGTGTTTCTTTTACTACATGACTTTTCTTTTATGTCCGTTTTGATGTTTTGAAGTGTTTAAGTGTTCAGTTGTCACAATTTTGTTGTATAGGTGACCGTACAATAACAATAAAGGTCTTACTTTAGATCTTATTCATCTTATCTATGTAGCAGCCTCTCCTGTAACATTATGTCAACATAAAGTTTTCCAATCATTTCTTGTCTCCCACAGAGTGTTGGTTTCCAGCCAGAAGTCATGTCAGCTGACATTTTGCAGCGGCTCAGCACCTTGACTGTGGCTGTCAAGCAACTCAGTCACCTCCCTCGCGTCTCACACCTCTGCCCTTCTCCCCTGTCATCACCCAGCCCCACTGTCGCAGCCTCCCAGGTCCCCAGCCTGTTCCGGGAGCCCTACATCTTATCAGGCTACCGTCCCATTCACCAAGAATGGCGCTGCTACCTCCTCAGCCTCTTTCAGCGACACAATGAGACAGTGAACGTGTGGACTCACTTGCTGACAGGCCCCGTGCTGCTGCTTCACTGGTGGGCCAACGTAGGTGCCCTGGGGTACACCTTGGACGCAGCCTCTCTACCTCTGACCGTCTTCTTGGTGTCTACTTTAATCACGATGTGCCTCAGTGTGGCAGCTCACCTTTTGCAGTCACACTCAGAGCATGCACATTACTTCTTCTTCTTCATGGACTATGTGGGTGTGGCTCTGTATCAGTATGGTTGCTGTCTTGGCCATTACTTCTACACATCAGAGGCAGTGTGGCGAGAAAGCGTTGGACTGTTGTTTCTGCCCGGGGTTGCTTTCCTTGGCTGGCTCTCCTGTACTGGCTGCTGCTTTGCTAAGTTCAAATACAGGCGGCCATATCCACCACAGCGGAAAGTGTGCCAGCTGATCCCTTCTAGCCTAGCGTATCTGCTGGGTGTCAGCCCCGTAGTCCACCGCTTGCTCACAGTCCCCTGGACACAGGAGCCTTCACTGATCTTCCACGCTCTGCAGATTGCCTCTTTCCTGTCGGCAGCCCTGTTCTTCTCTTGTCCCATCCCTGAGCGCTTCTTTCCAGGCCACTGTGACTTGGTGGGCCAAGGTCACCAGATCTTCCACCTGTTTCTGTCCCTGTGCACCATTTTCCAGTTGGAGGCACTGTTCCAAGACTACGCCAGGCGGAGGGACACCATAGTGGAATTATTTGGAGAGACACAGCTGCAGTGGGCTTGTGTATCCTCCCTCGCCGTGTTCACGTGCTGCATCCTGACAGCACTACTTATAATGTGGCACATGAACAAGGAACTTCTGAGTAAACAAGAGAGAGAGAAGTGACAACTGTTGGTGACAGTAATATTCATTTTCTGTCAAAAGTCCATATGTTTGTGAAAAATGTAATAGAAAAAACAGCTTAATATTTTCTAAAAACACATAAAAACAAATAACCACTGCAGATGCAAAGGAGATGCATATGAAGCGTATGAGGCACAACACTGCCCTGCAGAGGCAAAAAGCAACAACTGCAAGTTTTTTTTTTGTTTGTTTGTTTTTTCTTTTAATGACTTTCCATATTCCACAATGAAGATATGATAACAGTGTGAGTCCTTGGCTGTTTTCTCCTTTGCCTTTTTACTATTGATTTGTAAAGAGACCAGTTAAGCCCAGATTACTTATAATTACTTGTGATATTTTGTGGATTTACGCTGGCCAGATACCCATCAATGCCAAACATAACATTGCTCTGTGTGACAAGTCAACACAGAAAGCACGAGATAACATAAATAGAACTTCAAAAAGGTTTGAAAATACCATACATTTAGAAAGGGCTAGGAAATATATCTTGGAGTTTCGACACTTATGTTAAACCTATTTTATCTTGTCAACCCTGCTTGGTCATATTGAGTAGCTAGGTTATTGTCCGCATCTCTCTGTGGTTTCGCCTGTTCTTTGTCAAGTGAGACATTCAGTATTTCAGCCCTTTCAAATGCAGTAGCCACACCCTTTGTTTTAAGTGAATGAGGTCTAGGACTGGTTTCAGGATGGCCTAGTATCAGTAAATGAGTCAGTCAGTATTTCTTAGCTTAATTATAATTTAGGGATACCAGATACTTTCTTTAACATTCTTCAAGCTGGACTTTCTTCAGAATCCCTAACAACAAAAAAAGCAGTAAATAGAGTACCGTATATGATCAGCCCAACAATTTTATAATCAGTACAGTGCCAATGATTAGACTTTGGCCAACCTCACAGTTCTTTTTTTTTTTTTATTTCTTGTTGAACGCAAATAACAGGAACATTGACAGCACAAGGACAAACAGCTGGTCGACAAAACATAGGAGGTTATGTTCTCGGTGTGACTGTGTGTAAGGATGCGCTGTGTTGTGTGCATAGTGAAACTGGTGAATCTGGATGGTATATGTATGTAAGGGAGTAAAGAGGAGATAGGTGGATAAATGCATGAAAGAGACAAAAACGCCAATTTGTGATAAATATAGTGGCGATAGTATAATACTATGAGACATACATGGCATAATATGAAAGTGGTGATTATTATGGTATGCATATGAATCCTGGATATGGAAGATTTGTGTGGTATGTACACACGATGCACGCACAAATATAAAGAAAACAAACTAAGTTTTAAGGAGTAAGTCATGTGTAGTAACTGGAGATAACCCATGCACCCGCTGTTAATTATTATTCAAGACGTCAGCAAGCTAGTCAGCAACTTGTGTGTACCTCGTGTATTGTTTGTTTGTCTGCCTGTCTGTGTTTGTGCGCTGGAAATAGATGATTCACAAAACCACAGGGATATTGTCAGTTGATCACGTAAATGCTTCTTTATGTGCATTAATAATATTAAGACCCATTTCAAAATTCACTATACCTTCTGTCTGAACACACTGTTGATGGAAGGATTTATTTTTTATTCTGGACAGAGCCAATGTAGTTGCTGAGAACAATACGAGATTTTCTCTGGTAAATCTGGTAACCCTTGCTGCTATTGAACATGCTTGTATTACACTCAGATTCAATCATTCATGTGCGCACCCATTTTCCACAGCTTGATCCCTCACTAAAGGGGTAACTAATTCTCTAAATCAGTGGCGTTCCTTGGTTCTGGGGTGCTCCAGCCTGAGCTGAACGTGATGCATCACGCTGCACACTACAGGCTCAACAATCAGCAGACTGGGAGTCCTGAGGGGGGGTTGCGCAGTATAGTCAGTGCACTGTATGCACCATAGATTTAAGGGCGTTGTCACTGAAAAATATGCAAGAATGTAACCACCTGAGGGCCGCTTTTCTCATGTTTCAGCCCAAATCTCTTAAAGACCGAACCCATGACCTTTTCAGTGTGATCAGCCCAAATATTCTCACTTCCATGTAGAACTGAAACTGTTCCTCTGAAGCACAGTGATCCCATTGCACTGGTCCTGTTGTTAGTGTTTGCTCTAATCTATCTTTCCTCTGCAGGGTTCGACTCACTAACATCGGGATATGATTGTCTTTTCCCCCTACTTGCCCACAAACGTAAATTATTTGTTCCCCCCTTACGAGGGAAGTGTGCTCTCAGTATTATATTACAAATATTTGAAATTGCCCACGATTCCTGATTCCTTTCTGTCCCCCGCTGTTTATAAGTGGCTATTGATTTCTCTTTGTGCCCCAGAGCAAATCTCACACACAGATCTCAGCGAAGGCAACAAATGAACATTGCTGAGAGGTGTAGATTGCCTTTTCTGAAGGGCTTCAGGAGACGATCATGACACAATGGGGCAGTTAAACAAGTAATGGGTGTGGGTGCTACCGGCTGTAAATGTCATTCCTCACAAAGAGAAGTGTTTATAAGGAGTCAGGGGTGGTGAGCTGTGTGTGCATGTACATGCTGAGTTATGATGCCGCTGTTCCCCAGCCGTACCTTTTCTGTATATATACCTTCAGGCAAAACGTTATTTTACTATTATGTGAAGGGAAATGTTGCAGACCCAGAATAAAGGGAAACAACTAACATAACTGCCAGGGGATCACATAAACATATGTAGAGTTTACAAGTGATGGTGGGTGCTTTACTGGCATTGCTAAGCTTATGGTAACCTAGCTTCAACAGGCACATGGGTCATATATTCATCTATCCCTCAGTAAGAAAACATACACTGATCAGGCATTACATTATGACAGCCTGTCCAATATTGTGTAGGTCTCCCTTGTGCCTCCAAAACTATGGGTTGAGGGGAGAGTCCTCTGTGGCTCATCTAGTGAATTTAGAGGCCAGGTCAACACCTTGTGCTGTTCTTCATGTTTTTTTTTGTTTTGTTTTGTGTTGTTTTTTGAGTTATTCCTCAAGCATTTTTGTGTGTGTGTCTGTGTCAGGCTGCATCCTGCTGGGGATGGCTGCTGTCATCAAGGAGTGTCATTGCTATGGGGTGGGGGTGCCTGGTCTGGTTTAGATGGGTGCTACATGTCTAATAACATCCACATGAATGCCAGGTCTAAAGGCTTCCCAGCAGAAAACTGAATTGTCACAAGATGGTCAATATTAGTTACTGTCAGTCCTGTCAGGGGTTTTAATATTATGGCTGATCTGTGTATTTCCCTCAGTGTAAACCTGTAACATTTTTAAGAATAAACTGAAATCAGGCTGAATTTTGTTGAAGGCTAACTCATCAGACACCAGTTTAAATCAATATAAATCAAATTTTACGCTTACACTGTTTTAATGCAGTGTTTTAACTCCCGAATGGTCAAAACAAAAAACAAACAAAAACACTTTGTGTTGTGCAGGAGTGTCTGCAAATATGCACTAACATTACCACATATTCATTTTCCACCACGCCCTGGTACGCAACCCTCCAACTCCCACGCACAAATTCATACTGGTAACATGCTTGTAGTCTCACAGCTTGTCACATTCACACCTACACCCACCATGAGGTAAATTAGACACGTTATATATTACACTTGTTTAATCAGCAGCCTAACTATACTGTAGAAGAAATCTGGGTCTGAGACAGATTAAAAACCTGTTCCACTAACATTAATACTTTCACTTATGCCGTCTCCAACATCAGCTCACCACATTCATTTTGCAAACATGCCTGTCCCTCAGGTTGTCACATTCATACGCTGAGCCATTTAGCCCCGCTCGATGCCTCGCAACTATAGGAGCAACTTATCTACATTATGTCCTAATGAGTGAACCCACGGCCAGTGAAAACTGATCAGCACAAATATCCTCATGTGCAGAACTGAAACTGCTCTCCTGATGCACACTAATCCAATTACACTGGTGCAACAGTAGTTTGCATCCAGATCCAAGCCGTGCCCTGCATGAGAACAAAGATCCTCTTTTTTTCTGAAATACCTCCCTTGTTGGAATGATGGAGAAGCTAGCATGTATGACAGCAGTGGTGTATTATTGATTTTACATATGTAAATATGCCCAAGTATATAAGATCTCAGAGTGAAATAATTGCCTCCTAATTATATAACAAGTTTTATTTAAATTGTGTAAACCTTAACTTGCACTCCAACCCTCCTCAGTTATGTAAACTCCTGCTAGGGGGAAGTATATTGTATGAATGATGGTGCATGTTTGTGTGCTCAACTAGCTGCTCCCTGATGCACAGCAGTAGTGCACACATGAAATACCATCACCAGCTGGGTCACCTCACAGGTGTCCCCAAAATGCCTATTTTAAGTCAGTTTAAACAGATTCTTGCACTCATATTTTGGTTTTCCCTTGATCGACTTTCAAAGCCAGTGCCCTAGTTTTCCAGCCAAAAACGCGTATTCCAACATTCCTGGAAGGAGCAAGCATGTCAGGTGCTGGGCTGCTCATGTGCAGCTGTGATATAGAGATGATACACAACACAATGGGCTGTTTATGGGCTTGTGTCAGCACCTCCTTCATAACAGATGGGATGCCAGTGAACAGAGTCCCTCCCTAACCTGCCTGAACGCTGTGAGCCACATAAAGCCCAGCCAGTTGAATGAGTGACAGCAGTTGGTGACAGAGCTACAGCAGAGCCGAGCAGGATACAACGTAAGTTACGCCCTGTACTTATTTAAAAAATGCATTTTTTTGATTATTGTATCAAAGTTGAAGTATTTATTCATCCAGGAAGTGTTGGCCTGAAATTTTAAGAGTGTGTGGACACTTTCTTGCTTCTCTCTACAGAGCACTAGGACAATGGCTCCAGTAGGGATGGTTAGCGTAGTGGATTGGGTTTCTTCCCCAGAAGTGGGCATCATCTCCCTCGTCGTCTTCCTCGTCCTCAGCATCACTCTCCTTGCCCTTTGCGCCAGATGTAACAGGTGAGGGAAATGTGACGATGAAATGGGACACCAGTACTGTATCTGTATTAAGTCATGTCTGATTTCCTTGACTATACTCTGAAAGATTAGTTTAAAGTTAAGGCTTACTTTACCTGCACTACTAAATGTCTGCTGTTGAACATGAATTCAAGGAACAGGAACAGTGTCCTAATATATTAGTAGTAGAAACCAACACTGCCACCCGAGTCTTAAACGAGTCCTGTCATGTTTGGGGTGACTCGCGGTATGTTGGCTGAATAATTCTTGTATTCCAAGAAGACTTAAATCGCTATTCATTACTTTCCAAAAGCTCCGGACAGAGACTTGTTAAACCTGACAGGTGGTTTTTAATGGAGGGTGTTGCCTGTTTGAAGAGTAGGAGGCAGACAGGTGCAGTCGAATCATTTTAAGGCTGAAGTAGCAAAATGGGTTGGGCTTCGATGATTAAGCTTCCATAGCCAAAGGCATCTTCGTGTGTGTGCTTGAGCATGCACGCATATACATGTACGTGCACTTTTGTATGTGTGTGAGTATGTATGCCCATGACAGTGGTGATTCAGGGTGTGCACGTGTTGCACCCGCTCACTGTGGTTGTCATGCCAAACATACCTGTGACAGTGACACAGAGGTGCTGCGGAGTGAAACAACTGTCTTATCTACTGCCGCCTGCTTCTGTACATTCCAGGGCTTGTTTTTCTCTCAAAGGAATGAAACCAGGACAAGACTATAGTGACTGATAGGGATCATAACTCAGAAGACTAGTGCCATTGTGTAAAGATTGGGTTAATACAAAGGGAAGAGGTTGTGCGAGGTTGCATCTCGGACATAGTGATAGGGCAATTCTGGGGATTTACTCACTCTGCTGTTTGCTTTTTGGACCATAACTGCTTTTGAGTTTGTTAAACCCAAGTCCCAATTGACAATGAAGTGTCTCAAGTCCTTCAGAGACATTTCAAGTCTCGTCGGGTGCTCTTCAGAAAGCCAAAGTCTCAATTCTTCCCAAAGAAAGCGTAATTCCATTGTAAAGATGTCAAGCCTGAAACGACTTACAGTTGACCAGGCTTTCCAGAGGTCTTCTCAAACTTCCACAGATGAATGAGATATGGGCCCTTGGCTCAGTTGAGCCAGTCAGGTTAAATTTAGACAACAACTAAATTTAGTTCTAAATAGGAATGTACTTTACATCGCATTTGATTATTGAATGGACCAGTGGAGCCGGACAAGAAAGTACTGAGAGCAGGATGAAGGCCATTAAAGTTACAATGACAGATTTATGAAGGAGAGCATACATGTGTATGTGTGCATAAGCTAGGATTGTTCGTCATAGTTGATAAGAGCAGTAAAAGACGGGATGGAGCCAGAGGCCGAACAGGTGACAGATGAACAGCTCTTGAGCCCTAATTCAAGTGACATACAGTATGTTTATAAGACTGAATGCACCTTTGTCCTCATGCACGCAGAGTACACATAGATATGACATGCCACAGTAACAATTGATGACCCCTTGTTTGCATTCATGTCATCGACAGGAGCACCACCAACGCCTATGATGTGAGCGGGACGACGGTAAGAAGAGCCTCTTTGTCTTTTCCCTCCCTCTCGCTGTCCGTCTGTCAATAGAGGCCAGTGAATAATGAGATACAACAAGACCAAGCATATATCACAGCTGATTAGCAATCATTTATCATTTGATGTCATCAGACCCAAACCATTAAAATGAAAATGGATTACGCCATCACTGAAAATGTCTAGTGGTATTAATCATATTCTGAAAATAAGAAACCAAATCTTCAGAAGAGTAGAATACTGATTATTTTTAATCTTTCTGCTCATGGTTTCTTCTTGTTAAAAGGGACTTCCTCTTGCCATCATCACCTTAGCACCCGCTCTGAGGGTTTTAGTCTCGGGGACAAATCACGATAATTCTATTGTCATTCCATGAAATTGAAATGGAACCTTTTTGAAACAGTTACTTCAATGGCTGACGAAATTCACAATGCAGCATATCGGACATCCTGTAGATAAAGATAGATCTTTTAAAGACACAGGTGACATCTTTGTAATCTAATCTGAAGTGAAATGGTAAAAGTTCTTGTAATGATAAAAATCAGAAGCAGATAACAGAACTGCACTAGGCACATTAACGCAGTCTCCAGAAGAGATACTTTACCTCAGATTGTTGTTGAGTTGGAGGCTGTGGCAAAAATGTTCAGATTTAGAGCACAGTTTGTATACTATCATTAAAAACTGACGGTAAGTAGAGGAGCTTACATTTATCCAAGTCAAGGACAGTCCACTTGCCCTGACATGTTCTTGCCCTACCTGTTTAATCAAGAGACACTTCATCTGTGTGGACTTGGGACAGTCAAATATCCTAGAATGCACCATAAAGTACGATGCTTTTCTTACGACAAAGTACACATACCTAAAGTTTGTGTACTTGGTACTGATAAGTGCTCTACCTGCCCCGCCTTACCTAACCAAGTGTTCGCTGTATCTTCATAGTCACTGTTTAGAAACATAGGCAGACATACACATAGAGACAATGGTTCTATAACTCTTTTTGTCTTCCTCCAGACTGATGGAGCAGGGCAGTCCAATGGGACCACTGGTACACAATCAGGAGGAAACACTGGTAAGTTAGTAAAAGTAAAATGCAAATTCGACCTAACTTTTGCGTTTCCTTCACATTTTCTCATCTAAATTTCCAGATCAAGAGACCCTGGGCTACTCAGCATGGAGAGACCACAAACAAATGCCCCCAAACGCGCTGGAGACCCAGCTGCAGTCCTGAACACTAACTGCACAGCCACACAGCAAATACACCACAGAAAACAGAGGAAATTAAAAGGAGAGAAATATGGACAAATCATGATCAGCTTCCCACTGCACAAAACCCCAGTTTTCCACACTTGTCATTATCCCAAATGGACAGATGGACGGAGAAGGAGAGGAAGGGTAGGAGGGAAAGTTGGCCCTGACCTCTTCCAACTCAAGTCACCATCCACAACATCATCACGACAGGCCGTCAACAGGCTGGATCCAGTTTTAAGGGAAGAACCTTTTAGTAGACTTTTGGATTCTGAATTTGTCTGATACAAATTTTTCATTTAAACACGTCTGCTCTTCTTTTTTCTGTCATTACCCACATCGTAGGTATTCCATATGAGCAATTATCAGGGTTGTTTCAGCTGTGGTGCTTATTAATGTTGATTTTTAACTTGTAAGTAGGGCAAAAGGACAGCCTGCTCTGTCTAGAAGCATACCCTGTCTGGAAATGACTACTTCCCACTGTAATGCGTAGAGAGATGACCAAATATCCACTGATCATTACTCATGAAGCTCTAAACAGTTTAAAGGCTGTACCAGTGACGTGTTTAGATTTTATTGAACAAATTCAGTTTGTTCATTGATGTGACACTGTGGGAAATGTTTTCTTGTTGAGAACTGGAGGAGTAGATGGACTCTTACCTCAAATGGATCCATAAAGCTAGGAGATGGTTGGCTTATTTCAATACAAGACCAAGTCTGAATAACAAAAACGAAATGAAATAAAATCTCACTAATGAACAATTCTTATCTCATTTGCTTAATCCCTGACGTGGATTTACATCCTATGTGACTGTTTCTCGGACTGGTCAGTGACTTCTTGGAGTTTTTGCACCAGGCTGACGCATAATCCTTTGCATAATTGCCGCCTTTTTTTTTTTGTAGTCTCTGGATATAATTTGTAAATGTCTGTGGTGCTGTTACGTGGGTTTTTACCTTTGTAGATAGCTGGGCTAACCATCTGCAGCTAAGCTAGCCACCTGTTGATTGTAATTTCCTAATTAACAAACTTTCTGACGTTGCGATCAACATCTAATTATTTGAAGACGTCATAGGAGAAAGCATTGTTCCCTGCTGTAAAGGGATGTCGACATACATAAACACAGATGATAGAGGAAGTGACTCTTGGATATGTACAATGTGTGTTGACTCTGTGTTCCTAAGGGTATTTCCTAACCTTTTCTTTTCAGCGAAGGGATTATTTTTCTGTTTTCATTTGTTCTCTATTATTCCCCCCTTTCTGTTTCAGTGGCCATCTGTAGAGTCCCAGCTCTGACCACACGATGCAAATAAAGACTAGTATTACGCTTGTTGTAAACTGGGTAAATACTGCAACATGGGAGTGGCACCTGGGACTGCACAGAATTCAAACTGAACCAAAGGTCAAAAAAAAAAAACCCTCAGTGCTGGGTGGAGCTGTCGTTCTTGTAATGCCTGTTGTCATGCCATCCGTTGCCGTGTCAATCCCCCGCGCTTCAAATAAAACACACCCAAGAGAGACGATGCTCTGTGATAGTGCTTTTCTTGTCACTCACTAATCTCTTGCATTTAAACCGCAAGCACTATAGACCCATATAAACACAGAATCTCCTGCTTGAGCTTGGGCAGTTTTGGTTATTTCACAACAGGCATTTGTGTTGGATTCTCATAGGGGTGAAGAGGGCACAGTTTAGCAGTAAGAACTATTGTCTCTTACTTTGGTGACTTAACTTGGTGTACGTACGTTAAAATAAATAACTTAGTTCCGGCTTTTAACTTTTATTGCTGCTTAATTATGCATGGATATTTTGTTTTACAGAGAAATAACAAATTACAATAGTACATTTCTAGAATAAAACCCTTGTGTGTCCTGCTGTAGCTCCCCTATTGTTTTGTGCATGTTTGTGTGTCTTTCTGGGTGTGGCGCTCGTTTCTATCTTCTCCTGTCCATCCACCTGGACTACCACGTCACACTTCACTCTACAGCCGACCACAGCTCAAGCTAGCCACTCACATGCCGACCAAACCCTGCCACCTGTCTGCTGCCTCCTCAGCCCAGATTCTCCGCATTCCCAAATAAAACCTTTTCTAACTATCTCAGATCTGTGCCTCAGTCCTGCTACTGCGTCCTCCAGCGGTCGATTATCATTCAGATTTTTAACCAGGGTACGTTCTAAATGTTGCATTCCCATCTTCCTCAGTTCAATGTTGTGTTTTTAGCACTAGTTAGCAAATATTAGCATGCAACAGACGTCAGACAGTTGGCGTTTTCATCTCCTAGCATGTCAGCAGGTTATTGGTCTTGTTTAATATTAGGTTTAATCTACCCAAATCTAGCTTCTATAACTGTTTACTTAAATCCTGCCATGTCTCAGTCCGTCCACTCTACGCAATTGCCAGCAGCCTGTCATGGTTTCGCGGTGTGGTTAACGAAGGGAGCAAGGAGGGGAGGAATGCTGTCTGGTGTAGGAATCAGATTGGGCCTAGGATTGGGTTATACTCTCTCTGACTGTGTCGGTGCTCAGACCCTAAAATCCCTGCTGACTGGATGTCTGGTGGAGAGGGTGCAGACAGCCGACACTAATCCGGTCTCTCAAAAACACACACACACACACACATAAGGCACGGGCTCTGCAGCTCACATGCACACTGGAAACACACATGCAAGTCCTGTTTGATCTCTATGCAGGCAATTTATCATGTGATGGTGGGGGTTGATATACTGCATGCAATGGTGTCAGCAGTTTTACTGGTTCTGGGCCTGTTTTTATTTGAATAAACAGTCATTGCTCCTCAAACTAATCCCATCACTGATATCTGTTCTTAAACGAAGTAAAAATCCAGCGTCTGTTTGTAAATTGAACTGATAGCAGTTGAGGTTGGTAAATACAAGTAAACATCCATACACATTAGAGCTGAATAATGTTCCTGTGAAGAATTACAACAGGGAATGAGGGACCTAATTACAGGCTGTGCTTTAATATTATATCAGTGTTTACATTATACTTCTGCTGGGTTTGGTTTGCACTGGTGCATCTTTACACAATGAAAGGAAATGCTAAGGCAAACTACATTAAATGCAATGCACACCATGCCAAAAAGCAATGTTGTGTTTGTTTAAGGCCGGGATGCTTTTCAGACATACAGAGAGACAGAGTTATACACACACAGAGTGGATGCTGCTGCTGCTGCTGCTCTGGTCACCCCTCACCTAGATCATCCTTTTGTGCACGGCGTGCTGCAGGCTGATATCTCTGCGCTCTGCCCAGCTGTCACCCCCGGCATTGGTCCGCCGAGCAGACACACGTAGGCACGTATCCGACGGACCAACCCCCCGTTTTTTTCCTCCAGCAGCAGACTGAAGCCGGCGAGCGGCGTGACAGCCAGGGTAGCGACAACCCGCCGCTGCAGCTCGGACCGGGACGGATAGGACAGAGGTTTGCGCCCACGAAGTAAGTAAATAATAATATATAATTTTTTTTTAAAAAAGCCCATATATCAGAGTCTCCGCCATTACGAGAGGCGTTTGCGTTGGAGGGGAAAACACAGCGAAGACACTGTTTTCTTTTGGTGAGCTGGGGGGGAGGGAGGGGATGTTTCTCTGAGCTCAGTCTGTGTTGCCGGGTGGAGATCCATGATGTAGTTGAGGGATGATAAACACTGATGTTGGCGGTTGTTTTCCTAAAACACCCGTCACCAGAAAAAATAAAAATACAAATAGGGTTTATATTTGAGAAGTTAATAGCTTTATTTCAGACTCTATCATCGTGTTTATTAAAACGGAGCAGCCTTGCTGTTAATGCTCCTAGTATGTATGTAAAACATGAGCTTCTTTGCGTGGATCTCTTCTGCATTTGTGGCAAAATGTCGTTATTTATCGCACTTTTGTTGTTGTTGCTCATTTGAACCACACTGTTTACAAATGCTACAGCTCCTTCCTTTGTCCGTCGCTCCGTGGTGTATCTTGTGCGTTATTAGACTCTCATTAGGTGCTTTTACGTTACTTTGTGTCAAAAAACACCGTTATTTTCAGCTGGATTCCCTCCTCCAGCTCAGTCCCTCCCGGCGAAACTCGTGTCCGAACACGTTGTCAGAAAGGGGGTGTGTGCGTAAAAATCGGAACGCGGCCAATCAGCGGCGGGGCCCCGCCCACACCCTGGCACTTGTTTACTACTGAAACTCGGCGCTGATTGGCGGAAAGGTGGGCAAAGTCGGGCTTTGTGCTGCGTTTAGGTGCGCGGTAAAGAATGGGAGAGTTGTGCTTTCTCGTCGAAACGCTTGGGGGTGAGGTTTTCAAGGAGTAAACAACTTCTGCAATTACACTATGGACATTACTAGGACTGACGAAGTCCTGTTTTATGAGAGTTTACGTCTTGGAGCAGCAACATATTATATTATAATATTGTAGAAATCCCACTTTTGAAGCACAGATGTGTTTATGTACTGATTTATGTATTATTGCATGTGGTTGTGCTCACCCATTGCTTTACTACAATAATGAACTAAATTAATAATGCAATTATATTTATACATATTAGTCGTGAATGCGTTTTTCGATAAATTTTGATTTTAAGTAAATATTGTTATTTCTTTTCCCCCCCCAAATTTTACCTTTTCTACTTAAGATATCAATCTGAGAATTTAAAACAGTAAAAAGAACATTAGAACCTGATTATATATTATTAGAACAGCTGTACATTTTCCTTTTGTTTTTCTTTGTTTTAATAATCTGTAGGATGTGATTTCTCCTGTCATTGCTTATGGAAGCATAAAAATGACATGTAATTAGAGAAATACAGTGAATCATGGATTGACAACACTGCACCGCCTCTGCTTCTGTCACGCTTATTCCTACGTCTACTGAATGCAGCGTTGCCCCCATTTTACCTCTTTGGGCTACAGGCCACAGTGAGTGTACCCAGACGTCAGATTGCGTCTGTGGAAGCCGTTATCAGTCACATGCTTCATCAGAGTAGACAACAAAACTGCGGCAAGGTTTTTGGTTCTGCCACTATCTAAATCCACTCAAGTCTTGTGTTCCCTTCAGATTCCTGCAAGAATTATCAAATCCCCCGTGGTGTTTGTTGCTCTGCACTGTCAGGCACGGAGATGCAAGATGGAATGAGTGCACGAGTGTTTGCCAACAATTATTTGTCGGAAAAGCTGTCGTCTGTTCAGATCAACATATTTGCTCGCCAGAGAACGCAAAATATTTATTATCTGATGACATGATTCAGGGAGAGCATATTCTCTTTTGCTGGAAATGAACATTAACTTTCATCGTTTAGAAGCAGTTGTAGTGAGGTGATATTAACTACACAGAAGTGCAAATATTACCTGGGAGCTTTAGGAATACTGTAGGGGGATGTAAAATGCAGTCAAATATCTTCGTTGGCTCAAATCTCATGTTGTCTCCGTTGGCTTGTCTGCAGGGAAGTGTGGCACTGTGCTGAGTCCCCCCCACTGTGTGCAGCAGCACCATGGCAGCTATGGGACCTGAGAACAGAGCTGGAACAGGGCCAAGCGGGACGGAAGCCTGCCCGTTGGGGCAGCAGGCCTGCGTCCACGCAAGTATGCACAAAAGCAACGGGCAGAACGTGCAGCAGATTCTGGTGAGTAGACGAGAAGGGTCGGACTCATACTCATGGGTTTGTCTAGAATCAAAGGCTTCATTTACTGGTTTGTGCATTTGAAAACGTCCCTGTCCAAGTCACTGGCATGCAAAATGTTAGTTTTAACTTCTCTGATGACGGGAACAGCATTACACTTAAAGGCCACAACCCCTCCTAGAGTACAAACCCCCTTACTGAGAAAAAAATGATTAACTGCCACTATTGGGATCATTATTTCTTTCCCCTGCGTTAGACGTAATGTACTGCCTAGTCGGAGGCTGGCAGCCGCTTCCTTCTCACCGTTTTCCTGGCAGATTTTGCTGTCTGCAGGCAGGACGCCACAGATGGACAGGAAATATTCTCTTAACTGCTTTATTCACGGCAACAGCAGGGCTCACTTTCAGGGTATCAAAGACTCACGTAAACAGCTTAACCCACATACGGTCTAAACAGGGTATGTGTGTCCGTGTCAGCTTCCACTAATTTACTAAGAGGATGGCAAATGTTGACATGACAACTTATTCACACTTTAACTAGGAGCTCATTTTCTAAATCCCTCTCTCTAAAAGGCGAGTTGCATCCATGCCGAGAAAGTATTCGTAGAGAGTGGCCATCACAAGACCAAAACAATGGGCTGCAGGAGCCCTGCCGCTCCACTGCAAAATATGGCACCCGCAGTGCACCTCAGCAACATGTCAGCTACTGGAGAGGCTCCATACAGGTGAGGAATGCTTCAGAATGCTAGTGAAGGAAGGTGTGAACTTGATCCCAGTGGGGAATTAAGGATGTTTCTTTCTGTTGTCTCCAGCTTTCGCAGCCCGGAGTCAGTGGAGATGGACGAGATCATGGCAGCCATGGTTCTGACCAGCCTGTCCTGTAGCCCCGTGGTCCAGAGTCCACCACAAACCGATCCTGCACCAGGTCTGACTCACCTCAGCAGCGCACGGTTGCAAATACTGCATCCTTTATGAAGGAGAGCAGGGACATAGTTGAGGGATGCTTAGAAATTATAAACGATGACTTTTTTTATTTGGAGAAAAGCACTTACTAATGCTCTACACGGCCTTCAAAATAACTACTATTGTGTTGCCGGGGTGTAAAAACAAATACGTAATGGTCCATTACTATGTTTTCTATTTGAGAATACAGCCACAAAACCAGGAATTATAAATGCTAATGAATTATCATTAAGTGGTTTTAACTGTGCACACGGATTTTGGTCCAAATAAGCATCAGTGATCCCAACAACTTCATAGCATGGCAACACATTTGTTTTCATTAATGGTTTGCAACTGAAAATCACCAGTGAATGACTTTGGCCTCTGCTATCACTCAGTAAAAGGACGTAGCCTGTTTTTGCTTAGTTTTCTAATTCTGCGAGGGACAGCTGGTCTTCTGAGTTCTAGATTCAGTCTTATGAGTTACATTAGTAAAGCAATATGTATGGGCAGATTTGTAATATGGCAAAATAAATTGCTAACTGAACAGGACAGGAGTCCAAAAATAGGAGTGAGTTATTGTAAGTCCACTGTATGAGTAAAACCAACAGTGGGACTAAAGCAAATATTTCCCCTTCCAGCCTATTACGATGAATCCCATGAGACAGTTGTCTGTTGAGTAAGAACAGTATTATTAACAGCGGTAGAAGACTGCATTTATATACCTCAGTACTTGCAGTATTGAGACATGTAAATGATGGTGTGACAATAGCGCATGATGAAAATAGTTCCAAAGCCACCAGACCCACTCAGTAAAGCAATATCTCCTCAGAGTGAGTCTGGTGTCTCACCATGTGCATTTCATTATGGGGTGTGTTTCTACTGATATAGTGAAAACAAATATCACCAATTGGATTGTCCTGCAACCAATCAGAGCCTCCTTGTTGTAAACCAGTTCAGCGCCACGGTGCCCAGGTGACGTGTATGACCATGACTACTCTTCTGTCCCTAACCCCAAATGGTTTGATTATCCCGGCAGATCTTTGTGGGAGCATAATCAGTTCCCAACAGAGACACTCCAAACCAACTTTCCATTGCAAATAATTTAGGATCTGACTCCCAGGGTAAACATTTAGAGTTACTATGAAAATGAATCACACTAGGCCGAATACAGTCATAACCAAAAAAAAGCCTTTTTATTGCTTCTGAAGTTAGCACCTCATAAGTAAAGAGATTCTTGGATGCTTTCTCATCCAGAAATATACATATGTCAAGAGAAGAATGATTGGACTTACTGTACAATATAAAATATATAATGAAATTGCCAGATGTAGTTGCAACTGTAATCGGTTCATTCACATGATCTGTTTTATTATCTCCTATGTCTCTACAAGTTTTTTTCTGCAGTGATAAATCTTGGCTTCATTCATTGCGCCTTATATTGAGTGTATCCAGGAAAAACCTGGCTTTAATTTCTAACCTCTACAAAGCAAACTTGTTTGGGTGAAACAATAATAGATTACTTGCTATTTTAGATTGTATTTGCTAAAGTGATGATCAAAATATCAGCAAACAGGGAGTCAAGAGATGCTTACATGATCTAACCACTCAACCATCACAACCCTGGCACCAGCCTAGGACACCAGCTGTTCTCTGTAGGGTGGGCGGAGAACAGTCCCAAATGCACATTAGCTATTTTCATCTCAAAAGGAACAGATTTTTAACATCTTAACCACAACATCAATATTTACAGACTTTTAGTTTGTGTAGAGTTGAGTTAGTATCCAAGTAAAAAAAAAAATGTATGCTCTCTTTATCTCATGGTAATCGTACCCTGTCTTCCTCCAGCTGGTTCATCCTCATCAGCCGACATGGAATGCGGCGGAGGCGAGCTCTCCGACAGCGGCAGCAGCGGCTACTGGAGCTGGGACCACGGCAACGTGAGCCCCGCCCCCTCGCCGTCCGTCACGGAGATGGACAGCAGCCCCGACGAAGGCCTCCACATGGAGCTGGAGCAGGGAGAGGAGCTTACTGCCAAAAAGCCAAAGGTGCATAACCAGCACGGATCCCCTTAAAAGATTTAAAGCCGTAGTGCAGGGATATTAAATATAAATTATCGACTGTTACGTTCAAGCCCAATCCATTCACGTGAGGCTGATTTAGCTCATCTGTGTCTGGGAGTTTTAAATCTGGCATCTGTGGTGACACACATGGAGCTCCAATGCTGACTCTTAATGCAACAGGAGAAGGATACACTGAGTAGGAGTTTGGCGTTCCTATAATGGAAAAGCAATAAAGTTATGAATGTCTATGAATTTACCTCAAAGTTTCTGCTTCTTGAGATAAAAAAGAAATTCTGCGTTCAGAGAAAGGATTAGGGTCTAAACCAGAAAGCCATCAACGGCGAGGACAAACATGGATTACCACTGGTATAGCGTGTCCTCTTTGGAAAGTCCCACACTGTAGTTTTAACTGACGAAATTGTCGCGCCATATGGTGGGAACTGCTGCCTCGGAAGCCCCTAGTAATGAGCAGTGGAAGCATGTTATCAGAGACAGACACTCTGTGCTGTGTGTGTTTGCCTCTGTCCTGTACTTGACCTCTGCTGTGTTTGTTCTCCCTCACAGAGCTCCTTCAGAGGTGTTTACAAGTGTCTGTGGCCCAGTTGCAGCAAAGTGCTCACGTCTTCGGTCGGAATAAAAAGACACATCCGCGTGCTGCATCTGGGGTGAGCTGGCATCTCGTTTTAGTTTACATGAACATTAATCTGTTTCTGTCTTTAGGGACTTAAAAAAATTATTGGTCTGAGGAGAGTTTCATTTAGGTTTCACTAATAAATGTTCCTTTCTACTATAATTAATAGTTATTTTTTATCACAAAAAATTCAGTTTAAGAAAAGTACAGTATATAAAAAGATGGCATACCCTTATTCAAAGATTTATATCTTCTTATTGTGAATAAATTACTGGTTCATTGCTTTCAGCTAACAACAGCTGACTTTTTAGAGATATTTTATCATCTCTTTCTTCTAAGTGCGTAAGCTTTCAAGGGATGACTGAGCTTAGATGTAATGTAAAACTGGGGCGTGAATAAAGACACACACACCTCGCTCCCTTCCAGACGCATTAGAATAAACTCCCCTACATGAACCAGAACTCAGATCTGTATGACTTTCATACAGTCCCTTTATTCCAGACATGTTCTACACAAAACCCCTTCTTTTCATACAACATAAGCCACTGTTGTCAAATGTTAAATGTCTAATCACAAGTAGCAGATTTTACCGCAATTAATGAATTAAAAATTAGGTTAAATATGGAGCTACTGTGTATGCTTAATGTTCAGGATTATAAATTGGACCACACTTTAAGTTTTGAGGTTCAGCTAACCATAATGTAGCTTTTTTTAGGATTGCATGTACCCTGCTATGCCACTGTAGTTTTCACTGTAGTCTGAGTGGAAACCGGTTAAGCCCTTTAGAACATTTCCAAGCTGAAAAACAGCATTAAAAAAACAAGAGGGAATAAAAATTTTAGGTTGTGGAAGAGCTCTGACTTGGTTAGGAGACATGACATTTATATCAGAGTGCTGCTTTCAGTAACACTTTCAAAACACACCCGTCACTCCTTTCCTCTGCGTCTCCTGCTCTGTCCCCGCCACTCTCGCAGCAGTGGATCAGATCAGTCTCAGAGAGAGGAGGACTTCTACTACACCAAGATCTCCTGTGAGGCCGTTGACACCAGCTCCGCTCCGGCTCCTGCCCAGCAGGCTCTGGGCCAGGCCTCGTCCACTCATCTCAGCTGGGCCTCCTGTGGTTCTCCTCCAGGCTCTGAGCTTCAGATCCCCCCGGCCCACAGGCCCAGATCCAACTCCAGCTCTGGGCCAGGCCTGAGCAGGCCCAGTCCACTCAGCCAGTCGGCCCCCAGCAGCTTCTGGCAGATCCACTCGGAGCATCTCTATCAGGTAGGTGCAGCAGTGTTGCTCTCAGTCCACAGTAGTATTGGCATAAATAGTGTGAGAAATAACAAGATTACTCTGTAGGCTTTCTCCAAAAGGTCAGCAAATAAAATACAAAAATACATCAAAATGTCTCGGCATCAAGAAACTCACAACAGCACTACATTAAGAAGTATTTTTTCACATAATGCTTTGAGCCCAGTGATAGGCTAGCCTTTGTTTTGCTATCAGCATGAGGTTGGCTAGCAACCAGACCCCTGTAGAGTCACTAATCACAGCTTTTACATAAAAATGTACCCAACGTGTGTCTATGATTTAGATTTGGAAGGTGGGTTTTATTACCTTTCAACACAGCCAGGCTAAGCTAAGCTAACAAGCTAAGCTAACAAACTAAGCTAGCGGTTGCATTAACCACGTCTTTTCCTTAATTGGTGGAATTTGAGAAATTTGTTAATACTATTTGTTTTTTGTTAATCATTACGTGTGTTATACACACAAAATTACAAAATATTAGCCTGGAGACCCGCCCACAATTTTTTTTGTAGTGGAAAGTTTCGCCCATAGTCTCTCCACTGGGAACTGATGATGCTCTGCCAGGCCAATCAGATCATCTAGGCTGGCTTCATGTGGTGATGGACAGAAGTGAAACATCAGTGTAGTCATACACATCATCTGAGCACTGAATTAGACGGCAACAAAATGTCTCTGATTGGTCGTAGGACTATCTAATTGCGTGCAGTGGTCTTTTTTCTCTGTATCTGCTGGAGCACGCCTCACCACCCCTCACCAGTAGCACTCTGTTTCACATGCTTGATCAGATGATTCATTAATGTGCTGTGCGTGGCTGTGCTCGACCAGCTGTAAAACCTGTTCACCCGCCTATAATATTTTCCCAATTTGGTTATTTTTTTAAGTTTTGTTATTGTCTAAACACTGTTTTCAGGCTGTTCATGACTGACTGGATATTTTTTTCTGAAAAGACCAGGCAACTGAGTTCGTCGTAGGAGATTTTTGCACAAAATTCCTGTTTTAGTATTTTTCATTGCAATGAGTGCTCGTTTGCGTCTCGGAATTCGAGTTCTCCCCAAAAATCTGGTGTTTTGGGGAATGAAATAGTTTGAAGGCAATGAAAGGAGACAGCGTGGTCCTTGTTAGCGTAAATTATTAAATGTCAGGCGTAGATTTTACTGTGTGAGTTCGGGAATTTGCCTTCCAGGCACCAGT
Organism: Planiliza haematocheilus; assembly: GCA_005024645.1. NCBI lineage: Eukaryota > Metazoa > Chordata > Actinopteri > Mugiliformes > Mugilidae > Planiliza > Planiliza haematocheilus. The sequence continues at coordinate 595,936 of SRSE01000853.1, read as the reverse complement.
GTTTCTCATTGCCAAGAGCCCAAATTTGATCATATTTTCCACAAAGTCAGGCGGCGCATGAAAACAGAAATGAAACTATCCAGAGTTCTGTTTTCGTTGAACTAGCTCTCTTGGGACATCAACTCCGGTTTCTGCTCAGGAGTCTCATGTTACATGGTTGCGGTGTCGTTTCAGAGGTCCTCCTCACCCGGCCGGCTCCCCCATGCAGAAACCCCCCCCCCAGTGAGCCAATGAGCTACAACTTTGTTTATGCATCACAAAGCAGCACATTTCACTGGTGACCTGCATCTACCCCGTACCGCCGGGCCTGTAAATGGATGCTTTGTGACAGTGAGAGAGTGAGCTGTCGGCTTGCTCGCTCTCCCGAGGAGACTAGACTTTCACCAGGCTGCAAAAGGCAGAAAAACATGAATTCTTCCAGTGTTGTTTCCCAGCGGTTAGGGCGTGTTGTACACACACCCTTGCCCCTTTTGGACTCATTCAACTCCTAAACTTTCCAAAAAATATCTTAAGTAAACTTAAAAATAGCCGTGACATTTTTATTTTTGCATTTTTGATGTGAAGAGCGCGTCAGGAGTGTTTGTTCAGTTTTGTACCCCCGTTGACTTGGATGTCCTCAGATATTGTAGTGAGTGTGCCGCCTGAGTCGGAGCTCGGGTTGAACAGTGGGTCAGTGCCGCTGGTGGAGCAGTGTCTGTGTGTTTGTGTGTCACGGCTGCTGGCGGCGCGATTTGTTAAACTAACACGGGCATCATTACTTCTGGTCTCAGTGCTACTGCTGTCATCATATTATTCCTTCTGTCTACGCTGTGGGGTGAGATATTAGGAAAGCAGTAACAAGTGCTTTGTTTGGAGACATAATAGGGCTATGGAGGAAACGGTAATTAAATATATGGGATTTTTTTAGTTTTTTTAAGTAGATTGGTTTTGTTATAATTTTGCAGGTTGATGAGAAGAGGACAAAATCTTGTAGGTCATATCTAGGAACACAATACAGTCCGTTGCTGTCTCTTGTAGGAGGGCTCTTGTGAAATTCTGAGCCGATGGATTTTACAATTTGGCTGATAGCTGATACCAGTGCCGATGTGTTTTTGATTGTTTGCTTATTTAGTCGTAATTTATTTCCTCTTTTATATAAAAAATAACTCAAGCTCTTCTCATCTTCTCATCATCTCATCATACCCTGTTTTACAATTGTTATTTTATCACAATTAAGGGACAAAAGTTAAAAAATGCCTTAAAATTGTCGATGTTATTCTATTTTTTTTTTTTTGAAAAATCTTTTAATCATCTTCAGTCCTGATCATAACCACCAAATGTTGGATTTGTTTCACAATTTTAACCCTTCTCATGCCACTGTTTGTAATGGCATCACAAATTTCTCTTTAAAAAAACACACAAATTGAAATATTTTCTGAATATTCTGAATGCAAAGTGGATTTTTCTTGGGGGTTTATTACAGTCTTGGACATGTCAGTGATTAGCAACACTGATCTTGATGGATTGTTTTTTGTCAGATTGGTACCATACTAAAGTATCATCTTTAAAAATGCCATAAAATAACATATGTTAATGTTTTATAACTTTTTTTCACAAGTCTTTTATTCAACTTCAGTCCTAATCATGAATATCAAATGTCAAATCTCAAATTTCTTCATGCAGATTTTTAATTGCCTTTTAGCTTGCTGTACTACTCATTTTTATTGGGTTCATATCCAAATTAGAAACTATTCCAGTGAAACTTAAAGTAAATGTAATTAAATGTAAATGTTAAATGGATTAGAAAAGCACTAAAATATAAAATAAAGTGAGCAATCAGTACAAGCAGAAATACCACGACTAATGAACAGGACATTTAGCTCATTGAATATCATCTATTTTGCCAATAGCAGAGAATATGTGCATATCTAATCTCTCTGTGTGATTTATAAAAGGGCAACTGTGCTATTTTGAACTGCAAAGTTATTCCACTTAAAAGCTAAGTGAAACGTTTGAGCTCTCTTGATAATTGTCTTGTTTTTAATGGTACGTCCAGTATCACTTAAAAGTTTTTGATGCATCAGTTTTGGGCAGACAAGAAACTAAAATACGTCTGATCCAGCTTTGTTAATTAATATATTCAGTTCTTATCACTGGATCAAATTAATTAAGTGTGTATAATTTAAAGAGATCCGTTTATACTGACAAACCAACAGAGAATTATCAGTAATCTTTAAATCTGCACAGCTTTATAGAGTCTTTCTGTTCATTAAAATGCTGACAGATGCTAAAACGCTTCCTTACTGTTTCAGATAAGTTCTAAATTTAGCCTCTTCCTAAAGAGACAATTCTTTCTGGAGTTCTTGTAGGTTAAAACTAGTCTAAATGCAGAGCGACAGCCTATACTTTCTATATGTGTCAGTGCTGTTTTCTACAGCTTGTCTCTGCTTTCCTCAAGTCCCCCAAAAAAACTGTTAATTTGGTGTCTTACCTTTCACATGAAAAAGGCTGTTAGCCAGTTCAAAGTCCCGCAAATTATGAAGTAATGCATCCCCTCTCTTGCTTCCTCCAGGCCTGTAGCCCTGTCCAAGTTTCTGTGGCCTCCAGAAGCCCAGGGAGCCAGGGTTGGACCACCTCAACCTCCGCCTCCGGCCACAGTAACACACCGGTGGGTCTTCTCGCTCGGCTATATATGCGTGGCTGCACATCCAGTAAGGGCCAGATTAGGGCTGAGTTACAGTAGAAAAGAAGGGGTTTGTGCAACGTGCTGTACGACCAGTGTTGAATATCAAATGGAAAGCAATGAAATGCTGTGTGTTATAGAGGTAGAGGTAGAAATGTGATATGTCTCTGAAGCTTTATGGCGTACGCTGGCCTCTAAACATTATGCAGTCTTAATCTCGGCCGCTTAGATCCAGTGACCACACTACCTGTCTCTTACTTTGAAGACTGTTGGTTATGAGCTGTGCTTGTTTCCTCAGATGGTGAAACCTCGCTGCCGGTCTGTCAGTGTCGGGGAACAGTGGCTCCAGCAGAACCGGCTGCAGCCAATGAGCGCGTCACCCTCTCGCACTCACTGCTCCTTCAGGTGAGACACTCTTGTTTGCTTTCTATTAAAATTTAAAACTACAGAAGCATTGAGGCGCAGCGCTACTTTCCTAAACATCCACCCATCATCAAGCCACAACATTAAAACCACCGACAGGAGCAACCCACGTAGACCAGACCAGACACCCCCACCCCATAGCAGTGACGCTCCCAGGCTGCATCCTGCCTGACACAGGCACACACACAAAAACAGTTTAGGAACAACTAAAAAAAAAAACATGAAGAACAGCACAAGGTGTTGACCAGGCCTCCAACTTTACTAGATCCAAACTGATCATTTTATCTGTGGGATGATCCACAGGCACAAGGGAGCCCTACACACTATTAGGTCATAATGTTATGCCTGATCAGTCTAGATGTGTTTTTGCAGTAAAGGTTATCTGTATGAGTGATCCAGGGGCTAAGCTGCCCTTCCCGGGAAATATTCAGATCTTAATCTCATCAAATAAAGCGTTCCTGATTTCCCAGTATCTCGGCTGTCTTTTTATTACCCACTTTGCAGATGCCTTAAAATTCACATTACCGTGGCTTGCCCAGGAAAGATCAAATTGATTCAGTCATCTCTTCATCTGATATCGGCTTTCTCTCGGCCTCATCCTTATAAAGGGGTGATCGCGTCGGGCTCGTCTCACCTCGCTTCTCACATCCTCGGTGTGTGTGTGTGTCCTTTTACAGGAAGGGTCGCGGGGAGGCCAAGAAGTGCCGCAAGGTGTACGGGGTGGAGCGGAAGGATCAGTGGTGCACCGCCTGCCGCTGGAAAAAGGCCTGCCAGCGGTTCCCGGACTAGAAACAGCTGCTCAACGAAGGAGAGAGAGCGAGAGAGAGAGAGACAGAGAGAGAGAGAGAGAGACGCAAGACGTGGACTGATGGATGAGTGGTAACAGAGACTTTTATCAACAAGAGAATATAAATCAGGGCTCCGGAGCCATCGAGAAAATGTTCTTTTACATGTTTTTGTTTTTTTACTTTCAACCTGTTCTGTTTCTTTCCTCGAGGAATGCAAACTGACTTTTCTGTATCTTTGTATCTTGATCCTGAAAAACCGAAGTCTGCGATGGTGCTAGCTGTTGACTGACTTTGACCATGTGATGTGCTAAGCCTACAGTACTCTCCTACTTTATCCAAAGGTCATATTAATGCTCCTGTAGCTCCGCTGTATTAGACCGCTACTTGGCTGTTTTCTTTATTCCAATCTTCTCTTCCAGTGGTTACACAGTGGTTATGATGTACATTATATTGTGTGCTTTGAGTTATGTACAAGTATTTTATACCTGTTTTTTTATCGTCTCGTCTCGCCCATTTTTTGGGCAGGCTTTTTTTTTTTTTCGATGTTTTTTTAATATTCATGTTCTTCTGCACTTTTATGGAATATAAACTCACACGAATAAGCTACATTTGGTTTGACTCAACCAAGTTCCTTCCTTTAGATGGAGTTCCTTCCTGCCCATGTGTTGGCACACAACCAGTGTTAATGGTTTTTTCCGTGAAGCTGTGGAGTCATGGCGGCGGGCCTGGCGTTAGGAGAATGAGTTTGTAATAGCAATAAAAAAGAAAGAGGAAATATATTGTCAAACACATTAAAAATCACTGAGAATTTGAAACGTTTTTCTTTCTTTTTTTTGGTTTTGTTTTCCCTCTGCATGACAGTCCACCAGAGAAATAGCAAACTATTTTATTGTAGTTTTCTCTACACACATTTTGAATGAAGAACAATGGTGTAAATGTTAAAAATGTGGCCTGAAAGAAACGCACACCACTGTATCCACGGAGAAACACACAACGCATGCATGTGCACACCAACACACACTGCCATCACGCACATGCTCGTGAACTGTTACATCTTTTAATCAAACACCGTTAAAACGCAAAACAACAGATGCGTGAGGACAAAATAAATTAACACACTTCTCTTTTTCACCCAAGCAGAAACATCTTTTACTGTATAACGATAACGACCGCATGCTCAGTTCACCGCATCCCTCTGCTCTTAAATAGTACATTAAGACGGTGGATTCTAGGACTGATGCCATTAGGCCTCCCTCCTACGATACGCTGCAGTACACACCCAATGACCCTGGCAGTTTTCAGCTTCATGCACTTTAGTGCAGTAGGACTAAACTGGCATGAACAGCCCTGGAAAAAAGCCTCGGGCAGGGTAAAGTTGGAGAACAGACTGGGGATTTGTTTCTTTTCACTCCTGAGTTCTGCCATAGCAACACCTTAAATTATAGCTCCCTCATTTTCATAAAGGAAGAGTAGTTAGGGACTTTGGGAAAACTGTTGCAGAGGAACGGAGGTGAGAATTGGGTCATCGTGTCTTACCATTAAAAAAGATTGAATGCTTATTTGACATTTGGAAACTGAGAGCAATGCATAAATATTATAAATCTATCAGCAGCTGAAGAGCTCATTCAGTTACATGAATGAGCTTTTAGTTTATAGTAATTAGTATTGTTATTTATTTATAATTCCACATCTGATGTGCGCATTTGTGGTAATTGCAAATTTTATTCTATTTATATTTTATAGAAACATGAGAAATAGATCTGCTCCTGTGTCCTTGGCTTATTTGTGTCTGGGCAGCTCTCAGCCTTCATGGATCTGCAACTCTTTACTGTTGTAATTTTTGATTAGACTAAAGTAAATTACCACTGCTCAGTTGGAAACAGATTGCACGATGAATACTCTGACTTCTGTATTTATGCAGAGAGTTGACACATTTTTTTTATTAATAAAGACAATAATGTGTTTCTTCTCTTGGTAATCGTTAGTGAATTTAATTGTACTTCATTCATTATTTCACAAGTTCAGGAGTATTTTGAGATGAAAGAAAGGGGTAATGGGTGACTTTAATCCGCCCTCCCCACATCAGTCATTTTCATACACTTCCTCAGATGGTTGGAAAGTGTTTTTGTGTCAATTTTATTTGTATTGTCTAATGTCACAAAGCACAAATCTGCCTCACAGGGCTTTACAATCAAAATACACAGCATACAACACCTTTTATTCCTCAACACTTAATACGGATTATGAGCTGGCATACGGAAACTACTAATACTGTGAAAATGGCTACTAGAAAATGATACTAGAAAAAAAATATTTATTGTTATATAAATTTTTAATTTTACCAATGTGTCTGATTTGTTAATTTACTGTGTGCTCTCTTGTGCTAATTTCTGATTTTAGTATAACTGTGAGACAAATGTCCGAAAATAAAATATTACTTGGGGCATTTATAAAACTGATCCCAAATCAGTATCTGAGAGGAACATGCGTGTTCCTCAAACACTAGAGGACAGTGTTGTTCCACTGAGGGCGGACGATGGGAGGGTGCCAACCTGCTTAGTTTCCTAAAGACAAACTCATTATTGGTGAGGTTTGCACTGAAAACTTCCACTTAATGGCATAAACTGGAATACAATAGAAAGGACTAAGACATTTTTTAGAGCTTTTTTTAAGGAATGATGCAGAGTTTTGTTGAGTTTAAAAAGTTCAGGAAACTAATTTTACTTCCATTGTGTTAAATTAATTAAGTTTCCTAAGCAGAAAATTGGATTGTTGCACCAGTAATTAACAGTTTGTGCATCAGCAATCCTGCTGTCTGACCATATTTGCATCTGATTGAACCATCTTGAAAACGCAGTGCTGGTTTACTTCCAATTCGATTCCGCGGCTCGTTTCTGCTCTGACATGTGGGAAGCTTAGCAGTTATAGTGCAGTTGAAGGCAATAGTTAGCTCCATGCGATTTGCTCAGTTCCAAATCCACAAATGTCATTTTAGAAAGCCTATGTAGTTACACATACACGTCCATTCCATTCCAACCTACAGAGTGCAAAAAACTGCTGAAGCCATGACATAAGTCCCATCCACACATGCATGAAAGTGCATTCAACATGATTTTAAATGTCACACCCTAAGGTCTAAAAAACCTTGCAGTAAACCAGATTTCCAATCTCATTTGGCCCCTTTATTATACCAACACACAAAAATATATTCAATTGCACTTCTCTAATTCTTTTATTTCACAAAATGGCATGTAAATATGCTTAATAAGAAGGACATCACGGTCAAAACATTCTTTGTTACTTAGAGACACAAAGAGATGTGCAGCGAGTTGGCAGAGTCCATTCTTCAGATGACAATGGCGACGTCACAGTTCAAACTGGAGTGAGCGGCTGGGAAAAAAAAAATAATGATTGGTAGGTTGAGGTAACTGGGGCAGGATTCTGTGAAAGCAACGGAAACACACATTACAGTTTGTTTTGCCTCCAAACCCGAGTCACGGGGACGTTGTTGAACCTGCCGCTGCGGCTGCTCCTCATGCCCAGGTACTGCCTGAGCAGCTGGTTCACCCGTTTCTGACTGTTCCATTTGCGGGCAGATTTCCTGACGCCTATGAAGCCACCGTAGCGCTTCTGCAGGGGCCTCATGGGTGAGCCAATCAGCTTCCTGTACCCGTGGCGCCCCCTCTGAAAGCCACCAAAGCGTTTGGATAAGGTGATACCCTGTGAGCTGTCATCCTCTTCCCCTTCCAGCTGGCTGTCACTCTCCACATTCCTGTCTTCCCTCAGCTTCCTCTCTTCATCCACCACACCGAGATCCAGACCCTCCAGACCCTCCCCCTCCTCAGAGGACTCCAGCATTGATGAGTCATACTGGACACTGCGCTGCTCAAAGGGTGTCTCAGCCTGATCCTCCCCCTGGAAACGCTCTGCAGCCGCAGTCTGCAGCAGTTCACTGTCTGAGTTCAGGTCAAGAGAGGTCAGGTCCAGCTCCTCTCCTGTTCTCTTGAACAGAGCGCCTCCCTCAGGAAGTGTGGGGTGGTGTGACAGCTTTACAGCACGTTTACACACTTCCCATGTGAGTGAAGAGGAGACGTGGCCCTCACACTCCAGCAAACACACCTGCAGAGGGAACAGAAACGAGGATGAGTTAAGATAATGCGCAGAAAAAGTAGCTGTAACATTTTCCAGCACACACGCAGGTAAACAGATTAAACCGGCCTACCTCAGTATCTTATTATGGGAACACACAAAAAAAGACACTGGCAAGTGATTACAAGAATTTAATCCAATCCACAAAAGGAGCAACACCAAGACTGAAGGAAATACATGACAGCCATGGAGGCAATGGCAACAACAAGCGCTCATTTAGGCTTGAAATGACTCTCCTTGAATACATCCCTTTTCTTTCCTCGGAGAGAAGCATGAATCATGAGCAGAACCACTAAAACAGCCTTTCAAAGAGAGCTGAAAACAGGCTCTCATATTCGAGGTATTCATCGACTGAAAAAGTCTCAGGGTAAGATATCCCCACTGATATCTCACTGGCTGTTTATTCATGTTCTATATTAGCGCAGTGGCTAGCAAACCCCAGCAGCCAGAAAGTATACTATGGGATCAGTTAATTGTACCTTTATTGCACATACTGCCTGCTAAATTTTCTTAGGTTTCATCTAGTAAACACTGCTGTTACAGTTGCTAGCCTCAATATTAACCTTACATTCTTGTTGTCTTGGGTAAGGTATAGCTGCGTGTATGTGTGATGACCAAATACTCTCAGAAATCAGAACGTATCAACAAATTTAACCTAAAGCCCACATTTGACATACTATGACTTATAGCTGATATGGTTAACATGTTAGCAACATACAACATGTTAGCACAAAAAGTTCCATACACACAGAGCAAAATTAGTTTTCGGAAGAAATGGTGTGTCAAATTATCCACCTCCATTTTGGTTTTACTAACTAATACACCAGGCCTAGCTTGACTGAGTTAGCCTTTAGCATCACAAGCTAGCTGCTAACTGTATGTGGTGTTTGGTACTGGGTATGTGTAATGCACTATAGATTTAGAGAGCTTTTTTTCCCAGAAGTCAGATTCAGGAAAGCAGCGACAGTGAACCTAATAGTTGAGTTGTGGGCTGCAAACCAAAACAATGGGCTACAATGCTAAAAAGCTCAACGCAGTAGAGGGGAACTGCAGAGTAATACAGCCTGGTTTGTCACTATAACCAGCATCTTTAACATTTCACAGACTCACTGAAGCCATCTCTCCTATAGAAATATCTGCTAGAGCAGCTTTAATTATACTTTGATCCATTTTGTGTGATATTCTGTCAATCGGTGAAAATAGGAAATAAGAAATCGAGATGCTAAAGATCTACCTCACAAAGCACAATGATTGTGTTTACAAAAGATCTTTACTTAGAAGTAAATACCCATAAATATTCCACATGCCATAAATTTATGGCACGCAATAACACTTCTTCACTACATGCCGAGCAACCAGGCCACGGCTGAGAAAGCAGTCTTTTAACCTGGGTGGCTCATGTGTCGTGGAAGTTAATGGGCCTTGTTCCTGCTGTGTTCAGCGTATATGGAAAGTTATGTGCCCGTATGAGATGTCCATCATTTGACAAATGTGACATCTGCCACTGCAAAATGACTGACAGCACAAAATTGGAAGAAATTGCAAACCAGTTTGAAGGACAGCAGGTAAATTATGTCCATTGCTGATTATTTGCAATCGGCCCTTCAAGTCCTGATAATGATGTTTTTTTGCTCTTAAAATGATACATATGCTGTTTTGGAATTGAACTTTTATATAGAATGAACTTTGCCAGTGCTGAATCATGGCCTAATTTTAATGACTTTCCTGTCCTATTATCATCACACTTGACAGGCTGGCGTCATGCCTGAAAATCCTGAAGAACCCCAACTCTGCCAGTATGGAAGTAAGGGCACTAGAAGAACATTTGAAGTGCATTTTGTGGTACAAATAAAGCTCTTTCTTTATCAATGACAGCGATATTTTTCACTGTCTGCAACAATACGTTTAAACTGATAATAATATTTCACCTGCTCTCTTAAATCCAGACTGAATTTATCGTCTTTAGCCTTAAATGTAGGAAATCGCTGCACATTATTACTTCTGACAGAGTAAACATATTTGAAAATAGGCTACGGCTGGCACGCCACAGAGATTTACGCATCCACAGAGCTCCTTTTTCCTCCTTTTTCAAACTCCAGAGGCCTCTGAGTCAAATTTCAGTTCAGAGGTAAGAAGCAAATCCCATTTACCCCTCAAATCTCACTCAAACGAGATAAATTGCATTGTTATCAGAAAACCTGCTCACATCAAAGGACCGGGAGGAGAGGGAGTTCCGCTTTGAATCTATCAACGGAAATTAATTATCCATCGTAAATGAAATGAGCGCACCAGGGGATTCTCAACGTCAGATCAATGGAGCAATCTAAAGGAGTTTATGAGTGAGAAGGGATGCGTGTGTGTGCATGCACATAGTCCAGTATTTATATACTCGTGAGGATAAAGGGTTAGAACATGTTGTTTATGTTTCATAGGATAGAGGTCAGGGTAAATACAGATAGGTCCTCACATTTAGGGGTGTATCAAGGTGGACAACAAATAAAGGGAGGCCACCTTGATACTCCTTGATTCCAAAAGATGTCTAAAATCAGGTTAAAAAATATAAATCTAGAAAGTACTGATAGAAATCAAAGGTGTTGAAGTAAAAAGCTGTATCTCCTAGAAATGAATGATAACCATTTGCATATGGAGATGCGCTTGTTCATGTGAAAAGTATCAGAAATTGGCAAACAGGAGGCTCGAGACAGAAGTTCAAAACCTGGCTCCCTGAGCAATCACTGGGTGCAGCGAGGGGCAAGATACAAAATATGACGCAGTCCTTCAGTTCTCATCAGTGAGGGGAAATCTGAAGCTATTCACCAGTTCTGATAAGGCACATTTCTTTTTCAATTTCTGTTTTGAACTTCATGTCGAATAGACAAAAATGAGTCACAACCACTGAGAGAAGCAAAGAATTAAAAAGAGACCACAGAGAGATTCAAAACAAGTAGGAGAACCGTTCAATTAAGAACAACCAGAAAAGGTCTTTAGAGAAAATTAGAGATACCAAAACATAGTCACATCAGTTATCTGAGATTTCTTCAGACTGGTTATAACTCTTACAGGGAGTGTGGGGTTTCTTTTCACTCATTTTGTGTTAAGGGCCCTGTAGTCTAATAAACTATCTATCCAGCATCTTAAATGTGGAACCATCCTTCCAGCATGTGTACCTGTTTGCTAACATTAACCATAAGGGCAGCATTGTGAAGCATAATCATTGAATAGTTTCTCTCAACGTCCACGCTCAAAGGCGGTCGTGACAGGGAGAGGGAGACACGACAGCTTAATTTGGAACACATCTCTTATTGCAACTATTCATGAGGTCTTACACAGAAATAGTACCTTTCACAAACCGGGCCAAACGCTACACAATCACAGAGCTACAAAAGCAAGCATGCAGACACTGCTCTGAATCACAGATAATTAGCACAAATGTACACAAAAGCTGGCATTTAACTTCAACAATAACATTATGTAATGAATGCAGCTAAGGGAGGTAGGATGTGTTGCACGTGCGTGCCAGTGTGTGTGTCTGGGTGTTTTGCACGGGCGGGTGGACGGGCTGCATATGAATAAATCGATGGGTCCTGACATTATAACAAACACCGGCGGCCGCACACACACACACATTCTTTCAGTCTGGAGCAGGAAACAATGGAATTGCTCAGCGGATTCCATCTGTGGCTCAATGGGAAGGCGGCTAACACAATGAGGAGCTGATAAAATGTGTCAGTCACCGATGTAAGCCCAAGCTGATGATACAGAGCAGCAGTCAATTACATAGTTTTATTACAACTTCCCAAAAGGTCCCAGCTGTCTTTCTCTGCATCATTATCAGCTAAATTAGCCATCCTGCTGCTATCCATGGATGCACGCAGACTATTTTTACCCGCCGACGCGCCTTGATCCGTTTGGGAATGAGACTGTGTGCTGTGTGAAAGTTTCGGTTTGATTTCGGACAGGTGTTGCATCAGTGCACCAGGCTGGTATTTCATATCGGTCGCGAAGCATTGCACAAGTGCTTTAGACGCTTCTGCAGGCAAATAATGCCATCCAGTACCGCACAGAAGGAATGCCTTGCTTCTCCAACATGCCACCTCCTCAAAGTAACTTCTCCTCAAAGTAACTACTCATGTAACCGATCTTTCATTACTGATCAGACCACGTGTATTAAAAAATGGAAATGTTAATTTGCCAGCTAGAACATCTATGGAATAGGTGCACCAAACAAACAAGGAAATACAGGGTACAGCTGTGGCCAAAAAATATGAAGTCCCACTCGACTACATGTCAAAGGCCCACTGTGTACCCTTTACGCTACTACATTGCATTCAACAATCGGCCTTGCAGTATTTCCATTTGCTCCGCCTAAACCAACGTGACGAACACACTAATGGATCTACAAATAAAATTCAGTACATTAAATGTGCTGCCGTCCGCCTCATCCATCTCATCATCCTTTCAGATTTTACTTTTCCGATGGTTTTCACTTCCGTCTTTCAGTGAAGGGGTCTCAATGCCGTGCAGCGGCACACTGCCTTTGAACCCAAACAGCTGTCCAAACTTTTGCTTACTAAAGTTTACACAGACTTTGGCAGAGAAAAGCTGTGTGAACAATACTCCATGAAATAAAATACAACTCAAATCACAGCGATGCTGATTCGCACTGGCTTAGTATTATCACAGGACCTCAATGTTTGGAGAAATATGGTAAGTCATTTGCTGAGTAATTTTTACAAATCATGGACGTTCCTTATGTAACTCTCTTTTATTTTCAATTATTGTGATTAAAGTGAAAATAGTTGTCACTGCAGTTGTGTCTGGAATAAAACACATTTTTTGACAGGAACAGTTCCTTGTACACGTTATGCCATTAATTACTAACAAATATGTGAATTGGATTAAAAAGTGCAATTTATTAGATTTCCAGTGAAAATACTGAAGTCCTGTTTTCTTCTACTTTTCTTCTTCTACATCTCCTATTTTTTTTAAAAACCTGGAAGAAACAATGTATGTGGCGAATCATAAACGTTAAACCTAATTACACACAAGCACACAAAAGGCACACACAGACCTATCAAACTGAACACAATGCATTACACAGATAAACTTATCAGAACTGAAAATCACAAACACTGACACTGACAAACAAACTTCTCACAGGGTGCTGAAGGCTTGCTGCAGCTGCACCCGCACCAACATGCAAACTCCAGCGTTGACAAAGCGTTTACTGGATGTTCTTATCGGCATGACTCACGTAGACTAACAAGGACACACGCAGGGGCTGCTCACCATGGTGTTGAAGGCTTGCTGCAGCTGCTGCTGCTGCAGGAGCAGACCGCAGGCCACGCATTCCCCCTGGCAGTCACTGCGTCCAGGGGTGAAGAGACACGCCAGCAGCACCACCAGGCACCACAGAGGGATCTTCATCGCTCAGCACACCCAGAGAGGCGGGGACGAACAGGAGCCCAGCAGGTGGAAGGGTCTGAAACAAGGAGTTAACAGCTGGGGAATCTGGGAGGCAAAATCTATGGGATCTGGGTTCAGCCTACAAGGAGAGAGCAGACAGAGTGGTAGAAATATTGCATCAGTTCCAATTCAGAGGGACCATTAGCCAGATTTGGGCAGTCAGTCAAAGCGTTGGTGGTGGCAGTGTTCCGCCAACATCAGGAGATGGACGGTGTGGGTGGGATGGAGCGAGAGCACAACCTGAGGCAATCAATGACACAACGGGTATTTTCCAGTGGGCAGGATTCATCCTCTTCAGGCTGGAGGGCTGGATCACGAATTGCTATCATTTGTAAGAGTTAATATGTGGTTGTAGAGATTAGTTTCAATCCGAAACATGGGTCACAGCCTGCGGCAGCAAGAAGCAACATCCTGCAATTGTATTCGGTGAGATAGGAGATGTAGGGAGGGAGAGGGATAAAAACATCACTAGTGTCAATACTGGAATAAAACACGTCAATTCCCAGTGATGAATAAAAGACGTGCGTGTGTAAGCGGAAGGAGGATGACTGGAGGAATGACTGACCATCAGAGGATCTTGGTGTCTCACTCTCCAACCACAAATTTGTGAACAAGGGACTCAGGGTGACCTCAACTCTCTGACCCCATCTATCCATCTACCGCTATATCACCCAATAACACAGAGATAACAAAAACAGAAACAGGCTCTCGGAAGACCACAGATTGCCTCTGGTCAGAGCCTGCTGCCTCACCAGAAACATGTCATGTGGCATCTGCAGGTTTATGAACCAGCATACCTAACACCTCCTTTACTTTGAGTTTAATTGTGAGAGTTTAAGAACTCGATTCTGTCTTTTCTTCCCCTTTTTTCTTTTACACAACTATTGATTTATTCATAGTCGTTAGTGGTACTTAAATTGATTTGACACCTATGCTGTCTTGGGAGCAGTGGAAACAGCTGTGAACACGTCCATCAGACACAGAGCAGCATTATCATTCATGTGTGTTTCTGTCCACCTGGAATATAATTAATAACAGCCTGGTGTAAAAGAATATATATATTACTGTATATTATTAACAGTTTAAATCGATATATTCACTGTCTTTTGTTTTTATATTACCAAGCATACCTATTAGCTAAGCTTAGTCTCCTGCCTTGATGAGTTGAAACTGAAACCAGCTGCTCCGGCTGGAAAATTACCAAATAATTAAAGCTGAAGAAGACAAAACAATGTGTTAAAATGCTAAAATCGGTGTCTAGAATTAGTAGCGAGGATGCCTAGGTCCTTCCCAGCTCACTCTGGGCCAGGGGCCACGGAGGAAAGCATGGCCACAGAGACCCTCCCCTCCCAGGTTTGGTTACAGGTAGACTCTGATGGGCGAGACGTTGCAGCTACTTTTTGGACGTTTCTCCAAAGTCCGTCAATTGCTCTTTGTCAGGTACCTCCTCTGAGAGGAGTTGCCCAAGTTTTGGGATTTTTTTTTACTTTAACTTAAAGAATATATTGACTGTATGTTTAGGAAGTTTGTATTTTACTTTTCAAATAGAGAAGCTGGAATGCTAAATCCAGCATGAAGCAGCTTTGAAAAGCATCATTTCAATACTAACAAAGCTGAAAAAAATGAATAGGATATGCATAAAATGAAGTTAAATAAAAGATCTATAGTTTCTATATGGAATTTACATTTACAATAGTAAAATAGGCAGTATGGAAAATAATGTATCAGTAACCCTACTGTCTTGTTGATCCACGCATCTAGTCAAATGGAATTCACACTAACAGAGACAGGTGGCAGAAGTCACAGCTACTGACGATGCAGTAATCCCACAGTAAGGACACTGCATCGATGCAAGTGGATGAAATCCATGACAGCAAACAGTGTGGGTGTCGTATTGATGGGTGCAACGGAGTAAAAAATAACTAAATAGCGAAAAACTAGCACAGTGTGACCATTTCCACTTTGTCACATTACCACTCATAGTCAACAGCATATGAGACGGGTCATGTGTGACTCCGGCCCATTTACAAAATGTATGAAGAGCTTCATAGAAACTCATTAAGGGACCTGTTTGTTTGCCTTTGCTGAAATGGTTTGTGCAGCGATCATTTGCTAGCCTACTGACTAAGCCCATTTCATACTGTTATGTTCTCTCTTAAGTGACCTTCACTAAGTAAGTTGAACAAATGAGTAATCCAGCATATTGAAAAGCAAAGTGTAGGCCCTGAATATGCTTCAGTGTGACAAAGATGCGGCTTTCACACATTAATAACATTGTGCCATAGTGTATTAATATGAACAAGTGTTTGAAGCCACTGTCGGCCATTTTTGTCAACACCATTATTAAGGAATATAGTCGTGCAATGCTCATGTCTTAGTAATTAGACAATGGGCATCTATTTGTTTACTTCCACACACTCAGGTTCATTCTAAACTATTGTGATCAGGGCTTTTAGCTGAACAATATGGCACCACTATCTGGACATCTGAGGTACAAAAGCACATTATTAGTGCCGTAATAATATCCCCATAAAGCTCCTGAACTTTAATTTCCATTTTCTCCAGTATTATTTATTAGAATAGGACGAACCTTTCAAATGCGTTTCTTTTTATGAAGCTGAGGGCTCACACACATTATTCAGGGAATTTCAAGCGGACTGAAAAGGAGCTGGAAACACATTTCCCAAAGAAGCCTTTGACGTTATAAAATAAAAATAAAAAACATTTGGGCCTGTTTTGTGAGCGATTTCCGTCTGCCGTGTGTCTGAAAAATGGAACTTGATGTGTGCACCAGTCAGGATTTAGCAATATTCTTACCAATACTGAAAACAAACGCAGTCCTGTAGTTTTGGATTCTAATCATAATTACTGAGGGATGTTTCCATCTTCAAACTTTAACTGCTATGTAGTCGTGATTATCTAATTAGTAAATTGAGAATCTCTCTGGAGTTATGTTGATTGGTTTTGCAGCATCTAGTTTGCTGCACAATGATTTCTATTTTTGTAAAATGCTCCGAGGAGAATGACTTACCAAGCCACTGCCTTCGCCCGTTGTAACTTTGAATGGAGGCCATTGAGAATCAATTGACATGACAATTAAGAGTTAATGTGCTCCACTGTCATCAATCCGCAGCCTTGAGGTGTTTATAGTGGCTATAATAGTGAGCTGGATATAATGATTTGTATTGGTCAACATGTTGACACAGGATGGATTGAACTGACTCCACTCACTCAATGTTTATTACGCAGTCGCTCACTTGTGTTTGCACACCTCTTATCCCTGCAGAGCCCAGCGCACTTAACCCACTGCTGTCCAGTAATCCATCCTGTTAACGTAAATTACCCTGCTATGATCTGGTATAATCAGCCTGCTCTATGTGGAGTCTAATCTGATGCGTTCCTAAATGTGGGCTTTAATCTTGCCAGTAAGTGTATTATTATTATTCTCACAGGATGTCTTCTTTCAGATTGTGTATTTTGGAGTCGACATTAAGGCTGTGGTATGATGTATTGCATATGACAAGTTTACATTTTTGTGTCTACATTTCTGGGATAAAATCACCAGCGGTTGTTATCTCAGCCCATACAGATTCAGCGCAGTCAAGTGGAAACTCATGCAGAGCTAAATAATGAGCTTAGCTGAGTGGAACTCTCTTTCTTTCTTTCTTTCTTCCAGAGAATATTGTTATTGTTAGGTACTGAATAAGGTAGAGTCTGCACTGAAGCCCTGACTATCAACAAAATAATTTATTGTAAATGATTATGTAGGTTACTCTGTAATATGTCACCATAAAATTGTCCATACGATGATGGGGAATAGCACTAGTGTATCGTAAAAAAATATTTGTGAAGAGTTTACGTTATGAACAAGATAGATCTTTATTTACAGGCGGTGTTGCCGTGCCCTAGTCACTCCCACTGTATGGATATACATCTAATTATCGTCCGAACGACTCCAAATGATCAAACTTATATGGGTGAGTAAACAATGGTATTTAATGCCAGAAATAAGGTTCAGGTTGTAAAAAACAGTAATTCCCTTTAAGAAAAGCGAAGGAAGAACGCAATATTACTGTGTAGTGGAGCCTCTGCTTGTCAGAAACCAACCACATCTGGAGACACCACCTCCAACCTGAAAAGCTATTTAAAGTTTAAAATAAAATAAAAAAAACATTGTCAGGGAGTAATGTCCTTCAGTTTTACCTTTCCATCTTAATTTCTTTAGGTTTTAAATAGTTTTAGTTATGCTGAAGTGCCACTTGACAGTCTCCTCTGTGCTGACTTACTATGGCTATTTGACATGCTAGCTAGTTAGCTGCAATTTGCATGTGCATTTATATTTACATTTGTGTGGGTTTATAGACTGCAGGGTCTGACTGCTGCATTCCTACACTTATAAAACATGATTCAGTGTGAAAGTAATCCAACCTGAACCTACAATTTACGGTTTACAAGAAGAGTGACCGTGTTGGCATTCTAATATTAGCTTTAACGCTTAGCTCAAAATGCTACTGAGCAGTGTCACAGAGCTACAGGCTTAACTGTGGAATTTTTAAGCTTATTTTTGTTTCTGCATATTTTTGTATTTCCTGTTTCACTGCCTACAATTTAGTAATTCTGTCCTAATTTTGTCCTAAGTCCTTATTCTGTTTTTTTGATTCCTGTGTTCATGTTTTGAGTTTCGTTCATGTTTCATGTTTTCCACTTTCCTCTTTTATTTTGTTAAGATCTTGGTTGCCTGTCTTGTGTCCTTTCCTGCCTTTGTGATTGTCTTCCCCATCTTGATTAGTTTCACCTGTTTCTTGCCTTCCTCCTGTCCTGTGATTTCTCACCTGTGTTAATTGTCTGCCCCACCCTGATTGTTTTCACCTGTGTCTCCTCTGCCCTTGTGTATATATAGTCCTGCTTTTCCCTTTGTCCTCTCTCATGTCATTCTGTTTTCCACCCTTTCCCTGTTTTTGTGTTTTTGGTCTCTAGTCTTGTGATGTTAAGTTTTTGTCTTTTGAAAGCTTAGATTTTTGTTCTTGTTACTCCTGCTATCTCACCAGTGCTTTGTGTTTCTTTTTTTGTTTAATTAAATTCAGTTTTTGCCTACTCCTGCCTCATTGTATATGAGTATATGATTGTATATGATTGTATTTTTTGGGTCCTACCTATCCCTGAAAATCAGCAACAGTCAACATTTAAAAATAAAATAAAATAAAATAAAATAGCCATAAGAATACATACAAAACTACATTTTTTTGTTGTTGTTGTTGGCTCATATACAAACATACACAATCACATGCACTGGAAGGTTGGGTGAAAACAGAACAGGACAACAGTGTTGCATTGTTGTATGCAGGCAATGTGCCCCGCAACTGTTTCATTAACAAGAAAGACAGGGCAAAGAGAAGTGGAAAGTCTTGTTCCTCTCTGCACAGCTGGCCAATAAGTGCTAGAATGTCCATAGGTTTCAGGATGTTACAGAAAATGGAATCGAAAAGATGTGTGGTGAAGGACTCTTTGTGCTTAACGCCAAGATTCGTTTTGAACAGGCTGGTGTGGGTTTGCAACATCCAGCCACAGAATAAAGAAGTAATCTTTATTAACACCAACATGGAAAATGGACATGTCTGTAATCTTACTGAAACCAACAGCCTGGCACTGAAGGCACAGACCATCCAAAAATAAGAAACCATGGGCTATTACACCACAAGATTGCTAATAACAAGTAATATAAATATTAATTCAATGACTGTAGTTTTGTAGGCAAGAGGAAATGACTCAGGTTATTAGTAGTCTGTGATGGTGGACATTACATTTTTTTTTGGCTGTCACACTCTTTCCTTGGCATGCATGAATTATCAAATGCACCTGTCATCACGCCCAGGAGCTCCTTAGAACGAGAAGGGCCAGAAGAGTCACAACTTTTCCATATCACGATAACTTCCAATTCTATACATGTGACACTTTGAGCCATGCAGCTGCACACTCCTTTCGCTGCTCTATTTCAGTAATGATTCAGTTCCCGGTCTTGGTATTGCCATCGGCCCATTTTAGGCACCCTTGCCTATAAATTTGCATATACTATCTCAGTTATCCTTAACATTTCATATCATTTGCATAATCTATTTGACAGAGCAGGCAGTTGACTGGGTGCAGAGGGCTGATATATGGTGTAATGTACAAGGTTAAAGTGGTGATCACTGGGAGGGGACACCAGGCTTAACTCCAGGGCACAAAAATGACGTAATCCATCCAAGAGCCTGAGAACACATAGCAGCGAGAGTTACACTTGAAAACAGATCTTCGTCATAGGTAGGTATAAACAACCTTGGTCCTCTTAATGAACACTGGCATGAAAGCAAAAAGAAAATGGACCATAACGAAGAGCCGGATGCCCCTCCACTTTTAGTTGAGTCTTTCCATCTTACAGAAACGAATGCTTTTAGCCATTCTATTCCAAAACAAATATATAGTCTCGCTTCCATTAGCGTTAACTAGGACCCTGAAAATGTTTTCAAGAAAAATGTTTTTCTCTTTGAATCTGGGGGAAGCAATCAGAACATTTACAACAGGACCACTGCTCTCATGTACGGAACCATTTGGCTTTGTTAACTAAGCAGTGTACCTTTAGCTGAGAACTAAAAATACGCAAGAGCAGAAACATCTGCGTTGTTTTGTACCAGTTTACTGTCCCTTCAGTGGCTGAATGAAAATGATTAGGGGCAGTCTTGAGGTCGTAAAAGGAAGCTGTAACATTTTTCCTTTTTGTTGAAGGAAGGGTTTCAGAGACTTTTTCTGACCCTTTACAGGCTATTTTCCTGTTCACTCAATGGAATGTACTGTGTAAAGGGAAAAAAACTGTTGTTTGTTCAAATGCAAAGGACAAAAAACAAATCTTTGGACTTTATTTTTACCCATTTATAGACTACAATTCTTCCATCTCAAAAATAGTAAATTTACTTGTTGCTTCTCTTAAATATATTTGTCTTGAGATCACATGGTGAGGAAAAAAAAGTTATGGAGAGCGTCCAAATTAAAATACAAGGAACAAGGAAAGTTTAAAAGCTTTTTAAAATTAATTGTTTGCATCTCCCACCCCAGTCTTAATACTTTATGGACCATAAAATAGCTAGAAGCCCTACATTCCCTAAGACCTTTTGTGTTTCAAGCCAAAGTCACCAACTGAGCAGATGAGAGCGAGCTTTAAACTGCCTGTACATGCACAAAGTTGCAGAGAGGAGTGAATTAATAAAGCTAACGCTGGGATAAATTAGCATTAACAGCTTTAATGAAAGGTGGAGAGGGGACCAAGGTGTCATGGATGTGAGTGGGGGAGAAGAAAAGCTCCGTGCCCGTCTCTGACAATGCTCTGACTCACTCTATCTCATCCATTAGATGTCTGCATGAAGCTGAAAAGCACAAAGGAGTCTGCAAATGCATAGATAACCCCGGGGTCTCTCTCTGTCTCCGTTTCCTTCCTGATCCCTCTTTTGCATCTATTTTCCTCTTCTTGTTGCTCGCCTCGACACTTCCTTTCTTCATCCACTCACCTCCCAGTGTTCCTCCATTTCCACATCGGTGAGTAATGATTAAGACCTTTTATTGTAGCAACATAATGTAGAGGTTTGGTTTTTTAAATCTGGACTCCCCTTCATTAGGGCCAAACTGGAGCTGGTAGCCACCAAAGATGGATAGCTGGAGGATGTGGTCACTTTGTAGGAGGCACGATGATTAAAATCCCTTTTCTATCTCTTACATCTCATGGGCCATTAATGGTACTTGATTAACTCTTTATTTGGTGAAAGGTTTATCACTATACACTATGTAATCACTTGTGGAAAAATGCGTTGATCTGACAAAACGAGCTAGTAAAGTGTGATTTAGTGAGTGAGCAGAGAGAGGAGACGGGCCACGTAATACTGGTTAAAAAAAAAATCATAGGCTCTACAGATGGCCCATTTCACATTTCTTTGGGTGATGGAGAACAAATCAATACAGGGACAATTTATTCTTTTAAAGAGTTACTTTACTCACATAATAATGATAATGATGATGATAAGAACGTATTACTATTTATACTTTTAAGTTAGCTGTCTCTAAGAGTTCTACTTCCAATATAAGTGATTCAAACTCTTCTCATATTGTCGTGCTCACTAATTCAACAGCTTTGTTTCCGGATGCTGCATCACAGATGCACTGGATGATTCACAATCACAGGGGCCGCGTCTGTGATGAAAAAGTGTTTTGAGGTGAAGTGTTTTGAGGATTATTCAGAGTAACAGAGACATTCCTTCTGAAAGGAGATGCCGCCGTTGATTATTTTAAGTGTCCTTGCTGTGAGCAGGGGAAAAAATCGATTTCCATTCACCCCTGTGTCGGGGTGGAGGCATTAATCGGGGAGATGGATATCTTAAAACCAGAGCGAAAGACCAACACTATCTGCATGGTGAAATGTCACCAGACGCAAGTGAGGAAAGACGTCTTTTTGTATTTGGGATGAGGTGACATTGCAGCACACGAAGTAATGTAAAAACTGCAAATTTACTATAGAAACATGAAATGTCACAGCTACATTTCTATGAACATAAAGTAGAATATTGTTAAATGTATCTTTGAAGCTGCAACACATCTATCTGTCTGTCTGTCTGTCTGTCTATCTATCTATCTATCCTGTACAGTATGTATTACCAGAAGACACTGGAGGCGCAGAGGCACATGAGAAAAAAACACAGGGACATATTTAAACTGCATCTCTCATTTTGTCACTATTATTTCCTAATACGTTTTGGGATCTCAAATGTTCTTTTCTGTGTCGGTACAGGAAACGGAACCTCTCCCTCATCAGTCACTGATTAACTGCAAACACACAACACTCACACTCATTATTATCAATCATTCACTCATTAAATCCCAACTCCAAAATAGAAGGGAGCACAAAGAAAGGATGTACTGCAGTTTTAGAAAAGCACAGAAGTCTTTCAGATATTCAATAGCTTGATTTGCAATATATTATATATTACTCGATCAACTAAAGGCCAGCTATCAAAATTGATGTTCCCCTTCAATTAGTATGTCATTCCACTGCATTGATCCGACTCTAGATTCATAGTCGCCTACCAAAAACCCTGCTAGAACCATACAGCCCCACTGACACCATTGCCCTGTCAAAGCACTGATAACAAGTTACTCCTCCAAAAACCTTCAGTTTGTGGAGGATTAACACACACACACGCAGCTACAGGATCATCAGCACTGTAAATCCAGCCTGTCCGGTCACTGATAAACAGAGCGTGACTCGGTGGAGAGTTTAGACAACCGGCAGCGGGAGAAGGTGCGCTTGCAGTTGTGCCCTTCCTCGCAGGACGGATGCCGAAATGACTAATCTGGGAGAATGCTCTTAATCCGATTTAGGCGGTTCTGCCACAGCCGCGGCAGATCTCCTGATTGCATCTATTACCTGGCCCACTTCTCATTTCAAGTATAATTACAGTCACACGGATCCAAAATTGACAGGTTATGAGGAATGTAAAGAGGAGGAGGTCAAGAGTAAGGGGTGTTGAGGTTGTGATGATATTGCAGCTGTATTAAAGCCTGTGAAGAAGAGTGTGATGATACACCACTGTATGCAAGGAAGTGTCTTTTTATCTTTGGAAATCGCTTTGTCTTAATCTCTGTTTCTTCCTATATGCATGAAGAATCATGACTCCTGCTGCCGGGAAACAATGTGCTTTTATCTTGCATTGTTTTTATTCTTCAGGGAATCTTATCTTATGTAGGCTTTGGAACGCACAAATTGAGTGGAAATGAAATAAAGTGCAGCACCGCTCTCCCCTCATATCACGCATAGACTACACTTTCACGCATTTATCAAAAAAATTAATTGGAAATATCTTTATATTCATATTTGGTTTCTTTCCAGGCACCATCGTATCAGATCAATTGAGCATATCATTACTGCTGCTTCCTTCAGTTGCACTTCCAGGGTTTCTTTTAATTGGGAACATATTTGCACCTTAGGGGAAGATGCTCAATTGGGTAACATTTTTTTTTATGCATTATTCCCAGCATCGAATATGTCCTTCAGAGCCTTCACACTGACAACAGTCTCATTTAGCCCCCATTAAGCTGAACTGATAGCTCAAAAATAATATTATCCCGGGGCAAATCCGAGCGCAGTGCAGACACGGCTGATAAACTGTCATGATGCAGGATTAGATGTTTAGGAGTCTGAGGGAAGCCGCTGTTTGAGTTAGCAGTGAAATGTAAATTTGGTCCCCATCATTCCCCATAAGTAGTAGAGGAAGTCGTTTTTTAGTTGGTTCTGATACTTCGATGTGTGAGCAAAACTAACAAAGAGGAGCCAGTCAGGATGAACTCTGACAAGTCCACTGAAAATGACAAAACCACATAAGCTCTCTGACCACCGGAAAACAAAAGGTTTTCACACAACAGGGACATTGCAGTCTTATTGATGCACTCAGTACTGCTGCGTTAAGTCCATTCCAGCTCTCACTGCATGGCTGAAATTCTGCAGCGTGCTAGGCAGCTGACATGGTGTCATCACTGATCTGGTTGCTGTTAAGCTGCGCTGACACCTGCACGAATCCATTGGACATGGAGGCAGAGGAAAGCAATCTAGCACAGCCAGACAAGCTCCTTACTTTTGGGGAGGTGACGACAGAGAGGACGAAAAAAGTGTCGGACTGCAAAATACTTGCGCACAGAGGGACTGGGTGGGTGGGTGGATGGGGGGGCGGTGGCGTAGATAAAGCACTATCTGGTAACTCCACTGTTCTTTTTCCACTGGATCCCATTCTATGATCGCCAGGGGGAAATTTGTGTGTTAGTCTGAATATATTTATGGAGATGCCTAAAAAAAAATCCTGTAAACAGTGTAATCAGTTCAATCTTGGTGTAGGCAGCCGAAATCCTAAAAGCTTTTTCAGCTGATTACAGAGAGAGTGCCTGTAATGCACTGGCAAAGAAAACCCTTTTTTCTTTTTTTCACAAGAGGGAATAAAAACATTGCAAATTAAATCGTGACATTCTTTGGCAATAACATGAGGTACGACAAAATTAAAACGAAATTAAACCTATTTGAGGCTTAGAAGTGAACAGATTGGCAAATTAGATTATATTTCATGGACTACGACATTATGCTTTTATTTTTTTAAATCTTAAGACAAGCAAATATCTAAATGCAAAGTGTATAATTTTTTTTTTGCAGGGAATCTTCTACAAAATCTACAATAAATAAAACAAAGAAACAAAACTCAGAGAGAGGCTGACTCAAAGCACTTTCTTAAACACATTAGTGTGATTAGTCTCATATCCAACTAAAACACAGTCCCTGGCTGCGTCCTGTAAACATGCCGTTCTTCATAAAACATTTCCCCCATGTGAAGACATTTATCGGAGAATGGCACATTAACCACCCATTTTCTCCCTGTCTCCGCAAGTATCGTCTTCACTGATAATGGGAAAAGATTATGCACATTCATTACCATTATCATTAAAATCATCATTATCCTGCGCTTAGCATAATAACAGCGTTCAGCTGATTCACTTCTTGGGCTTTTTCCCTACTACAGGTTGACGCTGGAGCCACTCCAGAGAGAATGAAACGGCTTTTGTCAATTCTTTGAAGCTTTTGCCTGATGTATTTAATCTGACGGACGATTCTGCGTGATCAATCAGAAGGGCATAGCATAAATAAGCTGCTTTTATAGTGGGCACAGTGTACAGCTCATTGGCATGAACTGACTTTATTTCTGGTTCCGTTTTGGTCAGCTTAAAAAATAGGGAAAATAAGGACTGGAGGAATTTTTATATTTTATTTTATAATTTATTTGCATATACCGTAGCAGTGTTTTAAGTCAAGTGTATATTAGTCCAATACAAAGTGCAGCTGAGTGACTACTAACTGCTTTCTCAGCATGATCTGGGACTTTTGCTAATTAAGTAGCAATCAGGTGCAACGTCTGTAGTGCTGACGGTGACTGTGGTACCCTTAGAGCCACAGGGACGCAAACAGAGTAATGGAAAAAAACAAAAGATCACACCAGGTGAGGAGGGTTATTTACAGAATTACCTCTGGAGACAACATCCAAAAATCAAACAGCCTCAAAGAGATAAAGAAGAAATGACAGACTCGATAAAAAGGAGGGATTAAAGAGGGAGAATCCTAACAGTGGTTGTCCTTATTCAACAATATTCCCACTGGATCTATTAGCCTGTGGATTGTGCATACAAGAGAAAACAAGTCCTTTCCTAATTAACTATTTTCACAACCGTAAACAAGTATCTGCTCTTATTTCACTTCAGGCAAAGAGTATAATCTCTCCTCACAGGTAGGTTCACCCTCGCAGGAAAAAAAAGTCACACTTCCTTACCTGTATGCGTGACGTATGGATATCTGTCAGTCCTTCCTTCTGTGGAGGAGTTTGGCGGCTCAGCTCGTATCCTTAGGCTAAGGGTTTCAACAACTGAAATCATGCCTCCTCTGAGGCTTCTTATAATGGCACACCCCTTCCCTCCTGGCTCAACCCGCCAGTTCTCTCCCCCCTCCCTTCTTCTGTATATCACCATTCACATCACCATGGAGGAGAGCTACAGAGAGGGGTGGATTCCCCCATTCTGTTACGCACAAACCCCGGACAGACACACAAGCCGTTGGCCCGCACTGACGTAAGAGGCATTGCCTACGCCACTGATTTCGTCTTCATTGAACCAACTAATGGGGCTCTAAAAATATGCATCATCCACCGTGGGATTGATCCAGAAACCCTGTGTCTAAGGTGGCCATAAAACCCACAACCTCGACGACAACCTGCTGCCAAGGTCAGGGAGACAATGGCGCTTCGAATCAGATGTTAACTCCACAAACGCAAGTTGTGAAGAAGTGAGAAAAGCAGCGCCATGGAGATGATCGGGGGTCGATAAGGCTGTTTTTGCTGGAAAAGGGCAAAATAACAAAGCTTTTGTTGTTGGTAGTGATGACACACCTGGACAGGAGACTATATTATACTTGTGAATGAAACAAAAAACAATAAGGGCATACAGGGTCTGCAGACAGGTTAGTATGAGTCACACAAGAGATTTTAGGATGGAAAATAGGACCAGTCCCAAGGTCCTGAGGGCTTTTACTGTAGGCTACAGTATAAAACACATGTTGAAAGCTTGATTAAGGTTATGATGTCATGTCATCAGAAGGAAAAGATAATAAAGCAAGAGCAAAAATGAGAAGGAGATGAGGATCAAAGACTGGAATAACAAGAATAAGCAAGGATTCAGATTGAAAGTAGCCCTGAATTAAAATACCACACAGGGTAGGGCTTGCTGTCACTGGTTTTTATTACCGGTAAGATGATTAAGTGTGATCCAGGAAGTCCAGCTGGAGTAACAGATGAATGTGTTTAAAGGAAACCAACACTCCACAGAGCGGTTTGTTACTGTAGATAGCCTATACTCAGAGACTTGATTTTACAACTACAGAGTTATCAGACAGCTATTTAACTATTGCAAAGCAAACAGATGAAATGCATTAGGCTTGAATTTTCTGCTTGTCAGTTGCTCTGTCTGTCACAGAATAAACCGTAGCAACATTACAAAGAAAGTCATGTTGAACTTGGCAACATGCCTGATGGCTGGAACTAACATTGCCATTATGACATGCTACACTGATGTTTGGAGAGCAAATTTGACTATATGTACCATCAAACAATCCTAACATATACTAATTAGCAGTTGATGCAAAACATAGCTATGGCATATTAAGTGTTTGATCATAAATCAAAGCACTGGCAATTGTGACCAGACCATGGCATTTGAAAAAGGATAAGCAATTTGATTTCAGTTCATCTTTAATAATATGAATGTCCACATAATGGCAATCAGGACATTTGACTCTAGGAATGTCAACCTCATTGTAACTGGAGTATCTCCAGAGACATTGAGATTCATCATCTAGGAACCATGAATAAAAGAAAGAAAAAAATTCAAATGTATTGCCAATGCATCTCATAGCTGTGGAGACACCACATGAGTGAAGTATTTGTGATATTATAGGGAGGGAGGTCTATTCTGTAATTGTCAAGACATTTCAGTAGAAATCAGCATCGTTGTGGTACCCAAGGAAAAGCCAGTGGCTCATCGAAGGGCTAGGAATTCATCCTCTGGGAACCATGAATGTCTTCAAACAAACTGAGGAGAACTGATCTAATTGTTGAGTTATTTCAGTCTGAGAAAAAACTAACTGAGATCCACTCAAAAGCTCATGAAAGGGCAAAGAATTCATCATCTGGGAACCAGGAATGTCTTTTAAAAATTTCAAGACAAATGATTTTATAATTACCAAAGTATCGTACCAACCAGCAGACTATCTGAATGACAATGAAATCCCTAGAGCTATGGCGCGATTGCAATTAGCACAATGATTATGTCTGTGACAGTAACAAAGGCCACAGCGACTTTTTTGGTCTCGAAGCTCAACACACCAAGTTCAAACGCCTTCTCATCTTGAGCTGTTGTTAGCCTCTGCTTCCTGTGTAAGTGTGAAAGCTGGCCCTGATCCTGCGCGAGGTCCGATAGTGATGGATGAATTGGGTCCACAGACAGAGCCCTCCGTGAGGCTGAGATAAGGAGCCCAGAAGAACAAGCAGCCATCACGAGGCCTGTCTGTCATTGATATCGCTGTTATCCACCGGCTGTCCAGTGTACATAAACGCCTCCTCCGGTGGCCGAGAGGCTGTGATTACCTTGACGACATAAAAGGTTGCGCTTCACTTGGCGACACATCACATTAAAAGTCCAGTTCTGGCATTGATGTTTTGTATGGCAATTAAATCAAACAAAAACCTATTTATGATGTACATTACGTTTTTTTCGTATTTATAAAAAAGGAAGATGCTGGCAGGATTCTACACCGTGAGTTTAATGGAGGTTCTTTTGTCATGTGGTCTTTAAAATAAATTTGGTTACCAATTTTTTTTTTCAGAGGATACAGGGCATTTTATTTCTGATGATGGTAATGATGGGGATGGAGCAGAAATGTCCTCACTGGAAAACAGCCAAATCTAGTATCGAAGAAACTGTGGTTTCATAATGCAGTAATACTCTGGATTAGAAACATAAATAGCTCTCTATAGAAACGTGTAATTGGTTTGAAATTATCAACAGCCATATTATAACATTAAAGCCATCACAGTGAACGGTTCACTGCGTATTCATTTAATCTGAAGAATTAAAAGAAAAAACATTGATTCGTATGATTGGACACAATAAACAAGTGATATCTGCACTTAGATCAAATGGCCCTTTGCTCTGAATCTGAGAACGATGAAGAAAATGCTTTAATAACAAAGAAACAACACATTTTAAGAGGTTTTGCTAAATATTTTACATGCTCTCCTCGAAGAATATGACAAAATGAGAAGATATAAAAGCAGTCCCAGGCCCATAATGGACTCCAATAATGAGACATCCTCACTTGGCAATCTTTTACCTAAGTCCACATATACCTAAACACTTAAATCTGCATATAAAGTGCATCGTTTTTTTCGTTTAGTCTGCAACTGTATACTAACTGCACTAATACATAGATTGTTTTAGAGTCGACAGTGATCATTAGGGATGGAGAAATGGTGGCTGATTGCTCACAGGCTGCCAGCCAAAAGAGTTTGTCAGTGTTTGTTGCGTCATAGTGAGACGCAACAAACACTGACCAATGAATGCTGCGTGGGCCTGCTGTTAATCCTGAGCCGGGCTGCATCTCACCTAGCTGAGGTGTTTTACCGTCCCCCACCACAATCAAACCCAATGATGTGAAACCGAGTGGAGCAGGGTGGGGGTGATCTCTGTGGTGGTTTATGGCGGCTTGGGGTTTTCACCTGTCAAGACAAAACTGATTGTTATTAACAGCTGGGCCGAAAAATGAATTTCACCTGGAAAAAAAGAAAAGAAATTACATTTCCATCCCTAAAGCCTCCTTAATTTCACGTGGATGACGAATTACACCTCAGCTCGGAAAATCTGCAGCGTCAACTACCGAAAAAGCTCAGGAAACTTTACTTTCGGAGCGTAAGCATTCGCAGAGACACACGGCTGTATTTCATGGGTTTGTGTATATCGATTTCATTGCTTAACTCCCCTCAGGTATTTCCTTTTCAGCACTGGGTGCAGTTACTAGAGGGGTATTTGAAAGCAGAAAAGCACTTTATAAAAACCCCAGTGAATGGGCAATGAGTAATCAACCCAGTGGCCTCCTGTCTTTATGTGTAGACATTGGTTTTACACAACAAAGACGTGAGGACGGTGGCAAACAACGTGGCAGACTTCCCAGTGAAAGCTGGCTGACTGCAGGAGAAAATCATCATTTGTAAGAGTGACTGCTGTGAAATTAAGTACGGGATCCTGTGAAGATGTTTACTCGTGTTCGCTCTTTGTGTATGGCGAGGCTCGGGATAGACCTCGGGATTAAATGCAAGGGTTCTGACCTCAATCAAGGAAATAATTACTCCTGCCCCTCCTGTTGGTGGACTCCTTAATTAGCAAGCAAAGCCCTCACAGAAATGCCATTAGTCTGAAAACAGGGGTGATTAAACCTATAATTCCTATTCTGCTCATTAACATCTTTTCGTGGCGCCTGGAAAGCTTTATTGAATTTCTTGGGGGACTTCAGTTTTTTTGCGCAGTCCTCAAAAAATACATCCTAATAAATTCTTCAACCAGAATGCACTGTGTATTACGCCGAATGTCTGCGTCCAGATATCTGTCAAAGCAAGTGACATATGATAATGGAATAAAGGGCATCTGCTTCAAGATAAAAACAAGCGAAGTGTGACTGACACCATCTTCCTCAAGTAATGAAGAGTATTCATGATTGGCGTCGCTGATAAAAGCTATGGATCATATAAGCTTGCACACGTCCATGCGCTCTTCAAAGCTGCTCTTTTCTCTCAGTGTGCTTCAGTGCAATGAATCACCATGTTTCCTATTATATTCTCTCAGAAGAAACAAACACACAGACACGCGCGCACACACGAGCAAATGCTGTTATCTGTCATCACTACTATTGCAGCTCCTCCACCCAAAAAAATAGTCGATACTGATGCAGCAACTGCTCATTGTGCGCCTGTGTTATAGGTGCGTGTGCTTTGTTCGGGTCTTTTGTGAATAAATGGGACTGCAGCAAAAGAGGGAAGTTTGGTGGGCTGTTTTTTTTTTTTTTTTTTGTGCTTTTGTCACTTTGGTGTCAAACTAAATAGCCTGATAACAAAGCTGCCCCCATCTGTAATAGACTACTCATTCAAATACATCAATATTGCAAGGCATTTCTCAACCCTTCTAACATGTTGTTACAAAATGCTTCTCTGTACAGAAAAGTGAGGACTATCAAATAGACCAAAACAGTTCTGGTCTGCCTTTCATATTTTTCTCCCCTCAGTCATTTAAACCTGTGGAGGGCAAGGAATTGTCATAGTTTTCCAAAATATGGCAAAATTAAAAAATATATACATTTAGAATACAAAATAAGCTGTTATACAAAATCCGTTGCTAAATGTCGCAAATGTCAGTGTCCGCTGCTTAAAAATGGCGTCATTTACGATTGTATCTAATTAGTGTCACATGTGTTGAAATATCTTTATATCTTAAAATCTATGCTTAATCGACTGTATTCATTCCTTCTTAAATCAATTGTCCGTGTTCACACTTTATTTAAAACCATTAACTCTAATGACAGCAGACTACTGTGTATGATAATTTCCCCATTTCAGTCTTGGTGTTGAGCGTCTTTCCCTTCGTCCTCATCTTTTGTTTTCTTAAATAGCTGGTGGCTTCTAGACGCATTACCGCCACCTTCTGGATTTGGATGTATTGGGTTTGGCTTAGACAATTCGAATCAAATATATCTACGCCGCTCTGCTCACAGCCAATCACAACGCGGGACTGAATCTCGGTAGCCAATCACGACGCACGTACACCCAGAGCGGGACGCTCCGAATTTAGACACGGAAGTCCGGCGCATTTGTTTCTGGTGTTTTAGTTCAACTGTTGATCAGCGGTACAAACGAAAGGCTCGTCGAATATGATTCGAGGAAGCTTGCCGGCGAAGTAGACTGCGTATTCAAGTGTATATATTACTGATATTACAAGTGGACTTGTGGGTAAGTTGGAAATCGAAACAACTACAGTTGAACTTTGTGTTTCGCTTCCCCTTTTAACTGGTGGCTACAGACAGCGCCATGTTAAATTCAGCCAGTGTGTATCAAACGTTATATGATATCGAGGGTCTGTTTGAACTTTATCATTATTATTATTAATTATTGTTTGTAATCGTTAACGTCACTCTGAAATAATGCTCAAAGGCGTGCTGTGTCTATGTTGCTAGCTGTGAAGTATAACCTTAGCTTAGTTTATTTAAACACGACGAACTTCGTTTCGTACCTCCCCCTATAACATAAACTTCGAATTCGGGGGCGTTCAAGCGTTGTAACGTATTGTTGTAACGAACGTATACCAGCTATTCTGTGATGTTGTTAATACAACACGAAATTATCTTATACGACAACGTTGCGCTTCTTCTTTGTTCCGCTAACTTTAGTTTTGTTTTCGTTAGCAGGCACATCAGGCCTCAGCTCCTGATGACAGATGGAGGAGCTGTACACCTTAGAGAAGGAGGTGGGACGAGGCAGTTATGGTGTGGTGTTTGAGGGCCATATGGCCAGGACAGGACAGAGGGTGGCTATTAAGCGTCTGCCCTGCAGCAACCCGGAGTGCATTGAACTCTACCTGCAAGAGCTGTGGGCCATGAGGGCCACAGCCAAGAACCATGTCAATGTCATCGCTCTCCACAGCTGCCTCCTGCAGACGGGGTCTAGGAGCTTGAAGCCCCTGAAACCTGGGAAACTTCCTTTGCGTCTGGTTGAAAGTGTGCTAAAGGGCAGTGTAGTTGGAGCATCCCAAACTCAGGAAAGGAATAATACCTTGTCTAACACACAGAGGAGGACTAATCATGCCTCTAGACTTCAGGACCGGACCAACACTGTCCAATCCAGGCCTCAGAGTCAGGACAAGAGTAAATCAAATGCATCTGACTGTCCAACTCCACAAAGGCCTGAAAACAGATCCAGGAAGAGACCAGCCCACAGGGAGGAAGAGCAGCCTGAACCGTTGCGTTGCTTGGCTCTGTGGCTCGTGATGGAATACTGTGATGGAGGTGACTTGAATCAGTACCTGCTCTCCAGGCCTCCAGAAGCTCAACGTAACCACAGCGTGGTGCAACAGCTCTGCAGTGCTGTAGCTTTCCTGCATAGCCTCGGTATCATCCACAGAGACCTGAAGCCTGACAATGTGCTGGTCTGTGTGACTCCAAAAGGCCCGGTTGTCAAGGTAGGCCCATTATTATGTGTCAGTGCAGTGGCATCAAGCTTGTTTGAAAGCACTGTAGTTGTATGTAGTTGTTTTTCCTCCCAGGTGATGTCAAAGCATGGTGTGATATAGTCATATCCAAACATTCATGCGGGTTGTTGTTTGTGTTAATCCTTAGTTATAAGCATATGTTTAAAAAAAAAAACACATAAGACACACATCTTAGACTATCTAGTGAGAGGATTTGGGTGTTTTTAGTCAGATTTACCGCTAGCAATCAGCGCTGCAGTTGCTGACTTTTCTTAAAGTAACTTTTCAGGCTTTAATGCCTTTTTTCTTGATGGATATTAGTGGAGAGAGCCTCAGTTATGGGTGTCCACTCAGCCAGGTAAGCTTATTCTTATCTTATTATACTTATAATCTTAGGCTTATTTCTCGATTTTTTTTAACTCAAAGACATCGGAAAGCAAGAAAGTGTCCATTGTTTCCTATTCTCCTTTTTATGTGGTTTATAGCCCTAAAAGAAATCAAACTTCGTTCAGTCATACTTTTAGGAAAGGTTTATTTAAAGCTACATCACGGAACATTTGGCTCCCCCTTCTGGCAGTAAGAATAACTACATAAACACTGTTGACTGATCCGTATGCATACACATGTGCAATCTCTGCATGTGTTTAAGTGCTTTCGAGTCAGGAAAAAGCATTTATTCTCGCTTTTGTGCATGTTCTTTTTTGGACTGTAATTGTTCTTCAGAATGCTTAATTTGCTTGGAGCATGTTTGGAGCATCAGAAACTTTTCTTGGGCTGTTAATCCATGAATTACCCTCATAACTCTTGTTTCTCCGACATACTTAGTGCCCCTAGTTGCCGTAGGCTAATCCATCTCTGCTCTCCTTTTCAGCTCTGCCAAACAGTCATTGCTGCTCAATGGAAAACACATTCTTACCAGAGTAACACAGGAAATGCTGCCACAGACAACAGATCTGTTTTTGCTACCAAAACAGAGATTTACCACTGCACTGATTAGCTTAATCAGCATAGTATGAACTTATTTGACAACTGCTTGAATGTGTGAGACATTTACCTATGTGTTAAAATCTTTAATTCTGGCTTTTCCAACTTCAAGGTGGCAGATTTTGGTCTGAGCAAGATGAGTCACTGTGTGGCAGACGGCGATCTGACCAGGCAGCACTTCTCCTCCATCTGTGGTTCTGACTTTTACATGGCTCCAGAGGTGTGGGGTGGACTGAGCTACACTGCCCAGGCAGACATCTTCTCTTTAGGTGTGATGTTCTGGGCAGTCCTGGAGCGCATCACCTTTCTGGAAGAAGGGACTACACAGGAACAACTGGGTAAGCATGCTATAAAATGTAAAATGTCCCCAGAGACAGAAAAGACTTCCATGGCA
Source organism: Planiliza haematocheilus (assembly GCA_005024645.1). Taxonomy (NCBI): domain Eukaryota; kingdom Metazoa; phylum Chordata; class Actinopteri; order Mugiliformes; family Mugilidae; genus Planiliza; species Planiliza haematocheilus. The sequence goes on along the minus strand of SRSE01000853.1, from coordinate 561,684 downwards.
GAGGGATGTTAACATTACACATCATGATAAGGGAGGCAGGAAAGGTTGAGTGCGTGGTCGGGCAGATGGTGACGCATCGGACTGAATTGAGTTTGACTTAATTAACCGGCACATATTAAAAATGTCAGATACTATACATCATGCATTCATCAGCCATGAATGCAATCTTACATTTAAATGGCAGAGATGAATGATGATTTATGTAATATACACACTGATGTGGATTTTAGTACATGTAATACAAGAAGGATCATCTTATCTTTTCTTATCAGTACTGGTGTTGATAGATTTAGAATTTTTTTTAGTGATTTAACTCTTGAGTTCTTACCCGCATTTGGTAACATCTACTGATGTTAATGAAGATAAGATGAATTCCCCCAACTGCAGGTCCGTGTATTTGTGTAATTCCATTCGTTATCTTGTCTTTGTACATTAAGGGTACCATTGCATATAACTTTGATGTTGTGAATTAGAACCATAACGTTTCTAAAGCTCTGACTAATTCAGGGATAGTCATTTCAGTTTAGCTCTGCACAACAGCAGTGGGATCTTAATTTCTTTGTTCTTTTTTGTGGATGTCCTATTTTCCTGTCGGAACCACTCGTGGCCATAACAAAGCATTTTAATGTACAGGAGCGCAGGTCTGCGCTCTGCTGTCAGAGAATAATGGAGTGGCTGTAATACACATGTCTCGTTTTATTCACAAAAAAATGGGCCTGACTGGAGTCGACCTGGTAGCAGGAGGATATGAACCATTATCCTCAGGTTTAGTGTTTGAGAGCCTACCTGAGTCTCTGATACTTCATTAAGCTGAATGAAAATGGTTACTACTGGAGAAAGAGTGCAGATTCAGTGGATTTAACCAAGGAGAAAAGGCAAAATGGATTTAGCGGCCCGATCACAATCCTCTTTGTCAGTGAGAAAATGGGGAGAGGCAGCTCAAGGCTTTTCACAAGCAGATAAAATGCCCCATTATTTTGACTTTATCCTCTCTGAAGGCACACACACCCACAGTTATTTGACTAGGCAGGGGAGCAGACAGGACTGAGTCAGAGAAAGGCACTCCTGGATTTGTCCCCTGGAAACCCAGCGCTTGTTGGCTTTTTGCTCTGTCAGGTTAAGAATTATTGCTGGGGTTGTGTTTCACCTGGCCGATATTTCCTTTTAACTAAATACCTCACATCCAAAGTTCAGGTTGGGTTGAGTATCATCAGGTATGATAAATGTGTTACTCATGCCATCATTTGGATCACTCTCCTAGAAAACTGTACAGGAATCCTTGAGATTAGGTAACAATTGATGCCCTTTTAATTACTTTCACGGATAATCCACTTTCATTTTGGCTGTTGATACATTTTAGGGATGCAAGTAATGATTTTCCTCTCTTCATTAATCTACAGATTTTTTTCAATTAATCACGTAGTCTTGAAAATGCCAAATAATGATAAATTCACACTATTAGTTTTATCTTATGGTTTCTTAATTGTTCTGATCGTCAGCCAAAAACCCCAAAGTATATCTTTTTAATGGAGCGAAAGGAAGACGACGAGGCAGGACTTTAAACTTGGCCAGAATTCTGATCAGAGAGGCTGCAAGAAGCAATGAAAGCTGGATGTGTAAAGGTTGTTCTCTCTGTCAAGATGCAAACCACACTGAGGGAAGCGTGACCTTATCGTGTTTATCGTATCAGCCCTCTTTTGTGGTGTTCATGACCTTGTAATAGTGGAGATGGATTGTAATTAAATACAATCTAGTTTTCTTTGAAACTTTAAAATGATAATGTTGATATCCCCGAGTGGGTCATCTGTTCACTGTGCCTTTACATTTCCTACCTCAAGTTACTCCATTGTTAGCATGCTAATCGGTTAGCCTCGTGGCTTCAGACACAAACAGGGCCTAGCAGCTGAGTTCCAACGACTTATGGCCGATGTTGAACAACAAGCCTACGCAACTTCCTGTGCTGCAACCACAAATGAGTTCCATTTGAAAGCAGCAACAGACAGAGAGTTTCATACTGCACATGTAAGTGAATGCAGTTTAAATATACTTTATGCTGTCACTTTTTTTTAGATTGAACAGGAAACAGTACCTGATAGTGAGACAGATTGGAAAAGTGAAGTAAGTGCTGAGTTCCTTAAACCTGCATTCTCCCTGCAGCAGGGGACTGCAAGTCAAGGCTTCTTTAATACAGTGAGATTGTTATTTAGTAAATCAAATGGACGACTGAACAGTTTGTTGTTACCTTTATGGATGTGTATGGCATCCTCGCTTCCCTTCAGCCCCAACCTCCCATCCAGATATGACAATTTCTGGCTCCAAAAAATCAAAATGCCAGGCTGTAAGTGGCTGTTGACCAATGGATCTAGGTGCTATGACTTCTTTTCTTATGCAGTTTATGGTTCTGAGGTTCTCTTGGCAGTCGTCTTTTACCCTGCCATCACTGGCTCATTGCTCATCATGTCTGCCATATGCTAATGTGCGTTCTTGCAGGCACACGGAGACCAACTGTTCTCCGTTTCACTGCAAATGGTGAGAACTCCACAGCGTACCTCCAAAGACGAGTGCATGAACCATTACAGAGCAAACATGCAGAGTGTTAACCCGACTGCTACGTCTCTCTGGGTTCAGCTCCCTATCATAAGTTTCTGTTTACCAGGCATCCTGAGTGAGTCCATTTAGAAAACTCAGCGTCTTTTAAAGCAGAGCACTGGTGCCTGTTAACAGCAACCACATGACAGCACCATGTCTTAGAGTTAGATTTCTCAAACACGTTTTATATTGGCTCCTATTTTCATTAAAGTCCCTTTTCTCATTAAATACATAAATCATAGACATCAACTTAGATCGACTAGATTTTATTTTCCTCATCAATCTTTAAGTTTCAGACAAAGTAATGCAAGTTCACTTGTTATCGGGTAATCATGCAAATGCCCCTCTTCTGAAAAATGTAATCATGCAGGACTCTTTAACTCCCACTTGAAAACACTCAGGGCTCCTCCATAATGCTGCTGAGAGTCAGCTGTGACCCCTAATCCACCGAGACCTGCTGCATATGACCCCCACCCAGTTTAGTTGCTTGAAAATATAGAGCAAATATAAAGTGAACATGGTTATATAATGCTGGATGAACTGCTGTGTCAAAAATCATCCAAGGGAAGTAAAATCTGACTTCATATTGACAGATACCATGTTGATTTGCAGCAACTGAAGTGCAGCAACAAAGAAAATGAATGTATAATTAGAATCAGTCTGAGTTTAATGAGCGTGAGATGCAACTAGAGCATTTACCAGAGATGTTTAAAATCTACAGTTTAGAATAAAGAACTGTAATGGCCAATTGCTAAGAAATCTTGATCAGCATACTGATTAGGCCACTCATTTAAATAAATCTATGTGTTGATTCTTCATGCAGCCCAGTGGACGTTCCTTGTTTTTATTTCCACTTGATTGTGATTGTTTCTGCTTGAGAGAAGCGTGTGCCAGTCAGGAATTTGGGCCCTGAGTCACTGAGTCAAACGTCTCCCTGCAGTGTCCTTTGTTCTTGTCAAGTCAGGAACCTCCAGCACCAGGACTCACCCGTGTCTCCCCCCCGTGTTTCCCTTTCAGGCGCCTACGTGTGCAAGGGTCGCTCGGGCTGGCTGATGCCTCTGGGGGAAGCTCTGTGGGAGAACGCCGACCTCCAGCTGTGCATCCCTATGAAGTTTAAAAGAGCGCCCCCGCTGCCGCCGCCTCCCGGCCCGGCCATGTGCACCTTGCTTTTAGACATGCTCGCCTCAGACCCGGATGCCCGGCCCCCGGCGGACCAGCTGGAGGCCAGAGTGCGCTCCGCTCTGAAAGAGGACTCCCACTGACACAGAGTGTGCTTAAGAGACCGTAATGACTATAACCACTAAAGCCTCCACATGGCAGACCACAGGTCCTTCTATATGTGTAAACAACAGGCAATTTGCTGCCTCAGGGAAGCAGATAAGAAATATGTATGATTATATGGCATTGTTGGTGCTATTTCTGTCACTGAAACAGCCGCTCAGCTTGTAAACTGTAGAAAGCTACATAAAGGGAAAGAGGAATAAACTAGCAGCAGTCTTGAGCTCGTCTAGTGGGAATCAGTCCATTGACCACAGACCCCCTGACTGCACTGCAGATAAAACACACCATGATATTGGAGCCAGTCCATATAGACATCTAGAGGGACTTACTGTACTTCCTTTAAGCACCATGCTGGTGAATGCTTGACACAGAAAATCCATTTCAGCGAGTGTATATACTGTGGCTGAAATGAGACGCATGGGATGATCGCTGCTGCTTGTCGTGAAATGAAAGTGCAGTGTTTTGGTGACCCCCTCGTCATCTCTGCGCTTTAATATCTAACATTAATATCAAACTTTTGACGTTAAAGAATGCAGCTGAGATTTCAAACCTTTGGTCCTTCAGATCTTTCCAGTAGGTGACGTTATCACACTCTTGATGTAGCCTGTAACAGTTCACTGGCCCGGCTGTAATGCTACCCAAATCCCTGTGATCAGTTTGACACTACTAATTTATCTTCACTGTTTTTGACACGGCCTTGTCGCAGTGTGCATCTCTAAACATTTTTATGCAAATAGAGTTTCTGTAAATAAGACGGACAGGATTTAGAAAACGCCTTAGGGGAGAATTCATTTCGACTCGACGCCATCTTTAAGCACGTCCTCAGATTGGACAATAGATCTGAGGGGACCACACAGACAGCTGACAGAGTCGTCACAGCAACCGACCATAGAGAACTAAAAAATGTAATTTATTGTAGGATTTCTGCATTACATAACTTCATAAGACATGAAACGGGTTTATTCATCCCACGTATGGGAAATTTCCTTGAGAAACGCATGTGGGTGCGTTTTCTGTTTTCTGCTTTCTTGTCACATTTGCTTTATATGTGCTGTTAAATATTACTTGAAAATGTGTTTTGTTTTGTTTTTGGGGTGGGGGGGGGGGATCTTTAATGTGTTGAACTAATAGTTAGTTGTAGCACTGAGTCTGTTTAGGAGTCTTGTCACATCTGACCTGGCAAAATGTTCCCACTCTTCTTTGCTTGTTGTTGCTTGTTACATGTTCCAGATGTTCTTACATGTTCTTCAGCCCCCCCCAACAGATCTTCTGTGAAAATCCTTCAAGAACAGCTTAGACTTACTAGGAATTCAGGTGAAGACAGGTGTGTCCTCTTTCAGAACCACCGCCTCAGATCCAGATGTAAAACGGTGCTTATTCAGGTGGTTCATTCTAAGCTTTATATTTTCATCTTCATTGAAGCCACAGTGGTTTTCAGTGGCATTGCAATGTTTCTGATATGATCTTTGATTTCTTTCTTTTTATGCAATAACCTGATTCATTAGCTATAGGTTGTTCATACCCAGCTCTATTAATTGCAAAAATATATATATATTTAATCCGTTTAAAAACTGATCTTATGCTAGTCTGCATTTAGTTATTTTACCACATTGCCGTTTTAATGTACAGAAGACTTTAAAAGTTGAGTTTAACTATGTGACTGCAGGCATTTTTACTTTTTTTTAATATCTGCACTGGAGACTGAAAGGACCAACGGCGTGTGGGGGTCCGTGTGAGTAACGATCACTAATACACCGTCCCCTCATGAACAGGAAATTAAAAGCAGGCGTCGGGATCGTTGCTGGTCATATCCATGCCACATCCGCACACATTTATTACTGCTCATCAGTCTTGGCCGTTGACTTCTTTTTTTTACTTTTTTATTGCTGACATGCTTGAAGAAAAATGGATCTGTATTAAACCTTGGAGTGTGTCCTAAAACCTCCTCTTAATTTTAATGTAATTTAAATAAAGATGGAATTGTAACCTCCATAATCATACGAGACTCTTGTTCGTGTAAAAATCAAGTCAAGTTGATGACCCACAGAATGGCTTTTATGATGCAAATTTTCAAAAAGCGGCGTTAACATAAAGCTAACCATCCGCCAGTCTATTTTCTCAGCCCGCCCTGGCGATAAGGCCGTCGTGCTCAGCGGTGCCACAGACGTCCGAGAGGGACGAGTTGAGGTTTAAGCTGCCGGGGCTAGCTCACCTGACCCCTCTGCCCCAGCTCGATGAGTTCGTCTTTGACAGATCTGTGACCTTTAACGCTGTGAGTGACTCCTCCCGCTCTGCCGGACAGCCACTGGCTCATGGGGACAACTTATGACGAGAAGAGCTTTAGAGGTGTGAGCAGACAGTCTGAGTCATCATAGCGGGAAGATTACCAACTTTAATGAGGTCTCTGCTCCTATATATACAGGTAGACGCATGGAGTCATTCATTACCACATACTTGTGTGTGTGCCCTTTTTAGATCCGAACTGAAATGATCCTGATCAAAAGTTTTAGATTTAGATGTCCATTCTCTGATGAGTCAACTGTTTTGGAGGCACAAGAGAGACCCGATCAATGTATCTGACTTTTTTGGTGTCCGTATGCAGACAGTTAATGAGTTTCTTAGCTCTGATATGGGAAAAAACCTGCAGGAGGAGTTCATAGAGCTTTAAAGAACAGGAAATTGAAATAGAAAGGGAAAAAAACAGATTTTTAAATGCTAACCAGTACTGTTGGAACTCTGATGAAGAAGTGGACAATCAAAGTTTAGAGGTCTAACACATTTTTAACTGCCAGGAAACTGGTTGGAATACAAAAGAAAACCTAATAAGAAACTCCATATATAAAAAAAATACCAAAAAGCACCAGTATCGTGGCTCTGTTTGGAGAGGAGTCAACAAGGCCTATTAAGAAAAGTTCACCGTCCTTACTCTATGTTCTGATAACATACTGCGTGTCATCAGAAAACACTATGTTCAAAATCAACTTCATCGGCCTGGAAGCTTCGACAACATGACAACGTTCTGAAACAAGAAGCCAAGTCGTCCCTTCAGTGGCTGCAGCAGAAGAAAGTGAAGGGTTGGAGCGACCACCACATCTCCTGATGTCCACATCATTGAGACACCTTGAGGAACCCTGGACGCTTTTTGCCGAAGAAGCTTTACCGCCTGAGAAAGTAAAAAAATAAATAAAAGTCTAAATTCTGGAAAGTAAAGTAATATAAAGAGCATTCACCTTTAATGCGTTAACCCCTGCTATTCCTGTGATGATGTGTCAAAACGGACTGAAGAGTGTATGACGCTGCATGGAGGGACAGTACCACTGGGATGGGAATTTATTAGGACAATCCCCACAAGATGCCATCTTGATTTTGTTAAGTTGTACTTGCCAAAGGCTCTTATCACCCATTACCCAAAAGCGGACTCGCATTAGGGAGGGATCAATTTACAGAAAGTATGGGGAGGAAGAAAGACTGCAGTAAACAATAACTCTTTCAGCGCGCTGCGAGGGCTAACCTTTCCTTACGTAAAAGTCATTTGGATTAATCCTCCGGGGATCACAAATTTAAATCCACTCTTGAGTTGCTGAGATACTGTCTGACACATTTCCATCCCAGTGCAATTGCTGCTGAAATACACCATCGTCTTTGTCACGCGCACTCTGGAAAAGATGAGCCACTTTGTTCGGTTCTAATCTGGATACCGGGGAGGAATCGTTTCCTGTCCTCAGAACTGTTTGGCGTCTGTACCTTGAGGTAGCCAATTAGCGTTTATGTTTGACGTATGTCTATTTATACCATGTTCATAAAAGTAGTGACTACTAGTGATATCTGACGTCACCGATAAACTAGAAGAATTCTACAGCTGAAGAAAGATTTTTCTTCACACTACTAGAACTGCCAGAATACACTTTTAGGTGTTTATTTGAGATGGTTTTATATATCTTAGATACAATTTGATGGCTAATTTGCATATTTTAAACATAAAATGTATCTCCATTCTGATCTACATCATTCAGTCAGATTTATATGACTTTTTATGTCTTAAGTCAAAGTGAAAGTGGATTTTATTTCCCCAAGCTTCCCGAGATGACACTGCTGACGTGGTTTATGGAGTGAAAAAAAATATATTCACAGTGTTCTTTGTAGAAAACTTTGACTGTAAAATCCGCTGAAAGAGTTTGAACCTGGCCGTTCAGATTTCTGTTCTAATACATGCAGATTAGAGCATTTGATTTCACCTTTTAAACCCCTCATCTGTAGATTTAGACATTAAATGTCAGAGCCATGTGAGTTTCACTGTGTCATCTATTAGATAGAACAAAAATGAATTCTATACTCAGCCAGAAATGAGAAACATGTGGATAAGTAGAACATACACACCACCTACAGACATCTACATCCTGTTTTCTTTTCTTTTGCTGTGTGGGGGGGTCTTTGTCACCAAGTCTGTAACCTTCAGCCGAGCAGAGTTTAAGTGAACCTGCTACACTTCTGCCCATGTTGCAGGAAGGATTAGACCAAACTCTGCCTCCTCCACAGCTCAAATCAGCTCAGCACAGAAGGAGCAGGGATGAGGGGGGTGAGGGATGGAGGAGGGGGAGTCCTTTCAGATTTCACAGCTGATAGCAGAGCTGAGCGAGCGTGGACAGAAAGCCCGATGTGTCCCATTCCTCACCGCATCGGGGACTGCAACGCCGACTCACAGCCCGGCGCAGTCACGACGCGGGGGCCGCTTCCAGGAAATTACGCATGGCCGTTCAGCTTCAATCGCCACCGTGCAGTTGGAATCCATATGAGACATAGGTCACCGCATGAGCCGCTTGCGCTTTATTGCTGGCTATTTTTCAAATGACAGCCCCTTTCCAGGAACAATGCGGCCGGACGCGGCGCTCAGTCAGTGCTCAACAGACAGGTAACTGATAGAGATGTAATTGGAAAGGCTGTCTCAAATGAGCCAGCAAAACGCTCTGGTAGGGCAATCACCGGGGGTCTCCTGCAAGGGCTTGCACCCTTGACATTGGGGAAGACATCACAGGAGCCACTCTTATGATGTGACCTTTCACTGGAAGCTGAAACTGAAATGACTTGCAAAGACTGCTGCAACATCAGGGACATGGTAACGGAAATATACTTTATTCTTTAAGAAAAATGATGCGTTCTGGATTTACCATACATGAATAATGAAAAATTCATGACAAAAAAGGAAGAAAAAACAAACAAACAAGAAATGGGATTAACTGAAGGGCTTTAAAAAGCAATTTATGTAACACTAATATTCAATTTCCTGCCCTATAAATCAAAATTGCACAATTACACAACGACTGCCCGGTGAGGACACCTCCCACTGCTCATTCATCCACTGCCAACCATTAATGAACGCTCAGAATGCGTCCTCTGTTTAATTGCAACATAAACACGATTAAGTCAAACCGTGGTGCTGTGCAGGAATCTGGTTCCAGACAAAGACGAGCGTTATTTAAAGGTTACCTCGACGTCCAGATTTATCTCTGCCAGACACATGTAGCATCTGAGCGGAAGTAAAAATGCTTGAGTTTGCTAAAAAGAGTTTATTGGCAAGGTAGTGGTAGTAAGCAGCAGTTAGCTACTGTGGGAGAAATGTCTTTGGTGAGACTGTACCTGTAAAATGTTTGTATGTTTACCGCTCGCACGTCTGCCACATGAGACTGGCTTTATTCAAAATAAATGTATTCCTCTGGGCTTCCTCGCACGTCTCCTTATCTAAATAATACAGAAGAAATGCAACCGCATTGCCTGGTGGGTTTAGATAAGCGGCGAGAACAACCCAACCAATCACCTCTGATATGGAAAAACTGTTTCATTACCACAGAACTTTCGATAAATAAAATCGCGTGCGCACTGTCCTTAGAAAAACATCGGCAGGTTCAGTCCGTCCCTGGACCATACAGGTCCTTCACCATGTACGGTCCCTCCAGCTCGTAGCCCATCTTCCTGTAGTAGTTCCTCGTGCCCACTCCTGCAGAAGAAACGACACACACAGAAGAAGACGACAAAGTTTTTAGTGTACGAGGATGAAATATTAACCGGAAGAGGAGTTTACAGCAGATGCTTTGAGTCATTTGTCACTGATTCCTTATATTCCTCTTTTCACTTTCTACCGCAAAGTTACTGGAGTCTGACAGATGCAATGATTTATTATGGGCTGGATTATGTGCCTGCTGACAGGAGACTGCAATACAGACAGATAAAAAAAGGGCTTGGAAGAAATCTAGAAAGAGTTACATGGACACTATTTCTTCAACGCCATTGAAATCATTCTGATAGCTAACTGTTTACATGGACACTAAATACTAAGATCCAATAAGATATACTGTATGCGTTTACATGCTCCAAAGCATCTATTGGAACAGAACTTCTTTACAGGCTCAAAGTGGTTCTGGCCAGTGTGGACACTTAGATTTAACTTTACTGACAACACTGAATCCATTTAATATAAGAACGACCAAGGCCCCGTTCAGACCTGCATTACCAGGTTCAGGAGTGAACACGCTGAGGATGCATTTGACTGATCTGATCTCAGATGAACACACAACGCGCCCTGGGTCACATTACAGACCTCAACAGGGGGTGCTCTTGGATAAGTGGAGTTTTCTATCGTTCATTCAGAAAACACACAACCTCCATTATAAATGATTGAATGAAAATATGTGATGTCTGTTCATAGGTAATGTGGCGCTTTTAAAATATTCTGTCCTTGTAGCTGTTAACAAACTGAATAATAAATAAATCTAAATGAGAGTTAATAAATGAAATGATTTAATATGAGCAGACTGTGTGACCCATTAGTGACAGAGGCTGGTATTTACTGTGCCCCAAATAATGATCATTTGCATACAGAGCGTGAAACTGAAGGGACTCGTGTTCTGGAGACGCATTTCAATGCATGCCAGGTGTGAACACAGGTACTTAAAGCAATCATCAGTCCAGGTCTGATGATAATGCAAAGTGGGACAGACACAAGTTTTCAGCTGTGTTCCCCACATCAACTCCATATTTGTTCATCTTTTCAAACGCTTTCAAACGTTTTAAAAAACTCAGTTTTGCTACCACCATATTTCTGTGATGCTTACCTTTTGTTGGGCAGATATAAGCAGAAAGAATAAATTCATTTCATGTATTTAAGTGTTTCCATGTCATTAGATACTAATATGTACTATGGAATAGATTATTAAAGGCTTATAACACCTCTCTCTCTGATTGGGTCAGTCTGTTCTGACTGAGGTGGTCACATGACACACTTCTATTCAGATCTGGCTTTTATTCTTATTATAAGTGCAATATACACTGATCAGCCACAACATTAAAACCACCTTCCTAACATCGTGTAGGTCTCCCTTGTGACTCATCAGAGAATGGACATGGGCCTTCTGAGGGTGTCCTGTGGTGTCTGGCAACAGAATGTTGTTAGTGGGGGGCTTTGGGTCCTATGGGTTGAGGGGAGGGTCCTCTGTGGATCATCCCACAGATACTTGATCAGTTTGGGATCTGAGGCCAGGTCAACACCTTGTACAGTTTTCTGAGTTGTTCCTAAACCGTTTTTGTGTGTGTGCCTGTTTCAGGCTGCATCCTGCTGGAGTGTCATTGCTATGGGGTGGGGGTGTCTGGTCTGGTCTCGGTGGATGCTACATGTCTAAATAACCCAGCAGAACATTGAACTGTCACAAGATGGGTAATGTTATTTACTACTCCTATCAGTGGTTTTAATGTTGTGGCTGACTGGTGTAAACTCAGCCGTCTCTCTTATATGACCCGACACGATAAGCATCTTCCTTATTCTTCAATAACCAAACTTATAAGGTCTTATTAAACAATGTCTCAGCGTTATTGTCACAAGCCACAAGTTGGCAATGGCTTCACAAATGACCTTCAGACTATGATGGAGAAATAGAATTCACAAATACCTAAGACACCCAAGACTGTTTCAATTTGCTGCCTCAAATTAAAAGGATCCATCTTGAAAAACATTGGGTGGATTTTCGTGCACAGGGCTGACAGTTCACTTGTCACCGAGGTTTAAAGGATGAGAGTTTTGTTGTCACAATTATTATTACTGACATCAGCAACAACAACAGCGGCTGCTCTGCATATATATATATATATATATATACAGTATATCTTCTGTTATTGTCAGTAACCATGAGCCAAAAGAATTAGCACTGAATAGACTATACAATGCCCTCTAAGTGTGCCGATTTGCTTCTCACCTGAGATGACTGCCAGTTTACCAGAGCCGTGTTCCTCTCTGGCTATTCTCTCCGCCTCCTCCATCAGCATCATTCCAAAGCCCTACGCAGCACAAACCACAATTATCATCATACAATCTTGCCAAAATCTAAAACTTCTCCAGTCTGACGTGGGTCAAAGAAAACAGAAGGCAGATGGGTCTGGATGCATAGCCACCTGATGCTGGAACTTGCTGGGGTCTCGGCTGCTCACAGGGACCACGCTGCCGTACACGTGCAGCTCGCGGACGATTGACACGCCTCCTTTTAGCTCAGGACGGAAGGACTGTGGAGAGCAGCGCCGCAGCCGCAGCAGGCCAATCAGGATGTCCTGCTCCGGGTCCTCATAGGAGAGGAAGGTCTCCCAGCCGCCGTTGGCGACGTAGTCCCTCCTCACAAGCTCCACCTGTAGACATGTGTCTGTCTTAGTTAATTAAAGGTGTAACTGTTCAAAGAATACATGTTTGAGCGCACAATCTTTCACCCTCTGACGTCAGACCATGTGAAAGTGAATGTCCATGTTACCTGGTAAGGCCTGACTTTGTGGTGGATCTCCTGAATGCCCACTTCCCGGGTTCTCACGTCTCGACACTGCACACAGACATTAGAACGGGTCAACAGAAAACCTCAACCTCAAAGTCAGAAATTCCACACAAATGTCTGGTCTGAAATAAATATATGCTTCAGGCAGTCACAAAAGGCGGTGTTTCTGACACCACTTGTGGCTCACAGAGAGACTTGTACTGTGAAGCAATCACACAAAACACAATGTGGACATTTTTCACAGAGCTTCACAACAGTCATTTTCAGGATTTCTTTTTTTTGACAGGAGATCAGTTTTAGTTTGGAACAAAATGGAGCAGCCGCAGCAAGCTGTCAGATAGAGAGCTCCTCCACAGCCCAGACAAATTTACCCCGTTCTCACACGGAGTGGAGCATGAAATCAGATCGTGGTTGCTCGTGGCGTTTGGAAAGAAAGAAAAAAGGGATATTGACTATGATATGAAAAAAGGGCGGTGTGTTCCACCCTTCTGTTGTATTTCTGGCAAAGTCAAGGAGAGTGGAAATTAAAGGGCATCCGTTGTTACCATGGCAGCCACTGACCGTGTCCAAATCAACCAGGTCTGACAACTTAAGAGGCTTCCTGTTACTTAGAAAGCAAAAAAAAAATGTGGAGGAAAAGAGAAAATAGAGTTGAATTGTATTTTTTACTTTTTAAGACTTCTCATAAAGAACGCATGTTTATTCTCTGTTGGTTTAGTTAAATATGAAGCTGTAAAACAGCTAGAGAAGTTTTAAGGAAAAAGTCAGTTTGAAACTAGGTCAAAGTCTGGATAATCTGCGCAACGATGACACGGTCGTTTTGTGGAAATTGCAGAGCAATATGTGACGGTAAATGCAACCCACTTCTGAGGTGGTTTCTGCCACTAGCATTGTGTGGAAAGCCTCAGCCCAAAACAGACGGTAAAAGTAGTTTGGGGTAAGAAAAGTTTCCATGGACAAAGAATTTTATAGCAGTATTTCCAGGTGACCGTTTATGTCAGTTGTTTCTAACAACCCTAACCCTAACCCATAATCAAAACTAACTGGGGGTTCTTAACCACATAGACTTTCTGATGGAACTTGATGAGGGATCTGCCTCATGTTTGCTTCTGATTGTGATAGGTGCAGATTGTGTTTAGGCTGACCGACATCTGAAGCTGTAATCTACTTTCTTCTTTTCAATATAAATTCAATAAATGGGGAGGACGGGGGGCTGTGCATTGTCGGTCCTTAACTGTACCTGAGAGGTTTTTAATTTGTCCTCTTAACCTATCATAGCAATATATAAAAATGATTAGAACAGTCAGCATTTGTCAGCTGGCAGCCGCCTCCACTTGAGCTCTGGGATCTCATCCCAACTGAAAAAGTCTATTAGCTTTCTTACTCAGACTAAGCTGACAAAGTCTTTTAGGCTAATATGAAAGGTCTTTGAGTCTCACCTCAGTGCCCATGTCCTTCATCCTGGCCAATGCCAGCTCTCTCAGGTTGCCGTGCTCCACTCCAGAGCTCACCAGCGGCATGGGGATGTCCCTGGTGGATGATAAAATAGAAGTGAGACAAAGGAGAGACAGAGGATACATGACAGGGTGGAACCATAGTGTTACACAAGGGTGTTAGAATGTCAACTACAAGTACAACATGGTGCAAATAACATGCATGCATCTTGTCAATGGTGTATTTTTCTATCCTGACAGAAGACATGGAGTTAAGCAGGAGAGTAAGACACATTTTTATGTTCTGTATAAACAGGGGAACTACCAGAAATGTGGTTGAGGTTAATATGCACAGAATCCGCAACTAAAATACCCTGTGGCTTCTTGTTTCTTACTGGATTACTATGGCACACATGTAGCATTTAAGTGTTTTTCAAACTATTGTGATGGGATGGTCATTTAACATTTCTACAAAAACATCTTCAGTCTGTTCTACATTTAGTTTTTTAGCATTTAAAGCTGCATCAAAAGATTCTTGGCCACTAGAGGGCAGAGCTCCAAAGTGAACACACACTGAGTGCACAGCTGGGCCCAGCTCTCTGGATGTAGATTAACAGTTTAGGCGGATCAAACTGTCGACGACCTGGCATGATCCACGATCTGTCGGTTCTTCGAGACACTAGCTGGACTCATTAGCAAAGGCAAAACTGCTGGGTCCTCTAATTGTAAATAACATTAGGATGGACCTCAGCTGCGCTGTTTCACAAATTCTGCCCAACCGTGGCTGCTCTACACTAAAAATACTTAATTGATGAATTAAAGTATGATAATTCTGCTCTCACAGCAAATGGGCTTTCCACCACTTGAGATTTTTAACCGACAGCTTATGCACACAGTTCTAGGGAGCAATGGGGCAATAAAAGCTGCCAAGTTGGGTGATGGGTGGTTAGGGTGGTTTTTACACTATGAGTAACAACTGAGGTCATACAGTTTATAGCAAAGATATTGCACAATGAAGCTTTGGTCCACAGCCACGATCATCAAACCTATAAACCTGCTCACCTCTGCACGCGGTACACTCGAGTCCACGGTGGCACCAGAGCCAGAATTCGAGCAACCAGGTCCACCAGAGCACTCGGCGTGTAGCTCTTGTACCGGCCCGTCTTCCACAGCTCGTACAGACCCGTGCCTCGGATCACCAATGTGGGGTACAGCTTCAATCCGTCGGGCCTGAATGCTGGGTTCTCAAAAAACTCCTGCGAAACACACGCAAGAATAGCGTCACATTAAAGCGATTGTCGGACAACGTAAATGTCCCGGATGTATACTAATGAGCGAAGTCCCAGCCACCGTTGGGAAACATTTCATCCAACTTGATCTCTCAAACCTTGTGGAGTGAATTTTATTGTACACATTGGAAGTCTGGTAGTCATGGCTGCTTTGCAGATCTAGAAAACACCCCCAGAGGTAATGTGATTCATTCATTTTCTCCACGACCAGATAGAGCAAAGAACAGTGTATTCAGTAAGACAGGTCTATTTGCAAAGGCACCGACTCTATAACCTGCAAGCAGACATCAGACAGAATGGAAGAAAGCAGAAGACAACACAGTCAGTCAGTCAAGTGAAGGAAACAAATGTGGCTGTCGTTTTTTTTTGTTTTTTTTGCATTGATGGAAGTCAGTGTGATTTCCAGTCATTCTCCTCCCCTCTGATGACTATTATCATGATCCATATTTTCTCTAAAATAGGCTGCATTATCAGTATCTTCTAATCTCCCTCTTGTCACAGCTCATAATCACACGAGGACATGTCCCACATGGCCCTGCACTAAACCTGGAGACAGGGAGGAGAGGATGGAGGCAGCCAATCTGACAAGTAACGACGCTCTGATACAAAACCCGTAAAAAGGAGTCAAGAGACTATTTTGGGGATTCTGCACCTGCTACCGCTTTGGATCACGAATCACAGCTCCTGTTGCTTGGCGGTGAGGAACCCCGTTAAGGACGCCTCCCCTGTGAACGGGAGCATCTGTACACCAGAGATAAGTGAGAGAGGATCTCAGGCTGGGAGGAAGTTGAAATCGAATTTCATTATCAGGACAACCGTGATGGACACGAGGAGGACGCAAAAGTTATTCTGCCGCAGCTGTGGGAACTCAGTGGGGTGTGATCAATACAATACAGATAATGACCGAAAAGGACACATATTTAACAAGATGAGATTAACAGAAAAAAATAGAAATGCTTGCTTCCTTAAGATGGGATACTGTATAGAAGAGCTTGGAGCACAGGGGCCTGAGTGGAAATATGATTACCAGATTTCATGGATGTTTTTTTGCCACTGAAATCTCAGCTGCCATTTACATCATATCATTTCTCCGCGTTAAATTGGACACTGCAAGCAAAACAGGACGTTAAAATGTACAAGCAAGAAATTTCATAACAAATATGAATGAAATTCTAGCTGATCTATTTATCTTTTTCTGCATAATCCTTTTAAGTGTCACTGGGAAGCTGAAGTCATGATATGGAACAGGCTGTGTAAGTATGGCTAAATTAGATAACTTGCCTAAGAGTGAGAAAATTCTGCTCATGATTATTAGTTTTATTTTCCTTGCAAGATTTGAGGCAAGACGGGCAGTACGTTTAAAACTGGCCAAGTGTGTCATCAAATTTCCATATTCTACAGATAAGAGCTTTAAACAGTTTCACTCTGACAGAAAATTGACTTTAATGAAACAAATACTCACAACTTTCCGTTAAATTAAGCAATGGTGATTCAGCAAAAACGTGACATACATAGAGGAGCCCTCAACTCCTGAGGGAAATATCCTGCTCTTTAGCGAATACATGCTTGACAGGGTGTGGCTGTGTGCTGTTTGGTGCTTGCAAAGACGTATTTCGTGGCTTGCCCACTGCGGTTTTTAAAAAAAACATAATCAGCTACCTGCTGAATCTGAAACTGGACTAATAAGAGAGATAAATGAACCAAGAATGCGGTCACAAGAACCAAAAAGACACATCTGAGAAGCTAGAACCAACACATTTGGCCATATTTGTTTGATAAATGATAAAAAATATTGGAATACTTATTCCTGTTTATGACTAGAGTTGTCACGATACCAAAATGAGTAACCACGATACTACACCAGACAAAGGTTCCGGGTATTATCGCGATACTGCAGCGTTTTTTAATTATTATTATTTTAATGAACTGCAATGTATTTGTACAAGTTATAAATGCGTATTAATTACTGATAATGTTGTTTTGTTGTATAATGTTGACTTTTGGAGTCTGTTTTTTTGAGCAAAATTTGTGGTGCCACTGACGACTACGACGCGGCATACTCGCCACTCGGGCCCAGTGCTTCTGCCGTGGTAAGTGTGTTGTCTCGTGTTTGTGACTGTAAGCCATGCGCACGTCTGGGCGAGACAGAACTTTAGCTTGTTGTTTGTTTTGAAGCGAATTTCTATCGAAGCGGAGCTGTCATCATGGAGTTCGTTGTTGCCAGCAGAAACACACAAACAGCCAACCAGCTAAGGCAGCCCAGCGTGCGGAAAAAGCATCATATCCCCAGACGTCACCAGTAACAGGCAAACAGCCAATCATAGGTGCGTAGTTCGGTTGCTGTAGTTGCCATGTAGGTTTGTTTACAAGGGAGTAGCATGCAGTGAGAAGTCGGGAGTAGAGGTGGGCGCTATGTTGCGGAAACTGGCACCAGTAGTATAGTAATCCACGGTAGTACCGTTGTATAGTAGGAACCATTACGATTTGGCACCAGGGAGAACCACTGTTACCATGGGTATCGTACAACTCTATTCTGACTATTCATTACACAGTCACTCAAATATGGCAAAGTATTTTAAATCACTCAGCTATCAAAAACTGGACACCAAAGGAATGATTGTGACTAACTACCAAGCAACCAAAACCAGATGTGGACATATTTACTGACACTACCAAACAGATCTCCACAAGAGTTTTGACCTTCACAGAGTATACAGATAACACCCATCTGGATCCTTTGTCTTTATTTAAGACTAAAGCAACTCTTTAGAGGCTTTTAGGCTAAGCTCAAATTCACTGCCCTTTACCACAACACACCATGTGTGTCCTTCCGATCTAATCAATTACCAGTGCTTTAAATTGTTTAATTTGTCTATGCATGTCTGCACATTGGCTTTGCTTCTTTGTGCATTACCACCACCTAGTGATGTGACGGTGGCTCTTAACTCACAGGTTAGCCAGGTCTGTGTAAGGTTAATCAAAAATATCACAGGTGCCGACAGGCTGGGTCAAAAAGCAACAAAGTAGTGTTCCAATTAAATTCCAGATAACTCCCCAGTAACACTGAGTGCCGGGCTGTGATCATCCTCTCTAGATGTCTGATGTGACTGGGGAGTGGAACAGGTAATGCGACTGAGGTAATGAAAATGCACTGTGCTCAGATGCTTCAGTTTCATTACAGGTCATGCAAATTAAAATGGCCCTGCGTGGAGTTAACTGTAAGACAAATGAGAACGTCTTAGCTGAATAAACTTCATTACATACAATTGAAAGGTGCATTTACTCATTAACTGAAAGCTCCAGTGCAGTACATCTTGGCCTGCCCTCTGAGTAGTAATACAAACACTGTTGACTCAAGCCTACAGTTTATAGCCCCTCCATCCCTTATCTTCTTTCAACACCAGTGGTGTCTTTGCTTTCAGCATGTAGCTGTGTGGAGCATCAGAATCATTACTTGACACAACCTGGCTGCTATGAATTCTCTCCGCCAGAGAGTGTGCATTCACAGAACCCAAGTTACATTTGTAACTCTTTTAACTCGACATTGTTGAATAAGGCCTCATAAGTTTGATTATTATAAATAAGGAAGATGCTCACCGTTTCAGGTCATATAACAAAGACAATAGCTTACATCGATCAGCCACAACATTACAACCACTGACAAGAGAATTAAATAACATTGACCATCTTGTGACAATTCAATGTTCTGCTGGGAAATATTTGGACCTGGCATTCATGTGGATGTTACTTAGACATGTAGCACCCACGTAGACCAGATCAGACACCCCCACCCCATAGCAATGACACTCCTTGATGGCAGCAGCCATCCCCAGCAGGATGCAGCCTGACACAGACACACACAAGGATGCACTCAGAAGGCCCATGCCCATCTTTGATGAGTCACAAGGAGGAGGCCTCATAATGTTATGCCTGATCGGTGTATGCTCTTTAGGCTTTAAGCTCTCCTAACATTCATTTTAATCAGGTATTGAAAAACTGTTGTGTTGTGTATCACTACCACCAAAAGCAGTGACATTCATTGACATCAGCAGAAGTACTAGAGGTCTACATTCACAGGGTACTTTTAGCTATTAGCCGGACTAAAGTATTCATTAATTTAGATATTAAGGTCCAAATGACCGACCAACCGATACACTCATCTCTACACTTTCTCCTCCGTCTTTTCTGATATGCTCCGACTACTTGTGGGTGCTCCCTGTGTAACCGTGCTAGCAGTTAATTTTATGGATTCCAGGAAAAGTCATGAGACGCTTAATTTGGGTCCTGGAGTGAAAATGTTTAAGAAGCTGCATATTTTAACTAGCGGGAAGGTTGTCATGGACATGATGAAGAGGAGCAAAGGGGAGTCACAGGCAAGCTATATAATCTAAGTGTTTGTGTGATAATGGGGTGGGGGTGGGGGGTGATTGGAAGGGGACAGCGGGGAGACAGATGATGGGAGATCAGAGAGCATGGAGTGAAAAAGCTACGAGTGGAGGGGAGAGGGGAGAGGAGGATAAAGTGAGAGATAATGGAGAGGAGAAAGAAGTATGAGCTTGGAAAAGAGGCACGCAAGGAGACGGGAGGGTGCAGACGGAGAGAGAGGAAAGAGAAGCAGAGTCGGAGGAAGAAATTCTCTCTCGAGAGGAAAAAAATGAGTGGTAATGCTACAGAGACGGAAGGGACGAATACACGTTTAATCTGCTTCCTCTCACTGTAACGACCTGCTGCTGCCCTTCATATTACCGTCAGACAAATATTCACACACATAACTGGCTCAGTAAACACACACACACACACAGAGAGAGGGACAGAGGCACGGTCACACATCTGTGGGAACACAGACGCTTTCCTACAACTTGAATCGTTTGCTGTGAGGAGTGTTGATGCTTCTCTTTTTAGTGTCATTTCTTGTTGGATTTGTTGTGCACTGTATAGTATAGCTGAGGTTTTAAACCTTCTGCAATAGACTGAAAACTCTTCTCTCCTAATGCTGCAAGTATCTGCAAGTATAATTAAAAGGCAAAAAAAGAGAAAACTGATATTGGTTTCCGAGACCGCGCGTGACATATTTTGCTTCGAGTCTCACCTGCGCCAATTACTGTTATCTGCTCTTTTCCTCGTTGTGTTTTTAACCATCTGCCTCTTGTTTTATCGCTGTAAAAATAAACCAAATTAGCCGAAAATTGCACACAGGCTCAAACCGAGCCTTCATTTACATCCTACAGTCAGGCGCAGCGGGAGGGAGCGTCGTCTGATTCTGCACATTCGTAATATAGCCGCGTCTCCAATCAAAGCTGTAAGTGAGCCTGCTGTTGAGCGACATCTGACAGGATTTTCTATCGAGTCACATCACAGTCGGGACTGCGAGCGGCTGCCGCAGCTTTTCCGGTGCTATTTTAAGACGCTACATGCAGGATCCACTTGTTACTATGCCGCTGTCAGATAAGCAGCGATGACGCACTTTGATACCAAGAAAAAGGATAAAGTATGATTACTAATGTCACAAACAATAAACCTCACGATAGACAACTTTACTGCTATTTTTAGACTGGAGTTTTACTCATTGGTACCACGTATAGTTCTTGTTGATTAATTTTTGACTAGTTAAAACTATCAAATGACATTAATGAGGTCTTTAAAGAGTTAGTAGGGCGCAAACTACAGCTCTCCATAGCAGCAACCATGCAAGTGTCTTTAACTGGCCTACAAAACCAGTGTGTAACTCCCTCAAGCCATCAGAACTTTATGCTCAGCCTCTTGTATTGCACTTAGTCCTATGTGTTCAAGTAGAGGAACGTCCTCTCATCTCACTTGAATGACAATAAAAACCTCTGTGATGTTTAATCAGCTGAAAACTGTACATTCCCTGAGAGGAATGTTTAAGAATGATGGTTTTCCCACATATATTCTAACTTGTCCAGGTTGATTCCTCTGTTACTGGATCATATTATCCTTTATTTGGAACTACTTTAAACCCAAACCATTATTACGGCTGTTATTTTTAGTAAAGGGCAGCACAGTTGGTGTACTGTTTAGCACTGACACCTCTCTGCAAGAAGGGTGAACGGCTGAACGGCAGCAGGGCGTGGAGTCTGCATGTTCCCTAGGTGGGTTTTCTTCAGCTTCCTCCAGAAGTCCGGACATACTCGTTGGGTTACCAGGTGATCTGTGTTCGCCGCATGATAGGCTGTCAACCTGTCAGCCTGTCAACCATGGCTCTTGTGCAGTGGCCTCATACATCGATCACGATTGACCAGAGGATCGCAAAGGTAGTGCTGGTAGATCAATGTTTTATGTGTTAGTCCATCATCTATCTAGCATTTGACACTTGTTTGACATACAGTGCAATAATGGACTGATGAGCAGTCAGAGATCTCCCCACACATAAGCAGACAATCAATCGAGCTCTAGCAAGCTGAGTGGTTAGCCTTCCTGCCAATTTAAATTGACTAAAGAAGTGCTGGACCAAGTGTGACACCAGTGACCATAAATGTTAAAAATGGAGCATTTCTTGACATAGGTAAATCATTTTGAATTGGTCATGGTAAAAGTTGTTCGCAAGCAAGAAAATGTGGGCACTCCTGCTCTAGAGGTTATATGGCTATAAAAAAACTCTCATTTGGAACCAATACTATCCCAGAGCTGACTACCTCTGTGAAGGTTCTCAGTCATCCAGATCATGGCATACTGAAAATAACAACATCCAAATCTTAGCCAGAGAAGACAGATGGTTTGAAAAAGGATTTAAAGAGTTTAAAGAGGATGGCTTGAAGATCAAACTGGAAAAAACAGACACTTGTCGTGCGAGCTTCTGGTCATTAACAGGCACTACTAAGTCAAGTTTCAGAAGTTCCTATTTAAAGTTCAACTCCCCACCAGTCATTTAGAACTGAGGAAGCTACTCTGATGAGTGGAGAAACACCTCTTAGGAACAACAGCAAAAAATGCTTACAATAAACTGCTCCACATCCCGCTCCATGCCCACGTTGGGTAGATCTGGCATCATGTGGGCGACCACTTTGAAGCCGGCGTCCTTTGCCAGGTGGAAGGACTCACACACGGCTCGCACCGTGTGGCCTCTGGGGAAAACACATAAAGGTGCATCAGCGTGAAAATTTTCACCCGTCCATACTTCATTCACACACTGCTTTACACATTATGTCCGACCTACTGACCTGTTGGTGTCGCGGGCAACATCCTCATAAACACTCTGGACCCCTATCTCCAGCCGGGTGCAGCCGTAGCCCAGCATGTCGCTGAGGTGTCGCTTCAGGCAATAGTCGGGCCTCGTCTCTATAGTGATACCCACGCACTTGGTGTTGCTGCGCTCCGAGTACCTGGGGGAGGAAGCCGTCGCTGTTATCTGTGCTCATAATCATAAAATAGAAACTCTATTTTTTTTGCTTTCATATAATAATGTATTTTTAATCTTCACTATTTAGACTCGATGTGACCGAAATGTTTGCGGGTTCTGTGTGAATGAAACATATTACCAGGATCATTTGGCAGCATCAATTTTCATGCTGTGAGTTTGCACGTCTCATTATCCCGACAGTTAACACTAACCTCACATTAAAAAACACGCTAATGCAACGAGGACAACAGACGGCAAATATGCTTGTAATGCAAAAAAACATTAAATGAGACATTAGCAAGTGTTTCTGTCAGAGGTAAATTGGATATTTAATTATTCAGTCATTCACAAATCTTTGTAAAAGGATGTAGTTCATCGTGTCTCATTACTTTTGAAATATTTTTAGCTGCGTTACAAACAACAACAAGCAGTATTTTTGTTAAGACAGTGAATCCAATGACTACGTAGTGTAAATGATGGGGATGTTTTTTTAGTTATTGTTCTAGCAGAAGCTCCTAACCAACTACATCAGATCCCTTCACCTTCCTCTGATTCATCTGTTATTCAGGTCTGGAGCTGATTCCAAGTGTGGCATTAAAATAGGCGTTGGAATAAGCTCTCATCTTTGAAACTCATGAACCAAATCAACAGTTTGGTGCACTTTGGTACGGCGGAAAAAAAGAGAAAAAAAGACCAGGCTCGTGAGTTCAGCATCATAAAAAGACGTCAATGTCCTCAGAAAACAACAGCAGCAGCAGAAGTGGATGATCACAGGATTTTTTGGTGGTAAAGAAAACTTCACAACATCCACACAAGTGAAGAACACTCTCAAGGAGGAGGGCATATCGTTATCCAAATCTACTATAAAGATTTTACAAGAGCACATACAGAGAGAACACCATATGGTACAAGCTATCTGTAAACCTCATGAATAGAAAGACAAGAAGAATAATAAGACAAGAGTTAGCCCCCAAAAAACATTCTTTGGATGAAATGCAACATGTACTTAAATGAAAAGGGGGAAAAAGGCATGGAGAAGGTTTGAAACGAACCATGATATGGAAGAGAGAAACAGCTAGATGATTTCTTAAGTGTATAGAGACACACTGTCAGCTCAGGTATAGCCAGATGAAGCAGAGTTGATTGGATGGGGCTTCACTGTGCAGATGGACAATGAGCAGAAAACATATTGCAAAAGCAATCAATGAGTTTGTCAAGATGGTATTCTGCAAAGGGACATTATCTGAATCCAGTATCACTTGTTGAAGACATAACCAAAGGGAGACTGACCCACTAGTGAGACCTAGAAAAGCATGACAAAGTCCGTGGGTTCCAGACTTCAGACAAAGCATTTCTCCTTTGAGCCCCTCAAAATATGGGACTGTGGGGGGTCTAGTGAATTTGGAGGCCAGGTCAACACCTTGTGGTGTTCTTCATGTTTTTTGAGTTGTTCCTTTTGTGTGCGTGCGTCCCTGTGTCAGGCTGCATCCTGCTGGGGATGGCTGCTGCCATCGAAGAGTGTGTCATTCCAGTATTTGAAAAAATGTGCATCGCACAGTAATATGGTTCAGACTAAATTATCCAGCAGCAGGCTAACATCATACCTTTGCAGCTGATGACTAAATGAATTTTCGATGCATCCCTTGTGGCTCATGAAACAGAAAAATAAAGCAGACGTGGAACGTGAGTATAGGTGGTGCCGTGTGCTCCACTGTCGTCTGCAAATGTAATATCAAGACAATATATTCTCTGCTTCGCGTAACCTGGATCTGACTCAGGTCTACTTCAAAACTTATTTGATACACTGATTGAAATCGCAAAAACATCACAAGAGACCAAACAGACGCTAGACACACTAGCCATCTCTCATTTTCTCCACTCCAACTGCTCCAATGACCATTAACTCCCCTCATGCCAGCTAATATTCCTTCTGATTCTGTATCTGCTGGCAATAAATGTCCATCTTTTACAGTCTGCTGGCTGATTTACACCAATTACAAGACTTTATGCTCCAGAGAGGATGATCAGATTGTATGAGATGAATCAATAAAAAGTCTATTATCTCAGGCGATTATCTCGAGGTATCTCGCTGCTGCGATCAGAGCGGGACGAGCGTGGTGAGAGGCAGAGATGTGACCGTCATACGCGCGCTCTTATTTTGACGCACAAACACACATCACAACTATCATGCACACACGCTGAGGCAGAGATAAGGGCTGTCCCCATCTAAACCAAGTGCCTCCGCCTTCCCCAAACGGAGCAGCAGCCGCCACAATTACGGTAATCAAAGCATCTTAGCGAAGCACGCTGATAGCAGAGCTCGACAAATTCTCACACACTCACACCTATGAGTGCCCTCGCATGCCACAAAACACAGGGACTGGTACGTATACTGTATATATAACAGAAGAGGCAAGCACTCACAGAGACTGGCCTCTTGACCCTTATCTGTATTTAGGAACGAGTAAATAGCTGCTGCAGACCAGCAGGTCAGCAGGGGTAATTTCAGTCCTGTGAAAAAGCCATTATTTGGTGCAATCGTCTGTATGACGTCTGAAACCCCTCCAAAAAAAATGCCCATTTCTACTCTGACTTGGAATCTTCTTTTAGTCATCTAAAAAAGCAGAGCTCATCCAGAAGTGCACCTGCTGCCATTCAAAGCCGGCCTAATGCAGTAAGCAAGAAATCGATGGAAGTTAATTAAAAGGCCTTAAAAGAGTGGCCTCGCTTATTCTCCTCCTGAATAAATTGCTTCATTCTGTGGAGGCTGTCATCAGGTCTTAGCTTATTATAGGGTGTGTGGTGTTGAGACAGAGTGGTCAAGTAAATCTATTAGATCAGAATGCTCATAAAAAAGACGGTATAAAACTGTCCATTTTGCGTAATAGACACAGATGAACCATTTTTACATACGTGGGGCATCCGTGGGAGCATTGTGACGGGGAGGAAATTGATTTAGTAATCATATTATACTCAGTGTTTTTTTGTTTGGGTTCTGGTTTCGAAATTTGCAAGAACTATAATACAGTTAAAGAAAATGCAGTTTTTATAATCAGGTGATTCATCAGGCATTTAATCGAGGGAGAATTTCAAATATTCTCTGGATTTACTGTTGCTCATCACAGCAGATTTAATATCTATATTTGTCATATTCTATATTTTTGGTTTTACAAAGAGTTGTAAAACGGAGGAGTATGTTGATGAATGTTAGTGACAGATTGCAAATGGTACAATAGCCCCCTCTGGTGGAGACAACCGTTCTCACACATCCAACTGCACAAAAAATATCAGCAGGGGCTGCCTCAAATCATGGCATCGGCAAATAATGCTGAATAAAAGATTAATGTAAAGACATAAATATCTGTATTGTTAATCCATAACTGTATCATAGTCTTGGTATATGTCAGGACAGGGAAAACCAGAACAGATGGATCAAATAAAGTTTTTATAAATGTTGGGATCCCACCGGAAAAATGTGAATGTGGATGGTGCAAAGACAAACGAACAAATAAACTGATTTGAAATCAACAGACACAAACAGGTTCTGACCTCCACAGCAAATACTTTTCCTACAGTAAGGACAACTTTGCCTAAGGTCCTTCAACAAAGGGCTTCAACCAATATTCTCATTTTCATCCTACCTCTGACATGAGTCTACAATTTACCAATGTGGAATAGTCTTGAACTGTTGTATCTGGTCTCAAGTGGGTTCTTCAATTAATGTAATTGGTCTTATCAGTAGACGTCTCATTGCTGCTGTAGTGTGTTGTGTTAGAGCTGAAAGGAGGAAACAGCCTGGATCCGTGATAGTACCTGACGGCCTCGGCCACATTGTTGGAGGTGTGTCCTGACAGGGCGTCGTGGAGGTTCCTGATGAAGTAGTCTCTGTAGTCCTCCGGCAGAGCCATGAAAGTCCCGCCCATCACGATGAACTCCACCTTGTCCACGCTGTGGCCCAGCTGCTTCAGCTGCAGATCATACTCAAGGGTTTATACAGCTGCTAATATGCAGTTAGTAACAGAGTCATTTTTGGGTTGGGATATCGCTCTTCAGTTTAGCAATACAGCAGTGTTCTCTTGACTAACACTCACTATTGGAATTATTCTTCATGTGCAGCCATTGCACATTAAACTGCCTTCAGACAGGTAAAACTGTGGCAAATTAAGATTAACAGAGCAAAGACTTCTGCATAAACTGATTTAATGACTGCTTTTGCTCTGCCGTATTAGACTAATGTGGCTGTAAATTTAAATAATGGCATAATTAGGGTTGGCTTTTGCAGGCGGCTAAAAGTCATGACACTCATTACAGCAAACTAAATATATTTTCAATGGTCATGATGTATGCAAATGAAAGCTGTCTCTGCACACAAGCTGATTTGTGGAAATGGCTTTTTTAGTTACAGGTATACGTTATTAACGGCTACTAAACAGGCTGATGTGTCAACCAACTAAATGAAGCCGTTTCTTTGTAATGTAATTCTAAGCAAAGCCTAAACAATATTGACGGGCCGTTAAAGAGACATAAAATGATTATATAAAGGTGAACTGCCGCAAGCCACTGACCTGCTCCACTCGATGTCTGGTCTGGAGGAAGGGGTCATAGCGAGCTCGAATGGCTCTCATAGAAGTTGGCTGTAAGACAGATATGAAAAATCAATACTACATGCTACATTTTGCCTAAGAAAGGCTCAGCTTGAGTTTAGTCCAAAGTAAACCGAGTTAAGTGGCCAGCTACTGCATGAATTAGGTTCATAGAGTAGCTGGACTAAAGTATTTACCTCATAGCCAGTGTAAGACTGTGTGGAATACTCAAAGTCAGAGTCCGGTCCACCAGGACAGTAACTATAAGACAAAAAATGATTTAAGAGTTGCACTCTACATGCAGTAATAAGTCTTATATAACCACGTGAAGACAGATGACTTTAATTATAAGGAATTAAAACTGCATGGAATCTACACAGAACAGTTTTTCAAATAAATACATTCATCCTCAGGTTCAAAAGCAAAGCACTACTTACACACAGATGTTGCCTGTGAAGCTAATGTGAGGACATCGATGTGGTTTGCACATCACAGCCACAACAGCAATCTGCAAGAGACCAGCATGTTTTAACCATTCTTGTTTTATTTAGTGAGAAATACAAGGTATCTTTTGTTTCAACTTTCATCCTTTCACAGTCTGTTGAGTGAGACTAAAGCATGGGTTGAAATCCCAGCTTATGTAAGAGAGTATGATGAAACAGTCTGAAGAAATTTTGCCAAGTGATGTGACTAGACTACATGTATTAAACATTTCTTCATCTGTTTATGTCAAACTGTATTCATTAGTCTTCAAGGTATTAACGACTAATAAAAAGTAAACCCATCAGTTGCTTCAAACTACAAAGATAAGCAGTGTTGGAGCCATTATATATTGTATTTCTTTTTGGTTTGGGTCACTGTGTTCATGTGTTTGCGTGAAATTCCGGGGTTTTACTTAAGGGGAGCACCAGTGTGGAAGTGCATATAGATGAGTGACGGGCGTGGGAAATCAGGTGTGTGTTTGGTGGAGAAGCACACAGGTTCTTGACCGTGTGAACAGTGCTTTGGTCTTTTCAATGTGGTGAGAATTTAATTTGTGATTGAAAATAAATGGATTTAGAATCCAACTACAGAATGCACTGGACATTGTTCATTATTTATCATGTTACACGCGTCAGAACAATTACAACTGCACGCCACCTCAGTGACTTTTAAGTTAGTTTGTGTTTCTTTAAGTCACTACAAGCAGCACATACTGCATTTTAGCCGTTTGGTTGCAGCTTTACAGCATTTTATGAGAACAACCTGACCTCAAGACAGAATGAGAGATAGGAGAGAGAGCTACGTACTCCACTGGCAGTGCGGATGGGCTTGGCCTTGAGTTTTGGTAAGAGAGCGCGGCGGTACTGCGGTGGAACGGCAGCAATGATGTCCACCAGACGAGGCTGCGCTTCAAGACCGTATTTAGCTGAAGTCTTTGTCTTCACTCTGTTTGAAAAAAAAAAGAAAGATGCCGATTATGACTGGGAAAAGAAAAAGGTAGCACTGTACGATGTGAGGGAGGATCTTCTTACTAAAACCTAATTTTGGTAAAATAAATCTGGATCCAAATACTGAGTAAACTCATCAAAATGTCTATGATGTGGATTACACTGGAGCTCTATCCCCTAGAGCAGGGACTCCCAAAGCGTGGTGCCCAGAGGGGTGCATGAAAAATGTAATGGCAGAGAAAAAGTTATCTTCTTGGCTTGAGGCATCTTACGTTATTAATTTTTGCAAATATAATCAAATGGCTGAAATCAGGGAAACTGCCTTGGGGGTTATCGCAAACCAAAGTTAATGATGAAGAATATTTATGTTGTAGGTTGTGTGTAACTTTACTGCAGTGTACAGCATCACACAGTTGGTGTGGCTTTGTCAGCTGTACACCCATTAGGTGAATCCCTCATTCAAGCGGGTCCCAAAGATGCTCTACTGGATTGGCATCTGGTCACTGTGGAGGCCAGTTTAAGGAACTCATTGTTATGTTCAAGAAATCAGTTTGAGGTGATTTTAGCTCTGGGACGTGGTGGGTTCTCATGCTGGAAGTAGGCATCAGAGGATGGGTCAACAATAATACTAATAATAACATTGGGAGGTTGTGGCATTTAAATCATACTCAGATAATACTACATGGCACAGAGTGTGCCAAAAAAATTCCCAAACCCATTACACCAGCAGCTTCAACTATTTGTACAAGGCAGGATGGATCTGGACCAATGCTTTCACGTTGTGTATGTCACTCTGATACCAACATACAAATGTTTCAGCAGAAATTGAGAATTACCAAAAATAGTTACTTGAATTACTGATGCCTTTTCAGACCATTTTTTCCAGCAGAATAGCAGGTTCTAAAATACACAGGGTAGCCCGCATGGCACCAACCAAAATCACCTGTCTTATCCATTGTTATGACTTACTTGTTAAGATTGATGTCCTTTCCCTCTTCGTGGGCTTCTACCAGCTGCTTGATGACATCAGCAATGGTCATCATCATCAGCTCAGCTCGACTGATGTCAGCTGACAGAAAACAATAATCAGTACTGTAAGATTACTTTTTCCAGAAGCTCCACGTACAGCAAACACTCAAGCAAATATCTTGATATCACATCCAACAAGAAAACAAGTAATATAATACAAAGTTAACTGCTATTTGATCACAATCAAAATAGAAGCGACTCGCTTTTAAAATTACGAATATTGCTGAACTTTCTGCATAATGATGCCTAGCTGACAGTTAGACATGCAGTTAGCATTAGCAGCCAGCTACAGCAAGTCTGGCCATATAGAAAGGTATTTCTGATAATTTTAAAACACTCACTCCTTTTCTTTGGCTTCCCCATTTCTTCTTTCAGGCACGGAACCCAATTTTAAACGGACGGATATATGTTCACGGGTTTGCTACGGTTTGCATCTGTCCTTTAACCAGAAAGTGCTCAGTAAAGTGGTAAACAACTCCACGTTGCGGCAAAACACGGATCCTGTCGCAAGGCAAACGAAACTGTCGTAAAATGGCGTAAACGCAACTTTACCCTCATTAAACTGCAGCTTATTTAAGTGAGTAAACATTTTAACGTGTTAACCCGTGACAGAATTTTAAACGTTTTTAAAAGTTACACTTCTGTTAACTGAGATTTTTTTATTTACTTATTTAAAAAAGAAAAAACATGTTATGGATAACTCCTCGAAGGAAAAGCACACAATTGTAATGCATGTGGAGCCACACAGGGGCGCTGGATTCACTCTGAAACCAACTGAGCTGGCGTGTGTGTGTGTGGAGTCACTGAGGAACTTGGAAGCACACTAACTAAATCTCACTGCAAATCCCTTTAGCTGCGAGTTGACATGGCTTGACGGATCTCCGAGGGGAAGTTTCAGGAAATGCAACAGGTGGAGGAGCTGGGGGAATGAACTGTGGACTGTGGTAAGTGTTCTTTAGACTTGCACATAGACACTCAGTGTCTCTGTTCCGGGGTCAGACACATTTATCAGCGGTCACCGTGTTAACATGTTTGACCTCCTCTCTGTTTGTATGTTTGCTGCTGTTATCCAGCTCTTGTTAGCGTGCCAGGCTAGCCGCTGTGTGTAACTACTTGAAGGTGGCTGTGGGAGTCGGACAGGGAAACTACTGCGCACTCTTTCACACGGTGAGTTTGAATAATGTCACACTCTTAAGCTTGTTATCGTTATATGGGAGGTATTTGGACCGAAGCATAACTATAAGTGTTATAATAATAAGCACAATAATAATAATAATAATAATAATAATAATAAAGCTGCTACTGCTGCTAAGTTAATTCAGGTGCGTGTGATGTGTTCACGGGTAATCTGGAAAAATATGATGTGTAGATTTGTTAGTACATTCAGGGTCCAACATGTTTTCCTCACGTCCATTCATTCCATTGCTGCAGGTCAGGTGGCACCATGGATGACAACAGCCTCAGTGGCTCCAATGTAAAGGTCGCTGTTCGTGTGCGACCGATGAACAGGAGAGGTGAGTGGTGTAATGTCACACAAAAGTTACTACATCTTTTCTGAGTTAGCCCACACAGCTACTTGTTAGAGTGCGTGTCCTTCGTCTTACAAGGTATTTTCAACAACTCTGCCCACTACTAAAGGGAGTTATCACCTCTGCCTTCACCATATCAGTGTTAATGTTTGCTCTCTTTGAGTTTGTGAGGCCCAGACTAGTTTGTAGCTTTTGAGAAAGAGTATCCGACTGTCTTTGGAAAAGTTCTCTTTGTGTGTATTTGGGAAAATATGGCGTGGACAATGACATCACGTCCTGCCAGAGAATGGACTGCAATGTCCAATGACATGTTTAACACACTGCCACTGGCTGAGCAGGCAGCCGACAGACGTAGTGTTGCAGAACAGCAGCACCATCCTTGAATCCTACATTTTAGACATCACTTTCCAGTTCTGTTTTATCACAGTTTTTAGTCTTTTTTTTTTTTTTTTTTTTTTGAAATACACACTTCAAACTTAAGTGTTAAGCCGGAAAATCTTCCAAAACGTGTGCCCTAATTCCTTCTCCGACAGGAAGTCTCTGCTCTTTCTCCGCCTCTAAAACCTTCAACAGTAGGCAGGAATGAGGAAGCGAAGGTGTGACCCTGCTTTTCCTTACTTGTCTGCTCAGGGATTCACAAACTGGTCGTAATGTTTGCACAGGCGAGCCCAGGATGAATCATCATCAATAAAACTATTTCCTGCCTCTCCATGTTGGCCTGATTGTGTTATGATCACGAGGAACTGACACACTCTCTCTTTCTGTGTGCACCACCTGTTATTGTGCACTGAGAGCTGTCAGTGACTACTAAAGAAAGTTACGATGACTAGTGCGCGTTGTATCAGTGCTTTTTAATCAATTTACTACATTATGATTATGAGACAGCTTTTGCAAAATGTTTTTTATTTTGTTTGTGATATGTTATTATTAAATATATTTTCTCATTTTCTTTTCCATCCAGAAAAAGACCTAAAAACAAAATGTGTGGTGGAGATGGAGGGGAACCAAACGGTTCTGCATCCAGCCATCACCAGTGTGAACACAGGAGATCCCCGGTAGGCCACACAAAGTCTCTTAGTTCATCATATTATCATCAGTATAAGGCAAAACTCCTCAACTTTTGAAATTGCACGCATGCTGCAGTTTATTACTTTATTACCACGGTTCTAAGCTTCCTTCGACCCTGTGAAGTAACCACAGGTAGCACTTAGTGGTTTTACTTTGTCTTTTAATCATGAAACATTTTTTAGGTGATTATATCAGGGGAGTCATGTGACACAGAGAGATCAATGTGGGCAGATTAATTTTCTTGTGTTTCAAAGGCCAAATGTTGCCATTGAACCGGCTGTGCGAGGTCTGGCAAGTCGTAGGAGCACCTTCCTCGTTTTGCATTCTTATTTCTTCCTTGAAATAAAGTACCACAATCAGAGGTCCTTGTGTAAAGGTGTAAAGCAGGAAGCCATATTGACAAGAAAAAAACAAAACACAACAACAAAACAAAAAATGATTTGTTGAAGACCCAAAACACAAACTACTGTTGCATACATTTTTGACACCGTAGGTTGTGGTCCACAAAGGAAGCTTTTGTGTATCCTTATCCACTATTGTGATTAACTGCTAAAGTGAATGGAACCGAGTCATCATGCTTTCCCTTCTGTGACAAGTCAAAATGACTATGTTTGCATGGACTCTACTTCTTCAGCTCAATTGGAATCATTTTGATCCGAGATTCCAACCTAACTCTGTGCATACGTAGATGCCAGTAAAGTCATCAGATAAGATACAATCTTAACACCACTCAGAATAAAACATTGCACAATATGGTTGCACGCCATTGTGGGGCATCAGATCTGCAAGAAGTATCAGAAGTATCCCCGACTTTCATGATAACACCGAATCCATTCAACAGAAGAAGTTGATCAAGACGGACTCATGTTTTCAGCAGTGCTGTCCACTTAGGTTCCGACTTTGTTTGGCCAAATTGTTGTTCTGCTACCGCCATGTTTCTGCACCTCCATGTCTCCATGTTTACCCCACACTGAAAGGATAAAATCATTCCACCTTGTGAGGAATGGTCAGATCAAGAGTTTAAATTGTTTTTTTGGTGCAAATTGTTTCTCACTCAACAGATTATTATTTTACACCACCTTTGCTATTCTACTTGTGCTTTTATTCTGTTGATATAAGAGTATTAGCAAAATACTAGTGTCCATGTAAACATAACCACTGTTAGTAACTTAACTAATCTTGATGTAGGATTTGGTTCCTAGATTTAAAATATGACTATGAAGGTAGAATTATTTTATTGATTTTTAACAATTGTTTACCCCTAATTTTGGATTGGGTATATTCCAGTGGAATACCACAGCCTTATTAGAGTAGGAGGAGCAGTTCTGACCATTGTTTTACCTTCTATATAAGTACACATATACAGTTTTGTCAGTTTAGTTCAATTCAATTTTATTCATATAGTTTCAATAATAATGCAACTTTTCTCAAGACGCTTTACAACATCTGGTCTGAAACTTGGCCTGAAGCCCCTAGAACAAGCCTCAAGGCAACAGTGGCAAGGAAAAACTCCCTTTTAACAGGAAGAATCCTTGAGTAGAACCAAGCTCATATGGAGGGAACCATCTGCCTAAGGCTGGCCAGGTACAGACAGAAAAGAGTACACAGCAATTACATGCTATACAGTAATAGTGGAGAATTGCATTACTAGTAATAGATAAGAAATTAGAGAACAAGAGCTTAGTGCCAGAGAAAAGAAAGTGGAGGTTAGGAGCTTGGTGCAAGACAAAAGAAAGTACAAGACATGTGCTCAATGCATCGTCGCCCAGCCGCCTAGGCTTATTGTAGCATAACTAACGGATGATTCAGTCCAGCCCTAACTGTAAGCTTGATCAAAAAAGAACGTCTGAAGCCTGACCTTAGAAGTAGAGAGGATGTATCCATCCCAAACCCAAACTGGGAGCTGGTTCCACAAAAGAGGAGCCTGATAGCTGAAAGCTCTACCTCCCATTTTACTTTTTGCAATCCTAGGAACTACCAAGTAGGCCTGCATTTTGAGATTGAAGTGATCTGTTGGGATGATATGGTACAATACTATCCAAAGGAAGTAAGTGATGTTTAGAGCCAAATACATTGACTTCCGTTTTGTCTGAGTTTAAGAGTAGAAAATTCAAAGTCATCCAAGCCTTTATGTCTTTAAGGCATACTTGAAGTTTAACCAGCTGATTAGTTTCATCTGGTTTCATGGATGAATACAGCTAGGTGTCATCTGCATAGCAATGGAAGTTTGTGTTGTGTTTTCTAATACTACTGCCTAAGGTAAACATGTATAATAGTCTTGGCACAGAACCCTGAGGAACTCCATAACTTACTTTTGTATAAGTACAAAAATCATCGTTGACATGGACAAACTGGAATCGGTCTGGCGGATAGGATTCAGACCAGTCTAATGCAGTTCCTCTTGACCACACTCTCATGTCTGTGTAGTAAAATATTGTGATCAGTTGTATTAAACGCAACACTAAGATCTACTAAGAGCAGAACAAGTATAGATAGAAGTCCATTGTCTGAAGCCTTGAGAAGACTGGTAGAGGAGTTACTAAGACTCTAACCAACCTGTCTGGTTAGCACCAAGTTGCTTGGGAGAGGCTTAGAACCTACCCTTTCCCCACCCATGCTCCTTGTATTTCTTCCTTCCATTTCTTCCTCCTCCCTCTCTGTCCTTCTTGCACCGTTGCTCTCTTTACAAAGGGTGTGTCTGTCCCAGCTCAGCCTTGCTCAGGTAGTCAGGCATGCTTTAAAGGAATGAGAACAAAGAAAAGGAGCCTTTGGATTCTGATATATAATACAAGATTTAAGTTACAACTTGTAAATTTTCCTTGATGATTTTAGAAGCTGCATTAGTGCAATGTATCAGACATGGTAACAAAAGAAAAAGGCACATGTCATCGGTGAAAAATGCACGCTGGTTGTGCTATCATGTGTCTCGGCACGTGTTGTATACGTCTCCTTATGTTTACTGTTGACAAAGCAGTCCAGCCCTCCTCTCTGCTCCTTGCAGTCATCCTGGCAGTTAGTCAGATCAGTGCAGGTGGATGCTCCCTGGAGTTGTTGGCCCATCCTCAGACTGGCTTGTTCAGAAAATATGCTTCAGGCCAATCCCCTGCAGGCATGCATGAGAGTATGAATCCTTGTCTTTGTACAAAGAGGAGGCTCAAGTTTCATAGTTGCAGTTTTGTGAGTTTCTACTGCCCTGACATGCTTCAGCAGAGACATGTTTCCCCTTTGGGGCTCCGTGTGAACAGGTTTTACAGGCTCAGTGCAACGCAGAAAAGCACTTCTATGGTCCCAGGACAGCACAAAGGTCAAACAAAGCAAAAGTGAAAGAGGTAGAAAGTAGTATTTAGAATTTAGACGCATCCATTTCTGTATGAAGGCGGTCTTGATTATCTTCCTGGCAGACTGCGTTGTATTATGAGAACAATGCGTGTTAGATTTGCAGTTGTCTAAGTCAATAACCAGCCTCTATGTAAGGTATGTGCCAAGTCAGCTCAATCTCTGACAGGTTTAACTGAATTGCTGCATGGCCCTCAGGGATGCTAGTATGTAGCTGCAGCCAGGAATACAGCAGGGACCCTCAAGATGGTAGAAATGAATGTAGCCCCCTTACTGCACTCATAACTTAGGAGGACACTAGTAGTGGCCTTTCATGGGTCTTATTTTACCACACATTCCTCAAACAGAACACTTACATACAACATTTAGAATCAACTTGAGTTTGAATATCTTTATCATCCTTTTATACTGTAGCATCACAAAGATTTGTTTGATTTATGTTCCTGACTTCTTAAACTGCTGTGCAGCATACAGTATATTTTAATATCCACCCAGAGTAGCTCCAGTACGTATTGTGTATGCACTGTAAACCATAAAAATCTGGAAATAGTCTAGTCGTGTAGGCCTGTATGTTGTTGGTCATGGACTTGCTGACCTACCTTCCTCCTCCCTGTGCTTTAGTGACTCCTTGGAGCTGCGAGGCTCTGCCAGTTATCTCAGGAATGTCCTCGCCAGCTCATGAAAGGACAGGACTTAATGTTGCTCTTTCATGGACCGGCCAAGTCTCGCACAGGGATGCCTTGTTTTATCACGGCTCCCCCATGTGTGTGGCCATGGCTAAATGTGCAGTCTTTTTTAAAACCCCAAATTGATATTTCTGCCTGAGCGAAGGCTATGCATTGAGTTGTGTATGGTGCTTTCACTGGACGCTACCTCTGCATTAGGATGATTTATTTCCTCCTGACATATACAATTACTGCACTCGGAGCCTCACAAACATTTTTTGTTGCCAACCGTAAACGATGCCAAAAATATTCGCCCTGTTATTGTTTCCTGCTTTTAAATTCACATAAAGCGGATCAGTGCATTCATGCCAACATTGCACCTTGGATGGAGCTGATATTGAGAGCAGTTGGCATTGAGCTTTCTAGTCCAGTATTTCTGAGTCTAACACTGGAGCTTTTTAAAATTACCTTCTGGTTAGAGGTCAGGGGGTAAAGTTATTGTAGACAATCAACCTGCTAACGTACAGCTTTCAGAAAAAGCATTAGCTGAAAGAAGCAGGTATAAGCTAT
Organism: Planiliza haematocheilus; assembly: GCA_005024645.1. Classification (NCBI taxonomy): domain Eukaryota; kingdom Metazoa; phylum Chordata; class Actinopteri; order Mugiliformes; family Mugilidae; genus Planiliza; species Planiliza haematocheilus. Next base: position 524,724 of record SRSE01000853.1, on the reverse strand, counting down.
TAATGCTCATTGTCAAATAATCATCTTTAAAGTTAAACTTGTTAGCAAATAGCACATGGGGAGCCACAATAGCATTTATATGAATTTATGATAAATGTCGGTCCAACATTAGCATTATCTTTGTGTTTACTCTCCACCAGCTCCCAAGAGAAATGCTCTATTTGTTTCCTCTAAGAGCACCTGTGTGTCCACATAAGAGCAGTGTTTAATATTGATTGGCTATCCTAAAAGCAATTTGCATTTTACTGAAACTAAACCATCACATCAAACTTGACTAGCCTCAAGTATAAATCAGCAACTATAAAGCTGCTCTGGAGCATCGAACATGTCTGATAATTAAATTTGACGTTGGCTTGCTGGAATGCGGTGATGTTTGGTGACTGATGCATGTGATACCTCGTAGGCCGGGGTGCACACAGCCACTGTGTTTCAATGCGATCTGTGAAGAATGCAGAGATTTATGCTGGGCTGGTGTCTCTGGGACGCTGGTTAGGCTCCGAGGTTCTTAGTGCCGCCCAAGGTCACATTCTCCACTTGATTCACAAGGAGCCAAAGAGGATTAGTCACCTTGACAGATATTTAAGCTTTGCTCTGATTAAAACACCTTTGACTCTTTGTCCTTGAAACCCTCCCGTCTTACCCCGCTGACTTTGACCTGTCAGACTCGCCTGCTAACTCGGCTATTCCTGTCCTGAAGAGTTGTTTGTTAAATTTCTCCTGACTGCCACAGAACGATCTGCCACTGGACGTCAAGTTTAGAGACAGCAGGTCACAGGGCTGACATGTCGTTTCTGCATTTTAATGAGTCAGTATGTGAGCAGGACATTCTTCTCACAGTGACAGTTAGTCTTTTAGCTCAGCGTGGGTGGATTGTCGAGATGATAGCTTAATGGGCACAGACCCAAAATGGCCCCCAGGTAGAAGCAGCCTACTGTAGAAATATCAATTTGGACTTTCACGGGCAGAGCTGATTAGTAAAGTCTCAACATTGGCTGTGCTTCTTGACCTTCTAACAAGAAATGTCACGTCATACAGTAACTCTGGCTCTGTGCCTGCCTGTCTTCTTTGGTTCATCATAAGTCTGTCTGATGATACACCCATGTGTCTAAGTGCCGGCTCTAGCCTGGTGTAAACGATTATGTTTTAAATTCATGAATCACAGGGCGTGATTTCTGTTCTCAGCCCTAATGATATTCTGCAAATCTAGATTAAACCGGTTTTTCTCCTCTTGACTCGCTCCATTTAATTCATTCTAAGCAAAAAAAATGTTTTGTTTTCCTAAAACAAAAAGGACCAAATTCATGTTCCTGAAGTCATCTTGTGACTAAAGGGTCAGTAGATGTAGACTCTCCAGACTGGCTTGGGAAAATGAAGAATTAACCCCATCCCTGCGCTGGGCAGCTACTACTTGGACAGCATCCGGGTGTGAATGTGTATAACCGTGTGGAAGTGCAACGACTATTCTGCTGAATCAGCTGACTTTACTGTGAATATTAAAAGGGCTCCAGCTTGACCTTTTTGCCTCGACAAAATGTTGTCCTGAATCTTGAAAAGCACTTCTCAGCTGGACAAAAATGTCAGATAAATAAATATTGTTAGTGCTGCCGTGTGATAATGAATATTTTCACGTTTTTGTGTTGCGAGGTCCTTAGTTGAGTTGTGTAAATCCACAGTTCTGTCACACATGAATGCAGAATTCATGACAAGTTCATTTAAAGATTAATTATTAACCATTTTATTTCCATTTCTCCTCTCTTCTGCCCCCAGGAACCAGCCAAAGGTGAGTATTGAGTTATATGTTAACTTACATTAATACTAAGGATGTGTTAATTCTCATTCATGTTTCCCTGCACATAGAAATTCTTCCAGATTTCATTGTTTCTTTACTGTGCACATGACAATAAATGAATGTTGAATTGTGGCTGATGAAGACTTGTTTGTGGTTTTATGTGTGTGTTTTCCACAGGTGTTTGCCTATGACCACTGTTTCTGGTCTATGGATGAATCTCAAAAAGACAAGTTTGCAGGTTAGTTCACAGCATCACTATGTTTTGTGCTTTTTATGATTTGGTGCGTCATGTGTCTAGCTCATCCCTGGCTGGTGAGCCGTTCCCTAAACTTATCTCCATGCAGAATGTTTGCTGATATTCTAAACTATTTATGGAGATAAAGAAAGTGCCTGTTGATTTAGAGTGGCACGCTGTTTAGATATGTTCTGTAATTAGGGGTAGTATAAAAGGGAATCAAAACCATAGACATCAGAGTAAGCAGGGTTTAAATAGTGCCTTTGTTCAGATTCAGTGGGCTACTTCATACAGTTACTGGCATTTACTTTGCATTTGCTAATTACTGCATATAGAAGTAATTAGGAAAGTAATGAATGCTGCAATTTCAAATGTCTGCTAAAGTTCTCTTATTATATACGAACAGATGTAATATAAGATAATAAGACAATTACTTTTTCTTATATGCAACACTTGGTGAAGTTGTTTTTAGGAAAAGTAACTTTGCATTTAGTGAAAGTAGGTTTGTTTTATTATTTTGTTACTAGTCAGAGTCACTAATTACTTTAAATATCCAGCAAATGGTAAAGTGATTTGGTATTGGGGAAAGTAAGTAATTACCTTAATACTATTTTAACTAGGCAAAATAATTAATTATGCAACTAAACAACTGTTGAATTAGGACAACTTTTCTTTTTCTAATAGTGAAAAAAACAAATGACCTATACTTTTGTTACTTGGTCATAATGTTATGCCTGATTGGTCTATACTGCAATAAGCAAAGTAATTACTGAAATTGGTGAAAATAATGTCTCAGTTTTCTTATTGTAACTGTATATGTTACATAACCGAGTCGGCAGTTAAAGTAGATTGTATTTCTTGGACAGCTGGTAATAGGTCTGTTTAGTTCCTGGGTTTAAAGTCAAACCTTTAGTGAAACATGTAACCACGTCCCTGTAGTAATGTGAACAGTCATGCTTCCTGGCCTCATTGACAGGGTGCCTTCCACAAGTAGGACTGCAAGTCACTGGTTTATTTTTGTCCTTGATCTCGTGGAGGGAAAATGAATGTCCATATACCCAGGACAGCAAGCTCAAATTACTTAAACTGCTGGCCATTGTGTGTGCTCATGCTGATTAATTGATGTACTTGTTCAACACATCACAGTTAGGACAGGTGGCATTATTTTATAAGAGGAAATTGGGGGAAATTATATTTTTACACAAGGAAAATAAATCACAATCCCACTCAAATTCTAGTAACTGCAACTGTGTTATTTAATTCGAAAGTGATTCTTTGCTGCTCAGAGTAGTAAAACTGTAGTGACTCTTTTCATCAGATGTACTGACTCTGAACAAAAAGATTGCCATCTTGTCATGTAAGGAAAGAGAAAGTCTGAAGTTATCTATGAAAACAGCCTAAAAAAGTGCTTGTATTTATCATCTTCTTTCAGCTTGTTTCCCCTGCAGCATCTCTTCCTTTCAGATGTGTTGTTTTATTAAGTAGTTTATGATGTCAGCTTGCTCCAGTTTATTCTCTGAGGTGCCGCTGTGATTTGTGCTGTGTGTGCAGGTCAGGATGTAGTGTTCGAGTGCCTTGGGGAGAGTCTACTGGATAATGCCTTCATGGGCTACAACGCCTGCATCTTTGCTTACGGACAGACAGGTAAACATTTCCAAGGAAGTCTTATACTAAGCCTCAATAATAAGCCTTACTCAGTTTGTAAGATATTTGTGGGTAGGCAAGATAAAGTTGCCTGATCTTACAGCAGGAGCTTCTTTGTCTGTTTCTTTAACTTTCTGAAAGAGACATGTCACGCAAACTCGCTTCATGCTGTGACTGGCCACATGTGTGCAGGAAGTGCTCTCCTCTGGTTGTTAATCTAATCTGTCTTTTCTCACATTTGTCATGCTAGTCTTTGTGGCACTTGTATAGTATAGTATACACTTTTATCTCCACATTTAAGGTTTGATAAAGTGAATTCCATTAGCAGAAATGGAATGTCAGATTTCTTATGTTTTTAATCGTGTATGTGTAAAATCATCTGTAACAATTAGTAATTTCTGTGCTTAAAATGAGACTTTTATATCTATATCTGAGTTCGCCACTATTTTTCTACACTAGCCTTAAATGAACAAACACTGGCTCTATAGAGAGAACATGTGTGTTTCTAAACCCTGTTCACTGAGATGCTGCTAAATTACCCACACTGCTCCTTTACTGCTCCCCTTTTTATAACAGCTAGCTTGTCACTCCATGTTCCAACAGCATGTCTTCTTCATCTTAGTTCCAGTAAACCACAAAAATAACTACTAAAGACACGGCTGTGTTCTGTCTAAGTGTGGCAGTGACCCAGTATGTAAATGGAACATATTAGTTATGAATAGTATTATTTAGATTAGTTTTTTATTAGGGTTTGTTTCTAATTTGGCGATGAAAGAGTCTACCCTCTGAGGATGTATCATATGGGATTTAATAATACATCCACATGCTTGTATGTTCATTAATAGTCACATTTAATAAAAGGAGCCAAAATGGCTGTTATTGCTGACTGCATCTCAGTCTCATAACTAACCACATAGTCACTCACTAAGAAGAAGTTGAGACTTGAAATGTTGGTCTCAAAAAGTACTTTGAATTTGCTTTTATGAATTTTGCCTAAAAGACATTACTTTTCTTATTATTTTTCTTTTGGCAGGTCAATTTGTCCTCATCAAATTTGCCTGAAAGCCGTAGAAGCAGATCTGTTTATTATTATATTATTTAAAATTGTGGATGCAGCTTTTTGTCCAGAATCATTAGCAGCACTGTCAAGATCTGTAGTAATTTATTATTTCTTTCTTTTAATCTCTTGCTTCCATGATTCCAAATCACTGTCAGTTTATTATTTATTACCATGTGAGCACCCTTTGAAAATTCATTATTTATTCTACTATGTGTGTGTTCCTAAGGGACAACTTAACCTAACCCTTGAAATGGTGTTCGTCATATGTACAGTTAATCTTCCAAACATAAATACATGGACCATTTTGCCTTAGCCTTGTCTGTTGTCTGTGTCATATATGGATCGCTGTGTTTTTCCAGGTTCTGGGAAGTCATACACCATGATGGGCTCAGCAGAGCAGCCTGGTCTGATCCCTCGACTCTGCAGCACTCTGTTCAGCAGGACTGTAATGGAGTCCCGAGAGGGAGAGAGCTTCACCGTGGAGGTCTCTTTCATGGAGATTTACAACGAGAAGGTCCGAGACCTGCTCGACCCCAAAGGGTGAGGAAGTGTTTAGTCTAGCTGACAGGGAGCCACATACATAACATACTGTAATTCATCTCTGGCTGCTGCAGTTTTAGTGTTTTGATTGCAGCAGGATGTAATTCATCGTGCCAGCATTGTGATGTTCTGATATGTTCACATGGTAAAAGCTAGCCAGTTCCCATTGCTGCACATTCATGTGTTTTTATGCCTTATCCATCTGATTATACGATGGTCTGCCACTCATTGTAAACAAGAAAGCCTTGATGTTATCACAGCAAGTTTTACACCTTTGATTGATTAGAATGTGATGGTCAAAGGTGGTAGGTAAAATACTTATTAAAGTACATTTTTCTCACATTACGACAACATTTTAAAAAATTATATGACATTCATATATCTAAAAGACCAGTTTCACCTGTAATATATTGGACCTATCAAAAGCTGACAAGCAAATGTTGCTCGAATTGCTGAAAAAGGTGATGCTGGTTCTGAGACAGAGGCTTTGTATGGGGCTGATATATGTATAGTGTGGACAGATATGCATGTAAACTGCATCCTGTCTGGTTGGTGGAGGTATACAACCTCCAGCCGGTAATTCCAGTTTACAGTGTACACCGATCAGGCATAACATTATGACTACCTTCCTAATATTGTGTAGGTCTCCCTTCTGCCTACAAAACAGTTGTGACTTATCAGAGAATGGACATGGGCCTTCTGAGGGTGTCCTGTGGTGTCTGGATACAGAATGTTGTTAGTGGGGGCCTTTGGGTCCTATGGGCTGAAGAGAGGGGCCTCTGTGGATCATCCCACAGATACTTGATCAGTTTGGGATCTAGTGAATCTGGAGGCCAGGTCAACACCTTGTTCTGTTCTTTTCCATGTTTTTTTTAGTTGTTCCTAAACTGTGTTTGTGTGTGTGTGTCTGTGTCAGGCTGCTTCCATCAAGGAGTGTTATTGCTATGGGGGGTGGGGGAGGCTGGTCTGCTCTAGATGGGTAGTACATGTCTAATTAATGTAACTAATGCCAGGTCCAAACGTTTCCCAGGAGAACATTATATTGTCACAAGATGGTCAATGTTGTTCACTTCTCCTGTGGTTTTAATGTTGTGGCTGATCGGTGTATGTCATCATTATGTGTAGATGATGAGATAATGGAGCTTTAAATGGCTGTTCTGAAGACTTTTTACTTGTTATTTGTTCAAAGGGAGGCGCTCATGAAAATGAGTGCTTCTTGAAACCTCACTTATCTGTTTATGCAGGAAGGGAGGAACGCAACTTAGTTTGCCTTGTTTATATTTGAGCGAACTCAAAGAATGCAGGATGGTAACGGCCTCTTTCTCTCTGTAGAAATCGGCAGGCGCTGAGAGTGAGGGAGCACAAAGTATTTGGGCCTTATGTTGACGGTCTCTCTCGTCTGGCTGTGGCCAGCTACAAGGTAACACAAACACTACATGATGAGTTGTATTTTGTTATTTCACTGAGTTGCCATGGGAGATGACCATAAAAGTGTGGATAAAGGTGAGATGCATGTTTGTTTGTGCTGTCTCATAACAGGACATAGAGTCTCTGATGTCGGAGGGAAACAAATCTCGCACAGTGGCAGCCACAAACATGAACGAAGAGAGCAGCAGATCCCACGCTGTGTTCAACATCATCCTTACGCACACACTCAAGGACTTGCAGTCAGAGGTAAGATGCAGTCGTCTCGGGGGAAATGAAGCTGAACTTGGAACTCATACATACACTCAGTGACAAGCAATCAGGACTATAGTCTGAACATTATCAAACTACACTGTATGTTGCTACTGATTGTTCTTGTCAATAAATCACTTGAGTGCTCACTTAATAAAACTGCCAAAATTGAAGGAGACTGATTAAAATGACTGGTTTTGACTTATACTCAGAACACTTTGACAATGATGATCATCACATTCACAGAAACCACTGGAAACAAATAAAGGATTGTTGTTTGCCTAAACTGCTTGTTGTCATTTGATTTTCTACCTACCAAATCAACCGTTTTTTCAGAGCTGTTTTCTTGTGTTCTCTGTGCCAAGAATAGTCACTGGCCTTTAAAGGCTACCAGAGAGGAGGGACTTTAATTTGATAAATGTCTGCGTCTCTGTGTGGTGCCGTGTGTTTCCTCCAGACAAGTGGAGAAAAGGTGAGCAAGCTGAGTCTGGTGGATCTTGCTGGAAGTGAGCGGGCAACCAAGACTGGTGCAGCGGGAGAGAGGCTGAAAGAAGGCAGCAACATCAACAAGTGAGTAAATAGAATATATATCATCCTAAATGATCCAGTAGTGATCCAGTAGAATAGTGATCGCTGGCTGCTATTGTTAGTGTCTTCTAACTACACTAATTCTCTGTAACTAGAGTTCTGTATGTTTGGTGACATTTACTGATGCTCCATCCAGACTTTGGGCAATCTGAATTTCATTTAAAGTGCTGGTGTGAACGCGCAGGTTGATTCTGTCATTGAAAATTGTATCGGCATGTGGTTAAGTATTGATGTGATCATGTTGATGAATAAGGAGGCACATGAATGAATGAACTTCATTGTCATTATACATAGAATAATTTGTGTTTAGCTACTCTATAAAAATCAACAAAAACACAGACAAAACAAAAATACCATAATTCCACATAACATGGAGTTCAGTTACATATTTTCCCAATAATCGTCTGTGTCTTTATTGACCCGTTTTCTGTCACTGCTTCACACAGCACAATGGGAAAACTATGCCGTGCATGGAGGATTCTGGGGTTCAGGTTTAATCCGAGCTTTGTGCTGGGTCAGGAGAAAGAGACTTCACAGCTTGTTCCAAAATATGTATCATTTCCACAAGTCATGAAGCACATGCAACAAAAACTTGTTTGTGGTTCTGCTGCAGCAGCAGCAGCAGTGGTTATAATATTCTACAGCACCACAAAAGAAGTCAGTGTTTCTTTGTGTAGACAGAGCAAAACTGAGATCAGATCTCTGGTGCTCGTTGTGGATACATGTGGAGAAGCATTTTAGTAAGAGGTGTGAACACAGGTACTAAATACTGGATGTTAATGTGAGGTCTGAGCATGTCATCATTACTATGTTCTATCTGTCCATTACCACTTGTCTCTGTCTCCCTCTTTCTCTCCAGGTCCCTCAGCACTCTAGGTTTAGTTATCTCAGCCTTGTCTGACCAGGGAGCCGGGAAGAACAAGAACAAGTTTGTCCCATACAGAGACTCTGTGCTCACCTGGCTGCTTAAGGTACAAAAATATATATATTTTGCACCCTTTAATACACAACCGGGCACAAGGGCCTTATTTGTTTTTCTTATTCCATATTTCGAAAATTAGGCTGAGTAATTAATTTTGTTTTGTGATGTTGCCGTTACGTTTCAAGGCTCTGCTGGTTATTTTCATTTTCATTAATTCTGCTCAGCTGGAAAAGACTCTTTTGCCAACTTTAAGTCTTTAATTTGCTTTTTTTACATTACTTTTTAATTTGGCTCCAGACAATAATGTAATGGTTTTAAATGTAGCTTAGATGTGCCCCAAACTCAGCGTGCTGATGAGTCATATTTTATTTACTGTGACTGTACCTTCAGGACAGCCTAGGAGGGAACAGCCGCACTGCCATGGTGGCCACCATCAGCCCGTCAGCAGACAACTATGACGAGACGCTGTCCACCCTGCGTTACGCCGACAGGGCCAAGAGCATCGTCAACCACGCCGTGGTGAACGAAGACCCCAACGCCAGGATCATCCGCGAGCTCCGGGAGGAAGTGGAGAAACTGAGGGAGCAGCTCACCCAGGCCGAGGTTCAGATCAGTCTGAGAAAGTACAGTGAATATTGTGGCTAGCATCTCAGTATGTGTGGCGTGTAATGCAGCGGCTTTCTCCCTCAGTCTTTGAAGGCTCCCGAGCTGAAGGATCGATTAGAAGAGTCTGAGAAACTGATCCAAGAAATGACAGTCACCTGGGAGGACAAACTCAGAAAGACTGAGGCTATTGCACAGGTAACAAACACACAGAGAACATCATTATCTTATTTGTGGATTTATTCACCCTTGAAGTGGAACAGACACATTTAATGACTCTGAGCAGATCAACTGAAAGAGTCTTTTATTCTGAGGGTTTTATTCAGTATGGATGTTTTTTCCCAGTATTCATAGCCCTCCTTCTCCTTTTAGCCTTGCATTTCTTTCTTGAAGTAGCTGAAAAATAGAATAATCAACTGATGACTTCATGTATAAAATATGAAATCTGTGCTCTCTGTAGGAGCGTCAGAAGCAGCTGGAGAGCCTGGGTATTTCTCTGCAGTCATCTGGGATCAGGGTGGTTGATGACAAGTGCTTTCTGGTTAACCTCAATGCGGATCCCGCCCTCAACGAGCTGCTGGTTTACTACCTGAAGGTACTGGACATGGATCTACTAGTTTCACATGATCAGAAAGCGTAGGAGCACTTCCATTCAACATGTTAATATTGTTTTTTTTGGGGCGGGGGACTCAGGAGCACACACGTGTGGGTTCAGCTAACTCGCAGGACATCCAGCTGTGTGGGATGGCCATCCAGGCCGAGCACTGCGTCATCGACGTGAAGGAGAACAACGGCGTGGTGCTCACGCCTCACCGCAATGCTCGGTACATGATAGGTCCATGACACTGCAGACCAACGCTTCATTACAGTACACACTTTGACTATGAATTAGAACTGAAGAACGGTTTTTGACTTCAGTATGTAGCAGCAGCATAGGTGGTCTTTAAATACTTCTGAAGTTTTATTACTGTAACAATGCTATTGCATATATTTTCAAAGGAGCTCCTCCAACTTTATATTTCTGTCTGAGTGTTTGCGTTTCTCAGGTGCATGGAAACTCTCAACCGAATGCTAATCTTGCTCAAAATATCTGGAAATTTAACAATTCAAGTTTAATATACTGTAGCGACTGTTGTGGTCCTAGTGCTTCAAGTAGCCAATAGTACTTTAAGGGAATCTTAAGAGTATCAGCATTCGTGTTTCCTGCCACATGATTTTCACCATCAGACAGTTTAGGCCTTTAGAACAGCCCATATTATGAAAAATGGTTCAGTGGAGAATCATTCTTTAAAAAGTTTTAGATTTTAACATCAAGCGATGATAGTGAGGATAATGCTGATAAATAACAAAGATATCTCACATATCAAGTGTTATAGCAATGCACGCTCTGCCTGAATACAGTCATTTAATATTTAAAGCAGGAAATCTTTGATCTAGTAAGTAACACAATCTTGCTGGTTCCCAGCAAGTGAGAACAATATGGGCAAAATGTAAAGAACATCTATATACAGCATGTTTAATAATAATGTCATTTGCAAGGACTTTTTTACACCTCCGCATGTACCTTTGCAGAACATGTGTAAATGGTGCTGCTGTCACCAGTCCAGTGCAGCTTCATCATGGCGACAGAATCCTGTGGGGAAACAATCACTTCTTCAGGTCTGTTTCACCTACACAGTGCTGGAATCTGTTCATACATTGTTATATTTCAGATTATTATATTACACTAACGTCACATTTATTTACAACAACAAACCCCTCAGTGTTTCTCTTCCTATTTTTAACTTTATGACACTTCCTCTTTTCTCCGCTCACTCCTTCTCACATACACTAACACAACCACCGTCTGTCCATGCACACGCACAGGATCAACCTGCCCAGGCATATGGTCCACGCGGGGGCCGAGGACGAGGAGGGTGGAGCTGCAATGAAGACGTGCCTGAGCACCGACAGGCTGGAGGTGGACATGTCCAGCGATCTCAGCTTCAGCTATGAGTTCGCCCAGGCCGAGGTCATGATGAAAGGCATGGGCAACAACGGTGAGTGAGACCAAAATGTCAGACTAAATTAAAAAGAAAAGAAAAAAACCAGATAAAAGTATGTATATTTAATATATTATCAGTGTGTTGGCATTCTGGTAACAGTGTCATAAAAAGGACACTTGTCATCACTTGTTATGTCATAAGGACAAAGCTGCTGTGTAAAACTGATCAAAAAGAATATAAGAACATGTAGTCAAAGGTGGTTTGTAGATATTTTGATGAGGTCTCTGCAGATTTTTCCACCTCTTTAAACTCTGTTCACACTTCCTGTAACAATGGCGCTTTAGATTTTGTTTTGCATGATCTAAAACTGTAACTGTGATACGTGTAGATAGGAAACGTAGTGAACTTGTTCTCTCTAGTTCTTTCTTTATTTGATGATAACCGTTACCAGCAAATCACATGAAAATACCCAAACCAATATTGTGGTAGTTTGAATACTTATCTGCCATCTGTGTGCCTCTAAGCCACAAATCCCTTTGTTGTGAACAGTTCATAAACACATTGTTTTATTTCTTAATAACGCTGCAGCCACGCTCTCTAGGCCAGAGGAGTCAGAGGTTGCCGTCTTATCCTACATGGACGATCCATTATAATAAATTCATTGTTGCATTTAATGAAACGGCCTTATCAAAAGCACAGGGTGTCCGTTGGGTTCATCCGAACAGCTTGCACAGTATAATCCAAATATTTACATCCCAATTGATTCCAGCATGGGTCCACAATTTCAGTGTTTAAATTTAAATGGCCTGTATTTCACACAATGCTCTGCTTTGTGTAGAAAGTACAGTGCTACATCAGAGGACCTGCCAAACTGGAGATAATGAGGTAAATATGGGACTGTAAACTAACTGTGAAGCAGTTCCAGCTTATTTTGGGGAACTAAACAATGACAGACTTTACATTTTAGGATGAACTATTGTTTGAGAGCTTCCCATTATTTTCAGTCTGCCGCTGAATGAGTTGAACTGACCAGCTTCTAGATACTGCATTGTAATTCTGAGTCTGTTATAATAAATGCCACTTTTCTTCCTTGATCTATCCATCCATCCTTCCTTTGGCTCCTCCCCCTCCTCCTCCAGACCCCTTGCAGTCAGTGTTACAGACCCTCGAGAGGCAGCACGAGGAGGAGAAGCGCTGTGCCCTAGAACGTCAGAGGCTGATGTATGAGCAGGAGCTGCAGCAGCTGCGCCTGCGACTCACCCCTGAGAAACCGTCCCACCTCCTGGACGCAGCAGGCCTCCCTTCCAGCGCTGTTTCTACAACGTCCCCTACCTCCCACAAACGCGTGCGGCGCTGGAGCGAGGACAGGTAACACAAAGCTACATGCTGAACTTTAACTGTTCCCTGTTGGTCAGATTAGTCCAAAAAGAGATCCAGGACACTCCAGGAACTTTGTTTGTTGTGTGTGTTTTTGTGCTGCAGAGAGGCAATGATGACTCGCAGCCTGCGGCGCCTCAGGGAGCAGATAGTTCGGGCCAAACTGTTGGCCCAGGAGGCCAGCTTCATTTCTGAGGAGCTCAACAAGAGGACAGAGTATCAGGTCACTCTGCAGATACCTGCCTCCAACCTGGATGCTAACAGGAAGGTAGGGTGTACTTGTGAATGTAAAAAGGAGAAAATATCAAATGTGTGCAAGTGTCTATATAGAAATCTATAAATGTTGATCAACCTTGAGTGTAGTTTTTCTATCTTATAGTGAAAATGTACTCTGTGTTCCTCATGTCATAGCGGGACGTGGTGCTGAGCGAGCCGGCCATCCAGGTCCGCCGTAAAGGAAAGGGGAAGCAGATCTGGGCTCTGGAGAAGATGGAGAACAGGCTGGTGGACATGAGGGAGCTCTACCAAGAGTGGAAGGACTTTGATGAAGACAATTCCGTGGGTGGATATATAGTCAGGCTCAGTTGATGTTAGAATGTCAGCTGTTATCTGTGATTGCTTATCAGTAGGTAGATAAATAACCACAGATAACAGCTGACATTTTGTGTCCTGTAATAACAAGGACACAAAATCTGCAAGGTTACAGCAAAGTTTATCAAGATGAAACCATAAGGTTTCTTTTGCGGTCATTTAGTTTTCTAAATGCATGTAATGAGTTACATGGGTCCCTGTAGTTCAGTAAGTGATTGATGCCCCACTTACAGTATATTTTCTTGTTGTCTTTCTCTCTTTTCCAGGTGATGCGGTCCTATTTCAAACGTGCTGACCCGTTTTTTGACGAGCAGGAGAATCACAGTCTTATTGGGGTGGCTAACGTTTTCCTGGCCTGCCTGTTCTACGATGTCAAACTGCAATATGCTGTACCCATCATCAACCAGAAGGGAGAGGTAGGAGCCCACCAGAGGCAGTAGATATACACTGATCAGCCACAACATTAATACCACTGACAGAAGAAGTGAATAACATTGGCCATCTCATGACAATCCAGTATTATGCTCAGAAACTTTTGGACCTGGCATTCATGTGGATGTTACTTAGACATGTAGCACTCATCTAGACCAGACCAGCAACCCTCACCCCATAGCAATGACATTCCTTGATGGCAGCAGCCATCCCCAGCAGGATGCAGCCTGACACAGACAAGACACAGTTGTTTAGGAACAACTCAAAAGACGCGAAGAACAACATAAAGTGTTGACCTGGCCTCCAAATTCACTAGATCCCAAACTGATCAAGTATCTGTGGGATGATCCACAGAGGCCTCTCCCCTCAACCCACAGGACCCAAAGGCCCCCACTAACAACATTCTGCTGCCAGACAGCCCCATGTCCATTCTCTGATGAGTCTGTTGAATCGGGCCTTGTAGCTTTATTCAAATGAAGTAGGACTTCATATTAACTGATCATTCTGATCCCTTGGGTCTGTCCAGCCGTTATTTTGATGATTGATTAATTACATTAAATCTTTGATAAAGAATGTATTTTATTAGAGACAAAGCTTGAGAGAATTTGCATTTCCTTTCAGTCTTATGGAGTGTTTTTCATGTCCTCCGTTGTTTTGTCTGTGTGTTTTTATTCACCTTGCTTCCAAGCTTAACACCGTTCACAGTGAAAATGCAAATGTCGGCGCAGCGTGCACAGCACCAAATGGGAAAAAAGAAAAAGTTGGTAACTACCTGGTAAACATAGTGGAGCAGTTAGTTACCAAAAGGCCAAATTGGGTTGGTGGAGAACAAACAGAGCTCAAATTAAGTGAACATTGAACTTCCAGTATAACAGTTCCAGTATATCACATAACAAGAAACTTGAATCCATATGAATGATAATGTACTGTATACTGGAGAAGTATACCACTGCAACCGTAAAGGTCAGAAAATAGTAGTGTTGGTTTTACGGAAAGAGACTAAACCAAGGTTGAAAATGGCCAACACATGTATTAACCGAGGTTTAAGTAATTATAGAAAGAAAAGCAAGAAGTATCTACAAGTCCAGTTGCCTTTTTTTGGATAAGTAATATCCAGGTATATTTATAAGCACAAGTCTATTTAACACTGGAGTTAGTTTTCTGTCTTACTGACTAATCAGATAAACACACTGTCCACTTTGTCTCAACATGAAGTTCCAATGAAGGAGAAACGCTGAAAGGCAACCGGAAAGTCCCTTGGCAACAAAAGTAAAACTCAAAATGACGAAAGACATGCCAGCGTCCTACCACAGTGACTAATGGAAATGTAACACAGCTGCTCTGTGTGTCTGTGCACGTCAGGTTGCAGGTCGGCTACACGTAGAGCTGTGGCGGGGCACGGAGAGCTCTGAGGAGGAAGGTGCCGGACAGCCTGACACTCAGCTGAGCAGCACAGACGGAGATGCACAGGAGCGGAAGCTACACTGTGTGGTGAGAAGATGAAAAGTCTAAATGATTAAGAAGTCTCCTAAGAAGACATTCAGGAAAGCCCCGTCTGATAATCAGTCGTAATATCTCCCCTCCAGGACGTAGAATTCATAATCCTGCACGATGAAGTGAGTGGGTAACTACAGCTGAAGGTGCTGCCTGTGGGAAAATAGTTCCAAATCACTAATGGATCTGGCAGCTAGTCACATTGTTGTGTCTCCTTCCTGTCATGATTTTTATTAGCTCCCAGCGCCGTGAAATGTGAGAGGTTTAATTAACTCTGAGTCAACTTTATTTCTTGGTCGTCTATTGGCTTGTGTTTTCATATAATGAAATAAAATAACATCAGTTGGGAGGTCTTTGCTTTCAGTTCCCACATTTTTGCCTAGCACACCTTTCACTTACTTTAGGAAAGCGCCCAAAAATAAAACGTCTGTAGACTCTGAAGCACTAATTAAACCTTGTACGTCATTTAAAATGTACTTAAATTAGAATTCTGTTTAGTTTTTTATGCTTCTTGGCTGCAACCTGTCTAAACCACAACAGTAGACATTAAATAAACTATGTAAGCATGTGTTTATTTCTGTATATTAGAAAGCATTTCCTTATCGTCTTTCTCTCAGGTGAAAATCCTCCAGGCCAGTGGCCTCCCTCGCCACCTGTCCAACTTTGTCTTCTGTCAATATCGCTTCTGGGGGCTGGAGGAGCCGGTGTACACTGCTCCAGAGATGACGCCGTCCAGTTCATCCTCTGCCTCCACAGACCCTCAGTGCACTGTGGTCTTCGACAATGCCAAGGTAAATACAATTTGAAAAAATAAAATAAATAATGATGGTGAGACAACAACAAATAAGAGACTTCTGTCACTAAAAGAAAATGTCTTTCCATGTCCTCTTCTAGGAGCTGTCTGTGCCAGTGTCGGAGGACTTTGTGGAATTTCTGGCTGAGGGTGCCGTGGCTATTGAAGTGTACGGCCACAAACAAGCCAACCATCGCAGGAACCTGGCGCTGTGGGACCTGGGAGTAATCCAAGCCAAGACCAGATCACTCAGAGAGAGGTCGAGTGACAAATCTCCTCTTAAAGCAGAGAACAGAGAGTGTCTGTATTACGGGAGAAAAAAAGAGATTTCAGGAGAAACATTTATACACGTCAAAAACAGAGCAGATGGTGTAACCAGCAGCCTGGGTCTGTGTGATGTAGGAGTAGAACTGTCTGATTCTTGAATATTTAGTGTGCAGATATTACGTTAGTTGGATTAAATCATTTCTAAAATTCAGCAATATTTAGATAAGAGTTATGAAACTAATAATGAAACAAGTTGAAAGTACTTTGCTAAGTGCATACAGAAGAGTAGTTTTGGGACATTTTACAATGTGCTCTAAGCAAGCAGGTCTTTGAAGTGTAGGACTTTGAAGCATATAATATATAGACAGGTTCTTGCTGTAGTCATTAGGCTGCTGATGCAAATGAAATAAATCTAGGGGACATTTTGTTTGAACACGGATGACAAAGTACAAGCACATCTGTTCTTAAAACTTAACATGTAGCTTGCATTTATTATTATTCATTAGTTCAGTTTTTCACGTCGGAGCTGCTCACTGATAAAATAGAAAAACTGATTAATGAATGAATCTCATTATTATTGTTTTTATCCAGTGAGAACAATCAATCAAAAACTGGTTACTGTGTGTATAGGACGCTGTGGAGGCACATGATGAAATACCTTTATTGCAAATGAATACTCATTAAAACTTGTTAGAGGCAACAAACCCTGCGTAATATGTGTTGAAGTCTAGATTCTGTCTTACTCCAATGGCTTGACCCCTTGCAGGTGGAGCGAGGTGACCCGTCGCCTGGAGCTGTGGGTGCAGTTGATGGAGCTGAATGAGGCGGGAGAGTTCACAGCTGTAGAAGTTCTTCCTGCCAAAGACGTCCGCACGGGAGGAATCTTCCAGCTCAGACAGGTATCATTAATCTCTGTGTGAATGTAGATTTGAACAGTAAAACATATCCTGAGGCTCTGTGGTGTTTACTGCAAGCTTTTCCTGTACTGCCCTGGCTGTCCTTCCTTCTTGTATCGGCAGAGAATAAATATAAAGAAGTGTATTATTCTATAATCTCTTTGTTGACCTTTCTTCTTATTTAAATCTGTGCATCCAGGGTCAGTCTCGTCGAGTCCAGGTGGAGGTGCGTTCGGTCCAAGACTCGGGCACCATGCCTCTCATCACAGCCTCCATCCTGTCTGTGTCTATTGGTGACGTAAAAGTCCAACAGATGCGTCTCTCCAAAAATGAACCGCATTGGGTAAGGTCATGTAACTATTTTTATTACCTTTTTCTGAAAGCAATTCACTAACAGTTTCTCTATCAATTCAACTTTTAGGGTGGGGATGAAGAAATGGACAGCTATCAAGTAAGTAGATTATCAGTAAAACAGCATCAAATGTCACGGTTTGATTTTAGCAGACAGGACGTGGGCTGCTTCTGTCCAGCTGACATGTTGTTTGTGTGTGTAGGAGGAGGACCTGGAGAGGATGAGGGAGCAGTGGTTGGTCATACTAACTCAGAGACAGGAGTATTTGGACCAGCAGCTGCAGAAAATCGTCTCCAAACCAGGTACAGCTATGAAACACTTGCAGCCTGGGATGGTACTCTTTTGTATTGACATACATATTTTTAGGTATATTAAAGAACTGCTTTCTAGCTTTCAGCAGCGTTACCACTAAGCATTACTAGAAAGCCTTAATGAAGTAAATATAGATTCTTTCCAACAGTGGTTCCCATTTATCTGCTGCATTTAATGACTTAATAGGGTTATCATACGTTTGGCATTACTTTTTATGTCTGTTTGTTTTTGTTCATGTATATAGATAAATCTGAGGATGATGTTGAAAGAGAATCCCAGCTGCTGGAGTGTCGTCTTACCCTCACTGAAGAGCGTAACGCTGTTCTGGTGCCGTCGGCTGGAAGTGGGATCCCTGGAGCACCGGTGGAGAGGTGTGTGTGTGTTAAGGAAACAATGCTTATCATTTGTTTATCTATTTATTTTCCAGGAAAGGGGTTTGATTCAAATGGTCATTTAAATTGAGGGGTTTCCAGATAGATAAGTATTTGTGTTGTATTTCCCTCACTTTATTGGTCCATAGATAGAGATACTATATAGCAGAAGCCAAATGTGTTTTCATTTGAGGTCTTTTACAGAGCTGTTACAGTAAATAGCCACAGTAGGAACACCGACATATATCATTTATTCACCTGCTGGTGTGTGGACAGCTACTCTATGCCGTCTGCAAGTATAACTCGTGTGTACTTATTCTTCTGCTTTATCCCGTGATGTTACTAGTGTGTTCCTTTTTGACAGCGAGAACAGAAAGAGCAACACGCATGCACTGGGTGACCGGATAATGTAGCTTAAGTGCTATTATGAAATGACATATGAAGTGGTGTGGTCTGCTTGTGAGAACTCCCAGTACGACTGGAAAACGCCTGAGGGTAATATTTAAAAGTGGCAGTGCTGTGTACTGGACACTGCAGGCACACTTAAAGCACCGATCGCAAGAGTTCATCTCAATCTGCAGTGAAATTATGATGCTGCAAAAGCTCAGTCACCATTACATTTTCTTTTTTTTAGTAAAATGTGAAAGTAGAAACTTTACTGACACATTTTTAGTTAGTTAATAGTCATTCTGTTTAAAGTCTCAATCTTCATCATCTGTTTTGTTCTCTCTGGCAGCAAATGGTAATCACAGGCTCACCTACCAAATATCCAGACAGTGTGACATAGACACACGCTGATCATAATCGAATTGAAGAACTCAGGCCCTGTCACATCACAAACATTAACCAGTACTAGAACAAGATATCCCAAAAACTGAGCTGGAACTCTGTCAGGAATGTTTGGCAGGAACCCTGACTAAGATCTAACATTTCAGTCAAACTCTCACTGTCTTCTACTCCACTTAGCTGGGTGTTAATTGTGTGACAATGCTCGGGAATAGCTGTTGTATTACCAAATGAGGAAGAATCAAGTGAACTGTCAGCCCCTCTGTATCATGTACTAGGTGTTTAATCAGTGTTCCTCCACAGGGTTCCTGTCCCCGGCATGGAAACACACATTCCTGTCCTGTTCCTGGATCTCAGTGGTGTGTTGTTCTCACCATCTTTTGAAATTTTGCCAAATCCACTGTCCTTCTACTAATGACCCTCACTCATGTTATGTGCTTTTTTTTCTCCAGCTGATGATTTCCAATCCAGTCTTTCAGCCCCGCTAGCTGGAGGGCTGGATGCACTACTGAGTGGAGAAGATGATGACGACTTCTTTGACCTTCAGATCGTCAAACAATACAATCCAGAGGTAAGGAGAGGGTAATACAGAATGAGACGTGGGTATTGTTCAGCTACTAGATTCAGAATGGAGGCAATCTGTTCATTTTCCATTCTTTTGAATGTTGTGCAGGTCAAGGTGGAGGCATCCTGGGACTCGACTGTCCACGAGTGCCCGCAGCTGAGTCGCGTGGCGTCTGCTGACCAGAGAGTTTACCTCACGGTCCGCACAGTGGTGCAGCTGAGCCACCCAGCCCACATGCAGCTGGTCCTTAGGAAACGCATATGTGTCAACGTCACTGGGAAGCAGGTGGGTTGGTCTGACCCGCAATGGACAGCAGTAAATGTCCACTAAGATTCAGTTTCCTGGAAGCCAGCCAGGCCTTCCCTGCCCACAATAGCTTTACTGCTGAAAGTTAGTCTGAAGTCGCTCTGTTGGGAGCTGATTATCCTCTGGCAAAGATCTGCCAGGCCAATCAAATGGTTAGCTCAGGCTTCATATGGTCACTGACAGAGCTGAATTTGTTCACAAGAAAATGGCTCTGATTGGTTGACTATCCACTTGCATGCAGAGTTATGTTGTGGCGTGTTACCAGACTTGTATTCTGATAAGGACCGAGTCTGGCTATCAGCAGATTTGAGTAAACGTTGGTGTGTGTTTTTAATGCAGGGTTTTGCCCAGAGCCTGCTGAAGAGAATGTCTCAGCGCAGCACCATCCCTGGCTGTGGAGTCACCTTTGAAATTGTTTCTAACATCCCCGGGGTAAGTTCCAGACCAGAGCGTGTTTCTTAGAACGGATGATAAAATAAATAAAATTAAATAAATAAAAGTTGAAAAAAAAATTGAGTTGTTTTACAGAGACAGAAAAATGTAGTAACCTGAAGAAAAGCTGAAGAGAACTGTGTTATGACTTATCAGTACTCAGGCCAGCACTGTAGGACTGTAATACTGCATATTCTTATTCTGTGTAGAAGCATGACTCCTTAGCTTTGCTCTGACATTGTTGGAGAGGGAGTTTAGTCTGACTGTGTATTATAAAGGTGCCGTCGCAACAACTAACACATTCTGGTGTTTATGTTACTCAAGTATTAGGGCTACATTACACATAAAACAAAATCAGTCACATGTTCATCAGTGGATTTAAAGGAAAAGTTCAGAAAACTGAATCACGTCGTGTTGAATAAATGTTTCCGTTACCTTTTTATAGGTCATGTTAGGTCATTTTTATAGATTTTACTAGTCTGCTGGTTAGAGGCTGAATGTCAGTGTAGCTATAATTACATTCCTCTTATTGTGGAGCTTATGATTCTGTCTGTACATGTTTAGTAGTCAAAGCTTCATAATGGGCATCAATTCTTTTCAACGGATGCTGAACAGTTTGGGAAGTAGTCGTATCTGTCTACTAGATAATAACAAACTTGTAACAGATTGAAGATACTGCCCATCACTGACTGCCACCCTGCTGTCCTACAGGACATCCATGGTCCAGAGGACAGGGAGATGCTGGCCAGACTGGCTGCCAGTGCTGAGGGCGACCCGTCAGCCGACAGTGAGGCAGCCATAGAGAAATACCTGCGCAGCATCCTAGCTGTGGAGAACATCCTCACTCTGGACAGACTCAGACAGGTCGGGCAATATAGGTCACAAACACATGTGACATACATTTGAATCCTATTAAATCATTTGCTTTTCATCTTTGGCACATTCAGAACAGCTGAATGTTTGAGCAGTCACTCATTTAACTGTGGCCCTTTTTGATTGATATTTCTCTATGAACCTAATTAAATCCTCTTTGTCTTATGCACTCTTTGTGTAATTTTGGAAACTGTCATCCAGAGCCAGAATGGAACCATGCTTCTCTGCCAAAAGTAGAAACAGATAGAGCTAATTAATCATTAATCCAGAGCGCTCAAAGCCTCCAGATAGAGACACTAAGTTACAGTGCTTCCACATGCAATTTGAAATGCTTACAAAAAAAGCTTTGTGTGTTTGTGTGTAGGAGGTGACTGTGAGGGAACAGCTGGCAGTGAGAGGGAAAGCTGCCCAACGCTGCCGCAGCTCTCCCAGCTTCAACCGGGTAAGACGACTCAAGTTTGATTTAGTGGCTCTAATCTGTTCCACACATTAAAAGGGTCACTTCTGTTTTATTTCTCATCTGAGAAGAAATATTGAGGCACTTATATTATCATCCCCAAATGGACAGGAAACCTTCCAGTGTTAGAGTGTCTATTCTCTGTTTCCTGGGACTGCTTTGTATCATCTCGTCTGTCGTGTTCTGCTTTCTCTCAGTATATAGTTTCCCTTATTTTCAAACAGCTTCTCATACTGTCACCCTCCAGGATTGGGGTCAATATATAGCTTAAGCTTAAGATATGATTAGACATTGCTGAAATGGTTGCTTGGGGAGAGGTTAAGCTTTATTGGTTGGGGTTAGAGATCCAAATACCAGTTTTCTAAATCCTTTCACTGCTGCTAACAACAATAACTGACCCATGGCTTGTTTAGTTCACACATTGTTTTCCTTGCGATTAACCTGTTAACCTGTCTCACTAACACCTAACCTTCTAACCAGCTGTCAGCCAGCAGTCTGGATCTCTACTCCTCCACTCATAAGCTCAGTGACTTCAAGGTGAGACACGTACATTAACTCATTATTTATTATACACCTGTCTGTCACTGGAATTGTTTTTATGCTGTTTATTTTTACTACAGGGATTGCACCAATGATCTAAAAACTGATTATCATTATATTTCAGTTAAAAGTACAGTGAATTAATCCATCAACCATATGATCATACATTATTAGAATAGGATGGAAACCGTGAAATAATAATGAAATGCAAAATAAAAAAGCGGTAGATGGGCGTGAGCAAACTACGAAAGGAAAAGCAAAGATAATGTCTATAGCTATACGGTTGATTAAAATATATTCTACCGAGTTTGACCTTTGCAGGCCTCTAACAACTGTCAAAGCAGTGAGAGACGGCAACAGCAGTCTCCAGCTGACCTTTCTCATAGCTCACAAAGAATTATAACATGTCATCTACATAAAAACGTTAGTCTTTTAAAAGGAGCGATTAATAAAAACATTACTCACCAGAGATGTTCATAGGCAATAAAATCCAACATCTGTGAAATGACAACTGAAAACGGCTGTTCTTTTAACACAGGGCTGCTTTTGCAGTTGGCAGGGCGTTTGTAATAACACATTACTTCATACATACGTACATACTGCAAGCAAAAATCAGCAGTTCCCACATCAGTTCTAGGTTTCAGAGTTGAAAATGTGATAGACTCAGTAATTTGGCACTACTCATGTCAGCACCGCTAGCTACACTTCAAAACTACACTCTGCATTGTAAGTAGACTATTACCAGTCTATGCAAAGTGTTTCGTTCACGGTCTGAAACATTGTAGGAATTATTGTAATCTTGTGAAAACAAGTTCCCTTCAGTTCAGTTCCTGTGGCCGGCAGAGACTGGGGACACTTCAGGGTTGGTTCTGGGCCGCTAATTGAATAATCCGGTACTAGAGGATGACCATCAGTACTTTTGCAGTTCTTTCTGGTCGCCAACAGATGCTGCTAAATACCCCAAATCACTGAATTGCTCCTTTTTTAAGCCACATGTGTCGTGTCCTGTGTGCATGTGCAGGGCTGGGAGAGCCATCAGGACCTTTCTGTGGCGCCGCCTCCATCCAGACGCACGCTGCCCAGCTCTGTGTCCCAGAACTTGAACCCAGAGACCGGTACGACCGATAAAACCTTTATCTTCTAATGGAGTCTTTCTCTAGCTTTGAAGTTTCTTTCCCTCTTTGCAGCCTTTGATGTCATCAGCTCTGTATTTGATGCTTTAGCCGGTGGCCATCTATATCTATTCTTTAGCTCTGAATCTCAATTTGGCACTTGTTTTTCTTCTTTGCGAGCACATTTCTCAGTTTCCCTCCTCCCCCCCTCGAAAAGCTTATCTTTTTGTACTTCTCTTCCCCCTCTGCCCTTGTTTTCTCTCTGCCTCTGCAACCCTTTCTCCTCTTTTCTCCATCAGTGCATTCAGGCTTTGCTGCGTCTTATCTCCCTCCAGTGAAGGCCGTACCCAAGCTTCTGAAGTCACTGCTTCCTGGTGGGAAGGAAGATAGTAGAGAGCAGACAGCTGTCCATCATCAGGTACACTCATTCAGTCACCTCACCAAGCTATGGATGTAAGCCTTTATGCTGCTCGCCGTCTTATCAGGAACTCAAAGTTTATGTATCACGACAAGCTAAATCTAAATATCCGTTCTGCTCATCAGCTGCTAGTCCTAATTCGTCTGTTGCCATGGAAACAGAGCTATGTAGACACAAATAATAGATAAAGACTATAAATGCCTCAGTGCCCAAGATTAGGGGTTTTCAGAAGTAAATATGCAAGGAATACAAAAGTGCATGTTTCCTGAGAACAAGTACTGTATTCACCAAACATTTTCATGCAGCCATAAATATTTGGTTGAAAAAAATGTAAGATAAGTGTGTTTTGATGGACTACACATGTATGAAAGAAAGCCTTTGTTCCAAACTATAGTTGGACAGTAAGTAGGGATGAGAATGATAACAGCCTTACAGCTTTATGACTGCAGAGAGAGTGTGTTAACAGCATAGCAATGCTTTTGTTATATGTAAAGGTCCTCCATCATTTAGGTCATGGTGTATCCAAAAAGCAGAGCTGAAACAACAGCAGCTGGGTTTTCATGGAGAGGTTTTACATTATGGGAAATGTCGGATGACGTGGCCATTTTCTACAGAGTAGAAGTTTCAGTGACGCTTCCCCGGCTATATAAGGGTTTGGCCTGAGGAGGCCAACCAAGGTGACAGTGCTGCTAATGGAGAGACAATGGAGAGAAAAAAAGGAGATCAAAATTCAAGACGCTGTTTTTATTGGATGCAGAGTTAGCATACGTGCACAAGTGCAGGGTGATCGTCTACCAGGAAATATAAATACAAGAATTCCTATAAAAGAATGTTGAGCTAGATAGTGATGTTTAGATTAAATACACTGATCAGGCATAACATTATGACCACCTTCCTAATATTGTGTAGGTCTCCCTTGTGCCTCCAAAACAGTTGTGACTCATCAGAGAATGAATGTGGCCTTCTGAAGGAACAGAATGGCCTTTGAGGGGAGGGGTCTCTGTGGATCATCCCACAGATACTTGATCAGTTTGGGATCTAGTGAATCTGGAGGCCAGGTCAACACCTTGTGCTTACCCAGTGTTTTAGTAATCGGCATTAAACTGAAGCCAAAGAGCAAACTTGACTGTAACTTGCCTGTTCATACAGTAGGAGCGTAGCAGGAGTCTCCTGAGTGATTGACGTGCTGTATATTTGTGATCCCAGCAGAGACCCTACAGACAAGCCCCATTGAGACAGGAGCCCACTGTGTGTAGAGCAGGCTAATTAGGAGCAGGTGAACCTTTCCACCCTGACGCGCCGCCTCCACTCCTCATCCACTGATCTCCAATCATGTGTCATAGAGACCCGGGAGTCTGCAGCTCTTTCATGGCAGAAGCCAAACACTACAACTTCTGATTGGACTGATTAGCACCCTGAGCTGCAGAGGGAAGCTAATCAGGGAAATCATGTGCTGCTGCGTTTGGTTGGAATGGGAACCCGTCAGGCCTTGTTGGCGCATTCTTTGAGGCTATTGCCCTAATTAGTGCTCTTTCCAAACCGCCTGCCACAGATGTTTACAAAGGTCAACACGAAAACAAAAGCCTTGTGTACTGCAAATATTAGCAGGCTGTTAAGGTGTGATTGTTGGCCTGATCACAGGACTAATCACACTGACATGTCTGCTGATTTAAACAAACTGCACTTTAAATATCAGAGTCAGACTCAGTACTGCTGTGTATCAGTTCTTCTATGAAAAACCTAATGGGATAGGTTTCAACTATTAACTACCCAATAGCTCCTAAAGCAGAACCATTAAAGGAGACCTTTAAAGTGTCTCTAGTAAAATCAACCAGATATACAACAGACTGATCTCAGGTACAAATAAGGCTGGTGTCATGATATATTTTTCATCAGATCAACAAATACTTAAACAGCTTTTGTCATTCCACTCATTGAAATGAATGAATCTTTAGGATGGCAGTGTGGACTCTATAGCTCTCAGCAACTGTTAGACTGATGGATGTGATGTTTGTTACAGAGGTTCATGGTCCCCAGAGGATTGATTCTTCTGGTTACAGTTAAAGTTGTGAGTTAAATGTCTTGTCATCAGGCCATGACAATGACATGACTGTCATTAGGACTTTTATTTCCTTCAGGAACTTTGTTGATCCCTTGCAAATGTTAGCATGCTAAACTAAGTGTTATACTTGCTATACTATAGCATTTCAGCATGGTAATAGCATTTAGCTCATGGCACCAGTTCTCCTATCTAACTGTCACAGAGCTGTTAGCATGTTAGACTATTCGTTTGGTGAAAAAGTGACAGTCTACAAGTCACTATCGATGCAAGCCGGCGATATGAAGCAACAAACTGATGCCCTGCAAATCAAAGTTGAACAACCAATCGCACTGAACAACCAATGTTTGTTTAACCAGTTTATTTTCAAGAGGGATGACATGATGGCAGCATCAGTCAGCTCTTGAGGGACTCTTCAACAGCCACTCAGCAGCTCACCTCATTGAGCCACTTTGGAACTTGTAGTGTAAATGTAATAAGCCACGGTTTTGAAGGTCACATCATTTGCTAAGCACTGTACTTTTTAGACCTGACTAGTACAGTGCAGTTTAATAGGGAGAATAATCGTCAGGCTTGAATGTGTACTGGATATAATAAACTGTAAAATATGACGCAGATTTGATATTGAATTACCAGTTTTATGATGAGCCCAAAGGGCTGGGACTTGTATCCATCCTTTTTAATCTGATCAGATGAAGGAGCAGCTATTCTTGTGCAGCTGATGTTTTGTGTTGACTTGCAGGTTGCGTGTCCTGAGCCAGACAGGGGTAGGATAGATGTGTTTGACCTGCTTTCTGATGTTAGACCTGTTCGCCACGTAGGTTGTTGATCTGCTCAGAGCAAGCGCTCGGCATGAACTGAATCAACCGTTCTGATGAACAGAGGCAAAAAAATAAAAAAAAATGTAAAAGACAATCATCCTGATTAAAGCTCTGTGAATGTGTGGTGAGCAGCTGTCCTGATTTATCTTTCAAACATCTCACTATATAAGACGTGTTTATATCACCCTCTTCAAAAACTACCAAACCAACAGTCAAAAAGCAAATCACCCAATATAAAATCAGCACACAGACCATATTGAGCGTTAAAGAGGTAACTTGAATGCTGAACGGGGATAAATGATTATGGGTGCAATTATAATTAGGGAGCAATTATCCTGATTGTTTTACCAGTTTATCATGATTATCTGTCTGTGCAATCTGATGAGCAAATATTTTTATTGCACTTTCTGCTTCTCGTGTCAACATCTTGACTGCTGATTACGTGACGAAATCCAGTGTTTGATTCCTTTTTAATCCACGAACATATTAAAGTGATTACACACGAGTCTCAAACATGTCTGTGCAGTCATAACATCCTCAACGGGCAGCGTAAAGCGTTCTGCCACAGAGAGCAGGACAGTGTGCTGTTCAGTTTACAGCATCTGTCTTCTCATTAGAATTCTAGATAAAAAATTTCCCTCACAAGCTCTGTTTCTGCCTCACTGTGGCACTGAATGCCCCCACAGCAGCTAATCACCACTCTGTGTCTAATAAACAGGGTTGGAAATCTACAGCCTTATATTAATATTTCATCTCCAGGTTTTAAACACACTCAAATGACTATCTTGCACATGATCACACTTTGAAATCGGCTTCAGAACCTAATTAACAGCTGTGAGATGTTTAGCTGTTTTATCTGAAACAACATTAACTTGTAACGTCTTTGCAGAGTTTGCCGCGCATTGTGGTGCAGTCAGCCAGCGTTGAAGAGGGCATGAGCAAACATCAGCAGACGGTGAGTTCTCCAAACGTGAAATGGTGTTTTAGGACTGGCCAGAAGTAGCCTGGTGCAGCCAGACTCCGTTCTTATCAGAGTATGGATCAGCCTTAACGTTATGACCACTGACAGGAGAAGTAAATAACATTGACCATGTTGGGACAGTTCAATGTTCTGCTGGGAAACTTTTGGACCTGGCATTCATGTGGATGTTACTTAGACATGTAGCACCCACCTAGACCAGACCAGGCACCCCCACCCCATAGCAATGACACTCCTTGATGGCAGCAGCCACACACACAAAAGGCTTTAGGAACAACTTAAAAAAAAACAAAAAAAACATGAAGAACAGCACAAGGCGTTGACCTGGTCTCCAGATTCACTAGATCCCAAACTGATCAAGTATCTGTGGGATGATCCACAGAGGACCCTCCCCTCAAAGGCCCCCACTAACAACATCCTGTCCCCAGACACCACAGGACACCCTCAGAAAGTCCAAGTCCATTCTCTGATGACTCACAACTGTTTTGGAGGCACAAGGTGGTCATAATGTTGTGCCTGATCGTATATGTATGTATATATATTTCTGACTGCATATATATTGGTGCATATCTTACCTGGTATTTTTCACTAGTTTACTACAAACATTTAAGACCTGTTTTTAACTGACTTCTGTGATGTGTTATATATTTCATTGTATTAGTATATCTGTCTATCTATGTCTGTTTTTCAATTACTTTTTCATGTTTTCCCCTTCAAAATGTGTGTGCTGGGTAAGTTCAGGCTGCCTTCCAGGCTACCTTGTAAGTACCAGGAGATACATAAACTATTATTGGATTCTTCTTTGTCAGACATGTCTGCATTTTGAATGAAAAATCAATACTTAATTTGTCATCTTGGATCAGAGTGTTTTCCTACATGAGCCACTGCATTCTCAGTGATTAGTTTGTCCACTTAGAGCTGGAAGGATGGAAGGTTTAAAAAGTGAGAAGCTTGTACCGTGGTTAATTATCCTTCATACACTTAAAGAATGGTTATATTTATCTATGTTATTAATGCCATTTATTATGTCCTTCACTTGTTTATTTGTTGTTGTTTTTCTTGAAAGAAACTACTATATGTTATCATTTTTTCGAACTTCAAATCCCACACACGGCTAGAGCCATACAGTTTAGACACCGACACAGTTTTGTTACTTTAGCTGTTTATCAAGATATATTCAAGTTACAGTTATTTAATGTTAATGTTGGAAAGTGCAGGCTCTTCAGGTGCTACTTTGTCAAGTGTTTGTCCCAGGTAAAGACACTATATCTCTGTCCACTGTCCAGTTCATCTGGCTGCTTCTGTGGTCTGCCCCATCATCTAGTGACCGTCTACACCGTCTTTATTCTTTGGATCATGAGTCATGAGTTTTCCTCCTGTGATTCTGGCTGTTCAGATGTTTTTTGGATTGTTCCTTTTGCTCTTGTGAAGTCTTTTCTCTGCTGTAGACTTGGATAATGATATGCCTACCTCCTTGAGTGTTCTTCACTTGGCTGATGTTGTGATGGTTGTTTTCTTTACCATTGAATTCCTGAGATCATCCATCGCTGTTCACCTGTTAGCGTCCTGCTCTTTTTGTGTGGTGGAGATCGGGAGTGTGGTCTGGTTTCTCTGATGGATTGGTTTTGTTTTTGCAGCCTGAGGAAAACCGGTTCAATTTGCATTCATACTAGTACCACACCTAGAAACAACTGCATACGTTTTAAATGCCTAATTGATGAAGAACTAATGATACGTCACATCTGTCCATGAAACAGCTTTTAAGCTACTGTCCAGTCCCTTCTGCACCTCTGAACGTAGAGGACTGGTTACATCTGATCTGAATGTGAATCCAAGTCTTGACTTTAAGACATTTCATGGTGACGTTTTGTCGTCTGTAGTGCCAAGGAAGTGTTTAGCATTAATGAGCTTTAGTGAGCTTCATTTGGCTTTGGCTTCTGTGAATTGTTTGTTTCATAGTCACTCTTTACATCTCTTAGCTCACTCTGACTCTAACATTATGTCTCACAGGTGTCTTGTTTCCATTTATTCGTCACCATTGCTGCCATCGTTTCTCCCCAGGTCCCCATTGAGGACGTCTTTCTTGCAGACCACCAAACGGAGACCCCCAGATCTGTACCACTGCCACCACCAATCATCCCAGAGAATGAAGACTCCACCCCCAGCCCAATGAGCGAAGCGTCCAGTGGCTACATGTCGACCAGCATATCTACAGCGACGCTGTCAGAGGTCTACACGCTGAGCTGGGACCTGCCTCCGTCAGGCGGCGGCGGAGCAGACGGCTTTGACGGGGCGTCGGATGAAGAGGACACTACAGTGACTGAGAAGCCCTTGCCTCTCTCCGTCACTGCAGAATCAGACAGAGGTCTTCAGTCACTTGTTGCCAACCAGTCGGAGCCTCAGGAGTCACTGCTGACTTTAAGTGAGAAGGCAGCTGCTGAGAGGACGGACCAGACACCGTCCAGACAAAATGACAATAGACAACTAGAATCAAGTCCATCTCTGTCAGTCCAGCTAGAGGAGGTAGAAGAACCTGATCCAGGTGCAGAAACCAAATCATTAGCCAATTCAGAGACAGATAAAGATGTAGTGCTAGAACAAGAAAATGAAACCAAGTCAACAGAACTACTGCAAACACAGCCCAAACAAGACCAGACGCCTTCTGACCGTACTGAAGCTCCAGCTCTAAACCTGATCCCACCTCAGCCTGAAGCCTCGGATCCTGTTCCACAACCCCCCAGAGACTCTCCTCCAGCTTCATCCAAGGAACACTCAACTGCTGAAGCCTCAGATTCAGACAGCACCTCTATCATGCCTTCAGCCTCAGATGAGGTCCAACAGGTAGCGTCTTCAGATGCGTCTACCAAAGCTGCAGCAGGTCCTGCTCCTCCTCTTTCCAAACCCGTCTCCTCAGCAGCCAACCCCTTCAAGATCCAGAAGGTGAAGTCTTCAGACCTGAAGTCGTTTCAGCGTATTTTAGGTGAAGAGGAGGGTCAGCCTGCTGAGGTGGGTCGGACCAGCAGCATCGGGACAGGACTCAATGTCCTCTCAGTGCCGACGGAAGGCCTGGAAATTATCTCTGACTCAGAGGAAGGAGACGGAGCTGCTTCTACCGTTCTTCCTGATTGGTTGAAAGAAGGGGAGTATGTGACCGTGGGGGCAAATAAGAGCGGTACAGTCCGATATGTGGGACCCACAGATTTCGCCAAAGGTACCTGGGTTGGAGTGGAACTGGAGGTACCAGCAGGTGAGTAGAGCAGGCCTGACTCTTGATCTTTTCCATCCTGCCAGATTAAACACCTAACAAACCTTTCTTTGGTCTTTCTCCAGGAAAGAACGACGGCTCAGTGGGCGGAAAACACTACTTTCACTGTAACCCTGGTTACGGGGTGCTGGTAAGACCCGACAGAGTTACCCGTCTCGGTGCCAAACGCCGTCGCCAACAGCAGCAGCAGAAGCGGCGCAGTGCCAACCTGTCTGGATCCAGCCCAAACCTGGCAGCTCTCACCGCTCTGGCCAAAGGGGAGAGTGGCGGAACGCCGAGCGGCCGCAACAAAGGAGAGAACCGCAAGTCGTGGAACACTTGAGAGGCGTGTTGTCAAATAAAACGGCAAATTCTGGGACACACTAAGCAGCTGTTTGGTGTAATAATAGGGTAAGATTGATAATACAGTTTATCATCTGGGCAGATTCACACAGAGCTTCACTGTAAGTTGGATGAGTCCACACCAGCATTAAGGTGTTCATCATTTACTATCTGTCAACAGACTCCATTCCTACCTAATGTGGTGGGTAATTAAAAACTGCAGAGAAGTATTTCATCAGAAAAATGTGAATGGTTTTAGGTACATTAATGTTAATAACCATTTCTAAGTAATTCATTTTAAATATATGTATTCTAATGACTTAAGAAGCTCTAAATCAGCATTTTTATCTTTTATCATGTTACACAACCTGCTAGGCAAAAGTACATTTCCATAAAGAACCCAATATTAAGAGAAGCTGCATTTCACTGGATAACACCATAAACCTCTAAAGCCGGACGCCTGGTCTCTAACTCTTTTATTTGGAATATTTAACTGGATTCTGTTATTTTATTCCGGTGCCTTAAAGTACTACATGTACAACTACTGCTCTTGAATGTGCCTTAAGATATACCAGAGAAGACACTGCTGGTAGGCTGAAACCTGTTAAAAGGGTCTTGTTCTGGCTCTTGAATGTGCATTTTCTACTGTCTGACTAATTTGCACTCTTATGAACAGTTCTACTAAAATTATGCAATATTATAAAAATCAACGTTTCCTTTTTCTGCCTGTCGCGTAAACACTGATTGGACGTTTTAACTAGGGATTAATGAAATGATGCTGTCTGCGTAGAAACCTGTTGATTTGTAAGGATGCTTGAGGGATTGTTTGTTGGAATGCATGTACTAATAATTTTTTTTGTTGTCTGGGCAATAATGTATTTTATATATATGCATTGACTGCTTGACTGCTTATTTATTTAAAGGTTTAAATAGGATTTTGTTAATGAAAAGCAAGAATCACCTTTTTATATCGATGTTAAATAAATTCCATTCTGCTCATGTTAGACGGGCGTGATGAATATGTGCACATCTGAACATACAGGCCGAGTGTCATTGATATAGCTTTATTCTCTTGTACATTATATATATCATACTAAAATAAACACAAGTTAAAAAAATGAACAAAGAAACTGTACAAAAAAATGTATATATACTACATCTTAATTACAGAACAGTCTACTGTCCAAAAAAGGCACTAAATTCTGAAATGGGCAATACAGTAATTTTGAACATAACTAGATTTGAGATTGATACAACAGCATTCAGTCCTCTTTTTCTGAGCTATATTGGGATGAAGTGGATGGCGTTTTCACTGGTGGGGTGGGCACAGAAGGACATGTAGACGTGTTGACCCTGACACACCACGAGAGGACACCCCTTCAGAGTAATAAGCTCTACCACTGGAGTACGCACAACATGGGGCGGGGAAAGCTTTGTTTTCAGGTCTCTCCTGGATAACGCACACGACTTTTACTTGGTGACCACCTGAGGGTTCTTTCTTCACAACCCATAAACGTTTCTGTCGAGCTGGAACGTTCACATGGAATACTGCAGGATTAAAACTTGTACTTGCTAACAGGGACATGGCATCTCTCAGAATTGAAGGCAGTTCATTTAAAAGTGTCTTACAGCGAGAGGATAATCTCTAAATGCACTCTTTGTAGGTTCATTTACTATTTCTAACATATCATCTTTGTGTGGGGACATCACACCAAACTCCATAGAAAATAAGACATAAAATAGAAACAAAAAGCTGCTCATTTCTAATAGTGCTCTATCAACATAGTAACTGATTCACTATGTGCTCGTCATATTTTAAGAGTCTGAGGTCCTAAAGGAATATTTCACCTCATTTTAAAGCTAGACTCTGGTCAGTCTATGAAACTCAGTTTTGCGTTCGAGATATGAAACAAATTTTACGAAACCAATCCAATCCACTAATCCAAACACACGTATTGGGTTCCTATCAACTTCAGTTGTGTGGAACTAAATTTTCCATTCAAACCTCAAACCAATCGATAATCATTTCATGCATGTTTCGGCTACGTTAGAATTGATATTTCACTAGGGAGTTTGGTGTGATTTTGCGGAGACATTGGCAAATACTGGGGTTCTGATTTAATGTGAAGCACACAAACCCTTAACAGTACACTGGACGTTTGCCACTTCAATGGAAGGCTCCGGGGGGAGGAGGTTACATTTCAAGCTTTGCGAGACTTAAATTTTCATAAGGTGCATCATCGTTCATCTTTCATAAAATAGCTTACTACCTCAGGTACAAATAGAGGGGAGACTGCTGTTCAGTCAAATAAGGGATGACACACACAAAAAAATGTTAAAATCATAATAGAAAAATGATAATAGAAAAATAAGTCAGGAGAAATTAAAAAGCATGATCATTTAACAATAAAGCATGTTTCATTTCAAAACATCTGTCATTCTCATTTTTTTTGTACATTACCATAAAAAAAGAGTATAAATACATATTGTTTTTATCTTTCAACCCTTTCTTTTCTAAACACAGGTCCCAGTTCTGAGTCACTGTTTCGCAGCTTCGTACATACTGAAGCAGAGGAATTAAATAGAGCTTTATTCGACTAGAGCCCAGGACTGGGAGTTACTTCACAAGCAGTAGGCGACAGTTTATCACACGGCTCTAAAATCGATGGGAAACACTTTCAGTGTTGCAACAGGTTGTTTGTCACCAATGTCCACATTATATGAGACTTCTGGTTGAGCGTTTGGTTTAATCCTGCTTTGTAGAATATATTCCCAGTTCTCCAAAACCATCCCTAACGTAACAGCCATTAGGGAAATGCATTTATTAATTTCTTTTTGCTAATAATTTGATGATAAGATTCTGACTCTATACTTAATACAGTGGCCTGCTATCTTTAAGCAGTAGTAGAAGTGGTAAACCCCAAAAAACACTAAGCTAAAATGGGGAATCTGATTAGCTTAGCTTAAAACAAGCTTTAAAGCTAGGAACGACTAGACTGGCTTTGTCCAGAGATGAAAATAAAACCACCTAGCCACAACACAGCTAAGTGTTTATCAGTTTGACGGTTGTATGTTTAATCCATACAAAAAGATAACTGTAAAAAATGTATCACGGTGTTTTTGTACTCTAGACAGAATGTGAAGCTAGTGCTAGGCTTAGCTTAGCATTAATGATTCCTTCAAGTGGGGCCACATTAACAAGAAAGTAGAAATTTTCCATTAGCGCGTATTACATTTTTTTTTTTTTTCAATTTATAATGTTGATACTCCAATTTCAGTTACAAGTAGTTACAAATCGTTAGCTTGCTAAACCTCAGTGTCTTCTAGACGACAGTTGCGTCGCAGGTATTCCAGGAACTAGCTAGCTCTTTATAAGATCACCATTAACATCTTTTATCTCTTGTTGCAGTACAACAACAGCACAAGTAGTTACCGTCTTCGCTGCATAAGTATCTATAAAGTCTGAAATGTTATGTGGGTTAGGTGTTTTTACCCTTGGACAAGCGTAAACGTTTTGTGTCTAGGCTGAGCTAAGCTAGCACTAACTTCATTTTAGCGTTAGGACATTAGAGCAGTACCACCAGCAGTATCTTCTCATTTCATTTATAGCAAAAAATTGGATAACCTAGTTTCCCCAAAAAGAATCTAACTTTTATTTTAACCTCCTCACCCAGATTTGAAGCTAAATGCTATTACTTGACATTAGTGTTCCACCATAAACAGGCCCAGCTAATGACATAACGATTTTCAGTTAGAGATGGTTTTGGACAAGGTCCCCTTAGGGCCAAAAAAAAAAAAAAAAAAAAAAACCATTTACACCACTTTAAGTGTTCAGATTCCCTTCAAGATAATCATTTTACCTTTGAGGCTATATAGATGACATTAAAAAATGCCTCCAAAGTTTCTCTGACAACCATTTCCAGTGTGGATTTAGTCTAATTTGATATCTTGGATATTTAATAAAAAAAAAAAAAAAGCATATTACTTAGGCTATAAAGAGGCAGCGTCACAGAAGTAGTAAATAGCTTAGGGATATTTTAGCATTATATGTCTGGCTGCTAATACCTATCTTTACTGACACAGGCCTGCTGTAGTGTCAAGCCTACACTGGCTCGAGAGGCTTCACTCAACATGAGAAGAGAAAAAAAAAAAAAAACCTATGTACGCCAAAGGAGTTAGCAGAAATCGCTTTGGATTAACACCATTTTCAGATCAGTCTTAGCTTAGAGTCTTAGCATTTTTTCCTTTGGCATTAATGACATTTAAAACAAAGCATGATTCCCCTTATTAGATAGCTTACAAAATTTGCTTGATTATCACATTGACCCTAAATTGATCCTCGTAGCCTCAAATACTTAACAATAGTGTCACTGGGAAGCTGGATACTAAGGCAAAATGATTGTATGTCCAGTCGCCATTTGGCCAAAACAACAGAGGAAGAGACGGTGCTGCTATTGGACCTAAACCTTGAGAATAGTTTCTCTTTTATGTGTGCTGAAATTCTTGTGCACTGAGTAATGCTTCAGATCCTTGTTATCAGAAAAAAACAACAAAGTCTACTGTAAAAAGGAAAGAAACATCTGTCTGTATGAAATTAAGGCTACTTCTTGTCAGGAAAAATACTGGAAGGTGTTGAGGTTTTTAGTCCAAATAGCAGCTCTACTGGAGGAAACACACAAAGCCTTTCAGTGAGGAATGATAACTCTAGAGGGTAAAAGACAGTGACTGGACAGTTCTGTCTGCCGATATTATTCCTGCTGACTGCCTCACGGCCAGAGAGGGAGAGGAGGAATCTCTCTCCATCCGTCTTTCCCAAGACGATGGCTAAGAGGCTGCTCCTCCGATGAATTGCACAATGAAGAGGTGAGTTTGAGGGGTAGGTAGGTAACGCACCATGAGGTGAGTGTGACTGAGAACCATAAGAACCATATATATATTATATATACAGTACACGTTATTCTTCTGAGGTTGACGTTGAGGTGAGATAGACTGAGGATCGGCTCAGACGACCAGGCTGGAGAGGGAAGGAGAGGGGGAACCAGGAAGAGGAAAGAGAAGAGGTATCCTGTGGAGGAGAAAGTGTATCAAGGGAAGGAGAGAGGATTCCTGGGAAACACTATCCCAGACGAGAGCCAGCATTCTGGGGAGGGTTAAAGGCCTGAATTGCCCCCTTTCTTCTTTCAGTGGATCGTTTTCACAGAGGAGATCACAAGGTCTATAGTGACCCATTTCCGCCAGCTGTGTCAATATATTGAGTGGGGTAGGGAGGGGGTGGGGGGTAATTACTGTTTACATGGGCTATCTGGGAAGAGAGGAGAGGAGGGGGGCACAGAGAGAAGGAGCGGTTGGCAACGGGCTGACTGTGGGACAGATTTGAGAAGGTTTACTAAGTAGCATTTTGTTGGTCTCTCTTTTTTTTTTTTTTTTTGCGCCCCCCTCCTCATTTCCCATTTTTTTTTTACACTCCTCCTTCCCTTTCCCCTGTCGACTCCATTTGTCAAACCCTTCCTCCATCCCAGTTCCTGTGCAGTTCATTCGTCCTCCAGGGACTCGGTCTTGATGTCGTTGGGGACGCCGCCGGTTCTGGACAGGGCCAAGATGGTGTGGTTGACGGCAGCCATCTCCACAGCCAGAGAGATGGGGTCCTGGTGCTCGCTGTGTGTCGCGCTGTCATCCTGAGACAGGGAGGGACAGAGGGGGAGACACCAGGGACAAAAGTCATGAAGGTCAAAAAAAAGAAATCTGAAGGTTTGTGCTACGTCACTGTCCTCAGTAGTTTTAAATCATTTCACGTCTCTAAATAGCCAGCATCACTGATGGCTGTACTCAGATGTCCTTCATGAATATGCAGTGTTCTAGTAAACACATTGTTGACATGTCTGTGTGGAGGTACCTGTGTTGGCGAGGTGGGCTCCAGTCGATAGAGGCCAAATGGTCGGCTGAGAGGTCTCTTGTCGAAATAGGGGAGGTCACAGGCCTGAATGTGTTTCAACAAAAACAATTACACGAAGCCAGTGGCCGTCACGGTGGTGGTCACTCTTAAGGCTTTATATTATGGAGGGAGGTGGAGTTGCTGTGCTACATGCCAGCAAGGTAGGAGTTGCCTTAAGGGATGGTACATTCAGAGTTCTGCTGATTTCAATTATTAACAGAACATTGACCAAACACAAGAAACTAATTAGTAAAGTTCATTGATTAATCATTTGGTTAGAATAAATGACATCACAGTCTTATCTAACACTACTCTGAGACTTTCTTCATGGGTAGAACACTGATCCATTAAGAAATATCATGTTTAGAGGAAACATGCTAAGTAGTGACCGTTTTCTCATCTGAGTACTGTGTCGTTTTTTCACTCTTTACCTGCTCTGTGAAATCGTTGCCATCAATGTCATCACTGTTGGAGTGTCCCCCTGGACTCTGGACATCTATGCCGTGACTCTCCAGGATTGTGGCTTCTTGGGGAAAGAGGACGGACTATTAGATTTACAAGGTGCTAAATGGTTGGAATAACTACAAGTCAATGATGCATAGCTGGAACAGACGGCTAAGAGCAATGGAGAAACTGCAGAAATACTAAATGGCTGAAACATGGATAAGTGACTAAAACTAGTTCATAAAAAGGAAAAGAAATACATTATAATTAACTAAAAGTAGAAGCTACAAGTAATGGACAAACAGTTAAAATGTTGTTATCCTACATTGGAATGAATAGGTTAAAGAATGGAACAATGTGGGAAATAGCAAAAAGTTAACAGCTATAAAAGTTAATGACTAATCGTTTGAAATAAGCTGATAAAAGTCAAGCAAATATAATGAAGAAATGGATGAAGAATCTGATTAAAATAGGAACTACACTACTGAAACTATTTTATGTGCAGGATAAAAGGATGAAATAGTTAAAAGAGAACAAAGCTATAAAGTAATATTTCACATGATAAGCTGAAAGTGCTGGATAAATGGTTCAAATAGGTAAAAGTAATGGACTAGTGCTGGAAGTATTTATCAGCTTTGTATTATCAGCTGTCGTCTCTACAGAGTCTTACTGGCTTTCAAATCTAATTGGCATCTAGGTGAGCTCAAATAGTTACTGTGTAATTTCACAGCAGTTCTGGGGACACTTTGCCAGTGGTCATAGCAGAAATCCAGGAACCGATTAATAATCATCCACCTAATTATACTGATAGAATGAGGGTATTAATGGAAACCCGGTACGAAAAACATGATGAAATATGAGCACAGTGAACAGTGGTGGAGCCTCCCCAAAGCCACATTACCAATGTTGGCCCGCCTCTTGATCTCTTTGCGACGATTGGCAAACCAGTTGTAAACTTTCAGGGAGGTGACCCTCTCCAGATCAGAAAGCTTCTTCCCTGGAAAAAATCAAATGATATCTCGATCACCATCGTTCTCACATGAATCTATTCTATCGCATGAAACGTCACAAAAATAATAACTTGTTTCATTTTTTCTGCCTTTTAATGTTGTGCAATGCTTTGTGCTATCCATCCATCCCCTGAAGCTGGGATTTATTGATAATGAAACTGTTGTAGATAAGTTTATCAAGTAATTGTTTCCGCTGCACAGCACACAAAATATATAAAGTGTATTTCACATTTGTATAATAGAGGGAACTTTTTGTCACCAGCAAATAAAGCCTTCATCCATTAGACATCCATGCTTAAAGTACTGGTGTTATTCTTGCAGTATGCTAAACTGTTTGGGTTTAGTGCAGCTTACCTGGTTTCTGAATAACAGCATTGCAGGCGTTTGCGATCTCCTCCCTTTTGGCCTCATCTGGGTACTGGTTGTCGTTGAAGTAGCTATAAATAGCAGAAGAGTCAGTCACACTGATTGAATTAATTTCTCTACACAAGGACAATGTCAACAAACTGGAGTTACTGCTGTTTGGTATGTATGCGGTACAATCAAGTACTGCGTGGAGGGTGTATGGTGAGAGTTGCAGGCTTTATTTCCTCACTGTCCAGACTGCAATGTTTCTTCTAATCCTCGAGGAAATAAAGAGGAGTTATGAAACAAACGTCCGTCTGTCACCTGTTAACTGCTTATTTCCTCCCTGTCCTCACCTCTCCATCACAGCCAGGCACTCTTTTCTCCAAGTGAAGCGGCTTCCTCGACGCAACCGGAAGGTCCCGGGGGCAGTGGTAAGGGGCGGTGGGGTTTGCCTCCACTCCATGTCCTCCAGAGGCAGCGGAGCTGGCCGCATGTTCAGGGTGGCACCTGGAGCAGCAGAATCACTGGTGAGTTACAACTGAAAATGGTGCATGTCAGGAAGAGTCAAGCCACAACAACAAGTCCAACAGTCTGCAGGTGTGTTTGTGGTGTGGAAGCACAAGCAGTGCAGTGAAAGTTTAAAAGCTGTAGAAATAATGTGCACAGACGCTGTTCTGATAGATGAACCCAGCACACAACAGCCGGGTTCCTTCATGAATATGAATGTGAAAACATGCTTCCCCCCTTTTGCTAATCTCACAATATATTCTGATTATAAACTCGACTGAATAGTGCTGACAAAGACCGTTCTGCCTCATCTCAAGTCATGACCACAGCAGAAAAGAAAACCACACAAAAGGCCCGATTTGCATTCAAACTCGTAAAAACTCGCCCGC
Organism: Planiliza haematocheilus; assembly: GCA_005024645.1. Lineage (NCBI taxonomy): Eukaryota > Metazoa > Chordata > Actinopteri > Mugiliformes > Mugilidae > Planiliza > Planiliza haematocheilus. The sequence goes on along the minus strand of SRSE01000853.1, from coordinate 485,232 downwards.
GTTACATTTTAAAGTGTCGGTACGTCGCAAAACCAGAGGCTTAACTGTGTCATCCCGCCACAGCGCGGCTTATCAGAACGCCATCAATGGGGCATCAGTTTTCTCTGCAGCAGTGATGGAGGCGCGTGTGTGTGCGGGGCTGGGCTGGGCCGGGCTCAGTCTGGCCATAAATAGCATAGAGCAGTTTCCAGTGCTGACGGTGTTGGCAGGGCTCCACCAAGGAACATGCCGCAGAGGACAAGGCGTGGGATGTCTGCTGCCTAGCTATACGTTGAAAACACATGTATACACTTGCACAGTCTGGATCTAAAGAAAGCATGTTGTTTTTACTGTTAACCATTTACGCTGCACAGTGTGGGTTTAGCGGAGGAATGTGCATAGGGGGAACAAAGATCTAGACAAACCAAGTTATTTTTGTTTGGACATGAATTCAGAAAACACAGGATTATCCCATTGGTCTCATTATGGGAGGACTCCAGTGTTTAGAGCTTAACTTATATGAACACCAATGTCAATGCTTTCCTAACACATTTGAGTCTTCCTCTCCACTGCAATCCAACAGGTTTATGGAAGTGCAGTAAATAAAGTGGGATTTTAAACTTTAATCCCTAAAGACAAATAGGGATAGGTTTAAAAAAACAAAAAGAAATCTCCCAATTTGATTAAAGAAGACAAAGGATTAAACATTTCACAACAGTCTTGCAAGGCTTCACAACAAAGTTAGTCCACGTTTGAGGGAGATCTGAGACCTGACAGGATCTGAAAGCTGATGTGTGGCAGCATTTTGGATTTGAAATGAATTTGTAAAAATCGTTTTGTTTTTTTCTTCCTTTTTTTTTATAACCACATTAATTTGTTTCAAAACTGAAATATCTAAAATGAATAAGGACCTTGTGAATCTGAACTAACTGAAGCCATTTCCAGTCTATGTTCAGACAGCGTGAAAACATCAGGTAGGCCAGTTTAATAATAAACGATTAGGGGCATTACTGTGAACAAATGAAAAATAACGCGTGTATATTCTTAAGTCTAAGTTATTTTGTACCAAATACTAAATTCTAAATGAAGTAATTGCTTATGCGGTTTATCTGCAATGCACAAATGATTTCAGATTTATCAGTGAAACATTAACCATAGACAATCACTCAATGCTGGTGAAATTAAGAAAATAGATGAGATCAAAGGCTTCCGGAGATTTACAAATTAATGTCAACAGAAAACACTTCAAGATGGCAATCAGGGTACAGTACATTTAAACTTCAAATGAAGAAGCTAAAAATAATCTATATATCTACCGTTTTGTCATTTTATACTTAAATCTTAACTTAATAAATATAAGATGCAAACTTTAGCATAACTCTGAAACATTAATACAGACACAGCTTGACCTTTCTTTTTGTTGTAAACCAGGTGATGGTGCAGGTACTGCAGCAGAGTTCAGCCAGACTGAAAAAACACAAGAGGCTTCTAAAGAGATGTAAACTGTGACAGCCGTAAAATCCAACTCATTGTATGTTAGCCAGGAAAAGCTGAGACGTTAAAATGTCGTGTAAACACAGAAAATATTCTGCATCATTTGATTTATTGCCATTTCAATGAAGGCCTATATATGGCAATTTAAAGCATAGTCCAGGAATTCTGTATGACTGAGTATAAATTCTGACTGATACTGATGTATTAGTCTGGCTCAAGTTAAAACACTATCACTATTATAGCGTATTATCAGTAAACATTGTGAAAATGTGATGAGACTTTAGCAGGGTTATTGGTTACAAAGTTAATGGCTAATTCATTTTTACATCACGGTACAGTGTAACTCCAAAGCTAATATTTTATGAAGTATAAACCCAAAGTTAATCATACTTCACATCACTGATAATAATATGATTCTGTACAAGCACCCCAACTTTTATGACCCTTGGTGTCTAGGCAGAGCTACACAAGCAACGTTTCAATATCTCAAAAACTTCATGACATTTGCCATACACAACTGTAACAGATTGCGTGGCATTATGTCTACAGGGGGCGCTATAGGTGACACGGAAACATTTCATAAGACTTTAAGGCCTGTAACTTTTGAAGTATTCACCCAGTTTTTATGAAACTGTAGCCGTCATTATAACATGCTTGTGTACAATCTTGCTGAATTTCCTGAAATTTGGCCTACAGGGGGCGCTACAACCACTACATGTTTATATCTCACAATCCACCACAGGAATCTGCTTGAAATTTGACAATGATAATCTGTGACTGACTCCTTATCAGACCACCAAGTTTCGAGCAATACGGTCTATAGGGGGCACTAATGGTTGATTTATACCTGGCCACAGCATGGACTCCTTTATGATTGCATGCGATCATCTAGCTATTATTATTATTATTATTTGTCTTTTTCCTTTCCTGATTTTGCGAGTGGAGGGAGACAGGAAATGGGATGGGTACTGAACCCGCCCCACTGCAGCAAGGACTATATCCTTGGAGTATGGGGCACCAACTTAACCAGGTAAGCTTCAGAGGCAACCCTTCTTTCATTAAAATTAAAACACCTAAAAATAATACACTGTAATGTCTCTTATGTACAGTAGTCAGACTTACTTAAAGAGGACATGAAATTACAGGAAACATGTTATACAAGGGAGCACTTGTATCCAAGTCTTGAATGACAAGCGTAAACTTGACTGATCGCTTAATGCATGACGGAAATTTGTTGGAGCGTCGCTAATATTAGTTAACATAACTTAAGCTAAACTAATACATGGGCGATTTCCCAGAGCTGCTATCTTGAAGTGACAGCACATTCCCTCACATCCTCTTGTTGGAGCTGCACATTTATGATATTTCTTCACCATAGCAGCAAATTAATCTCATACTAACTGCTGCTATTATAGTCTTATTCTCCTTTGTCTCCAGTTCATTGGAGGAGCCCAGCTGTTTCTGCTAACATTTAAGATATCACATGGAATTCAGACATTGTGTGCGAGACTTCTCTGCACCGCATCTACCACAACATGCTGACGACTTATCTCATTAACAGTGTGACAGGAAATGGCAGGCAGCAGGGTGTTGTTCTACTGCACTATTTCTATGCAACAGCCTCCCTGCTGATTAGTGAAACTATACTGCTATCTTTACATCGAAGCTTCAGACTCAACAACATCTCTCCATTTGGTCAGGTGTAACTTTGTACAAGTCACAGAATGAAACTTGTTTCCAAGATGACAATAATGTAAGATTTTTTTATTGCCCCTGGGATAAAATTAATGTTGCATACAAACTACAGATATATAGGTACCTACTGCCCAAATGTAACACATTTCAATAGAGTGTATGCATCGATCAGGCACAACATTATGACCACGTACAGGAGAAGCTGGGACACTTTTGGACCTGGCATTCATGTGGATGTTACTTAGACATGTAGCACCCACCTAGACCAGACCAGGCACCCCCACACCATAGCAATGACACTCATTGAGTGCCATCCCCAGCAGGATGCAGCCACACACACAAAAATGGTTTAAGAACAACATGAAGAACAGCACAAGGTGTTGACCTGGCCTCCAAATTCACTAGATCCAAACTGATCAAGTATCTGTAGGATGAGCCACTGAGGCCCCTCCCCTCAACCCATAGGACCCAAAGGTCCCCATTAACAACATTCTGTTGCCAGACACCACAGGACACCCTCAAAGGGCCCATGTCTATTCTTTGATGAGTCAGAATATAGGAAGGTGGTCATAATTAAAACAAATAAAACAATCATGAAACTTAGATGCACACAGGTGCAGTTTGATACATTCAACAGGATAGAACTAGTTGAATAGTTCTGACTCTGATGTATCACAAAGGCAATGCTGCAAGACCATGCTAGTTTAAGACTTTTTTCCTCCATATTTCATTTGGAAGTGGCAGGATAGAACAGTCCGATTCACATCCAAATGTTAGCACTATTGTTAACCCCTGCCCTTCAGTGACTTATACAAACAAACTGTGAGGCCATTGTTTCCCCTTTCTCTCTCACAACTGCCAACTGTCAAACATGGGCAAAACGCCAAGAAATATTCATGAGAGGGAAAAAAAAAAAGTTAGCAGCATGCCGGGTTTTCGCGCCAGATGTACCTGGTGTGGTTTTCTCCAGCGTGTACCAGCGGTAGAAAGCTCTCTTCTTCTGCTCACTCAGGTCCGAGCCGTGCTGCAGCAGCCAATGGGAGATCCTGCTCTGGCTGATGCCTGGAAAGCAGCCAGACGCTGAATTACACACAACAGGGTTTTGAATCGAGCCTCAGCACAATTTGCAGACAGAAAGAACTCAAGAGATATAGAGGAGAACATGAGATCACTGAGTAGTAGTCACAGAAAAACTGCACCTGACACTTGAACTTGTGTGTAACATGCTAAAACCTGAAATAGTTCTCATATATACAAGTTCTTAAATGCTATATACAATATTTGTGCTCTGACTTCACAGTGCCCATTTTGGAGTCATTTTTGCAGTTCTTTTGATTAGGAGTAATGTATTATTCACAACCTGGGTCAAATTACAGTGCAGCCTCCCTCACTAAAAATCCTCTAAATTCTCCTACATATCAAGTGTCAGGTTTTCCTTACAATTCCCTTTTTTGAAGTGGCAACTTTGACGATTTCTTTTTGATCTCTTTGGTGACACCTATGGTAATAGGTATTAATTGCAAGTGTGTATTTGAACCTCACTTTCCAGAGATCCTAACAGTGTCACCCATAAGACATTATCTCTGACTGCTGTCTCTGGCAGAAAGATTGCGGTTGGTGATGAATCATGCATCACTAACTGTGCAAAGCTTGTGATTCTGCACTAGAGTGTCTCCACAGAATATTGCAATTTTAAATGCCCTGATTCATTATCTGTGATGTTAAAGTAAGCAGACACACCAAACCAGCATCAAAGAACTAAGGGCAATGAAAGCTGACCATGACATCATCTTACATCTCCTGTGTCTGGGCCAAAAGGCTATACTTGGACCAAAAAAAAAAGAGACGACAGCCAATAGCAATCTTGCATATACAGTACATTCTGTAGCTGCGTGAAAGGAAATAACTATTCCTAAAAGCAGGTGGTAGTCGTCTTTATCACACATTGGAAATGAAAGTACTATTAGCTGGAAGGCTAAGAAGCTAGGGAAGGCTACAAACCACTGTACAAAACTAGCCTCTCCTGAATCATGCTGATCAGTTGATGATGCCTCACAGCAAGAAGGTCACCGGTTCGAATCCATGGGCTGGCTGACCTTTCTGTGTGGAGTTTGCATGTTCTCTCTGTGTCTGCGTGGGTTCTCTCTGGGTACTCCGGCTTCCTCCCACCATCCAAAGACATGCTCATTAGGTTAATTGGTGATTCTAAATTGTGACTGTGAATCTGTGTTGGCGACCTGTCCAGGGTGTACCCCTGCCTCTCGCCCGATGACAGCTGGGATAGGCTGCAGACCCCCGTGACCCTTAACAGGATTAAACGGGTATAGAAGATGAATGAATGAATGAATGACAGTCCATTACAGACTGACGTGCAGGAGTGCCTATAAAGTCGACGACAAAGGTATGAACTAGTGCCAACAGTGGAGGCCACATCAGAAGAACTAGGGCCACGGACGCTAAACAAGAACAGAAAACTGACGACCAACGGCTTGGTGCGTCACAGACTCCATGAGACCGCAGATTATGCCTAATAACTAATAACTCTGTCAGTTGAAGAGATGGAAAGTAGATTTGAAAACATTCACTGATGCAGAGACAAGAAGGTAGCTGAAAGAAAAGAAGTTTGTTTCTAATAAGTTTCTCTGTCAGCAGTTAAGTCAGTAACTTAAGGTGATTTTTTTCTGGTGATGTGCAAAAGTACATCAGGGGTTCTGTCAGTGTTAAGGGGGCAACCCGAATAAACAATATATACAAGGAGAGGAAACAGACTTTCCAAAACAGTCAGTCGTAACATATAAGTAAATGTAAAAACTGAAGATAAGTGAACGGCAAAAAAAACATACCCCAAATTTAAATGAGACCGCTTTGAAAGGTGTGTCAGTTTGTCTGCTACTAACCGGTAACTTGTGCCACGACTGCCTGAGAAATCCTCCTGTTCCCCAGAAAAGCTTTGATCTCTTCTTTCACCAGACTGCTGTCTCTCCTGCAAACACAAAGAACAAAGCGGTACTGCTTAATAATGTCAGCGGCAAAAACTCAAGAACCTCACTGGCATTTAAAGAAACATAAAAGAAGTGTCAGTGCGTTAAGTAAGTGTATAAGGGTTATGAATTAGGTGAGATATGATAACAATTAACTGACAGACTAGTATAAAATGATTTATAGGTCCACTAAAAGACATGAACAACTACCGCACAGGCAGAATAACTGCTTTTATCTTTACTTTATTCAGATGCATTAAAGGCAAATGCATGCATGTTTTCTGCTTTCTGTCACCGGTGCTGCGTACCAGTCGTTTGGCATGCAGTACAGTAACTAATTCCCTCTTCTCGAGTGATAAAATCAGTGTTTCTGTATTTCTCATATTCATATGGAAAACCATAAAAGCACAGCTCTTATTATTATTATCATTTTTCTTTTTTTTACAGGGCTGCGTTTTGACAACGTGAAGTGTGCCTTTTTTTAACATCTCCCACGTAATCAGCCATTCAGATTAACACAATCAAGTCATCAATCTATATTTGCTAAAGGTTATTTAACGGACACGTTTCCACTATCTCAGTCCTCCACGGGGGAAAAAAAAAACATGCACAGACTTGCAGGAATGGAGTATGTGCAGTCACACTGCGTACCCACCCTGCTTTCTGGCATCAAGCCCAAACCCCTCCCTTACATATATACACACACACAACAAGGCACACATACATATACACATCCCTACAAGCTCATGACTGTCTTACAGTTTTTTTCCACACTGAAATACCCCCCCTTCCCTCCTCAACTTTAACAGCACCAGTGCTCAACCCATTCAGTCCCAGCAGCCTTTGAAGCAGTCAGTATGGGAGACTCACACTCACACAGAGAATGCATCAATGTCCTGAGCACTCTGTTTGGCATATTTCTGAAATGAAAATGCGTCACGACTCTTGACATCCAGCATCAATATCCTCCACACCAGCCTCTTGCGGCGCAGCTAAAATTAGAGCTCAAAAACGCTGCTTGTATCGACACCGGCGAATCGATGTAGCACAAGCTGCTGTACAAGACTGAGGAAGAGTGGGGTGAGGAGGAGGAGGAGGGGCAGGAGAGAGGGGGGGGGATGCGTCGGATGCCAATTCAAAGGCAGAGCCCCTGCGGAGTCGGAAATGTGCACTTTAAAGTGAGAAAAATCAGAAGGGCACCGTGGGATTGTTGACAAGCTGAAACCTCATGTCACACCCCCGCAGCCCCGCTGAGCGCGACGCTGGAGAGTCCTAGAGGCGGAGAGGACGATGGCTTTTGAACACTACTTAACTTCTTGGGCTGTCTAAAGAGGACATGTAATTTAATGCAGAGGAAGTGTGAATGAGTGATGGAGCAGCTAGTGCAGTGCTGAGGGTAGAGTCTGGCCCTAAATGCCTATTCTTACAAGCTGTTCATGCAGGGAAGCTGGAAGCCAGTAGGAGCCCACGGCAGCAGGAGGAGATGGCTAATGTGTAGAGTGCTTAGAAGAAGAGAGGAGGTAGCAAGCATGTGGACTATAACTACTATTCTGAACGCTGAACCTGTAATGGGCCTAAGTAACTATAAAGCATTTCAAACCTAATATCATTGGATGTTACTAAATGTAATTTCATATGATGTTTTCAGAGGTACATGATAGAAAGCCTTTCTTCATTCCCTCTTAGAAAATGTCATCTTGAACCCTGAAGCTTGTCCAGTTCCTCCTACAGAACACTTCCCTTTTATGTAACCAAGTGTTTGTTCACTCTATCCATAGTCTCAACAAGAGCGTCTTTATGACCATCTCTGTTATTTCAATACTCCATCACATCATGTACATCTTTATGTGGTACACTGTGTACAACAGGAATGTACAAATCTAAGCATTGTTGAAGTGAAAATGTCTGTTTAGCTGTACATTTTCAGTCATTAATTACATGGCAAAATCTCTCCACGATTCAAGTTATGAGCTGCAACTGCTATTCACTAATTGTTCATTAGTGCAAGTGCGTCAAGAATCTTTGTGTATGTGTGGCGGCTCCATGGTTACACAGCCCTACAGAGTCTACACACCTTTTCTAAACAGGACTGCATGTCAGAGCATCATGAGCCACACAGAGGTCAAAGGGACTAGTAATGGTTTGATGGTTTCTGTCTGGTGTTACTTATTGATGACAAAAACTAGTAGCAGACCGAACTCCTACAATCAGCAACTATGGTTTATGTGAAAACAACGCCAGGCGAAGCATTCTCTTTGCTGAAATGAACAGCACGGCCAGATAACGTTGTTCACTTGTAGTAGCCAGACTCAGCTTTTATCAGAGCATGACTCTGGTAACACTCCACTCGGGACGTGTTTTTAACAGACTCTGAGAAAAAAATACCTCTGCACGCAATTTGATAACCCTACAACCAATCACAGCAATTCTGTTGTAAACTAAATCAACACAGTAGCGTTCAGATAAATGCTACTCTTCTGTCTATCCCTGCATAAAATCTGCTCAAATGATTTGATTGGTCTAGAAGATCTCGCTGGAGTACAATCAGTTCCCAGGGGAGCGAGTCCATATCAACTTTCCACCACAAAATATTTGTGGGAGGGGAAGTTCAGGCTGGCTTCCAAGCTAAAACTGTTTTTCTGTACCACTTCAACTATTACGAAACATAAACTAAGATCAAGACAAACGTATCTTGCATGTAAGTTGCAAGTCATTCCGGTCCTTAACTTTTAGTTTCAAGTCTCAACATGTCATTCTACGTTCCTCCAAGCGTAATGCCATTAATTACTGTTTAACTGATTTTTCATTACACGCCTGCAACTTCACAGATCTAATGCGTTTCTTTGCTGTTTAAGGTTTGGATAGTTGGTTGGACAAAACATGCACTGAGATCAAAATAAAGATCAAATAGATCAAATCCACTGTTTCAATTAATTCTTTAAAATCCTCTTAGCTGCCAGGTAGAAAGTCATATCCAGAAATGGCTGCAGCCAAACTCTCCAACAAAAAACAAACTAAATTGCAGCTATCAACAAAGCAAACTGAAGCGATCAATACGCTGCCAGAACACCTCATTCATGTGCAAGCATTCAATAAGATTGCCTATACTGGCAACAGTGAATGTCTACAATCTTTAGCAAATAATGATGGACTGGAATCAACAAAAAATTCAAATTCCTACACTAAAAGTCCATGTAACATAATGAGAGTCCGTTTCCAAATAGCACGCATATTAATTTATACCACATTAATAGAAACCAAGCTTGGACTAGCTACTACACCAGACCTAGACAAACTAGTAAATGTAAGGCATTTATGTTACATAGAACTTTTCAAGATACTAAAAGAGGTTTTACATTTAGTGTAACAGTCAAGCACAGCTATGAAATTGACTTTTTGGTACAAAGTATTTTCTAAACTAACGTTTCCCAGGTCAAAAACAACAGCCTCAGGTTTTAGCCAAAATGGACATGAAAAAAAAATCTAATCTTAAATCACCAATTTAAAAAAAAAAGAAGAGAGATAGCGCATGGTGCTGATAAAGATCATGTGATACAAAGTGATTTTACGGTTAAGACCGCGGCCTCCAAGGTCAAGAATAAACTCTAAAAGCTCGGTTTTTAAAACATGTATGCATTCCTGCAGCAGCTGCACACAAAGGAGCTCCAGTTTCCAGTCGGTGCTATTTAATTAGTGCTGACATGAACTGTGCTTTCTGGCCTTTTTATCATGAACGTTACTGCCAATAAAAAAGACCCTCCAACTCTTACCACTGAAACGCTCAAGCTATTCAAATTGAAAATGCATCAGTCGGAAAAAAAAAATGAAAATGGCCTTCAAGGCTGCTTTTAGAGGCACCTTTGAAGCATTTGTCTTTTACAGAAAAGAACACTCTGTGGAAGGATCATTACTACTGTGGATATCATGGCCATGCCTCCATTCATTCACTCTCCATATCATGCGGTCTATTAAGTTCACACCCAAGTGAACAAAGCCATTGAAAACAGCAAAGAACAGCACATTTTACGTCAATAATCGGAATGCGATCTCATCTTCTAACACCACTGTAACTTACTGACAATATCCTTTACGCTTCTACAAGCAAGACAACTTCAGCTGGACCAAGAGCAAAAAGTTTTAGCACTCACTTTTCCCAAGTTTCTACTGACCTCATCAGCTCCTCCACCTTATCGTCAATGTCCAGGTCTTCTTCTGTTGCTTCAAAGCCGAACGCTCGTGCTGCCGCTGCACTGTTTACCGGATATCGTGGAGGAGACAGCTTTCCGTTGGGGGTAGCAGCTAGGCTGTCGCGGCCGTTCTGCGACAGCGCCACCAGTGACACGGGTGATGGCAGGATCGCAGATGGCGGCGGCGGGCCTGGAGGTGGGGAGGTGTCGTAGCTGTTGCTAGGAGACGGCGAGAGTCCCCCGCCGCTGCCGAACTGTGTCTGCGTGGCTGTGGAGATTTTGGAGGTCGTGGAAGAGGCGGCGACGGCGACGGCGGTGGCCGAGTGATTGCCAGTGCTGCCATCGCCACTGTTGATGGCGCCGTTGTTGCCGTTGCATGACACGGAAGAGGTGGTGGTTGCCGAGGCAGTGTTGTTATTGTTGAATGATGCATTAGCATTATTAGAGGCAGAGTTGTTGGTGCAGTTGTTTGCCCCACCTACTCCGTATGAGGAAGAGGAGGAGGAGGAGGAAGAGGTGCGGCGGCCGAACTTGTCGCCATGCTCCCGGTCCAGCCGGTCCAGAGTGTCAAGTGCGTGCAAAATCTCCTGCTTGGTCATGCCGGTGCGACGCAGCCGCTGCAGCAGATCTATCTGCTCAATAGTGAAGCGCGGCTCCTCGCTTAACTCAGACATCCTGCTGCTGGATCAGAAACAAGACAGTTGTGAAACAGAGGAAGAATCAGAGGAGGGGAAAAGAAACAGGAAATGCAGGGGGAAGTTAATGGAAGTAGGAAGGAAATCCTTAGGAAAGTAAGTAGATGTTTAAGATCTGGAGGAGCGAAGGAAGAGGGAGAAAAGGAGGAGCAAGGAGGAGCATAAAAGTCAGGCATAAATAAGACAGATGAAGGAATGGTGGAGCCACAGAGGAAATGAGAGGATTAAGTGGCAAAGAATGAAAAGGAACGCAGTAGCAGATGGGGAGAAAAATGAGAATGATGAGGAAGGAGGAGTGAGACAGAGGAAGGTAGTGGAGGAGAGTTAGAGGGACGAAAGAAGAAAGAAAAGGGTGGGAAAGGAGAAAAAGCTGCAAGAAGAAAATAAAGAGGCAGCAGATAAGAAAAGGAAGACAAGAGCGAGAGATAGAAGTGTGAAAAGAAAAAGGGGAGGGAGGGGCAGGGCATAAAAATCTGCTATTTTTGGGAACCAGCAGGCAACACGCGCAGAGTGCCAGAGTCACCTTGACAGCTGATGCTATCTTAACATTCTGACTGTCGCTCTTTAAGAGCTACAATATATCCCCGGCTCTGCACACCACCCACGCTGTATGTTTTTCATAAGCAATTTGCCGTGCTCCAAATCAATGCAACTGGAATCAGACTGCGGCAGATTTTCCATCTTCTGTGCCTGCCCGACCTATGCTGATATGATAAATGCTTTAAAAGGGGTCACTGGCATTTTTCTACATCTGTGTTACTCTCAACTAAGCAGAGGACAGAAATAAACAAATGCTCTCGGATTGCTTGCAGGGGTTTGAAGTTATCACGGAGAAAACTAATATGATTGCAGCGAATGCAAGCCTGTAACACGAGGATTTAAGAGGAGAACGAGCGTTTCCGGCGTTTCAGACACATGCGGAGGAGAGTCACTTTGAGCACTGAAAGACAGAACTTCTGCACCACAGGGCAGATTGGTAGAACCGCATGGTGAACATTAACTAGTCCCTTAGGTTGTCAGCTCAAAATTATGAGGCAAGCTGCTAGAGCTGTGAATCATTACAAAGCCCTGTTAGACTGCCACATCCCTGAGATGAGCCACACAGAATTAAGACTGTCAGACTGATTGCATTTCCAACACCATCACTGTTTTGACGTGCATGTGGCTGCACCTACACAGAGATTTAATACTGTTCGGAGAGGACACGATGTAGAGTTTGCAGCATCTTAAATCATTACCCCTTTCTGATTAAGTATTTACCTAGTTAACTATTCACTTACAGTAGAAGTTAGCCCTCCGGGACAGTTAGATCAGTTATGCAAATCACTGCCCTTCATTGCCTTAACGCAGTTTAAATGCGTCTTTGACAGGTGGCGATTCAAACTTCCCTTTTCCCCACATTCTCAGCGACTTCAAGAAAGTTCACGAATAAATCGGTAACTAGTTAGTTGTTTACCATGCAACCACAAACAGCCGACGTTTCCTTTCACTTACATACAGAATGCATGCAGCTGAAGACCCTAACAATCTCTCGTTTTTCTTTTTTCCATTTTTTTTAATGACAGTGCAGTTTTTTTAAATTGTCCCGGAGCTAAAAACTGTCCACACTCGGTTCCATCTCTTCTTTCCCCTCCATGTGTTTTTGTTTTGCTAACTGTGGGGCCCGCAGTGAGAGCACCAATCTCCGCTGCTGCAGGCTGGAGATGCCAGCCTTCACGCCCTTTGCCCAAAAGCTAATGTTAGCGAACGTTACGGTGGCAGGCGGACAATGCCCGGTCTGACGTTAAATTAGCCAGCTCGCAGCCCTCCCACACAAAAATTATTTATAACATTTTAAGTAGCACCCGCTGCACGTCAATATAAACTGACAACAGCCCGCTGGCATCACACAGCAAAACTAACAACTTAACGAGGGTTATTTCGGTCGCTTTGGAGTGATTAGCTAACATGCTAGCCGTGCCATCTGATACTAGCTGACGTTAGCCGCCGTCGCTGGCTAGCGAACGTTTGATATTAATAACATCACTTTCAGTGTAGTAGATAGCTAAGTACACGACTTACCTCGCTTCAAATCGTCCACTTATTCATTTAACTTTATATCTGAAGCAAAGAGACGCCGTGCCGTTCACTGCAGCCGGAACAATAAAGCAATTTATTAACAGTGCCCTGTCCGACCCTTTTGCAAGGATTTCTAATCAGAGGCGAATTATTTGCCTCTCCGCTTTGTCTGTCTGACAACAGCCATATTGACAACTAACACCTCCGAGCAGCTCTGAGGGAACTGTAGTTTTACTCCCTCGAAGGCCTCCAACACGCGGCGGCGTGCCCTGCACAAAAAACTACAAATCCCTGAAACGGGAGCGGGGGGGGAGCTGATGGCTCACTGATCTACAGTTGTCACAAAAAGGCGATGCAGTTTTTAATGTGGCCACAGCGGCTGCTCTTCTTAACCCTGCGGCGGCAGGAACGGTCTGCCTCAGAGGTGACTTGTGTCCTCTCTAATCACTAAATAACAGATTACAGATGTCCGACTGCGACACAGTTGTAGAGACTTAGAATATTTTTCATAATTAAATTCTATCATAATATAAATTAGTTGTTAATTGCTGGTGCTTTTAAAAAATGATGGATAATTTGCCTCTTAATCTGGTAAAAAGAAAAAAAAACATTATTAATAAAGCTGTTAGCAGTAAAAAGATCAGAAAAATACCTGATTTGGTGAAAACACTCTGCAGTAGCATGTGTGCCTCAGTAATTACAGTCATATTAACTGTATAGTCCTTACATATGAATCTAAATAAATGAAATAGTGTTTGGTGGAACTGTCTGCACCACGTAAACGCATACTCACATAAAAATAATCTCAAGATTCAAGTTTCAAGTCGTGTTTATTGTCAGTTCTGTAATACGTATATGTTGATAAAAACATGCAGAGGTGTGAGATACTGTCCCGCTGTTCTACATTTAGCTTCAACTGCTGCTGCACCACCCTGTCTACTACGCTGCAACATATTACGACACTTAACACTTGATTATTACTCGCCATCAAGTTCTCAGTATCAAGTTGTAGGGTCAAGTTACCAAAACAAACCTATGTGTACACAATGCCCAGCGAGCAGGGGAAATTTAAATGAGCACGTCAGTTGAGCCTGTGACCCCAAATCAATTAAATTTTCACATGGATATTTATAACTAGAAACTTGTAACAAAGCATTTGGTAACATACAGTATTTTTCTAGTATTCAAAGTGCTTTGCAGTCATCTCTCCATTTGCTCTCTCTCAGACCATGCACAGCAAAATCCTCTTGTGAAACTAAGACTGAACTATTTGGTCACAGTGTTTGTAGGAAAACCCATCACCTCATTAATACCAACACGGAAGGTGTCACGTTGTTTGGATTAATTTTTGGATCAACAACGGGGAAAGTGTTTAAGACACAGAGAAAGATAGATGCAGAAAAACACACATCAAGTGTGAATGAAAATGTTTTTCCAGAGTTAACTCAGGGTGGTTTACATTTGAGCAAGACTATGATCGAAAGCATACAGGTAAGAAATGTGGATTCAGGAAGGAAGCAATGCATCAGCACCCCTCACCTGCATTACCTTCCCCTACTGTTGAATGGGAGAAAGAATTTTAGAGTCAAGAACTATTTAAAATTAGAAAAATGCTTTTGCTTTACCCCTGTTAGCAATATTAGACTGATTAGGGAAACATAATTAAATCCATTTTAAGTCTAAACCATACTGTGCAATGTGGAAAAATGTAAAAGAGTAGAAATGCAATGTTGTTAAAACTAAGTTACAACCCCTGCAAACATACAGGCCTATTTAAGTATTTTCAGTTCTTAATGTTTCAGATTTGCCCTGCACCAATCTGTCTACTCAGCTGGTTTGGTTAGGAGGAAGGTCAGCCATAAGGAGAAATTAAAAGAGGCTTAATTCGAGAAGGAAAATGGATCCAGGTGGTTAACTTAGCATGTGCATCAATAAGACACTTCAAGTGAAAAACGCAGCCCATTTAAGTTAACCATTAATACTTTTGCTGCGCTGTTCCTGCTTCATTTCAACTTGCACCTGCTCTGCCTCTGCAGAGACATTGCAATAATACCCTTCCTATCATTCTCTAAAGCCTCCAGAATAGCAACGTTTGCCATTTTGCTGCTACATTACACTGTTTTATTCTTTAAACTAACAGGCAGAGGAGTACTGTCTGTGTCAGGTATAATCTTCCGATGCACAGTTTGATCTGCGCAGGGAAAAT
Organism: Planiliza haematocheilus; assembly: GCA_005024645.1. Lineage (NCBI taxonomy): Eukaryota > Metazoa > Chordata > Actinopteri > Mugiliformes > Mugilidae > Planiliza > Planiliza haematocheilus. Next base: position 469,937 of record SRSE01000853.1, on the reverse strand, counting down.
GATAGCAGGGCAAAGCCAAAGACAAGTGCTCTGCTCTGCTTCAACAAAGTGCTTTTGAACAAGACATTTAAACCTATTCTGTGGAGGTGTTAAGGAGTCTGATGCAATCTCAAACAATTGTGTTCCACAATAGAATATGATGAATATTAATCCTGTTTAAGCGGATGACTGTGCCTTAACATTCATGAATTATGCATTGCGGACTCTCAGTGCTCATATACAGTGATTAAGGTACCATATTTACAGTGAGCTGTATGTGACGCACTACAGCACTGACAGAAGAAAGAGAGACACAGAATTTGTAAATGAGGTGTGAATGCTGCTTTGCAGAATCGCTGCAATTTGCCGTACAGTCGGGTAGTCACACTGCCCCCATGTGACAGCTATTGTCCAAAAATAGGACAACAAACAAGTCAGTGCACTTGTCGTTGTGTGTTGTAGGGTCTGTCTGTATGGAATGAAAAACACTGAAGTTATCTTTAATGGGTTTAAATCCAGTTTAATCAGTGTGGACGTGAGCTGCAAATAAGGTGAAAATATTAATTAGGATTTTTTTCTTTTGTCGAAGGTGACTAAATTTGTTTCTTCATTGCAAATGTAACTCAAAAAGCAAACACAATTTACTGTATATGATTTTTTTCATTCTTTTTTCTTTTCCCCAAGTGATGACAATGATCATTACGTACTTTAAATTCTTGATTCAAAGAATCACCAGTGTCATTAGATAAAATATGTTGCTTTATTTGTTTGCAGTAGGAAATTTTACAGTAGCAATTTTTTTCTCTTTTTGTCCAAAGGGGGAAAAAAACACATTTCTAAATGTTAAGGACTTGTTTTGAGCATAGGATGCTTCTGAATAAAATTAGGTTGAAACCTTTGCCATTTGGAAAAATTACATATTTGGTTGTTCAGCTTGATTTTATTTGCTGGTGGTTTATTTAAAGCTCTGATTCCTTGAGCAAAACAAAAGTGTTTCTTGGCATTACACCGACAAGTGGTGCAGACAAGACCACCTTTCAACTGATATTTGAACTTTCATAACCTTTGTATCTGGTTCCCTGACACCTCTGCAAAGAACTACACTTTTATCAGTTACACATTTGCTTTTCTGGTCTGACAAAATTACTTCATTTTTCCTTATCTGATTATATTTCCTCATATAAATGTGTACATATGTGCTCTTCTGCACATTAGATCTGTGCAAATAAAAATGTGTCATATGTAGTGCTTTTTTAACATCAGCATTTTTTTTTTTTTCGTGTGAACAAGAAAATCATTTACAGATCTCACTAATATATTTTTTCCTCTCACTTTTAACATTTCGTTTTAACCTGCCGGCTCTAAGTGGATGATGTGACCCTGCGTGCTGTTGCTATGAGTCAGATGCATCTGTGAAGCACAATGTGAACGAGGCATTACGTTACTGGAGAAAATCTAATTGCATCTAATTGCAACCAAAGCAAAGAACAGTCAGAGGTATTTAGATTGTGACCTTGATGTACTGCCGGGTAATGCACCTTTAAACAGCAGAGTGAGGTTGAAACCAATTAAGTGGCTAGCTTTGTACTTCCTGTGAGTACTTGGGTTTAGTCAAGTCTCTCATCAATAAGTTATTATTTTTGGCTTACATCTCCTCCATTGAAATTTGGGGATGAAATGCCACTCTTCTTCTTATATTTCTCACTGTACACAATACATATCTATATCCACATATCTTCATATCCATATTATTGCAAATATATATTTTTCAGTATCCTTATATATATTGCTAGATAGATAGATAGATAGATAGATAGATAGATAGATAGATAGATAGATAGATAGATAGATAGATAGATAGATAGATAGATAGATACACAACATTAAAAATAACTAATATTATTATACCAACAGAGGTATACAGCGCGTTATTGTTGTAATTAAGGACCATAACGGGCTCATGGACTACAAAGATATAAGAGGATAAGGTATATATCCCCTCCTAGTGTCCTTCGAAGTTCCCTACATTCTTCCAGAAACCTCCTAATGGCTTTCTAGTGCAAACAAGAACTCAGTGCGCAGCTGCCCACCCAACATGGTTTGATTTCTGGAGAGTGGATACACCAGCATCCGGCAAAAAAAACTCAAGAAGACCTGGAATACTTTTCCTATCCCCCGCTGGAGCTCGCCCCTTGCTTTGCTTTCGTACCGGGTGAGTGCCGGTGTGAGTGTGCGGCTCGTCTGTAGAGGAAACCAGAGAAAGAGCTGTTGTTTAGCCAGCTGTTTTGGTCAGCGAGGTTAGCTGGCTAGCAGCGTCAGTGAGCTAACGTGAACTTAGCTAGCTCGCCGGCGGTGAAACATCAGCGCGGCGTTGTTTTGGTGCTAAAAGGAAGCTAATGTTAGGAGTTTGCAGCCCTCGAGGCGGATGAGGGAAGCCCGTCTGTGAATGTGAGGCGTTCTGGTTTAGTGAGGTTAACGCTAGCAAACAGATAGGGTCAGCTGCGATTTAACATAAGGCCGACGCGATAAGGATAACGTCATCTTTACAACATGTTTCAGGCTAACATTAAAAAAACTAAACACCTGAGTGAGCGCGTGGTTAACTTATAGCTGGTGCTAACTAGTGCGAATAAGCAGTTCAGATGAGCAGGTATCCAAGTGTCATTCAGTCTGAAACTACACCTTGCGTAAAACTGCTGTTGTATTTTCATTTTATTAGGAAATATTGAAGCTGTTATTGTGTGAAGCATTCCCGTGCAGAGCGAGTTAGTGACTGTATTGTTCCAGAATATGGAAACAGAGCTCTGTCCTGCTCTGTGTGTTAGAGAAGTTGCTCTGCTAATTTATTTGAACACCTGCTGGTGGGAGCAGGAGCTGTGTTTGCCGGGAAGTGAAGTCCGTTTGATCTTAACACCGGAGCTCATCAGTCTGTTCAGCTGCTCAGTATTACCCATATTCTTTTATTTTATTCTGTTTGGCGCCTGCTGTCCTCTTCTAGATGAAGATTGTCTAGAAATGGCTCTGAAAGTCTTAAGTACTCAGTGGTCTGCCAGAGATCTAAATTTATGAGTTTCTCCAAGTTAGTTATCGAATAAAATCCTTATAACACGCATCAGAAGTATACAAATGTTTGCAAAGATGATCTAAAAGGTGATCATCACCTCCATGACCTCTGAACTTCACAGTTTTGGTACACGATCCCGTATGCTCTTGATGCTTCTGTGCACAAATTGGGAATAAAGTTTTGTGCTTGTGTTTGTGCAAAGTCTGGGGTCTCTTGGAAATGACTGCCTTGAAGCATTTCAGCATTGTGCATATGAACTGACAAAAAGCTGGCGTATATCAGGTAAAAATAATCTCCAAACAACTGACAAGTTAGCAACTTTTTCTTTTATTATATAAATGAGAACGACTAACTTATTAATGTATTACAGTAGTAAGACTTTTAACAGCATGTGCATACGGACTGGTCACTAAGCTGTCATTAGTTTGTTGTGGAAGTGTTTCTCTCACGAGCATTAGCAAACTAATCCTCTTCTCACAGCTTCCTGGCATCATATGAACGTGACCAGGAGCTCTGGAGCCAAATACCTGTTTAGAAACAAAAGTGGAAAATGCAATGCCTCTGCTGGGAAGTTTTGCTCGCTGCTCCCATGTCATTTACTCAAACACTCTCTTCTCTCTCAGAGTTTCTTTGGAGGCAGCCAGGTGAGATCATCTCATTCCAGTCAGAATCAAGGATCTGTAAAGAGAGCTCATCCCAAGGCTTTAAAGTAAGTATATGAAACACACAAAACCCCATGTACACACTCAAACACCAGTCTAGTATGCAGGGGAACAGACTCTCACCACCTCCAAGGGTGCTTACACATGTTTTGATAAACTTCTCCCACTTAAAATTGAAATCTAATGAAGATGTGCTACATGTGTGTTCCTGCTGGATCTTGAAGCTTAGCAGTGCTGAGCTATGGCCCGGGGCTATGCCTTTCTCTCCTTCCATCACAGTTCTTCTGTATCAGCTTGTAGCTGCTTGTGTGCCTCAGAAAGGCCACTAGAGGTCACTCTTAGGTCTGTTATTCACCTCATCAGGCCTGTAGTCCGCAGGATGTCCTGTTGCGATTTTGCCTTTATAAAAAGAAAGAGAATACTTCTGAGCATTCACACAATACTTGTGAACCTGGTGATGGTGTACACTTGACAAACCAAAATGTTAACTGTCGAGGCAAATACACTTATGTGTTTATATTTGATGTTGTTTAATCTGGATAAATGGCATTGTGTAAGATACTTAAAAGAGTGTTGATACATTTACTTTGACACATGAATGTACCGTCAGCAGTATTAAAGTAATAATGTTTACTACTCTAGGGCTACCACGATGCTCAGTGCTCTTTACAAAATCATTTGATATGAACATATAAGCCCCTGGTGTATAAAATTAAGCTCTGTGATTTTTTTGTGTGTGTGACTGAAGCTTCCCATGATTAACTTGTGTGGTCTTTTAGCCATCGTGTTCCTCAAGGAGTACAAAAATGGTTTGTTTAACAAGCTTAAGTGCAGTAATTATTCCAGCTGGTTAAGTTATTTTGTTCAGATGTGTTGTTTTTTTCTTATACAACAGTAACAAAGTAGAGCCAGCAGTTATCAAGAGAGCCGAGCCCGGCCTGGGCTGAAGTGTTCTTCTTTGCGTGCGCCCCTGTGAATGCTTTTAATCTTTTGCTCTCAGCTTTTTCCACTTTCCTCCCTCCCTGTCAGCCCTCGCCATCTCTGTCTGCTTGTTATATCTACACTCCCCGTTTTCTAAATGTCTCTCAATCCCTCCATCCTGGCCTCCCAGGCCTCCGTAACAACTGGCCTGGACAGCTGGCTGTAACAGCTGCTTGCCATCTCATTTTGGCCTCCATCTGCATCTGGGCAAGTTTTTTTTTTTTTTTCTTTTTTCCATAACTTTGTCCTTTTGGACGCCACTCTTTTCTTTTTCTAAATCAGTCTTCATGCTATCTTTGTGTCACCAATTCATTTTTTATAGTATTTTTTGATGTTGGGGGCATTTATGGTGCATCTAGTTAGACTCTTTCAGCTTTGTTTGACAGCAATCAATAGAATAATTCCTCTTTGCAAATGCAGTGCTTTGTGTCTTGAATTTTAACTTAACAGAGCTATTTTCTGCATTAGCATCATTTGAATCAGTGTTTTCTTTTGCCATTTATCTTCTTGGTCTCCTCAGAATAAACCTCTTCTGTCATCTGAGCTATAATAGCCTGCTCTGAATCGTCTTTCATCCATCTGCTGATAAAATACCAACGTTTTTCCAGGTTGTAAATGCAGGCATATTAGTTAAGGGAGATATTCCCTGAGCAGTGGCGGAAAGGGAAATTGAGGTAATGCACCAATAGGCTGAAAACTCTCAACAGAAGATTTGGAAAAATATGTTTTAATCTGCGTTTTCACTCAGTTCTCTGTTGTAAAGTATTCTGCTTTAGAGAACTGGAGTTGGGGAGGCAGGTGGCCGGAGGTCTGTTCCATTTCAATATCAAATGTAGTTTAAAATATCATCAAATGTATAAAATAAGTGTAACGTAAACGATTCTGCAGAGGTTAGACCTGCTGCATATTTCACTGCAGGGCTTTTCCTCAGATTGAAGTTGCAGTTGAGGGATAGAGCCATCAAATTCCCTGACGACACAAGTGACCTTTTGTCCTGTTGCTAATGTGCAGTTGTTGGTATTGTAATTTATCTTGCCTTGCTATTCCGCTTTTTCTCCTCGGGGGTGGCACGGGTTAATCGGGCTGGGAGCCGGGTGGCACCAAAGGCATGACTGCACACTTGCTGTCTATAATTCAAACTGTAGCTGTTCCTCCTTTGATGCGGAGCTGAGGGATAGAGACCCCGGTGGATCTTGTGGACCCCCGTGGCACTGGCATGCCTCATCTCTCTCTGCCTCAGTGGGGACTTCAGACTGCTCCACAGTATGGATTTGTGTCTCCTGGTGCTGACAGGCCAGTTGGCCACATCCAGAGAAGATCCCTGGGAGACGGAGATTTTCCCAGTTCTGAGGAAACTATCAGCCCTGTCAAGGACATGGCTTTAGATTTATCTGAGATAAATATTTTGCTTTCACCAGGGATGAAATCCTACCCTGGTTTCAGATTTCAAAGTTTTAGTCTTGCCCCGGGAGAACAGAGTGAGGAGTCAGTGAGAATGCCTATATCTGCCAGTGTGGTGCGGACTTCTGCAACAGTTATTTTTGTGTCCACTTGAGGACAGCAGCAACAAGTTGTGAACACACCAGTGACACTCTATAGACGAAACAGTTATTTACTTATTAGGGTTGTCAGTGCTATAAAGTCATAATTCATTTGAAGGGATATATTATTTGAAACTCTTATCATCAAGGCGACTGGACAGATATGTTGCTATTACTACAACAGCCCAAAGTAATAACAGTACTATACAGAATATTGTAAAACTGCCATTAAACTAAAACGCTGTTGAAAGTTTGTTTGTTGCTTGTTGAAGAGTTGTGCAGGTGTCTCTAAGATTGTAGAGATTAGCACATTAAACCATGTTTCATTCAAATATCTGTTCATGTAACACTTAAACAAACCTCAGTCTACAGACGTAAGAAATGAATGAAACACAAGGAGTTGACCAAGAGTGATTTGATCAGTTCACTTTAACAGTGCAGCCAGTTTATCTGCCATTTGATTATTTTATTTCTGGTGTAATCTCACCAAAAATCTATTCTGTGGCTGTTCTGGAGCTTCCTGTCGTATTTGGAGAAACCCACATGCGGCCTTTTCAGTTGCATATAGTACACTGTATAGTCTTGACACTTGACTGTGCACTGCATTTGCCCTGTCAAGGATTTACTTTATAATCGGGTACATTTAATATAATGTGCACTACGATGACGTTAAATTTAATGAGAAATAAGATGTCGTCACTCATGATCTTGCGATTGAAATTCAGTGCAGCTTGTCCTGCTCCGTATTCAGCCTTCCAGCGAGTAAATCAACGATAAACAACCAACGTTTCGATGGAGTGCCAAAAACAGTAAATAATAAAGGAAAGGGGAAAAAAGTAGCCGTTCAAGGCCCATGGCATAAACAGCCTCACCCTGTTTGCCCTTATGTGTCATGTTTGTCCTAAAACCCGGAAGGTGGAGGGGACAAATGACTCACGGAGAGAATATGGTTCACATTCTCTCAGAACTGCTGCTTTTTTTTTTCCTGAATTAAGTGTCTGAATGACTTTCTAAAATAGGAGACATCTGACTAGTGTAGATAAATCTACCCATTTCCCCCATTGCCCCCCCACATATGCATTCCTTGTAATTAAGAAAAAATGTCAGCGTGCCAGCTGCAGCTGCCAAGCGTACAGTTTTTTCTCTTCTAATAAAAGAACGAATTCTCTGATCAGACGAAGAGACAGCGCCTTTTTAGTTAAGTACACTTTTTCAATCCTAAAAATTGGAAACACAGGATTATCGCAGATTGTTCCTATGCTCGGCCTGGATGAAAATGTTGGTGTGATAATAAAACATTTACCGTGACATTATCCACTGAAGCTCCTGGTCCATTCAGGAGACTAAATAAACTCTATACTTTGATGAAATGAAAAGTCATTTTTGAGTTATCTTGTTGTGCCTCTGCACTACTGGAAAGTTAGTGACACCAACAGTTTATTTCAACATCCAGCGGTTGAGGTCTTTGCACACCAAGTGTGTAATTATGTTGTGTTTTTAATCATAAAAGCTGCATTGCACAGAAAACCTACTCAGAGTCCGAGTTTTTATGATTCTGTTTGTTGCAAAAATTTGCAGAACAAAACGAAATAGACTGATTTGTGAAATTCTCTCGGTTCTTTAAAGGAGAAAAAGGAATAAAATCAAAGGTTAATGCAATTCTGAGAAGACATCAAGCGCAGGGAGAGTTTCACCTCCTTAAAGGAGCTATAGGATTATTCTTATCAGTGTCAGCGGTCCTGTTTGACCTGCTGGTAGTAATACTGGAAGCTAAAATTTAAAGGAAGACCACCAGACTGGGGTGGCCTTGAGTAGTCAGAAAGGCTTTCGATGGATGCAGAGAAGGCAGAAAATTTAGTCTGCATCAGTGACCTTAATGATGGCCGAAGGTTAAACATGATTGACTAAATGAATTCATTTGGACAATAAATACAGACTTGGTGTCAAGTTCACAAAAGTTTCTTTAAGCTAAGGCTGTCACGATTAATCAGTCAATGCAGATTCCTTTTAACGCCATTCATTTCTTGATGCATGCGTGACACAAGCTTGTTCTGTTATTATGACCGTGGCCCAGCTTGTCGTTTGGGAAATCAGGAAGCATTGGGTGCAGCAGTAACACCGTGGAAAGCAAGCAGAATCTGAAGTGCATTCGTAGTAAATAATTTTACCCTGCAGAAAGTAAAATGTCCTGTTGATAAAAAGAAGTGTGATTAATTTGCATCAATCTCACGTTAACTGTGGAAGCGTAGTATATTGTTTTGCATTATAATATACAGTATTTTAAATGCTATCCACTCCATAATTAACGGTCCTCATTTATCCTCATTAACTGTTTTTGATATCCCAGAGTTGTAATGATCTCTTAATGATGTCTTGCTATTGTAATGGTTCAAAGGCAAACTTCTACTTCTTGTTCCTCCTCTTTCTTTGATTGCAGTTGGACTAAGTCATGGGTGTGTCTGGCATGTACGTACGTTAGATGACTTGAGCTTCAGCAGACAGAGGCATGGATCCTATCATGGCATCTTGCAGGCCGTTCATCACATCAGCTCCAATCTCTGTGTCTTTATGGAGGCCGTAATTGAAAGCAGGCTGGCTGATAGACCCTTTTCCTTTTAGGTCTCGGGCTCTAGATTAAAGAAATCGATAGCGCATGGTGCTCCTCAAAAAGCATATGTGAAATATTACAGGCTCTGGCCACTGCACTCTGCTTTCAGCTATATGACCTGGGGAGTGCCCCGTGTGGGAAGAGGAACTTTGAGAAACAACCCTGTCTCAGTCTTTTGCATCAGCCCGGCCCAGAGCCTTGCCATATCACTGGCGGCACCACAGCTGTCACTGTTTGTATATTTGATATACTGACGGATGCTGCAGAGCAACAGGTGTTGCGTATTAGTGCCACTATTTTATCCTAACCCCCTCTGGAAAAAAAAAAATAGAGTTGTCAGAGTGTATCATTGTAATATATGGCATTCTGACTTTTAAACTGAGCTTTGCTACAAAGCAGGAGCTTCACAGTTTTCCTGAGGAAAAGGAAGGGGCACCGAGAGGGAAAATGAATTCATGTGGTTCAGGTGGACTGACCCCAAAGACATATCAGAAACATGGGAATGTCTTTGAACATTGGCTGTTTCCGTCCTGCTGTCTCTCCTCAGTACGTTCTGTTGGTCTGTATTGAGTTTGTTGAATATCAACCACAGATGGAAACTTCATGATTTTGACATTAATGTCCACTATATCTACTTTCCCATCCAATTCTTTGAAGAATATTTTGAACCTTGATGCTCTTATTACTAAATGAAGCATATTAAAATAAAATCCAATTCTTTGTATGTCTATTGGCCTACTGCCAGTAACTTAACCAAATAGATTTTGCCGCAGCATCAGTCACATATTAACTGGTCAATATTTCATTCCTTCATTATTGTCATTGTTCATGCATTGCAATGTGTTGGCCAGTGGAATGAATTTCAGCTCCCTCACCTTGTCAGCCTTTGTGTGTGAGAGGGATGGTAAGCGATTGTTTTGCTCCACCACATCTTTCCTTGGTTGTTCAGCCCTTCAGACAAATCCCCACGGACAGGGCCCTGGTTCCACCCACAGAGAGCAGCCTCATTAGGATTTGTTGCACAAACTGGAGAATGCTGGCTGGCTGAGAGAGCAACAGGGCCTTCTCTCGCAGGGACACGCGTTCCTTGCTGAGGCCCGACCCTGGAGCTCTGGGCCTTGTCGAATCATATTTGGCTCAAATGTCTCCCAGTCATGGGCTCAGTTACCGCTGCACCAGCCCCTCTGAGGCCTGCATGTAAAGCTGAGCTTAAGGTTTTAATAAATGGAAAGCTTGTAGAGGAAACACAAGAGATGGTGCCCTCACGTGACACAGTGTTGTGTGGATCACACTCTTTGCTCTTAATCTTAAACTCTATTCGCATAGGGCTAGTTTTACCAGAGAACCTGTAGTAAATTGTAATAATTGCAAAGGTCACAAATTGGCCACGTCCGTAATTTGTAAAGCAAAAACGACACTGTAAAATACCTGCCCAGCTTTCTCCTAACACAGAGGTCCTGTAACTAAACTAATCGGTGTGAACATGCTGATTGATTCTCTGCTTTTTCCCTTCCTCTGAGAAAGGAAATCTTAAAGTCAAGATGTTGCTGTGTAGAATGACATCACACAGGATGATGACATGGATGGATGGACTCACTCTGACATGAGGTGGAAAGTAGCAGAGACATCGTAACCAGGTATAACCAAGTCACAGAGTCTGCTTATCCTGCGCCACATGAATCCCAGCCATAGGGGTGTCGTTTCTAATTCGCATGACGTGCTCCGGTTATACTGGTCCTGTGAAAATAGCGCTGTAGATTTCATGAGTCAAGGTGCAAAATATCTGAACTGGAATGTTGGGGAGGTTCTAATCCCAGCGTTTTAAGGAGGGAGGTTTATCCTGACAGATATAAACATTCTTATCCAGGTTGTGCAGAGTTGCACCATCCGAGCCCGAACACGCTGCCAAAACCATTCCATTTACGTTCTTTTGATATGAAGAAATCGGAGAATCCCACACACTTTGATGACGTGCGTTTGTTTTATCAGCAGAATTCAACCTGATCAGATTTGGAGGAACTAGACTTCATGAATGTTGCTTTCTGGTTTATATAACGATGTATAATTTTAGTCACAATGCTATGGCACATTTGGTCTCAGTTAAAAGCATGCCCATTACGTTTCTCTGCTTTAAAGTTCCAGTCTTGAAGATTGTCATTTAAATAAATATCTGTTTTTATCTATTTATATCCAAAAGAAGTGATGCAGTGGAAACTGAGCATGTGATCCACTGATGAAATCATAGAAAACTGCTAGCTCTGTCTGTGGAGACGCAGATTTCACCGTGCCAAATCACACTGACTGTGCAGTTATTGTGTATCTGTCACCCAGTACAGAAACTAGTTATACACTGATCAGCCACAACATTAAAACCACTGACAGGAGAAGTAAATAACATTGATCATCTTGTGACAACCCAGCGTTCTGCTGGGAAACATTTGAACCTGGCATTCATGTGGATGTTACTTAGACGTGTACCACCCAGCTAGACCAGACCAGGCACCTCCACCCCTTAGCAATGACACTCCTTGATGGCAGCAGACGTCCCCAGCAGGATGCGGCCTGACACAGGCACAGATGTCATCACAACAGTCATGGCATGATGTGTTACTGTGAGCCAGTTCAATTATCAGCCTAAGCCAGTCTACTTTATGGGAGGTGTTCTGTTCCTCTTTTGTTAAACCGCCTCAGACTGATGTAATGTCATTGTCATTCATGTTGAGGTTCTGATTAAAAGGGGAGGATAGTTAATGAACTGGCTCTACACGCTGTGACTGTACAGTGTCACCTTGAACGAGGATGAGCAAGTCGAACCAAACAATGCGATGACACAGGGATACCAAGAACGATTCCCTGAAAAAAACACAAAAAGTCTTTTTGCATCAGCGCTGAATGTGTGATGCATAATAAGGAAACGGGGGAACAGAGGTCTTTATTGTCAGCTTCTTGGCACTGTTGAATCATTTCCACCTCTGCCACCTCTGTCCTTTTTTCTGCTTCTTCATCATTTTCCACTCCCAACTACTTCCTGTCTGTCACACTAGATTGAGGATATGGTCATCTGTCAGACATTCATTGTAAATGGCTGAATAGGAACTGATTTAAGCCAGTGTACAATAATTCTCTCTATATATGGAGTGTGTGCTTCATAAGAGCTTTCTGTATCATTCATCTAATTTTCTGAACAATATGTAGTCATCTAACATTCTTGGTCCCCTTTTCTCCTGCTGAATATTAATGTTAAGATTTAATTTTTTATTCCTTTGTCTTTTGGGATTTTATTGAGGGAGAAAGTAATTTCCTGATGGATTTGACAGTGTTAATGCCTTTGAAATCTGTGTTCTTTTCCAACTGGCACAGTTTAATCTGTGAATGGGGCATGCAAAGGGAAGGGAGAAAGGTAAAACATAAAAAGGTACAACAGAGCGCTCTCTCTCTCTCTTCAATGAACTCAAATAATGACGTGTTTTACTGCCTTGATCTGGAACTTAGTTGACTTTGGCATATGGAACTGGATCAATGCTCTGTCATTCAGACGGAGACTGTCTAAACGGGCAGATATGGGTCCTGCCAGCTGACTTGATAATCAGTAGGCTTTAGGACTGGGTTTAAAAACAACACTCCAGCCTGCCAGCTGGTTTCTGACCAGTCTTGGTTGCGGCTGGTATGTTCACATAGTACATCTAGAAACATTCCTGAGGCTCTGTTGGGCAGTGCTTTGAGCATAATGCTAAACTCTGGATGCTAATTTGACCACAGTGACCTAGATTACATGTCCACCATGTTGTCCATCATAGTTTGTGTGAAGTTATAATTAGCCAGTGTACAGCTCATGCTAAGGGGAATGTCATTGGATGTATATATATAGTTTATAACTGTGCATATGGTGCTAGCTACAGTTCTGTCTTTTGGGGGAAACAATGGGCAACTTTAGAGTCACTGAGATATTTGTATGGTCGGTTCAAAGTGGAGGGAAGCACTGCAGACATTGTCACACATGAAGATGGGTTTAGAAGATGTTTCCAGCTGCTGGACAAGGTGCAGAAAATTTTGCTCTCTCTAACCTGGTTAGCTATGTCATCTTATAGCAAGAAGGTTCTCAGTCTGAACCCTGTTGCCCTGTGCCTGCACGGATTTTACAGTTCCACAGTCTAAAGACATAATGTTAGGTCAGTTGGTGCTTCTAAATTGTCTGTATGAGTGTTTTGCCTGATGGATTGCTCCCTACCTATCCAGGATGCACCCCTCTTCTCACCCACTGGCTGCTAGAATAGTCCCCAGCCTCTGTGACTGTCCTAAGCAGTTTCGGATGATGGATGGAGCTGTATATTTTTCTTTGATTCCTTGATTGTAGAGTTATATTTATTTTTCACCTGCCATGAACTGGTGAGGCTCAAACTGTACAGTTGAGGTACACAAGGAATGGTTACAACCTTGTAGTAGTTCTGTGTAGTCAGGATCGTGTAACACATGTGGACCAGTTTCCTGCTCTGCAAGTAGAGGTGGCAGATTTAGAGCGGACTGTTTTTTCTTCCCTTTTTTAAAAAGCTGTTTTCTCTGCACTACTACTATGACAACTTGTCCCACACAGTCCTGTGTCATAAAAGTAATGGGCACATAAATGTTGCAAGAGTTAGACTGAGAAGACAAAACATGTTTCTGTAATAATTCGCTCTGGTACAGGAAATGATTCAGTAAAAGTGAGGCTGGTACAGGGATGATAAATGAATCACCAGTCAGTCCTTGTTAGAGAAATGAAAAATGTTCCCACTGTGCCCATTGCTTCCATCTTGTCCCGTGTATGGTTTACATGTACAGAGTATAAAAAAGTGGAATTTTACTTTTCCTTTCTTGAGGAAATGCATCATTATAGTCAGCATGTGATACTGTAAGCTAAGGGAACTCACTGTTGTTTGGTTAAGTTAAAAATTGCCCACAACACAGCTGCACCTCTCACAGTGCACCATTGACCTTCTATAAGCTGACAGACAGCACAAGTCCAAATTCCCCCGGTGCCTTACGCGAAATTGCACTGCACCGCTTAATCATTACTGACAAGCCTCAGACTGTGCCAGTTCTCTGCTCAATAGGAGTAGAACTGTCTCATGGCAAATCACCAAGATACTAAATCGATGCAGGTGAAGGAGAAAGTGGTGTGTGACTAGTCTGTAAGTCATCCTTAGTTATCACCCATGTTGGCTAATGGCATCCCTGTGCCATTTCAAACAACACTTCAATTTGGACATTTTACAATTCTCAGTCTAACTTCCTTTTCCTAAAAATGTCACATCCCAACTGACACTCTCTTAGAAACTCCTGTCATTGCTCAGTCTCCTCACAAATGACCCTTTTTAAAATCTAAGGGACACAGTAGAGACCAATAATACTTGAAAATGTGCCCCTGCGACAGAGCTGAGAGGACGCGCGGACGGAAAACTGGACGCTAATGATCGCACACGGAGAGCTGGCTTATTGAAACCCCAGCAGATCAAACCTTTTTCCTCAGCTGGCTCCTTTCATCCCTGGCAGAGCATTGGTATGTTCAGCAAGTGCTTTGCCTAAGATCGCTCTCTTTAGTGGCCTGCTGAGGTCTTTATGGCTGTTCCATGGTACCGGATTTTTACTGGAAAATCTATTGTCGACATTCACGACACATCGTAAAGAATCTGGCTCCCCGTGCTTCCTATGCTGCTTCTCCTTGAATATGATTTCAGGGAAGAACTTTATACCAATAGGTTATGTGGCCGCCAACTAAAAGTTATTTTTTAATGTGCTTTGGCTGCAAAATTAAATGTATACTGTATAGTCAACAAATAAAATATAATTCATTACTATGGACTTTATTATGCAGCAGTATAAAGTACTTACATTTGTGTACTTGCCAGTTATCGACATAAGTCACAAGTAATAACACTACAGCCGTAACAATGAGCATCAGAAGTTCTTGCTATGGCTCAGCTGGTGCATGCAGAACTGTTTTGCAGCCATAGAACAGCTTTGAGTCCATTTCACAGCTGATTACACTTCTATTGCAAATATCAGTGGTGAAGCTGAAGGATGAAATGTGCTGCAACAGGCTGCCAATGTTTCTCACGTCACCGCGCAGCTTTGGTAAAACAGTTTCTGTGATGTCGTGGCGTCTAGGAATTTTAATATTTGGTCTGCAGGCCTGTTGAGAAGATGACAAAATACGTTGTGTATATATTATTGTCTGAAACGGACGGTCATCAGGGTGGCGGGTCGTCACTGGACATTTTCTTTTGGTTTTCTGGTGTTTGCTGCAAAGTTGGTCGGCACTGTTTCCTGTTGCTGGGATTAGTAAATATCCTGAAACCTGCGCTGTTTTGGTTCTTTAGCTCATTTTTCATTTTGCTTGTTTTCAGCAGGCTGTTTTGACAGCGCCGAAGATTACAGTCTGCTTTTCTTCTGTCATCATCCCTCGTTACAAAATATTCCCAACTGATGAAGTTCCTCCTCCTCAGTTGACCTGCTCGTATAACAAGAAGTTGACATCACATGAAGTAGAGTTTATGAGTGTTTAGTTGAAAACTATGAGGATGACGCGAGATGAAAAACCAGGTGGACCACCCAAGTGATGGGTTGTATCTTCTGGGGGCAACAAACATCAAAATTATGAATGAAGATGCAGACGTTTCCAACTTTTAGTGCCTGTCCCGCTGCTCAGACACATGAATGAACAAGGAAATGCATTTCAGGCCAATCTGGGGAGGTGCACGTCAAGTTACGGCGAAAGGTCCGCCGTACTACGACTATGAATGAAGCTTGAGACACTACATCTTGGTTTGCACTGTCGCCTTACAGCGAGAATGTTGATACCTCAGTTGATAGCTGCTGGCTAGCTGGGGCCTCTCCCTGACTCTCTGTATGTATCAGCTGTGGTGGAAACTAATAGGCGGTTTAGGCTTCTGTGTCAATTTGACACTGTAGCTATGGCGATAGTCCAGACCCTACGGCGCAAGTTCAGCGAACGTTTCACTCGCCAAAAATGAACCCAAGTGGCGAAAAAGACGCAGCTCCAACTAGCTTTTGGGTGGTGTTTTTACAGACAGAGCCAGACTGACGAATGCACAAGTATGGCTCACATCGGCGTCTATGTCCCGCAGCACCTTAATATGAGGCTTTAGAACCACAGATATGAACATTAGGGACTCATGTAAACACAATGTATTCAGTGTAGAGTACAAGTAAAACATTTCCTGTTGCCTTTACTTCAGCTTTCTTAGGTTGTACCATTATCATGACGATTTAATTGGGTCTTAGTGTGATTGCATTTCAGAGTAGCTTGCGATCCCAGCACCATCATCATCATCATTATATATTACCCATCATCCTCTCAATGCAGCGTTTTCTAGAGGTTTAGTCCTTCATTTGACATCTCTCCCTCTCTCACTCTGTCATTCTCTTCTTTCTTTGCTATATTCTCCCTAAAGGCGTCCAGTAGTCTGAAGCCTTAATTCAATAAGTGATAAATTGGAAGAATGTGCAAATGTAAGGCATATCTTAGCCTTGTTGGCCAGAAGTACACTCTGAGAGTGCATTTTGTACTCCCCTTTGCAACTCAACTGCCCCCTTTCCTCCTCCATTTTCTCTCTCTGCGACTACTGTAAATCGTCCCTGAGTTCCATCTGCTTTTCTTTCTCTCTCTTTTTTTTTTTTTTTGCCATAGAACAGTTCATTAGACTGACACAAACCAGAGAGGGCTTCAGAGGGCGGGAAGGTGCTCACAGGGAGGGAGAAAGAGAGCAATCTTGGCCTGGGCCCAAGCCGCTGACCCTGGAGGGCCTGTTGTTTTGGGTCACAGCACAGAGGTGAACGGATAGAAAGCGATGCAAGGACGGAGAAACCGATGGAGAGGAAAGAGGGCTGCAGCACAGGGTCAGCCCAGTCTGTTTCTTTTATTTCATGTGACAGAGACCCTTACGTAGCTGGAGTCCCTCTATAAATTGGTCTAAAAGGCAGACTGTAGAGCTGCTGCCAAGAACAGTCATTTAACATGCCTCCCTTCTTCTCTTTGTCTTCCCATCGCTGTGCCTCGATTCTTCCCTTCCCTTCTTTTCTTCTGCATTCCCTACGTCCTTCTAACCCAAAAACTTTTTTTGGTTTATCCTGAATGTCCTCTTCCTCTTTCTTCCCCGTTTGTCTTTTTGTCTGTCATGCTTTCCTCTCTGTGTGGTAATGTGACTGCCGTTGTTTTTCTACAGTTACATTGTTTAAAATATGATTTAATCGTCTGTTAAATCTCTGTGATATTACATTTTCTGTTTGTTTTATACTCTTCTGAGTTTGCCTACAACTGAAGAACCAGATTATTCTGTCAGCCAGCAACTTTCCTCCCCCCCCCCCCCCCCCCTCTCTCTCCCTCTCTCGTACATTAAAACTGACTAAACGCACTGCATGCCAGTTTGATAAAGTTATCCGGACACACCTGCATGCAAACAATCTCATATAGACTATATATGCATGGAGACACGCACAGGCACGGACGCACGTGCACATGCACACACCCATACATGTCAGTGTTACTGAACTGAAGCCACATTTGGCTTGCATTTCCTTGGCAGCTTCTCCTGGAGAGGGAGGCGGGGTGCACTGAATAAGAACCCATGAGGGAAACAGCACTTCAAAGTTCTCTGTTTTAAGTACAGTGTTTCACTAATGCTCATTTTGTTTTGGATTCCTGGTGGACGCAGCAGCCCTGTGAATAGAGCCGAGCTCTGAGTGGCTGAGTGTAACCCTGGCTAGTTTCAGGCTAGCAGCTGTGGGTTCTGGCAGAGCTGCCTGCCTGGTTTTTGTGTTCGTGTATGTTTACTAATGGCACTCGCTAGGGTGTTGGCAACTCCTCAGTCCTCACTACATGGTCTCTGTGGTCTGCACTGTATGATTGTGTGAGGCACAGGCAGGACATGTGAGCTGCTTTTAACACAGGCCTGAGCTCTTAGAACAACTGAGCAACTCTTGTCTTTCCTTCCTCTCTACGTTCATTCATTCTTCCTTTAAAGTAGACATGAAGCCGACAGTCTGCTGATTTGTTTTCTCTCCATCAAATTGTTGTAATTACTTTTTTTTACTTAAATTGGAATGGACAAAAGTTTTTTCAAGTAATACAACCTAATTACAAGGGCTGGGTTTTAAAAATCAGTTTCCTGTTTCAATAAATCTTGATTTGAAAGATCCGTTCTTACGATTCTCTAATTGATTTTTAAATAATTGCCATTTCCTTGCATGCTCTCTTTAAAAACCTTTCTTTGTGGTGCGAGACTGGTTTTGCAGCAGGATTAGTCCAGGTGTGAGGGACATCGAAAGCATGACAGAATCTACAACCCTGAGAGCACCGTCAGGCCAGGAAGCTGATTAGATTTAGGAAGAATGACGACAGAGAAGAGCTGGACAAAAGCAAAGCCATATGCAAAATAATCAGTAGCGACACCCAGCCCTGCTGCTATAAATGGCTGATTCTCTCTGGTGTGATTAAATACATTCTTTGTGAGCCCGCTTGCCCCACGTGGGGTATCATCTGATGATGTGATGTGGTAGCAAAACAATGAGTTGGTTGAAAAGATGAATGAAGATGGAATTAATGCGGGCAGCGACGTTGAAAATCTGTATCTGTCTCGGCCAGCTTTGATCATCTTCCTCTGTTGAATGAATTCAGTGTTGTCTGTAAAGGTTGGGAAAACTGTTAGTGTCATGCACCTGTCAAACACATTCTATATTAATGTTTTGGGGCGTGTAAACAGGACATTTATCTTATTAGGACATTTTTGGAATCTCTAACCAGAATGATTTCAGTCAGGTAGAAGACATTTCCATCAAAGTTAGAGAACTCGTCCATATCAGCTGTTAACTTTGACGCTCAGGGGGACTTTCAGAGAGAAGCTCCCAGCTGCAGATCGTAAAGTTTGTGACGTGTTCCATGTGAGACAGCTAATCATCACAGTGTGTTTTGTTCAAGTCTGAAACAACTAAACTATTCAGCTCACTTCCGCTGTGATTGGCACATCAACTATTCCACCGTGACAAACTCATGCAAACACAGTTGGTTGGAGCTGATGACATGACATGACATGGCGTAGGTGATGCAGCATGTTTTTTCCACCAGACATTTTGGTGTTAGCGTTCATAAATACTGTTTTTGTTTTATGCAAGTTGTGCTTATGTGAACTTTATCTTTATTACCAACACACTGCTTTCACAGAAAACAAAATAAAACCTATATATTGTCTTGAGTCACCCGGTAGGACTGTACTTCTGCTCGTCCATTGTTGCCAACTGCAGACGTGAGCATTCTCACAGGATGTCCTCTGCTGTCAAGGCCAGCTAGTGAGCGCTTGTGTAGCTGTCCTTGTCTGCCTCTCCTTGCAGCTTTTGTGCATTCAGTTGTTTTGGTTTGCTGGAGGTGAAGGGTCAAGGAGTGATGACATCAGACTGGCCTCTCTGCCATTTATTTATTTTTTTCTATTTGAGGTTCATTCTCATCCTGTCTTGTGTCTTTCTGAGTGTAACGGGCAGCACATTCTTGTTTCTTAACTTGTCCATAGCTGTCAAGACATGCTATGCAAGACATGTATAATATGCAAACACAGCTTTGAATCTGTGCATGGATGGTTGTTCACCTTGTTATCAGGAGAGGTTTGTAGACTGAGCTGGAAAACAAAATGTCAAGTGTTTTTTGCAACCGTTTATTATTAATTAGTAGTAGTAGATTGAGTATAATCCTGCTGACAGATTGTGTGGAGAAATCCAGTTTACTCTGTTACTCGGAGTTCCTTGGGTCTGGTGTTTGTCAGCTGTCAGTGATATTTCAGCTGATGTGGCCTGAGCTGTGCCATCTCTTGTGTTACCGTAAGCCAAACAGGTTTACAGGCCTGTCAGGACATCCAGGCTCGCCGCTTCATTTAGTGGAATTAACAGTGATTTATGGAGTTTGGGGTCAACCACATCCTCTTTTATTGACCAGGTTATTTATTATTATTTTTTTTTCCATTTCTGTTTTTCTGTGATACCTCTTTGAGTCTAATTACAATGCAGCGCCTCTTTCCCGTCTTTGCTGTCAACGTTGGAAGATGCTTTGAAAATATGATGAATGAATAGGTGCTGATTTTGATTTGAGAGCAAAAGCAGACGCCGCAGTTTTCCAATTAACTATATAAAAACATTGGCTTAGCTCCTGCATTCACATCTGTGTCTTGTTTTGGTGTGTAGTCTTCCCAGAACACTGAAGCCCAATAGTCTTATTATTGGTTGAAAGTCACTTAATAACAGGGAGTTATTACGCCCGATTCATACGGGTCCTTCAAATAACAGCACATTACTGCAAACCTTTAGTAACACAAACTTGTCCTTCCCATCCACCTCCATCACACCCTTCCTCCCTCCACGCTCTCTCTTATTAAAGAAACAGAGCTACCTTTGTTTTTGTAATAATCACCTGGGCCTAAGCTTGGAGGTCACAACAACTTCCCCTACATGGTTTGATTTAAGTGGCACTTAGGTTCGCTACAGTAGCTAATCACAAGGATTTATAGAGTGCATCACCAAGGGGCCGGAGGACCAAGGAATGTTTGCTGGCACCCTGCTGCAGGTGTTACAAACCTCTTTTCTTTCGCCCCGTCTTTCTTTACCTTCCTCTATTATAGCTGCTGATGGAAGGCAGCTGGAAGACCTTGCTTGTTCACCACTTGTTGGGTTAAAATGGCATTCTGCCGGTGGAACATAATGCTGGCAACACCCTCCTCCTCCTCCTCCCCTTCCCGTCGCCGGTCACTCCCCGGTCCGGAAAGTCCTCCACGTAAAGCTTTCATAATTACATTGATCTTGAGGGGGCTTTTTACGACCTGCTGACGCATTCAATCACATTTCAGTATGGCTCTTGTTAAAGGCCCCTGTGTTTTGCATATTCCAAGTTCATGTCCAACTGTTAGCACTTCTCATGTTTCCGGTAATTGGGAGTTTTCACATGGTTCTGAAGGAGAGGGGTAGAGAATAGAGCAAGGAGGGAAGGGTTTGAGGACAAAGCAAACAAGAGGGGGGTGGAAGCGACGTGGATGGACAGAGAAAGCGCTTGTTGCTCAGTTGAGAGGGAGGCAATCAAAATCTTCAGTGGCATGTACTACAAGATCCAGATGTTGTAACCCCCAGCATACACCCAGCCCAGGCCCTCCTCATGTCTACTGTACACAAGCATAACGTTGTGCTACAGTGAACAGACGCCGTCACCCTTGGATGTCACTTTGATATCACTCTGTTTTGTTTTCCAGGCTAAATTCAGGAAGTCTTTACAGGAAGGTTGTGCCTTATCCAGGGAAACATATCTGCTCCGTCACCCCCTCCCGTCTCTCCCTCCCCGCTCTTTGAATTTCCACCCGATCACGTCTTTGGTCTGGTTTGAGTGAACGCAACAGCGGGTCAGAGCTAATGAGCTTGCTGTGATCTAAGAGCAATGCCATCTATAGGCATTCACCCCAGCCTTTGCCAAATGCCAAACACTTTGAAACCTGGAAATAGTGGGGAGCGACAGAGGAAAAGCCTTCCCATTAAAGCAGCAAAGGGGCCTTATTTGGAGAATTTAAATCTGATTATTTGCTGGTCTCGTCCTCAAGCAGCGCCTTGAGCAAGCCCAGTTTATTTTGGCCACAACTTTGTAAAGCCGGGAATAAATAGCCCTAAGATTGATGATGAGGTTAAATGAAGGTGAGGGGTGAGACTTGATTGTTCTTAGTCTTAACTCTTGCTCGTCTTACCCCTTACCCGCTCCTTTCTTACCTTCTAATCTCCCCTCCCCTCTTCCTCTCCATCCTCCTTCTCTATGAGTAACCTTTGGCATGAGAGGTCAGCGCTGTGTTCCAACAGGATGACCTTTCGTAATGAGAAGGCAGGTTAGTGGGTGACCTGGAAGCGCTTTGTCTGCCTCTCCTGGGAACACAAACAGTGATGGTAGTAAGGCACACAGGAACAGCTGCAAGGCTGCAGTCTTGTGTGCTCCGACCTGCTCTTATGCCCATTTGTCATTTCATGGGGCAAAAAAAGAGAAATCTAAACAAGAGGCAAATCTCCTTGATTGATGCTTTTCAAGTGTCGGGATGCTTAGTCGTGAAACTCTACCTGATCTTTGGGAGCATGCTGGTGTCTGAAAATTGATTTAGGAGGGTTATTCAGGGCAAGCTTTGCAAATAGTTTTCATGCTATTGCTGATTAATGAATCACTAAAATCACACGCCGTGTTTTCTTGTGTTTAAAGCCTCAAGCCAGTGTCCTTGTTGTCCACCCCGGTTTTCAAAGAAGCAGCACTTCAGTGATTTATGAAACGCACCGTCTTCCAACTTGTTACTCTGTTTATCTCAGTAAGATGTTTGAATGAGGGATCCACCCACACATGAGTGAGGTGACAGGTGTGTGTGTGGGTGGATGTGTGCTTGCCTGTGCATGTGAGCATCCATCTCACCCATCGCGCTTTGGCCGGTGTGCTCGGAAAATCTGTAAAGATACGTTCATCCAGGCAGGTTTTTCAAAATATGATGGGATTAAAACTATGGGCTGACTTGATTCTAAAGTTTATCCATCTCCTTTAAAAGCAGCCTGTGATTATTAAACACTGCAGCCTGGTTTGGTCTGACTGTTGCCTTTCCTGGCCCTCTCCCCCAACGCTGCTGCTTTCATCACTGCAGATCTCCCATGTTGATATCCGTATGTCATTTGATACAGGCTTTTTTTTTTTTTTGTAGCCTTTTTAACATCCAACTGGTCCCGTATGAACCCCTGTGTGACTTTCACAAGCAATTTACATATCTGGCATGTAATCGGACAGCTGAAAAAAGACACAAATGCAGAGAGGAGCGGGTAGACGCTTCTTGGCTCTCAACCAGGAATGGCAAAGATTGCTAATCTGATTGCGTGGCGCGTTCCGTCTCTCTTCCTTGACTTTGAAATACTCGACAAAGAGGGCATCCTTCAGTGCCCTTTAAACTACAGTACATTGTACTATCATGTAAATTCATGCCATATCATTACTTTGCCAGTGGAAAATATCAGGGTGGGCCAAGGAGAAAGAGAGATTGAAAGAAAATGGCAATGCTCCACTTTAATTCTTGGCATTGATCCCTTAATGAACAAGCAATGTTTTCTCTGCTGCTTGAGTTTGAGTTGATCCCACTGCAGAAAGAGCATGCTTGGGCCTTTCACGCTTTTCATTTTCTACTTGAAAGTGATGTAGTTATAAGGCTACTTTGATCCCTTACAATTTGGTGAGGCTTCCATTTGCAGTGAATGAGACACAAAGCTCTTTGGAATCCTAAAGGTTGCCAGTCATTTCCTCGCAAAATAATCTTTTGAAAATCATAAAAGAGCAGGGACAAAGGTGTACTCAAAAGTATCTTCCTCCAGAACATTTTCAGACAAAGTAACACTCTCGATAGCGAACGATTAGGTGCCACTCGTTATTCAGACAAAGCAAACAAGTGCTGAGTGATGGGCTTTCATTCTTTTTGAGTCTGATGAGGTCACTGGAAAATATAGTTTCATGAATGATTGAAAGTGAATGAATGCTTCATGCCATTACATGTTTGTTAGGAATAAATGCTTAGAAAGTAGGCCGCGAAAGTGAGTGCACGTCAAAGCGCATGCTACTCAGTCCAGGTACACCAGTGTGCAATGTGTCTGGAGGATGCTGGCCGTCCCAGAAGCACAGCAGGAATAAGCCAGGTTTCAGTGCTGTCTTGTCTGTCTGGAGATGGCTCTCCCTCAGCGGAAATGAGTCTACGACGCACAGGCATTGCTCAAATTCCTCCCCTTGTGTCATCGCCACTAAAGCAAATAACGGCTTAGGGGGAAGGATTCCGCCACTGAATCAACAGATTGTTTGTGTCTTCACCGGCTCAAAGGGAACATTTTCTGAATTGTAGAAGGGTAGGAATTTGGGAAGTAGTTCCTTTTGGGCTAACCGTCTTACTTTGAAACCAGCGACTGAGGCTTTTGACTGTGAATTGGAACTGCACTCTTCAGAAGCTTAGAGCCTCTGCAGTTATATTTAGTTTAGTTTTGTAATGTGATTTGTGTTGGGTGGAAGATTATTGGACTTGAATCCCAAGAATTTGAGTGACTTTTTTGGAAATGGGAGCTCACTGTGACCCTAGCCATTGGATTAATTGGTGCATGCATGCTTGGGTCTAGCCCTACTGCTGACCTGGGGTGGATGGGAATTGTCTACGAGGTGGTTGTACTAATTAGAGTCAAACTGGGACCAAATTAGCAAGAAAGCCTGAGTTCTTCAACACACTACATTCACATATTTGTCGTAAGGAGTGGGGAGGATGAATACCATGTGGAACATATGGTTTTCAGTGTCGTTTTTAATGGAAACAACCGATCACATACATGCACATATACTGTATATTTATATATATGTATAAGCCAATGGGGCACCTGCAAAGTGAAGCTGGTCATGTGGCATCAGACCAACCAACATGCTTCCACCTACTGTACATATATACGAGCCAAGGAATATTATCATGTGGTCTCTGGCTTATCGGAGAGCAATGCCCTGCAGAGATCAGTGGTAAAGGCAGGGTCTGTAAGCACAATAAACACAATAAAAACAGTAAAACAGGGCACATCAAAGATACAAATGTGTATGCATACAAAAGAATAAAAAGATATAAAAAACCTAATAGAAAAGTCCTTATTCGTACCCCCCGGACATACTGTTGTTTTTAAATTGTTTCCTACTTTTTTCTGATAAAACTGACATTACCCCCTCCTTGGCTGGGCTTTCTAGCTTCTGTGCCTGTACAGAACAAAGAAGAAATATAGTGTTGTTGATGGTTTAATATCTCCAATGACTACTCTTCCACTGTTTGGCACAGGGAATCCAGAGAGAAATGTTAAGCCATTACTCTAAGTTAAAGAGGTTCCTGTGACCTCAGGTCGCCAGCTCTAAATTGACTCAAAGTTCTTCGTCTCTTCATCTGTCCATATTTAAACTCCCTCTGTGGCTACCGCTCCCTTCATCTTCTCCCTATCGACGCACACCTTAGTAATTGGTGATGTGGACCATATGTCGGGTTTGAATGGCCTTCTGTTCTGTGCAGCCGCTTGGCATGCTCAAGGACGTATCATGAGCTTGTCATTAGGCTACCTGTCCCTTCCTGGACTGGCATCACAGGCAGGGGGATATAGCCTTCCATTCCCGTCACCTACTATCAGGCATTCTCATCTCCTCTTCTCTTTACCTGCCAAGCCATCACCTATAGCCTGCAGACGCACTGAGTGTTGATCTGTCAGTGTGCGTAATCTTCACCATTAAGATACCTCCTCAGACCCTATTACCAGACCGAGGTAACCCAGCAGTGGTGTGACCTCTCAGCTGGAGGGTCACGGGGGAGATAAGACTTGCAGATTTAGTGAACATGTGTGTATGCTTCGGCGTTGTTGTTTTGTATGTGTGCATTGCAGACATTAGGCTCTGAAGTCTTTTTCCTGTGTTCTCTGCCAATTCTTTTTTTTTTTTTCTTGCAGACCAGTCTCTGTATCTGGAAAGCTTTGAATGGCTTGTTTCCAGAGAACTTTTGTGGAAAATTAGCACTGATTTCTTTCCCTCTTTACGGTACAGATGTACCCGCTGTAGAAGCATTCTAGCTGCATTGCTGCTCATCTGTTACTCCAGTGGAAAATGCTTTTGCAGAGTTGGCCATGACCCCTGTCTAAGTCATAATGGTGATTTGAATGTATGCTAGAGATTAAAAAAAACAAACACCAATGACAAATGAATATTGTCTTTATGTCTCTCCACAGATTTACCCGTTACTGTGAGGACTTTTGAGAGTCTGGACGTATGAATAGATGTAGAGCATGCTCCATTGTCATCCTACAGGTAAGACATTTGACGTTTGGTCAAACACTTGAGTGAACTCTGGAGGATGTTTAAGGCCATTTTCTTCACGCTGTTAACTGTCTTAGAGCCAAGACGAGAGTTTGTTTAAATATGATACAGAGACAGTTAGAGAAACATCCCACCTGTATGAGGACTTTAAATGGTTAGAAGGGAAATTAGCCTGAAAAATCTATTTTCCTCCCACCGTCCAAAGGTTAGGTTAATTCTAAGTTGGCCGTAGGCTTTGATGGTTGTCTGTCTCTCTGTGTTAGCCCTGTGATAGACTGGTGACCTGTCCAGGGTGAATGAATGAATGCTTTGTGAGTGCTGTTAGTATAAGGCCCCGTCCACACGTACAAAAACGATCTTTTCCCCCTCCGTTTCCCTGGCATCGTTTCAAGAATATCTGCGTACACACGGATCCGTCTCAACACGACTCAAAGCGCTACTTCGTATTCTAAGCTTATAGGTGGCGCTGTTTCAGTTTCAGACGAAAATTCAAGAGATGGGTTTGCGGATTTTTTCGCAAAAAACTCTAAACTCTAAAGTGTGTAAATGGCTGAGTTGTTTTTTTGTTTTTGTTTTTAAACAAGAGCTCAATAGCCTAGCATATCCAGATTCAGTTAAGTTTTCATTAAGTGTGTTAACCCATACAGAGGAAAGAAATACCTCTTTATGCAACTGGATAGTCCTACAACCAGTCACAGTCATTTCGCTGTAGATCGACCTCCATTGGAGTCAGAAGACGAGTTACTCTTCTGCCCATCACCACCTAAAGCCTGCACAAACTGATTGACTGGCTTAGCACATCTTGGTTGGGAATAATCAGTTCCCAAGAGACTGACTCCAGACCAGCTTTCCCTGCACAATAATTTAGTGGACAAGGAGAAGTTTGAGTTGGCATCCAAGCTGGGAGATGCCTTTAGGTTTTAGCAAATTTTACTGGGATAAGTTGTTGGGACTATTTTCTGCTTGCACTAGTCTCCCTTTATAGTACCAGGAACATGTTTTTGGGGATTTTCTTTGACCTGATAGATTTTCTTCTTTGTGTTTTATCTTTTGGCCCATAGCAATAACAATGTCCATAAAGCTGTAGCCAAGGTTAAAAGAAGGCATCCAACTTCTAGCTCATGGGATCCTTATTTTGATGTTGCTATCTGACATCAGGATGTGTACAACCATTTATCATGACCCTCCGTGTAAAACCATTCCACCTCCAGTTTTTCGTGCTGCACAGCCAGCTAACAATCGGGATGGCTGAAGGAAAAGTCTGCACCCTTTCATCAGTGTCCCTTAATCACAAGCAGACTAATAAAGAAAACATGCTTGGAGTTGAGAACCACTTGCTGGTCCTCTTCCTTTCCCCACCGCCCCTGTCTGGCGAGTTCAGACAAGCCTCCAGTAAAAGGTGAGGATGTTTGTTCTTCACCTCGTTACAACAGGGTCAGTGAGCAAGGTAAAGCTGTTTACCTACGGCTCACAGCTCCCAGTGCCCCCACAGACCTTTAAACTGGATTCAGAGCTTCAGTCAGGGAAAAAAACAAAAATTTATCTCTCGTTCACTTTTATTTATTTTCATACTTTTTTTAAACTTAAATCCTGGCCACACGTGTGAGTTGAGGGTAATTTTCTCTCAAAACATGTCTCGTGATTTGTGGTTATAGCGGTGTGTGATGGTGTGTGACCACTCACAAATTATCCACACCAAGAAAAGTAGTATCAACAGTTCAGGTTGAACCGCGTCTCGTTGCTTGTCCAACACATGACTTCATGTTGAAGTATAAACCTGAGCTTAGGCAGCAGTTCAGTCTTTCACGCACAGATAATCACCACCATACACACATGCCTCTCTCACTAACCCAATCACTCCTGGCTTGGTTTCTGTGACTAACTCTCACACACACACACACACATTTCTCTCTTACACTCACTCAATCTGTCTTTTAGGTTCGTTCTGCCCTGACCTGCTGAAAAGCTTTCGGGCCAGTGTCAGTCAGCCAACGGCTCTCTCTGCTTAGAGTCTCAACAGGTTCAAGTTGGACGCCGGTCTGTCCTCCCGACGTATGCCCTCACATCTCTGGCTGCTTTGTCACGTTAAGATGAGAGGAACACAAAGCTGTGTCTGTGTTTGTGTGCACCTATGCATAAGGCATTTGGCGTTTGTGCCTGGGTCCGTTTATCACTTTGTGCGTATAATCATGGTTAAATGTAGAGAACGGTTAGAGAGGAGCAGCTGCGGCTGGTCTGGAACATGGACAGTGTCTGTTGTTGATTCTGCTGGACTCTAAGCTTCACAGCGCTGCCCGGGCTCCAGCTGCACGGACTCTCCTTTTAATACACTTCACAGGCTTTGGTAAGCCCTTCAGGAAGTAAACACTGGCCTGGTCATTAAGCGAAAATCTGTAAATAATAATCATTAATTATTACATTTTTTTGGTGGCGCTGCGCTGCTTTTGGCTGTGAAGTGACTCTCAGTACATTTTAAATCAATACAGACCCTTCCCTGTATATGTACTGCCTTTTGAGTGTCATCATTTCCTACAGGAAATTACAGCTTTAATCAAGTGGACCAAAATTTTCTCTCATTACACTGAATAAAATATTGGTTGCATGGGGGAACTAATTGGAGGTAGTCAGCTTAAGGCAGACCGGGTGTTTCTGCTCAGCTAGCCTAAAGCTGATGGAGTATTTCCCTTGCCACTGTCACCTGGGGGCTTCAGGCTCTGGCTTCTGTTATTGACACTATATAAACAAATTTAATTTAATTAAAAAAGACATGTAATCAACAAATACTGTTACCATTAGTTGATATTAGCAGAACTTAATTCAATTCAGTTCAATTTTATTTACAAGACGTTTTACAACATCCAGTCTAAAACCCAACCTGAAACCCCCAGAGCAAGCCTGAAGGCGACGGTGCAAAGGAAAACTTCCCTTTAACGGGAAGAAACTTTGAGCAGAACCCAGCTCATATGGAGGAACCCATCTGCTTAAGGCCGGCCGGGTACGGACAGAAAAGAGAGAGGAGAGAGGACAGGAGGAACGAGATAAACATACATCTGTCATGGATACATCCATTTGACTAAAGCGTACATGTAGAATCTGTTGATGATACAACTACAACATATAGCTGATGATGTCACATGACAGTTTAAGAATATAAGAGGAATCACAGGCAGGTTAGAGAAACGTTCATGCAGGTTAGAGTGGGTAACTGCAGGCCATGACTAATACTAATTTAGTCTACTATTGTAAAGAAAGTGTTGGTTCCCCAAGCTTTACAAAGAATTCCCTTCAATAATTGGTGTTGGCTACAGCCTATTAGGACCAGTCCTGTGACTCAGCTGGGTTTGCAAAAAGGAGAGTTGAACCCCACAATCAATACTGGAAGAAAATAAAATAATTCTTGCAGCAATAACTGTCCATGTCAGAGCATTATATTTTGTTACAGGGTGCTTTGGCATCTGAAACGCTTTAAAACCCATGGATCGTATTTCATGTCTCATTGGTAGCTTAAACACACGTCGCCACTAATCCAGGCCCCTGCATAGTTCTAATACAGAGCTGCTACACAGCATGCCTGGATATGTGTAGCTGGTTACGCCAGTATGTTGGTATCCGGGTATGTATGTGCTAATCTCACAGGACAGAAAAAATATGTTTGATTCTTCCTTTCAAATATGAAATGCTATGCTTAGTGCATAGCTTTGTCCAAAGGATTTAGCAGGTTGATTAAAAAATGTAAAAAAAATTGAGAAAAAACAAAAAACAGAGAGGTTAAAGTACCAATACTCAAAATGGTATCGGCCAAAAAACCTCTTGGGCTATAACTCCAACTCAGTGCTTTATGTACTGCACATTGGGTGCCCAGCTGTTGATTAAAGATCGGATTAAACTTGTCACGACCTAAGCAGTTGCCTCACTCACATAGAACACATGCTGATAGAGTGCTTGGGCTGTTTTCCGTCAGTGGTTAATGTTCTTTTTTTTTTCTTGTGCAAGGTGGGTCGTCTTTATTTATTTCAGTCCTCCTCCGCTATGAAATGTTCTATGAAAGCTTTTCCAACTATCGTGGTATCTTGAAAAATAAATTCCCACCCGAAATAGAATCAGATCATCACCCAACTTTTCTCAGAAGGTTTCATGTAGTTGCCAGACGTTGGAGTGGCTAGATATATACATACCGAGACACAAGACATACCAAGCGACTGTTTGAAGACCTGAAAGAAGGTGGCTAATGCGTGTTTTATCCTTCTGTGTCAATCCTTCTGTGACAGCCCAGACCCTATGCAGACCCTAACGCTGTAGCCTGATGTGCACCTCCCCAGAAATGTAACTACGTGTCACAGCGGTGCAGAATGCAAGAGATGCAATTGGTCCACTTGGTAGTAGCTTATTTACGGTTTTGAATTTCCAGCTCTCTGCAGTTTTTAAATTGGTTGTTTTTGATTAGTAAAGATAGAACTAGGGATGCTCCGATCAGGGTTTTTTGCCCCCGATCCGAGTCCGAGTCCTTTGACTTTTGAGTATCTGCCGATACCGAGTCCCGATCCGATACTCTGTGTTTGTTTTTTAAGTGCCGAATTAAGTTTGTGGTATTAAACGACGCTTTGTCCTTACCACCCCTCGATATTCCAACTTTGCAAATTTGACAGTTTGCGACTGCATCGTTCTCCTCACATACTTTAAAATACTTCCACACAGCAGACATGGTGCGCCACAACTCGCCACTCCGCTTCAAAACAGACTAGCATGCTGGTCTTCTGCACATGCGCATGCCGTAAACGGTGGTAGTAAATACTCATTTTATTTTTTATTTTTTTGAATCACCAATAGCCCATATATCAGCAATACAAATAATGACTAAATAAATATATATAAAACCGATCTCTGATCGGGTCGTAACGTCCGAGTCCCGATCGAGTCTTCAGTTGCGTGATCGGCCCCGATTTCCGAGTCACGTGATCGGATCGGTACAACCCTAGATAGAACACATTGATGAAAGGTTAACTGAGGAGGTTTGGAGATGCGATGTTTATATGACTTGTCTTTAGTGAAATTTCTGCGAAAGTTTCAGTTGCCATTGTTGAAAGTGAAGCAAGAAGTGGAAACAAAAATTAACCCTACTGACAAAAGAGACACAGAGCCGACTAGCTTTTGGGCTGGGCTTTTACACAGCGAGCCAGACTGAGTATATAAGTAGAAATGGCTTGCACCGGAGTCGGCTACGTGACGTCCGTCTATGTCCTGTAGAGTCATAAACCACACTTAAGGGAAAAGGGTTTCGTGATTTCGACTAATGATTCTTAGCTTGCTCACTCAAATAATTCTGCCAGTAACCAGCGACTGATCCCTCCCCCTTGTTCTCCACCAGCAGCTGTGTTTTGTGTCTCGTGCATGGGAACCCTTGATTACTAGGCTGACTGTACATTTGGGCTGAGCCTGGCAGTCAGCTCGTTGTGCCTCCCTCGCCAACACACACAGACACAAAACAAAGCCTTCCTAACTTTGATCGTGGAGAGTTGTAAATGACTGCCGCGCCATCATCCAAGGCCCCAGGTTATCCACCGAGCTTTATTAGCCTAATGAGTGGTTAGGGGATGTTTTATCTTCGCTACAGTGAGTCTCTGAAGATGCCTGCGGCAGCCAGCTCATGTCCCATAACCTGATGCTGACAGATAGTCGTGCGTTGTGTGCTTCATTAGAAGCGTCAGCTGCAGTGGCTCTGGATGATGTCTTCATTAAGGTTTATGATTTGTTGATTTGAATAATCTGTTGTGTTTCTTGATGTTATTGTTAGGGGGCATTGGGGAAAACACCGCTCTTTGGCGTTAACAAGACGCAGGTGCAGTGCAACAGTGACATCAGGGTATTAGCTCAGATGGAGGCGGCACTCCAGCCAAAATCAGATTTTCTTGAAAAACGTCCACAGTGTGATTTATGGTTAAACCTCGCTGGGTGTAATGAAACCACGTACTAATATCAGAGGACAATGAGTGTGATGACAAACTACTAATGTTGAAACATTTTGAAGCATTTACATAGTTTTTGATCGATAACAGATGCTTTCAAAAATCTCTGCCTTGGTTTTGCGACTTATGGAACTAAACTTAGTTCAGTTTACGTTAAAACCTCATCAGAAATGTGGTAATGCAACGGGATGACCATTTTGTAGGATGTAGTTTGATTTGCTCAGTCTAGCCCACTGACTAAAATGTCAAAACAATAGAGACATATGTGACCACAACAAAATACAAGTCAGTAGTACTACAAAATCTAAACACAGTTAAATCAACAGCTTTAATGAAGTTTTAGTGTAAGGCTGTTATATTAGAATGCATTCTTTGTAACTAGTGTCCCCAATGAACTGGCAAATTAGTCTATGTCTGCCTTATCAATGTTAAAGACATCAAACATGGCATGTAGATTAACCCCTGAAAGCACAAGTCATGTGCCATCAGTAATAGTGATGGTTGACATGTCCACAAGGAAAACGTCAAACCCCTAATTACAGCACTGTATTACAGGCATATCTGAGCATTTCCTGCATCTTATGTAAGAAAATGAAAAATGGGAGTCCTAATCCATCTGGCTTGACTCTCATGAGGTTATTAGAAGAAAAATATACACTATGCTTATTGAATGAGAGTTTAATGAAGCGGATGGAATCGTCTGTGTCCACAGTACAGATGGAATAATACCAGATGTTGTGTCCAGACAAGTTAGCGCATACAGAAGTCATGCACAATAATGGTTGCACAATACACATTGCAATGCAGACTTCCATTTCACCAGAGGGCTTAGGGTGCAAGTTCAGGTGTACTTTTTAAACTCTCCACCTGTAATGCTGTGTGTAAGAATGTTTGACATTGATATCACTCAGATAATTCAGTCATTTTACAGAAAGTGATACAATGAAGTCTAGATTCATTAGAAAACATTTTAGTCATTTTACATTATCTCTGAGACTTGTGTTGAACATTGGAGGGAATTCTATGTAATATTCAATAGACATTCATGCTTCCCAGAGGATAAACCCTACTAACTGTCAATGGGCCGAAGATAGAAAGAGCTAGCCAAAATGCCATGCACAAAAATACAAATTACCATTGAAATATTAACATATAAAATACAGCTGTGTTGTTGTAATGTATGCACAAGTGCATGACAGTATACATTTTTGTAGTAAATATTAAAGTGTCTTCTAGTTTGACACAAAATTTTGAGGAACACACTTTGGGAAATTTCTGCATTTTCTCGCCGTACTCTGGCAACGTTTCTCATAGGATACATGCATTTCTAATGTCCCTAAATAATACAAACATCAAACAGTTTTTGCTCATGACAATGTTAAGACAATTTAATTACTTAATTAGTTTGTATTACATACTATATTAAAAAGTGAAAATAATTATGATTAGTAAGTAATCACTTACCCTCTGGGTATGTCTGGCACCATGGTGGATTCTATTAAGACTGATGAAACAATGACAGACAAACTGAGTCAAATCAAGTGACATACATGCTAACGACAGAGCAAACTACTGATAAAAGATAAACTGATAAATAAAAGCCTCCCTTAAACCCCCTTACAGGATGTTAAACAGTATGTTTCCCCTGATGCACGCTGCCTGGTAATCTGAAAAAATACGACTTCTTATTTATATTAAATATATATCTTACATATAGATTAAGAAGTCTAAGAATTAGATCAAACATTTGAAGCAAACCTTTTTTTGTTTGATAGTCGATGCTATGAGCACATTGAGCACAAAAGCTATGTATAAAAAAGTAGTTACTGAAATAGTTTTAGCTAAGAAGCTGAGAGCGCAACATTTCTTTTGCAAAATCGTTTCAGATATGTCACATTTTGAGGTCATTTCAGGTTTGTGCCAATTGTTGCCTGTTTGTTTTTTGTATCCCTGTCACCTGGGCTACAGCCTTCAACAATGAGATTTGTACGTTGTTTGTGTCTAAACCGACCCAAGCACACCACTGTCAGAAAGTCTTAACAGAACAGTTGAGATTTAGAGTTATTTAGAGTCTTCAGGTGCATTAATTTGATTCTGAACACGGCTTATATACCCAGTTATAAAAGGGTGTCCACATTATACCATTAAGTTACTTTATTCATTATAGTTTGTGTTTTCCTGTTCAGTTCTAACAGGATTGCCCAGCAGGGTTAACTAATAATCATCATGTTAAAACTTATCAAGGATCCTATGACGGGAAAAATATTTTTGAGCACTTTCACTTCAGTGTAAACTACTTCTCTGCTTGTCTTCTGTTTGGTCTCCATATGCTCACACATGCTGTATCTATATGGTGTTGTATCAGCTGCACTGTCTCCTGACCACAGTGTGTAGTTTTACCAGTCTCATGTATAATTCAACGCATCGTCTGCGAAACGCTCGCTTTGAATTCGCCCACTCTTCATTTCCAAGCCTTTCTCAGGCAGGAAACAGATCTTATAACCAGGGAATGGGAGAGGAAATTATATATGAAGCGAAGGCAGGGACACTCCACTTCAGATCAATGCAAATCTGAGCTCTGTTTATTGTTCTAGGCACTGAGGATTTCTTCGCCTTGATCTAACTAGTAGGAAGCTCGACCTATACGTCTGCGTTTGACACCTGGCTGACCTGCTGCACATGTCTGCGCCAGTGTGTACATGGACGATTATTTTTTCAGTAAGAGATATCCAAACATATGGAGTCGCTGAAGTGATGAGGGAGGGGCGGAGGGGAGGGGGAGGCAACTGAACGCTAGAGCTTTGACCTGAAGGCTCAGACTAGTGAGGACTTACTCGTGTTCTTTCTCACTGGATTTCCCACTGAGCACTACCGGCAGCTATTCCCTTTCGCCTGTTTTTTAAAGAACTGTAACTAAACAAATATTGTCGCTTTGATATAGGCGATTTAAATTTGGCTGCCCCTGGAAAGCCCTGTTTTGTTCTGCTATAGAAAAATGACTATTGGGTTTCTTTTGTCATGAAGTGGGTAAGTGGGGAGATGAAGCCTGGAGGGACATGTGTATTCATAACACCAGTGCCTCTTTTCTTTTAGTCGGCATTGTCTGCTGTTGTGGATCCTCTTTGCTCTATTGTCTTGTGAGTTCCGCTGGTGGTCTCTCATGTAAACAGCTCTCAAAGGGGAACCTTCTCCTGTCTCCTTTTCAAAAGCTCTTTTTCCTCCAGGCTGTGTCTCCCTCTTCACTGTCTCCCTGTCTCTTTTTCCCATCCCCTCTCTTTTCTGTCCCCCCCCCCCCCCCCCCATCTCCATCACACACCCACACCCACACACAAACATCCCAGCTCAAACCATCACTGGCACTGGATGCGTCCCAGTGCAGAGCTAATAGCGTATTGGGCTTTTAGGTGCCAGTGGGGAGGGAAGGACCCTGCTGGCTTGTCAGCGTCTCTGACCCCTCTGTCACAATGGGTCCCTCTCCCCTCCCACTCGTTTCCCTGCCAAGCTGGGAAGAGTAAATATTTATCAGCCCCCGCAACAATGGCCAGCTCAGAGGAGAAAGAGACTCTGACCAGAGCTCCTGCGAGGCCTGTAGGCAAGGCTGATGTCAAAGATGGGTAGCAGGAAGATTAAGATGGAGCCTCTGAATGTTTCGGAGCGTTGCATTCCATAAGTTGTGGCCAGTATTGTCCTGTGCTGGGACACATTCAGCTGAGGATGAATGTAAGGCTGGGTGAGTGAATGGCTGAATGTCAGTGCAGACTTTAATCTTTAAACAAGAAATCGGGCACATTGGCACATAGTATTTGAACTGAGTACATTGTTACGATTTTGTGTTTTCAAGTACAAGTGCCTTGTAAATTAATGTCATTTTGTTCATTTGGTTTTGCCATTGTGTTCAATTGCAACCACACTGGCAATACTTAGAGAAAATCCACTAGGTTTGTGCAACAGGGAACAGTAAAGGCAAGGAAAAATCAGTTTCAGTAGGTGAGGAACATTTAATCTGAGCTCAGACTGTGTTAAAACTCCTACCTGATGTTATAGGAGAGGGATCACACACTAAGGTATTAAAACGTGGTATTAAAATGTATCTCTACATGCGTCCCTAGCCAGCACTGTAGATCTGATCTCAGTTTCAAGCTCTGTTTGCAAATAAACAGCGACAAATTTAGAATTGTAACATCTTCTGTCTCTATTGGATCTCTGCCTAATGCTGTATCAAGACTTGTTGTAGTGTGTTTTGACTTCTCTATTTTCTTAATAGAGTAGTAATCTCAGATAGGATCACTGAAATGTGTCCCTGATGCGTCCTGTATGTGCTGACTCCTGTACTTTACACTGGTCATTGGATTCCCCAG
This sequence comes from Planiliza haematocheilus, assembly GCA_005024645.1. Taxonomy (NCBI): domain Eukaryota; kingdom Metazoa; phylum Chordata; class Actinopteri; order Mugiliformes; family Mugilidae; genus Planiliza; species Planiliza haematocheilus. The sequence continues at coordinate 433,887 of SRSE01000853.1, read as the reverse complement.
GACGGATGTTAATTCTAGCTCTGAATGGGGCCAACAGGATATTATTTAGATTATCCAGGACAATCTTTCCTGCCCCACGCGACCTCTCGAAAGTGTAGTTAAACAGAAGCGTGTGCAACAGATGTATCTTCTAAAACAGTGAGGGAAAAAAGCAGAATGCTAAAGAGTGCAGATGAGTAAACTGGGAGACTGGAGGTCCCTGCCTGTGGATATAGCAGTGTCTCTGGCAAAATGATAATTTTACAATTTCTGTATCGATGATGCTGGGTAGACAAAAAAGACAAATGTAATTTAATTTATTTTAATAAGGCCCAATAGATTCACATTATGTTTCCCTCTCTGTCATCCTCTCCTCTGCTCTGCTCCAGAGTTTTGTTCTGCCTATTAAACCCCATTACAGTACATCACAATTAATGGCCACGTGTTGCACAGAGGGCCTGGCTGTAGCTGTGAGGAAACAGACGGTGCTGAAGAGGGTCTTTGTTCCCTGCATCGAATGCCACCGCTCTCCAAGTGCCATTAACGGCCTGAAGGCCTGGCGACCTGTACGGAAGCTGGCAGACAGAAGAACGATAGCTTTGTTTTGTGTTAGAAAAAGACACACTGAAAGATGGCAAAAGGACTTAGCAGTAACATCTTGCTCTTTCCGTGCATCACTGACCCAGCGCTGTTGAGGCAGCAGCAGAGCAGCTGCGCAAAGATGAAGCCGAAATATTCAGCACAGCCATGTCATGTAATGCATGATCAAGGAAACAGCTGCTTAAATGACTAACACAGAGCCTATTACAAGCAGGTGCTTCCACACATGTTCAGTTGGAGGGATAATTGGGCAGTTCAACATTCCTTATGGTTTATATAGAAATGCTGGATATAGTCAGTCGCTAAATATTTTGGTCGATCCAGCTCAAAGAAGATGGCATATAAATCTGATGTCACGGTGGAGATAAAGCCTACGCTCATGTTGCGGTTCAGTCTGAATGTCTTCATTTATGAGCGGAAGGTTTCAGTCATTTCAGAGTGACTGTGGTCAGCAGTCAAAAGTACTGTTTAGTAAGTGAAGGCTTGCAAGAGAGAGAGAAAGAGCCTTATGTAGGGACGTTAGAAGAAGGGCTGTCCCCATCAGTATGGGGGCCAATCCAGGCTTTTTTTTAAATGACTGATGATCTTTTGTAGTTATTTATTTTACCGTCAAAGAAGATGACGACTGTTTCTTTGTCTTCAGTTCTTCTTCAGTCTGTGTAGTGGTTGGCTAGCATCAAAGTCGCCAAAAATCAAAGAAGAAGAAACAGAATTACTGAACACTGCGTTTAAAGGAAGAGAATAGTTTCCTCTAGACCAGGGATGGGCAACTTGCTACCTTGAAGTGGCCCTTAGATTCATTTTTGAAAATGATAAAAACGTGTCCTCTGTGGCTCTGAATCAGTTGTAATGGCACAGTTGGTCACTAGACACCAGTGAAGAAGAGACGTGAGCCATGGCTAAGAGCGGAGGAAAGAGAAAACTTGATCGAGAAAATCGTGTTTTTCAGGTGACAGAAGATTATCTGTTCACAGAATGTAAAGGTAAACCTATGTGCTTAGTCTGCTTAGAGACGCTATCTGCCATTAAAAATTCAAATTGAAGTCACCACTCGTTGAACACGTTGCACAAAGCTAAATACGAGAAGTATACTGAAGCTGCAACGGCTGCTATCGTAGCGACCGTGGCTCAGTAGGTAGAGCGGGTTGTAACCAGAGGGTGCATGCATCTGTGACTGTAAAGCTTTTTGAGGACCAGCAGGTAGAAAAGCGCTATATAAAAGCAAGGCCATTTACCATTTACCTTAAATCAAAAGTACGCAAACAACACCGACTTTTTACCAGTGCCCACTACTGGTAGTGGTGAGGTAGAGTGAGTATACAAAGAAAATGTTGAACTCTTTCTTAGTGTAAAAATGCACAGATTAATTAAAAATAATATTTTTTGTTTGCTTCACTAAACATATGTACACCAACATATTTAAAATGGCAGTTTATCATATCTGGCTAAGTGTGTCTTATGTGGCCCTCAGGTAGTGTCGATAAAAAACTGAAACCCATGGCCCCCTGCATCATTTAGGTTGCCTGCTCTGCTCTAGACAGTGCCAAGGTGAAAAATATTACAGAGGGTCATGGATAAGCAGCCTGTTTCTGTTGTAGAGGTTTTCAGCATCTGTTGGTGCCTCTCTAGCTTCCAGCTACCTTTTTTCACTGCATTAGGTTTGATGGCCCTGTTTAGAAAGAAAACCAAAAGCTTTTAGGACTCTCCAGGGAATGAAATTTACTTAATTTGAGATCGGATTGGGACTCAGATACTGAATATTAAAAGATCGTTATTGCATCAGTGGGTAAAAAAACTCGACATGGCTAATTACAAGGTTATTGTATGAGCCGTTATCTGTTAACCCTTTTCTGTTTCACATCCTGTTACTTTCGTATTAGCGCATGCTGCATGTGAATCAGCATATTCCACAAAGGCAGCAACCCAATCAAATCATTATCGGCGTGCTTGCTGGCGCGCTGTTCCTCTCCGTAGGCCTGTTAATTGGCCCAATAAGATTTGTCTTGGCGCGGATCCATAACGAAACACTAATATATCAGAGATGGTGTGAAATGGTCGAGGGTGAAGGCTTGGCAAGGTTGAGGCTGGTGCCTGCCAGAAAACTTCAAGTTTATTAGACACTTGACTCTGTAGCTTTAAGGCTTTCTCTGTTATAAACCGTATGACTGTGTTTTTGTAAGTGGAGTTATTCCAGTACATGAGTACCAGTTTATTGAAAGCACAACTGTAACAGGAACAGCAGAAATACTCTGATACTGGTTTGACATCAGTAGTATTGATCAGTATTGTTGTCTTGGCATAATTTGGCTTGAGTACATTATATATTTAGTTTATAGTGAAATGAAATACAATGTCCTTAACTGACCGATTGGAAGGCAAGGGTACTTTCTGCTTTTTTATTCGATCGATTCATTAAATCCTCTGATCAGTTCTTTATCTACACGCCATTTCCTGTATCCTCTCATTGGAGATCTCACCACGGCTTCACAACACTGGTTTTGTATGACAGATCTTGTAACCGCACAATGACATTTTTTCTTACATTATTTACAGTTAGTTATCATTAGTTAAATTAGTCAATTAGTAGAAAGTTGTAGCCCTGAGAGCACTCTCAGGCCTCAAAGCTGATTGGATTAAAAACGTGTGATGACAGAGAAGATCCGCGCAAAACCAAATCCATATGCAAGATGTGAAACAAGAGGTAAAATATTGTGGCAATACCACAAATCTCTGGAACCAATAACAACATTAGTTTCGTAAAAAGCCTCTTTCATAACTAAGTCAGACTGTTATGAAAACTGAAATACCTCTAAATAAATCGAAACTGAATCGAATCTAATTTGGACTTTGCGAATTGGAATCACATTGATTCAGGAAATTGCCAAAGCAAATGTTATTAAAGTAGAAACTTGGAAAAGCCACGGCGGCTAACAAGCAAGTCGTGCATATCATTCGATCATTCTGATTGAGAATTGTGGGTGCTTCCCAGCTCGCTGTGCAAATCCTCAGCGGACTGGAGATATGTCCTCGATGACACCAGAAGCAACTGTAAGGCAACGGCAACGTAAGATTAAAATCCAGATTATACCACAAGAAGAAATGGACAAACTGCACTGTGCTTTCCGTGATATAAACTAAATGAGAGATCCTACAGTTACTGAGGTAATGTGTTTTTCCTTCAGTCAGTTGAGGCACAGACATAACAAATCAACCCGAAACATATGAGAATCATCTTTCGCCGTTTGCTTAAAAACCTACAGTTATGACAAAGATCGTCTATGTTGACCGCAATTTAGCAAGAATGCCACAGTGCAGTTACTGTATGCGTGATTAGTGTAATGTTCCTGGCACGTTGTGAATGAAACTGGAGCGGGACAATGTGGAAAACATCAATAACAACAGTCTGGCCGGCCGAGCGGGCATTCAGACATCCGACTTACAGGATGGATTTCTTTCCAAGGCTCCTGTGATCGCTCCATAATTGGTCGGTGCATCCAACGCGGAAATGATTTGTGGAGATAATTATATAGGTTAGAAGCCAGTGTACGCTCAGGCGATCGCAACCCAATTCAAGATCTTGGTTTCTCAGTATTGTCTGAAAACACCCTAATTTCATAAGGGTGCAACACCCAGCTTGAGGCTTTGCAGGTTTGGATCACTGGTCTCATTGGTGTACCTCTGCTCCTCCCATTCTTATAACATTTTCTTGGTTGGGGGGGGGCAGTGACCCAGAGCGTGATGTAATTCCATAAGCCTGTCACTTATAATTTCCCCCTCGTTTTTAATGACTCTGAGATTAATGCCAGACGGAGAATGGGCCCCGTCATTTTCAGGGTGTGGAGTTTTTTTTTTTTTATGCCCCCCCCCCCGCCTTCTCTCCCCTTCGTTTGCTTTTACAGCAATTTTGCTCTGTTTCTAAATATTTATGGACATACACAGACAGCTAATAAAGTCAGCGCTGGAGAACTGGACAACTTTCCACTCATTTTCATTTTTCGAACATTACTGTTCCCCTCCGCCGCCCCGCTTCCCCGTGCCAAAAAGCGGTACCCACCATTTGAGTCATAATAATAACAAGTTGATTTCTCACACAGGAGGAAAAAAAAAGAAAAGAGGGGAAAAATTGCAAACAGGCTTTTGGGTCCAGTAAGTATGTATCTACATGCCCGGCAGAGACAAACATACCCTCATGTGTCCGCGGCTCATGTCTGCTCTGTAGATGAACATACACACCTGTGCGTGCCTGCAGGTTTTTGCACACACAGACACCTGTAGGATCTTTTTTACTGTATCGGTTTTCCTCTTGATGTGGAGTTTGTTTTTGGTTGTCGAGGCTCAGTGCCGGTGGAGGAGTCAGATGTTGTGTGAAGTGGACGAGCTGTCAGGAGGAGAAAGGGGCACCGTTATTGATTCAGCGCCGTTTGTTTAGCTTTTAAGGGTGGCATCTGTGAAGGGATTTAAGGAAACCGCTCCCTTTTTCTTTCATATTATCCCCCTTCGCTCATGTTTGATGCAGTCGATCCACTGGAGCGAACCGTGTGTGTGCGTGTGTGTGTGTGTGTGTACAGTATGTGTGTATAGAAGAGGCAGCAGTGCATATATGGGATTATTTCTTGGGTCCATTTGTCACAGCGCACATTTATCATGGAGCCCACTGGTGTCAGACCTGCAGCTTTCCCACCGCGTCTCCATTACGCTCTGCTGGTACTCACTTAGACACTCAACACCTGACCTGACACATACAGTCAGTCATACACACTCGGTCTCACACTGCTGTGCAGACGAAGAATGCACACGCTACTTCCTCCCCTGTACATGAGACCCTGATGGAAAAGAAAAATGAATGAGGAGAAATAATCCTGAGAAAGAGAAAGTCCTGCCCGGAAACTTTTTTCATTTTGCCGTGTCCTCTTTCCCATGCTTGACTTTGAGTGGACTCGGTGAACTGCCTCTAGACCCTAAATGCAATGCAGGCCGTCCTGGATTCCATCCCTGCAGTGAATTTTAGTAATGAGACTGGATTCTCTGTTTTTTGTGCCTGGTGCTGCTTCAAGGAGCATAGGCCGTTGATCACAGTCCGCCTGTGTCCTCTATCCTAGGTCTTCTTTTCCAGCTTTTTCCGTGTCAGAGCACACTGCTTGATGTCTGCCTCATAGTCCCTGCACCAGGTGTTCTTGGGCCCGCCTCTTTTTCTTTTGCCTCGGGCCTAACCATCCCCATCTTCTCCTCTTGATCCACTCGTGGTGGACCAGCTTTCCTCTAGAGCTCTTTCTTGTTCATGATCCTCCTCAGTCAGCTGTTGATGAACATTTGTACCTTCGCTGTTGTGGTCTTGGTTGTCCTCCAAGTCTCTGCTCTGCACAGTAGTACCGGCTTGATCAGAGTCTTCGCTTGGCCTGCTGTCTGATCTGAGACTGGATTCCACGCTGCTTATTTTGATCGTTCATTGTGCTTATTATAGTGAACCGGAACCATGAAACACTTAAAACAGCATTCTTCAGCCACTCCTCAGCCAGAGAGGTTGGGGACAGGCTTTCCTGACCGCAGCATCCGCTCTGCTAAAGTGTCCTTGGACAATGCGTTGACCGAGCAGATGTCTCTCTCAATCTTGGCTTGTTCAGTTTGAGTTTAATCCTTGTTTCACTGACAGTGGTCTGATTTCTTAAAGTTGCAACAACACAACAATACAATTAATTAGCTAATTATGTAATACATTTCTTGCTCACTACATCAGTGCGTCATCAAATAAATCAGATTGTCAGAATTGAAATGGCCTGATCAGACCGCACATTAAGATCTCAACTGGGGAATCCGATCGCAAGTGGTCAGCATAAAAGACAGGTGTGAACACCCCCAGAGCGCACTGGGAAATCTGATCTCTGACATTTGGTCTGTTTACAAGTTACAATCTGAGTTTTGTACAGGTCTATCCAATCAGGATGGATATCGGTAAATAATAACTTAACGTGTGTGACCCAATTATGATATACACACATAAAACATTGCTGTTCTCAGTTCTGGAGCAGCGGTAGTGATCCACTAGAGATAGCTGCTGTTAATATTCTAAAAGTAGGCGCATTTGGAGACGCATGTTAATGCCACGTCTACCTAAAGCTGGTCACTTATGAGCAGATAGCCCAGATTGGACCGTGATGCGAGGTCTGATCAGGCCCTGGGTTGGTGATTAATGCTTATCTATTGTTCATTAGATCAGATTTCTCTACAGTCCTGCTAAAATTCAAGAAGGTAGCTGGTTTGCCACCAGGTGAAAACCTTCACTGCTGCTACTTTCTCTGGCAGCAACTAGGGAAAGGAAGCAGAAAATAAATAGATTTTCCGTGCCGTGTATATACATATGCATTTTGTATTACATGTGTGTGATTTATACTGTAAATACACATACATTCGTGCAGCAGCTGCGTTCGGTTCATCACAGTAATCTCTTTTGTGCTCTTAATCACCGCGTCCTGTAACACAACTTCTTCTCCTCTCACATTGTGCAAAATGAAGAGAAATGGAGAACCCAAAACACGAAGAACTGAGACGTGAGATGAACATTGTGTTAGAATGTCAACAGTGTGTGTGGAGAGGAGAGCAGCTGCAGAGGCCCTGGTTCCCGTCTCTCTGGCGCACACCTCTCCACAGGGAGTGGGGAAGGGCTCCAAGTGCCCCCGGAACCAGAGTCAACCCCTCTCTCTCTCTCTTTCACACACACACACACACATACGTATCCTACATTACATGCCTTATAGACTCCAGGGCCCTGTCACTTGCTTGTTTTCTGCCTCATTTCCTCAGTATTTAATATTTTGGACCATGAATCATTTCCGGCTCCATTGGTAGACACTGTATTGCAACATTTAGAAAGAATAGGCTATAGAATAGCCATACTGTACTCTATATTCAATTCAGTTCAGTTCAGTTTTATTTATCAATAACAATACAAATTGTCTCAAGGCGCTTTGTGGTGTGAAACCCGACCTGAAGCACCCAGAGTAAGCCTGAATGTGACGGTGGCAAGGGAAAACTCCCTTTTAACAGGAAGAAACCTTGAGCAGAACCCAGCTCATATGGAGGGACCACTCTGTCTGAGGCCGGCCAGGTAGAGCCAGAAAAGAGAGAAGAGAACAGCCACCTGCAAAAATCACCACCTGGATTTAACTAAGCAAATAGATAAGTTATTTAACCCCAACTGATGCAATGAGCAGCTTCTCATTTATTAATCATGTTGAAAGACACATCCTGTGGTCATGGAAAAGATGTTAGTCTGTTAGAGAAGGGTCAAATCATTGGCATGCATCAAACAGAGAAAACATGTAAGGAGATTAGTTTTAGAACTGTCCAGCACATTATTAGAAACTGGAAGGATAGTGGGGGACCATCAGGGTAAGAAGAGAGGCAGATGAAGTGATGCACCCATCATGTCTAGTGATACTGTACAAGCCTGTGGGGGCAGTGTCTTACACACATACACAATCTGCTATCAGGAGCTCCCTCCTACCCTGCCCCCCCCCATGAGCCCACTTGTCCTTCAGTGAGATGACACAGGATGAAGTCACTCCATTTGCTTTGGCACCAGGGTCTTTGTTTCATGCGCTGCGGTGATGTGCCAAGGGCTGTGTTCTCACAGCAGAGCCTTCTGCCCACTGCTCTCTGAGAGGGACAAGGCCATAAAAACTAAAGTGTCCTCTGTGCAGCTCAGCAAATTGCGGTGTAGGACAAACCGTGCCAAACTCGAGCACGGCAGGGAACTTTTGTTGTTGTTGTTGCTCACAGGGCTCGTCAAAGTTATAACGCGAAAGACCAAATTGGATATCGAGGTCCAAAATGATTCGATATATCAAAATAATGTTTAACTGACTTTTGAGAAACATACATTGACGTTCAAGACGGTCAAGATAGTCAAAATATACATTGAGCCACATAGAAAAAATGGTGTCTGGCGTGGTAGCTAGACAAACTTCCCCTTCTATATTGCATCCTGGTAATATTTCTGTTGCTTTAATAAAAGCTAGAGATGAATGCACAAACTGATTCAGACTGAGCTCTTGCAGTGACACTATCATAATAACTGTATCCCACTGTTGCTTGCAGTCATTTGTGGTTGTTGCATCTGGGCTGAATAAGATGCCAGCAGTAATAAAACAGACAGTTGGGATTAGAGATGTGTTTTGTGGTGGCCCAGTGTGATATCCTTGTGGTCAGGCACAAATAATGCTACGTATTGTTTGGAAAACACTGCAGGGGATACGATCTTTGGAAAACAGTCACACGCCAAATAGCGGAAATTAGCGTGTGATGAACGTCCTGCGCGGTAACGTTTAGCCCGCGTATTAAGCTCATCTGTCCGAGATAAGCTCGGCGACATGGAGATCCTCAGAGAGAGATGATGACTGAGATGGAGAAGGGGCTTTGAAGTGGCCTCAACATCAAGGAGCGGCCTCTAGACGGGCCTTGTCTGCATTCCAGCTGCTGGATGTGGTGACACTTAAGCAACACTCCTGTCTAAAGCGTCTGGAGTTTGTAGAAAGAAGGATTTTATTCCTTCCCCTCTGTTTCACTCCGCTGACCCTTCCTCTCATGCTAAAGACTTTTCCGTCCTTTTTTCTCACAGTGTGTTTCCTTAACACCCTCCTTCATTTCATCCCTGACTTCTCCACCTCTATCTCAGTATTTCTGACTGCCAAAGGGTTTATGGCAGCAGGATGTGATCTCACACCTCCAATATTTTCAACCACACAAAAAAACGTCATTTTTTTTTTCCTTCATTTTCCTCCACAAGGCCATCAAGTTCCCCCATCCTCAGAGGCTCCTAGAGAAATGTAACACCCGGATGCGATCTTTCAAGTTTTATCACAGTTTTTCTCCAGAGCCATGTTTGTCCATTTCTGCTTCAGATTCTTACTGTGAGACATTATGTGCCTCAGTTTTTTGGTCTTTGTTTGCTGCCATAAAATCCCCCAAATGCAACACTGTTTACTCTACATTTATATTTACCTAGCAAAGAGATGAAAGATGAAACTTTCAGTTAGTTAATGGAATACAAACTTTGACTAAGTTAGTTAATCAAAGCAGAAAGTGCTTAAAACAGCTGGACAAAATGAACGGTTTGAAGGTGTCACCATGGGCATTTTTCTAACGTTGAAAAGTTAAATAGTAAAAATACGGAGTAGATTAATGGATGGATCATGGGTGGTTTCTCCATGAAACAGCCAATTAGCTAGCAATCAAATCTTTCTTGTAAAATGCAGAAGCACTAGCCATGCCAGGCCATTTCGTTGAGATGGAAATAGTCGGGAACATTCCAAACTTTACTGAAAGGGGAATTGATCATTTTGCTGCTTTAAAAGAGAGAGCAATTTTGTTGTTTTTTTTAAATTGGTGAGTAATGTAATTAAATGAAAGAGTTATGTGACTGCTGTTCTTGCATATTATATGCAGTGGTTGATTGTAAATATTTTATTCCAGTGCACATTCTCAACCCCTGTGCCACTGCTAACGCCCTGAAATGAAGTACAAATGACGAACCGAATGAAATGTTTACGAGGAGTCAGTTTATTTTTCATTAGCTGCCTTTACGTCCAAACGTCCTGAACTGTAGCTTGACATAGCCAGACTCAATTATTCTCAGAATGTGAACCTGGTAACACACCATTTGGATTTCATTATCGGGTGTGTTTCAAATGACACAACAAAATATGATATTTCTACAACCAACCAGAGCCGTTTAACTGTAAACAAATTCGGCTCCATAGTGCTCAGATGACGTGTTGCTGTTACTCTTCTGCCCATCGCCACATGAAGCCCGCCATACAATGTAATTGGCTCAGAACATCTTTGCGTAATTAGTTTCCAATGGAGCAGTTCCTGACGGACTTTCACAAAAAAAGAGTGGGTGTGGAAGTTGGTATGGCTAGCTGAAATGGTAAATAGCAGCCACTAGTGGTTACTGCTGGTATTGCTACGTGAGTTAAACAGCAAAAAAAAAAAATGCTACTGCAAGTTATACGTTCAGATTTAGATCAAAATAAAGTTGCATTTGTATTTTAATCCAAAACAAACATAAAATTAGATCGTGCTAAGTCTGTAAAATTAAATTATTATCAAAAACCTGGTTTGTCTCACAAAATGACTTCATTTGTAGATTTCACAATTTCCTTGAAATTAAATCTTGTGGTTTTATGCCGTCCTCTCATTTCTTACACCACATTTCAATACACTTTTAATAAAAGACAGAATTGGTTTCTAGTTCATTGCATTCAAGTTTGTTGTAGTGTCTCTTTATTAGAAATAACCTCTAGACCGCAAATGTCTGGAGCGAGCTGTGATTTTGTAGCTTTGTGTAAACCCTGCTATACTAGCATGTAGCTATGAATCCTGTGGGTGTAGATGCAGTAGCTGCTGGACATTGCAAGCTACTTTACAGGAGACGTGAAAAAAAACCCAAAGGAGTATAGAGAAGTGTGAACACTTGAAAACTGCGATGGGTCATCTTTAGACATCTGAGATGTCTGTGGAAATGTTTGAGTGTAAAGAACAAAGACAGCCTCCGTAATCACCTCCTTTTCGAGATTGCACATCTTGGAAAAACATCTCCCCTCCTCACTTCCTCCTGGCTTTGATTGCTGCTCTCAATCACTGTGAATGAAAGAATCTAAGCGCTGTGATTGCGTTGCATAAATCTCCCATTGGGGAATGAATAGGCATGCACTGGCATAAACACAACTTCTCAAAAATACTGCTTCTTTCTGGGAGGTTGGGACACACACACACACACACGTAGTGTTTGTTGAGCAGGGGCTTTGAGGGGGAGCGGAGTGTAAAAACTGGCTGGTGTGTATGTTTGGGCAGTTCCTCAAAGGCTGTTCTCCTCCTGATGAGCAAACGCTAACTTTGGTCCCCTCAAAGAGGAACTCTCTTCCTTTAATTCACTCACACAAACATCTGTCCACCAAATTCCTCCTACACAACCCTTTGTGTGAATGGTCTGTCTCTCTCTTCCCTGCATGTCTATTCATCCGCCTCTTGTCCTTCCTTTCTTCTGACTTTCCCTCTTTCCGTTCACAGTTGTGAGATCAAACCAGGACTCGAATTGTTCAAACAAATTAAGATACCTTTTCTCTATTTTGCAGACACTCCTCATTTGCAGGCCTCTTCCTCCTCTGCTGCTTCATAAGAATCACACATTCCACCTCTGTCCCCTCTTTGCTTTCTCTCTCAATCTGTCCCACCCCTCCCCACTCCTCCCTCTGAAAGACAACACAAAGTGGAGTTTTGATTGAACTGTGTCTTTTCCCAGACTAGGAAGTTGCTCGGTGCTCGGGCGCTTGGAGAAAAAAAAAAAAAAAAAAAGGTCCGGGGACGAGGTGAAGAGGTTTGGTGAAAAAGACAGGGGTGATCTGTGTTAGAAGGGGACAAAAGCTGCTTCAAAGCCTCCAACACCACGTGAAAAACAGCTTTAATTGAAAAGCAGAGCCCAGTTTTGAGCCAGAAGTGTGCATGTTTTAATGTGTTAAAGCAACGGGAGTGAAACAGCAAGCCTCTGTTTCTAATTTCTTAACGTTGTCTTGTTGCCGTGCTAAATTGCACCTGGCAAGTATCGATTCTGCCTGCAGTTTGAAAATCTAACAGTAATGCTAATCAGCCGCTAATCAAAATCAGGTTGCTCGCTCAGTTGCTATGCCAAGAATCATAATAGAATAAACTCAAAGGTAAACTTTACGCGAAACATGTTGTCTTCTATTTCTCTTCAAACCTTTGAGGCTTGTGATCCTTTAAAGTGGCCCTCTGTCCATGTGATAAGTCGCTGTTCCTTTTCATTTTCATTATTTCACTGGAAAAAAGACAAAACAAATTCATTAACGGAAAAAAGCCAAACAAAAGAACAGTAAAAAGTATAGCCTCAATTCACAGGTTAGGACCTATGCCTCTAGGGCAATAGAAAATAAATACTTGTGTACTTAGCTCCACAGTTATTTGCTGTGGAAACATAAACGGTGCATGGGAATGTCTTTGCTTAATTATGCAGTCTCTCTTTTTCACTGCAGGATACATTCTCACAGCAGTTATTCTTTGGGTTAGCTGTGATTGCAGTTTTATTTTATGACTGCTCAACTGGAGGCAAGGAGAGTGAGGTTTAGTCCATCCATTCTGATAACTGCATCCAAAGCAGAAGAGAAAAATGACAATAGTAGTTTATTGTTGGACTGCACCGCTCGTACGTGTTATTGTGAGCATGTTTTTTTTAGTTCAGCGCAGCCAAGCAGCTCTGTCAGTCCAGAGGAGTAATAAACTGTGATGGAAGGGATGGGGCTTTGGCTCCGGTTTGGTTTATTTTCTGTAATTATTTTAAAATCACAGCACATTAAAATAATTCCAGCGTCCAAAAATCAACAAATATTCCCGACTTTTGCGTTTTGCACCTGCCAGCCAATGCGAGGCGAACATGTGCGTGTGATGTCATTCTCACCTCTGAGAAGAATGCTGACTAGACGTGCAGCTAAGCCGCTGCCAATCTCTTATAGTTCGAGCCAGCTGCTATTTTATTTTTCACCCGAGCATCTTTAAACTTTCTTTTATCTCCGTGTTGTGTTTGAAAGGAAATGATAAGAAACAGATAGCTGGATCATCTGGATGCAGTATGTCTTTGCACAACCACAACAACGCGGCTGCTTCACTCGCTTGTTCTTCACCCGCTATCCAAATGGGCAGGGAGGAAAATATCAGACATAATGCTCTACATGTGTCCTCTGTTTATTGCCGGTCAGGTCTCAATCTACAGCCGGTTTATGTGGCGGTTCTGTTAGATGCAGCATTCTTGCAAGTGAATCACGTCGAGCCGAAGAAGTCATCTTGCTTCTGGCACCAACTGTTGCACAGGTTTCAGGAACATATCATCTCTCAAAAATCACTGGATGAAAAATGACAAACCCAAATTCACCCAGCTGTCTTCAGAATGATTTGGTTCTAGAAATTTGTGAATAGTAACCTCTTGGAGCAAACGCAACAAACTACTAGAGCTTGGTTTCTACTTCTGCAGCTGATCTACTCACAGCCTGCACCATAGCCTGCACTAGAGGCCTACTGTAGTACACTGTAGTGCACTGATGTATCTGCATTGTTCTGTAATTGCGCTGCCAAAACACACAGTCATTTCTGTGTTAAGTTTGTTTGTGCGCTTCAAAAATGGGCAGCTGGAGCTAAGCAGGTCATGTTGAAGTTGGAGCTGATACCTGATTAACTGCGTAGTCTGGACTTTCTTCATATTTTATTCTTATAAAACAGTCCACTCTTCCTGGAATTCTGTTCTCAGGGTCATATATTATTTCATTTCCAGACAAGTTGTTGAGGAAGAAAAACTCATTATCACAGTCGCTATTGGGCTAAGACATTTTCAGAGTTCATTCAGCTCCTTTCTCGTAACTATCAGATTCAATTTGTGAAATTCCGTGGTGCTACCTGCTCCAGAATTTTCCAATTCTAGATCCAATATATAATCATAAAAACTTCAGATTGATTTAAAAAAAAATAATAATAATACAATTCCTGCATCCTCTCATTGTCCTTAATCTTGTGAGGCCCCAAAAGCTATGTTTAGTCCACGTGTGAGAGTGAAGCTAGACGTGACGGACGCTACAACTCTGAGAGCACCATCAGGCATCAAAGCTTTAAAAAGTATGACGGCAGGGAAGAGTTAGACAAAAGCAGAGCCATGTGCAAGATGTGCCAACTAGAAGAAAATTAGTAAAAAAAATACCACAAATCTTTGGAACAAATGACAACGTTAGTTTTAGATTTAAGTAAAATTGTTTCAAAACATAAATAGCTAAATTGAAGTGGCCTTTGAGTCAGAACAATCCCTAACGTATACATATTGGGTCGTAAATCGACGTAATGTTACATGACAACTGTCCCCCTAACAACCCACATTTATTGCTAATGCTGAGTTTTAAACTCAAAGACAGTCGTATGCCAGCTGAGTCCGCCTTTATCTAAAACAAATACATGTTCCAGTGTATACGCGTACATGTGAAGCTGCAGTGGCCGCTTTACTTGGAAACGTTACAAAGAAAATGCACAGTAGTTTGCCAAAGACCATCTCCCTGCAACAAACTGAAACATGTGCACATGTGTGAGGCACATGGGTCTTCACAAACACTAAGTCAAGCTTTCCACATGCATTTCATGTGGAGCAATTTGTTTAACTTTACATTATGTAGCAGCGAGGTAGACGTGAATTTGGTTGCAGTCGCTCCTCGGCCCTTTAGGGTGCTTCAGGGGGCTCAGTGCTAATCGGGTGGGAGACGTCCATCCTCACAGCCGAGGTGTCAAAGGGATTGGGTTTCCCCGGTTTCCAAAACTCAGACCCACGGAAGCCACTGAGCAACATGAGCAGTCTGTTCTGTAAGCCTCCTCCTCTCAGTCTCTTATTCAGCCAGTCAATTACAGACGCACCTTTTCTTTTTGTCTCTGTTCATTCTGTTATCGCTCTCTCAGTTCCTAATAGTTCTTTCATCATCTGCTTCTCTCCCTCTCTTTCCTGTTAGCCAGACATTATCACATGCAGAGGTCTCTGCAATACTCAGGAGGCTTCTAGGATTACCTGCCCCCTTCCTGAGTATACGTCGAGGCACATTACGACCCGGCATCTGAGCGCTCTGCTATTAGATCACTGTTAATGTGCATTCAAATCGCACAACGTGTTGGATCATGTTTAAACTTACAGGACAAAGCTAAGCAGAAAGCCTTTTTTCCTTCCCTGTTTTCTTTTTTTAGTTTTTCTTTTTTTTCTTTTTTTTTAAGCTGTTTGAGGTTTTATGCCATTCTCTCTATGTTAGGCAAAGAGAGAAAACAACAATTTGGCGTTTGGGCCGCATGTCTGCTCCGTGTGCCACATTTGTTTCAGTCAACAAATCCACAATGATAGAGAGCGGTTGTTATTCTAACCCCAAAATTTGGAATTAGTTCCTGGAAAATGATTTTAAGGCAAGTTTGTGGACACATTAAATATTATTTTTGACATGCCACGCCACATGCCTAAATGGTTTAGAGACATCCTGTCCTCTCCTATCCTTCCCTCTGTCCTTTAACTGCCCCCCTCCCTTCTCCCTCTTTTTTTTTTTTTTTGTTGTCCGCTAAACCTGTCACTTTGATGAGTTGTGTGCAGTCTTCTCAGGGGCCATTATGCCTTCACCAGGGCCTCAGTCCTTCCTGGTACAGTGCGGTCTTTGAAGTAGTATTCCTTGAGCTCCATGCGGGCAGACCTTAGCCCTGGCTGTCTGAACTTAACCCCAGCTTCTACTATGCATTTTAACGCCACATAGCAACTAAACCCAGATCTTTGTCGAGGTGAAAATCTGGACAGTGGCGTTTGAGTTGCCGTCATTGTTCAGACCTGACCGTCTGCTGACTGCGTGACCACCACCAGTTGGCCGGTGATGGTCCGTGTAGTACTTCACAGGCAGCTCCCTCACTGCTGCACCCTCAGGGGGCTGGCTCCGAGTCTCTGCGGCATGTTATGAAGTATGTTTGGGGCCCGAAAACAAAAGATGTTGTCTTGGAGCCTGAAAATGAAGCTGCTTCAGTTTGCTGGTTCCTCAGTAACAATATAATTGTGAAATCAATCAGCCAAAGCCGGTTATATAAATGGTCAAAAACGGTTTTGTGAAATAATATCACAAATGCAAGCAGACAAAAGTAAAACATTCTTTGTTTTCAGGGAAAATAGAAGCACAATAGAATAGAGTGACCTCTATACAGCTTATTAGTGCCAGGTTATTATTATTAGAGACGACTACAAAGCACTGAATGGCTTTGGCTTTGTCTGGCCTCGGGGCCAGCTGTGAACAAGCGCCTCACTACTGCAGATGATTACAGCTTGCTACATGAACTGTGTCCTAATTCTGGTGGACAGCTGAAATTAAAGCCAGGTACGGCCCTCTGCCTTCCCAGCATTCCCTGTGATAAACCTTCCCTCCCCGCTGAGAAGAATCAGTTGTTTGTGAGCAAAATGTCTTTGCAATTTGGGAGAGACGAGGCATCTTTTAGTCCTCGATGAAACTAACGGACTAAGATGACGTGCGCTGATTAATTCAAATTTGATTTCTGCACGTTGCCCAGCATGAGCTTTCAATTTGTGTGTGACAAATGCAGTTTTAAATAAAAACAGCAATTGTATTGAGCATATGTCCTCACTTTGCAAGGTTTGCGTGCACCATCCACTTCTTCACCTCTGAAATAAATGATCTTTTTCATAACTGTTTAATCAAAGTGGTTTCCGTCTAAACTACATTGCTCCTCATAACAAAAAGCAAATTTATCATTTGATGAATATTTTGTATTTCAAGCCACAAAGATACCTAACAAGTAAACACGGGAACCGGTTACTATTTTGTACTGTTACTCTTTGTCTACATTTTCCCAGCAAGTTGCATTCCTTTAGCTAATGATGTGATAAATGTCAGGCTAAACTAGAAAATCTATGTCCTTAACCTGGATCAGAATATTGTAAAGTAAAAAATACTGAGTTGAAGATGTATTAATCTCCTTCCCTGTGAGGTTGTAGTGCAACAACACTTACCCAGGGCTTTTGTAACCGTGGGTCGGGAGGGAGAGAGGAAAAAGAGAATTTAAAAGTAGTTATTAAACTAAACCTAGAAGCAGCCAACACATCTGAAGAGTAATCTATAATTTAAGTAAACCGATGCGTCAAGAATGGGAGTGCCCTTATTAAGGAATTATGTGGTAGGATTTCAGATAATTAGAGGCTGTTTACTGTCTGTGGAAGAAGAGTTGGTGAAAGCATACTTTGGCCATTTAATAACCGTCTCGTAAAACATGTCATCACACTACTAGCTAACTTCGACATTGTCCAGTGAAACTGCTTTTTCAAGTCAAGATTTAACCTTTAACCAAGGGCTTATTAAAAAGGTTATATAGACCTTCATTTATTTATTCATTTATTTATTTATGTCCCCCATATAAGCTTGACTGGTACCTGTAAAACCAACCTTAGACACTATATAGGTTCATTGTTGCCTACGGAAGAGGATTAGGGACATTATTAAAAATTGGGGGTTTGACTTTTTTTGTTTACAGTGTCCCTAATCCGCTTCCGTAGTTACCTGTAGTTCTGATTTTGAAAATATTGTTTAGGTTTTGACTGTTCATTCCCACGGACATTGCATTACTAATAGAAAATTACAAGCTCGCATCCCTGCTAAGGCTTGCTCCACATGTCTTTAGCTTTTCTTTACATGTTGTATTTGTCTTTTTCGTGCCACTGTATCTGTCGCCTCGGGCAACCATTTTTAAGTTTTCTAGAATCTTGCGACAACGCGCATGAGCGGTGCCTGCGGTGGCGCGTGCCAGCGGTGCGGCAGCGAGCGGGTTAAAGCAGACGGTGTGACCGTCCTATCAGTGCTCCTCGGCGCAGTCCCAGCCCACCGCCTCCTGCCTCCTGCCTCCTGCCTCCTGCGTCCCCACCGGAGAGAGCAGAGAGCCGGGGCTTGTGTGTATGTGTGTAGCTGTTTGTCATTCTGGCAGGACACACTCCCACGAGAAACAGTCCGCCTTCCTCGAGACTTGTTGCTGCCTTTTCGGGTTGTATTGTTTGTTTAAGGACGCTTGCGGATAATTCTTAAAAAAAAGGAAAACGGAGCAAGCTTTTTTTTTTCTTATTCTTTTGGTGGTTACGAAGCGCCGCGTGCTGCTGCTACCACCGGCGATAACAATCGCTAAGCACCGGGAGACACAAAAACACGGTAGGATACAACGACCACTGGCCACTCTTCAGTAAGTTCTTCTCTGCAGTCCTGTTCATATTGATTCTTTGGACTTCTGTGACCTTTTTTTTTAGTCGAGACCCTATGTAAATTTCACCCGCGTTGTGCGTTAATGTTCCCAGAAGTAGTGAAAAAATATGAATTGGGTCTTGTGTTCACTTTGGATCCATGCGTCTCCCTTGTTGAGCGTCAGCGTGTCTGTCCAAGAGGTTTGGCTTGCAGCGGAGTTTCCCTTCAGCATTTTCTGCGTACATCTGATGTTAATAACTATCTCATTGTTTTCATTGTATAGCAAATCTGCTCTGACTTAAGTCAACATAAGAAAACGTTCCTCCAGTAAAGTATTAATTGATGTCTTCGCCCTCAGAAGATTGGAGCTGTCATGAGCTCGTTTGTGCCCATCCTCCCTTATTGCTCACAGATTAACCCCAAAATGAGGCAACTTGAATTTGACACAGTTACCGTGATGTTTATTCTTTTTATCTCAGCTCTTAAAAAGTAGTCAAAATTTACCATCCACTCCATCCCAGAATCAGTTCATTAGTTTTCGTCTTAGGCTTGTTGCTTGAGGGATGTATTTCCTTATATATATATATACTATGTATATGTATATATACTATGTATTATACATGTATATAATGTACCGTACTAATTAATAATTTCAATTCATTATTTACTATTTTCAGCCTTTATATGTTCAGTTATACATTAGAACAGAAAATGTATTTTGCTAATGACTAAAAGTTGCCGCTTAACTTATATAACAATTTATATGTTTAGCAGCCCAGCTGTAAGTGAGTGCCCTGGGGGTTGATGTGTCCAAAATCTCTCCTGACAACCAGAAACAAGTCAAAGAATATGCGCCTTAAAGCCACGTCGAGGATGCGTGCACCTAGCAGGGACGACTGCCTGCTGTTGATGTTATTATTATTATTATTAGAAGCAGTGTTGTTATCAACCGTCTCTTGACTGATTCCTGGTAATAGCTGCCTATTAGCGTTAATTAAAGGGGCGCAGGATGCCTTGTGCTGTGTAGCTGCCTGTCGCCCAAGGTCTCTATTTCGCTCTCACCCCATAATCATAAACTTCACATGAAAGACAGCAGAAAAGACACTTTGTCATCACCTGCGTTATTCCAAGCCACTTGCAATGAGAATCCTTGTAGTCATTGGGTGCTTGTCTATATTTTTTGTTTATTTAAATGTTAAGATCACTAAATGATTGTTCTGACCGAGGACCTGTGGGGATTGAAGGGGAGGGCTGTTAGTAGCTTTATCCCTTTTGGGCGATGTAATCCCTTAATGCTTCAGGTTTTCTGTTGAAAATGAGGGGGGGAATGACACTTTGCCAGAGTTTGACATGTTGGATTAAGCAGGATTGATGGTTTAGGATTCAAGGCCGCTTGGTTTTGTTCTCACTTATGTCCTCACTTTGCAAGGTTTGCGTGCACCATCCACTTCTTCACCTCTGAAATAAATGATCTTTTTCATAACTGTTTAATCAAAGTGGTTTCTGTCTAAACTACATTGCTCCTCATAACAAAAAGAGCAAATTTATCATTTGATGAATTTTCTCACTTTCAAAGAACAACTGTACGTTTAGTCTGCCAAAGAGTTTGCATCCATTATAGTGTGAGGCTGAGTTTATCTATCTTACCTTAATTTGTTAAATACAGATGATTCTCAACTTTCCTTCCCCTCTTTCTAAAGGTTTCTCTAGCATAATTAAATTGAACTGTTGTCTGCGCACATTCGAGACAAATCACAGAATGTGGTCAAATTAAACACGAGACACTGCTGTTTTATCATTTGCTTTGTCGCCTGCTTCTTCTTTTCTGTTGAGCTTAATGCCATGCTGCACTTGCTGCAGCGCTAACGTATTTAATTTGAACATCAGCTATCCAAGCATTTCTGAAGCCTTTCTTCCAGTTGTTCATGGCACAGCTCGGTCCAGCTGTCAGCTTTTATTTTGAAGAGAGACACAAGACCCTGCTTGTGTCCGCACAGTCTGCCCTAGATGTCTCACCTGCCTGTCAACGCTCTGCTTCGGTACACACACAGTCCCATATGCACACACACAAAGCTCAAGCTAAATTCCTTCAGAGGCAGACAGTGCACTTGTTTACATATTTAGTGTAATGTAGCATGGAGATATATTCTTGTATACTCAAGAATATTTTTTAAATCTAATCTCCTTTAGTCTCTCTTGCTTCCACGCACCCTTTTTAAGTAATTACAGGCTTTTGACAGCTGTGGGAGCCAGACTAATGACTTCATCTGGGTTTCCCTCAGCACTCTGCTATTCTGAGCTCTCCGAGCTTCGGAGTTATTCTTCCTCTCCTCGCCTTTCCCCAGCCCCGTCCTCCCAGTCACCCCTGACCCGTCGTGGCTGTCATGATCATGTTTCGCCACTCACTCTTGCTGAGGTGTCGCAGCGCATTGGTCACATACGCAGCATATCTTGCGCTCACTACTGGATTGCAAAAACAGGCGTGTGTGTATCGCCTGGCACTCAGATGCAAGCACATCCATTTTGCAGTGAAATATTTCTTGGGGTCAAGGTTTGAGTGAAATGAAATCCTGTGAGTGAATGACTGAGTGTGTCTGCACAGGTTTCTTGGAAGGTTTAAGTAAATAGTTAAGGTAAAAACTCATAGCACACACATCAGGAGTTTAGATGATCTTGGCCTAAACTAAAGAGATATCTTTACATTTAACAAATAAGGGACATCAGTGTAGTTTGGAAGTGGCTTTAGGGACACTGAATGGTATTTTGACACTACAAAGTAATCATATTTCACGGGATGTGGGTGCATTCTCAAAGCACTACAGCAATCAGTTTAGGTCTGCCGCATCTGAAATGCTTTCCACGTCATCAGACTCTAGTTCAGGTTTTTTATCTCTTGATGGAATCGCCGATAAGAGATTTTTGGCTCTTTCTTCGCGCATCCTGAGTGAATTATTCACAATAAGGCCTGGCACGCTACCAGATATGACATGTTTAAAAGTTCTTCACCGGTGAAACTGAAGTGTAACAGTTGATAGATATTGAAAATGTAAGTGTTGTTTTGCTCCACACTTACTTCACAGCTTATCTTAGTTATCTACAACAACTTGTCAGTCAGAAATTGTTAAAGTTAAATCAGGCAAAACTAATAATTATTTAACTTTTTGAGATATGAGAACTTGGTGTTTTATGTTTTTGTATTTTGTGAAGTTCTGACTGTCGGGCACAAGCATTTAAAGATTAAAAATATTTCAGAATACTTCCTGAGGCAATTTTACACAAGTTCTAAAACTTACCTGAATTGCAGCTACCTTGCATTTCTTTTCCCCATTATATATGTCTGTACTTTCTGGTAATTGATAGGTAGAGTAGAACTGGATAGAAAATAAGGGAAAGAAATAGTAGAGGATGACCTGCGTCTGTTGCCAAAACTGCAGTTATTTATGCCTTATTTGAAGGCATGTCACTCCTCGCCTAGACTGCTCCAGTCGCACGTTGCAGATCTTGACGCACTGCGACTTGAACAGCTCTGTCTTTTGCTCCAATATTTTAGTGTTAGCCGTTTGTGAGGTTCAGCACCAGTATCTGCAGTTCCTTTGTATAATCAATAATGATTTAACTGTTATTAAATGTCAACAAAAAATACTTATTTGTAAAGAATAATGATTACAATTAGCTTTCTACTTATCAGCGCTAGTGTTTCTGTTCTGTTTCTGCCATTCTCAAACACTTTGCACACACACGCTAAAGCTAGTAGTACAATTATTTCATCCAGGCTCACGTCATGTTTCTGGAGCTTGGGCTCAGATCCAGCATCGCGGCTCACCCCGACCTTGCATTACCTGTGAAACACAGCTGCCTTCCAAGTGTGTCAGGCATGTCCCGCCACAAAATTGCGGACACGTCTTTTCCCCCTCTCCCCGTTCGGCCATGCTAAAACAACCACAGAATCACATTTTCACTGTGCGGCCTCCTGTGAGTATTTTGTAATTTAAGCTGAAACATAGGGGCTGTGTCTGTAGCATAACGTGAACCTTCTGTTTTTTCTCGTTCTGCTGGAACCTTTTTTTTTTAACCTCCCGATGAGCGTCTCTTTCTTTGTAATCCACACTAACAGTGCCAGTTCACGCTCTGTAAATCACATTGATCTGAAACGGCTCCTATTTGATGTGACTGTTATGACTCCAGTTTAAGGACATAAACTTTCACTTCATTTCGCCAAGTATGTATCAGTGGTGATTGACCGATTATCAAAAAAACATCTCTCTTTTAACTTCGTCAGGCTGCAGTTTGTTTGTTTGCTTGTTTGGCTGATTTCCATGACAGCCCAGCATTTTCACTGATGGCTCGATGGCTTTTTAAACCATCTCCTTGAACTCTTACTGGTAGATGCTCCATGTTCAGTGTCACAAAGAATGGGAGCCTTGTTGATGCATATTAAGCTTGATTGGTAAAGTGAATGTTTTACTCTCTAACAACAGACAATTCGTGAAGCTTGAATTTACTGCCGAAGAGAACAATGGACAACACATATTAATCCCCAAGTCATGTTGACAAATTGCATATGACGATGCTACTTCAAGAGAAGTAGGCCAGTTTTTGGGTAAATGTTTTTGCATATGTAATGTCATTAGTGTTTCCACAGTTATTTTTGCTGATTATACGGTTCTACTGGAACACTGTTCTGAGCCCTCTCATTTTCCTCCTACATTCTCCGTTCCCTCTCTTCCCTCTGCTGGCACGCTGAGGATTGGTTGTTTGGGGTTTTTTAAGAGATTGTTCAGTCTAAAAACAGACAAGCTTGTTGTATTAGATTGACTCTCAGCTTTTTTATTTGCATACTAGATGAAGAGAACTTACATTTGCACAGCATGGTAACAGTGACCGATTCAGTCGTCCTGTACCTTTTCCATCTCTACTCCAGAAACACATAAAGTTGAGGACATATACATTTTTTTCTTTCTTTGTTGCTTTCCTGTTCTTCTTCCTTGCATAGCTTTTAGTGGTTAGCACTATTGCCTCACAGAAAGAAGGTTCTGGGTTTGAATCCAGGTTGACTGGGGCCTTTCAGTATGGAGTGGAGCATGTTCTCCCTGTGTCTGCATCAGTTCTTTATGGCTACTTCCTCCCACCATCCAAAGACATTAGGTAAATTTGTAGGTGTGAGTGTGAATGGTTGTCCAGGGTGTACCCCGCCTCCCAACCAGTGACAGCTGGGATAGGCCACAGCCCCTTCCACGACCCTTAATAGAACAAGAGGTTAAAGAAGATAAATGAATTAATAATTGTTGATATGGCAAGTTTGGAGATGCAAACATAAGGAGTGGAACAAATCGTCATTTGCTTCAAATCAAGAGTTCTGTTTCTGCCTGGTAACCGATACAGAACCAGAAACATAGATCCCATTTGATCAGAATTCAGAATTCAACATCAGGCTAATGTCTGTCAAGCAGCCATCCAGAGATAATTAGTTTACTTAAGCATAAGGACAGGAAACAAGAGAACAAAAATATGTAGGATTGCTCCAGAGCTCATTAATTGACACGTTCATTCTAATTTCTGTAATCCATACAAATGCCAGAGCATGAGAATCAGTCTGTGGTTTATGTTTGGTACTATTTTATGCGGAAGTATGGTGATTTCCTCGAGTCGTTTTTCTCTGTTGCGACAAGACTCCAGAAAGTTACTGCTCCCGGCCAAGAAATAATCCAGCACATTACTCTGTGTACAGCACAACTTGTCTTGTTTACTCTTTGGTTTTATGGGGATTAATCAAACCACAAAGGATTTTTTTTTTTTAACTTCAGTCTGAGAAGTTAGTCTGTAGCTTCATGTTTAATGGACTGCCGTAGTGTAGTATTAAACCCACTTATACCTGCAACATCTGAAATTAACAGTTTGTGCTTTATAAGAAAGAAAAAAAAACAGCAATACTGTAACATCTTTAATTCACTGCTGGAAAAGGAAAGCAGGAGCCTTACCGTGTTTCTCTTCTTCCACAGAGGAGTGACGGTGTCGGTACGAGGCCCTCTGGGAAAGGACCATGGCCCTGAGTGATGCAAGCGGCGACCCTCTGGCGCTCAGCAACGGAGGCCACCATCCTCTCAGTGCCAACGGAAATGCGCCTTCAAGCACCTGTTCACCAGTCAGCAGTGGGCAGGACCCTCTCACAGCTGCCTCTAGTAGTGACTGCCTCCCCGCAGAAGGAGATGAAGATGCTACAGTTAAGAATGCGGCATCCAAACTGCAGCAGAGATCGCATGTTATCCAGAGAGCGAACAGGCCAAGCCAAAACGGTGGCGTGGTCAAACTGAACGGCTCCCTGAGGAATCTTCCCCCTTCATCGGCCGCCTCTTCCTCCCCTGCTGTCACAGACTCCCTAAGGCTGGCCAGACACCACCTTCCCTCCACCCTGTCCCCGTCCCCTTCCTCTCCTCCTCACCAGCAACCACCGCTCTGCTGCCAGCACTGTCACTTCCACTCCACGCTGTGCTGCCCCTGTGGACAGCAGGAGTGCCCACTCTTCCAGAAACCAGGCAAAACAGGCTCAGGACCCGGCTCCGTTCCCCACACTGGGACCGCTTCATCCTGCCCGTGCTGCCTCTCTGCCTGCACATACTGTCATCCACATCCCCATCCTCCTCACCCATCCTCACCTCTCTCTCTCCATCACCACCATCACCAACGCTGGCAAGAGCACCTCCAGAGTCAGACGCATGCACCTAGGATTGGGTATGTCAAGGAAAGACGTTTAAGTGTTTTTTTAATTTTCCCCCATATGAGATGTGTTGAATTCATTTTAAATAGTCAGCCAAGTTGGTTGAGAAAATTATTGTGTTGCTTTTATTGAATTTCTTTTGTCTCGTGTCTGGAGGAAGCACACAAATTGGTGTTGCTTTGCTATTTTTAGTCACCCTCCCCCCAAACTGTCTGCTTGTTTCCCTATGCTGAGTACCATATCACAACCAGAGATCATGTTAGCCTGGAATCCAGTAGGAGGTGGTTATGGCTGTTAGAGAGCAATACTTCGAAGCAGCGAAAGGGGTTATTTTTTACCGAAACTTTTTGTTCCCCAAATGAAGGCCCATCACGCGATGTCACCGCCAGTGGTTATATAACACAAAACAAGGAAGGAAAGAAAACTAGTCAAAGTCTGCCATTGTCTCTGACGGATGTACCTCAGTAATGGGCTGCTTGCGCTTCATCTCAAGTATTTGTTTGTTGGTTTTGAAATATATTGATGGAAAGATAATTATTCTAACTAAATTAAGATCTGTCTAGAGTAAGACGAGTCTAAGAACTAGCTTCAGTTTTAAAAGTGGTACATTTCTTAACGTTATATAATCAGTGTATGGAAATACAATACCTAGCTCTAAACCAAATTTATGGAAACTGAACACTAATAACTTGAGTTCATTATTCTTTGTAACAGTTGGACTGAAATGTTCCCTTAAGCGCAGTAATTGTACTCTCTTTTATATTTTATATGTACTTTTCTAATGTATGGTGATAGGAGCAGGTGTATATTTCAAGTACTTAATGCACACATGACATGGTAGAGGATTTGTTCAAGTGCTCTGGTTGGATGATCCATTGGCGTTGGTCACATCACAGCACTCTGGAGTGATGCAGAGTTGAAGAATAACTGGTCAGCAAAGAAAAGCTTTTGTCGTATTCCACTGCTGATTGTGTAAATGTAATTTACCCAGTAACTATTCAAGTTGCAGTTTTGGCTCCCTCCCATTCATTTAGATAGGACCTGGTCTTGTTAGCCTGAAATAACTGCCTGGGAGCGTTGCCAAGACGGTTGCAGAGACTTGCCTATGAAGACTTTGGATGATCATATTAGGAGATCTGCTCCGAGCTAATGATGCTGGAAAAGGTGTTCAGAGCAGTCTGAAAAAAAAAAAGCTCAAGCTTTTTGGCCACAGGGATCAATTTTACATAAATTGATCTTATTATTTAAACTTTTAACATCCAACACTGTAACCATATGACAGAAAATAAGGGAAAAGCCTGATACGTCCTCTTTGATTAATTTAAATGAGGCAGCATGCAGGCACACACATGCACTGTATCTAGACACGTGGTGACCAGGCCTTCTCTGGTTGAAGCCGAAATCATTTGTTGGTAAAACTTTCCTCAGACGATCCATATTTAGTGAGTTTCTGCTCTCCCTTTTACTCAGAAACCACAGGCCTTCCACCACATTTGAAACTGCAACCATTTAATGCCTCACACAACCATTTGCATAATCCTATATTTACTATCTTCCTAGGAGGTGAATTATTTGTGAGCCCCTTTTTATGGTAGCAGATCGTTGTGGGGAATCTGATTTGCGTTAGACTTTATTTCTTCTTACTTCTCAACATGGAATTTTCCTCACTCAAATAAAATTAGACCTTATAAGTTTCATTAGAAAGAGAGTCATTGTGGGTGGCGTTGAAAGATGAGGTTTGTGTAGCCACAGTGAGTACAACCTGGTGTGTACACATTAAACCTTGGGTGGGCAGAGGGAAGCAAAATAGGATTGTGTTGCAGGCATCTAGATGCATCCACCGTCCTCTGTGGTTTCTTCCCCCCCCCCCCCCCCCCCCCCCCACTTTCTGTTACTTTCATTTTTTTTTCTTTCTCAGTTTTTCTCTCACTCTATTAACACTCTCCTTCTGCCATAGTTTCCCCTTCTCCCCGCCTGTCCCTCCCTCCTCCGTCTCTCGTTCCACATCAGAATGGAGAGCAGATGTGGCGTGGGACGTATGCGTCTCTAATGTTGAACCACTCTCTTATTTACCAAACAGGTCCCTCTTGTTCACAGATGACAGGTTTGAATTACAGGGCCTGGGCCCGTTCCAAAACTGCATCCCCAACTCCCCCCGCCCTTTCCTGTACAGTGCTGTTTTGTGTTTGAGCCCATCAGATGGTGAGATTAGACATAGGAAATGATATACCTGTCTCAGTTGTGTAGTTTTTCACTGTACCCAGGCGCTAACAAAAACCCTCAGACCTTGTCTCCCCTTTATACTCCAGTCAACCAACCCTGTACGGAGAGCTGCTGGAGTTCAGTGATAGTATAACTCACACATGCACATACACCAAACTATTATATATTCCTAATACCCTGCCTAATTTGAGGGTATGGAGCCAGACAAGATGGTGTCACATATCAGTTTGATCTGCCTCAGGGCTGTGATCTGCCAGATTAGCCGAGGGATTACGTCTATGATCACAGCACACTTGCGTCTCACTCACTCACTCACTCACTCACACACACACACCGATAAGTTGTAACATTAGCTCTTTAGGGAGACCTTTTTATGCGCATTTCACAACAGGGGATTTTTATGCCCCTGTTCTCGGCTTCACAAACATTAATCCATTTACCAAGATTAGGCCACGGTTTGTTTCCTAATAATGTTTCTATTTTGAGAACGATCAAAAGGCTTCAGGTCTTTATCCGTGTATGAAATAACGCAAATCTTTGGAAAGGTCGAAAGCACAACTCAGCAGTTTTGCAGAATGGCAGAGAAACGGATTCACCCATCCGTCGATGAACTTTTTTTTTTCTCTCTCCCTCTCTGGGTCTGTTAAAAACATTAGGAACATTTTTGTGTCTCCGCTGCAAGATTATATATCACAGCCATTTTATGTGTATTATTTAAGATCGGATGGAAACTGTGTCCTTCGGATGTCTGCTCACAGCGTGTGCCAGCAGGGTGAAAGGCTTCAGGTTTAACCCTTTTAGCCACAAAAATACAGAAATGGTTGAACACCAATTGCCCTACTGCCTGTATCCTTGTAGCTTGTACTCTCTGTGTTTCAACACTGGGCTAGAGCAAGTTGTTGTTGAACAGTTGAATTTAGCACCCAGCACTGGCCACTGAGAATCACTTAATAGGATTAATTGCAGCGTCCTAAGCATTCAATTGATTTGGAGTTAGGTACGCACACTACAGCTGTAGAAGATGCAGCTCAGAGTGAATAAAATGTATTGTGCGTACCTTCAGGGCTCCTGAAGTTCAGCTAACCTGCTTCTACCTGCACTGATGACCCTGCAACAGCCACCAAACAGCTCACTGACACTCAGGCATCCAGGGTCACGTAGAGTAGTTAACCTTTCCCCACTCACACTCTGCTCTCCTGGAGTGAAATGTTTCTGCCCTCTTTACCGATTCCTCCCGCATCAGCTCTCGTTGTTTATGGCAACCATGAGCTTGGTTTAGATTCATGCCTTGTCAGATAACAAAAATTCCTGTCTCTCACTCCCTCCGACACCATTTCTGGAAAGGTCAGCTTTTATTATCTTGAGCAAGTTTGAATATTCTGGTATTTGTATGTGTCAGGTGGTTTGGTTGCTATGACACACGGGGAAAACTGTGTAAAAACATGACAGCTTCAAAGTGCAGAGCAGTTTGTCACGAGTCATTTTTTTTACCAGTTGAGTTATCAGACATATTTGGGGGATCAGATGTCACTGAAGAATGGTGAGCTTTTTATTTTTTTGCAGTATCAAGCTCCAGTTATATTCGTCCTCTCCTACCTCTGTTCTTTTGTCTCCCTCTATCTTTTCCTTCCTGTCAGACAGCTGCAAGCCTCAACCAGCAAGGGTTTGTCTGAAAGTGATCTGTGTGCTCTGCACTTTAGGGCGTCCGCTTAAAGGAACTTTATTATCAAGAATAACAACTGTTTGCAAGGCTTTCGGGGTGGACGCATTGGCGAGCTTTGTCGACTGTCTCGTCCAAATAATGCCTGTCGCGCTGATGATCTATGACATTTTCATGTGTGTGCACACTGACGGTTAACCCTTGCACATACAGGAACACATCTGTGCGTATTAAAGGCCTTCAGTCTTTCGTAGATTCTTTTATGCTCTGCAGTTCAGTTATTAAACTCAGCTAAAATGAGTTGTATGTCTGCATGTACAGTATGTGCATATTTGTGGGTTGTGTGAAGGCTCTGTGATGGATGGGGAGATTTACTGACATCCTGCATGTCTAATCCTCTCTGTACTATAAGAGGACACAGGACTACAAGGTTATCCCATGATATATGCGTGACACATGCAGACGTTTGCACTCCAAAATAACATGATGTGCATTGGTTTAAGCCGGGGAAGCAAGAGAGGAGTTTGGTGGTTTTTACTTTGTGGATTTAAAGTGTCTTTGCTTCTGTGGGAGATTGAACGCATAGATTTTTACATGTTCTGTACTCGTTAGGGATTTTAATGTTGTCCAGCATGAGTGTGTCATTTTCCTCCCTCTACTCGATGTTTTGAGAAAGTCTTTGTTTTATGGGCTAGTCTGCTGCTGAGATTTTATGCACAAATGTGTGTTCTGAGAGTTAACATCTGCTCAGATCACAGTTTCTGTGGCGATAATGTAACAGTGGCAAGCTGATTAGACAGACTGGCGTAATGGCAGCTACAAATGCTTTGTTTCCTGGCCTTCTTACAGGCGCAACCTATGAACGGTATAATGAATCTATAACAGCTCACTAACCCAGTGGCTTTTACGTAACCCATAGACACTGGATACAGTTAGATTCTTTCCGAACAGCCAATCCTGCTCAACTAATTATTCTGTAACTTTACATGGCTAAGCAAGTCAAACATTGCCTGTTATCCATGGTCTGAAGCAAACATTTAGGCTCTGTGCATGTCGGTACTTAGTAAAACCTCCTCATTTTATTACACCTCGTAAACGGTTTTGTTCGGCAGCTATGAGACTTTAGGTTCTTGTTTTTAAAGATTTTCACCTGTTCTTCCTTGCAACAGCATACTGGTTTTGTTATGTTCTTGGGAAGTTTAAGGTCTATGCAGGGGACTGTGAGTGTCATGACAGAACCTTACACTTGTTAAGGACCGTTGTTGGGTTGAGGATGTGGTCATCTTGAATCATGATCTTGTTGTAAAGGCCGTCCTATTTTCTTTTTTTTTTACCCTAGGTGTGATTTTTGTTCTTCCTGACCAAAAACAAATGTCCCTCTTGCAATGGTTTGGATATTTAACTATTTCATTTTCATATATCATTAATATTCAACAGTATTGCGCATTCACCACTCAGAGGCTCTGATGCTTCATATCGCATCATGTTTACACAAGTGGTGTATGCATTCAGTGTCACTCACCCAAATGGACTGTGAATGTTGGAAGCCTAATGGTTGATTACAAAACCGCTTCTTCTTCTTCTTCTTTGCCTGTGCTGACATATTGATACATTTTTTGGCAGATTACTTCTGAGAAACTTTGATCATTGGACCATCATGAGCTTCTCTGTAGGAACATGTATTGTGCTGATACTGTACCTGCATATACATGTTATGTAAACTAGAACCCACTCATAAAAACGCAGACGCTGCTGCTGTACCCCCCATCAGTCTTTGTATTTCCCCAGTTTGAGGCAAAGCCCATAAAGATAGCCATCCCACATCAAAGGCCCATGCTGTCCCATAAAGCAGGGTGATGGGAGCATGACGCTGTCATAACTTTTCATAGGTAGGCTGAGGAGCTAGCCATTCCTTAACTGGATAAAGATGGATTGTACTTGCTGGCTGGTTAATACACTGACCTTCTTTATGTTCTTTATGTTTCTGATGATCTGTTTGAGGTGTACTGTATAGACATTTTAGCTAGTGCACACTAACAACAGTTTTTGTTGATTTATAATACAGCGCATACATTTTCAGGCTTCAAGCACCAAAAACACAAATGGTTTGATGATATATTAGGATTGCCCAAGACTGAAGCTTCCCTGATTTGACTTTTTGATCGTTTATAGAACTAAAGTCATTTGGTTAAATAATCCTGCAAACCCTAAAATGAATCAAGCTTATGTTGAATCTGAAAGTGTTCTGCTCAGGCTTTAAGAGAGCCGAGGCCCAGTGCATTTTTCCAAAACAGGAGCTGTTTGTCGTTGTGGCTGCAGCGAGCTTGAAGATAAAACGAGCTGTGGCTATTCGGGGAAAAAAGTTGACATGTGCGAACAAGCCTTTACTCTTCTTCCAAATGAACGGAAAAAAACATCATCACTATCATCAGACTAAAATAACCTAACCAGCTCTACCACATGTAAATCAATTAAAAAGTGCAACAGACATCCAGTCAGTGAACTGCTGGCTCTCTAAATGCTGAGGTCGGGATCTCCAGATGTTTTTAACAGATTCTTGGAGGTGGTAAAGTTTGATTTACTACGCAGTTCATCAGAAGATATAATTTGTCTAGTTTGTTTTTCTGTTTGTTTTGCTAAGGTACAAATAGGAGCTTACTGTTTCTGTCGCTAAGCTAACCATGTTTTACACACACTTAGTAATTGAGAGGCTCAAAACAGAAAAAAGTGGTGAGATAAAATTAAGATTATAATTTAGACAGTAAATCAAAATTGATCAATTCACTTGAATGTAGTATAATCATAATGTTGAATACATATCATCTGCCTTGGACATAGTGTGTATTTTCTTGGGAAGAACAGTGCTAAGGACTTCTTCCACTTGTTACAACTAATGTCTTTTTTTAACTTAATAAGTATATAAACCAGATTACATATATGATGGAGCATATGTTGCATTATTATATTAACTACCTAAATCCTTCTCAGTTCATTCTTAATGATTTTTTATAGTATAAGTTGCATACTATATAATACATACATACCAAATGTGCATTTATCTAAAACATAAAGTTTTACCACACAACAACCCTTTCAAACAAAGTTTCTCATGAATCACCTTTTTTCTTTGATTTTGTTTCCTCTCATGCACTTTGTAAACTTTTGCTTGGAATTTTCCAAACCTCCCCACCCCACTGCAACACCCTGCTTTCCTAAGACACCCACACAAACACACACAAACATGAACAGTGACTCTCTCTGAGGGTCTTGAGAGGACAGATTTTGACTCGGCCATCGTGATTTGACCTCAGTTGTGGCCATGTTTCCTGAATTCATTCAAAACGCATCTAGTGCCATCTTTGTTCCACGTATGCGATACAGAGTAGTTGAGCTTTGTGTAAATTACAATTGATCATTTAGTCTGAAGCGCGTATTGGCTACTTTGGGTATCTGTCGCAAAGCTGCTCCATAACCAAACATCAGGTATAAAACAATCCACACGATAAAGGTTAGGGAGTGATAAGAGGAGGGATTGCTAGAGAGAGTGCCTAAGTGAAGGGACTCAAACGGCCAGTGACCTTTGAGCACGTCCTCAGACACAAAGGGACAACAACAAAAGCGCAGAGAAAAATAGATTGATGGAGTGGTTCAGTGGAGTGATAAGGAACAGAGGTTACTCAGGACAGAGGTGCAGAGTGAAAAATGAACCTACAAAAAAATCTGTCTCTTTTCTTTTTTTCTGTTCTGTCTGCAACTGAATGAGATCAAAGAGAGAGAGTAAAGCCACGGGCAGTGTTGGAATCAGCGCTAGATCATGTAGAAGTAGATTGGAACTTTAGTTGCACTGTAGTTTCTATAAGATTCATTCAGAAGATTTATTTTTTTCTCTAGATCTGTATGCCTTTCTTTTATTTGACGTTGTAATTCAAACATTTTGGACTCCTATCTCACCTTGTGGTCTACAATGACAAAGAACTTGAGAAACGCTTCTCAACACTGCTGCGCTACTAGACTGATGCCTTTGGTAGGAAGTTGCAGGATGCAGCAATGGATGAAACCTGCTTCTCTCCCTGACCCTTCATATCCACTTGAAGTTGGCTTGCTTACAGTTGCACTCAACCATGCACTGTTCGGTTGGCACGTTAACAAGGACTTCTGGATACAGATTTGCGGCCCCTGCCACATTCATTTATCTGGAACCAAGATTCCTTCTGGCACCCCTACAGTCATGGACTACTGCTGTTAATGGCTTTTAATCACATAGCATCCAAAATGAGAATACTAAAAACGTATCTTGTCAAGGACTGGGAAGACCTGTAGCTTCTACTTTGGCCTGGCCCGTGTACAGCTTTGGGCCTCTAAGTTTAAAGGCATAAAGATGAGTCGGGGAGCAGCCATAATAAAGACGTCACTCCGACTGACAGCCTGTAACTATTGGCTACAGCACTCAAATCCTGCCTGGATGCCTGGAATTTGTGAGCGCCCATATTTCACCTCCAAGAATTCAGGGGAATGGCAGGTGCAGCCAGAAAAGGCCATGCTCACCAGTGGAAGCTGTCATCCCAAAAAATCCCATATACACACATGCAGACATGGACACACATCTGCTTTTACTCTTTAGCAGTAGAGATGTAGTAATGTGAGGAGCAATTAAAACAACGTG
This sequence comes from Planiliza haematocheilus, assembly GCA_005024645.1. NCBI lineage: Eukaryota > Metazoa > Chordata > Actinopteri > Mugiliformes > Mugilidae > Planiliza > Planiliza haematocheilus. The sequence continues at coordinate 400,255 of SRSE01000853.1, read as the reverse complement.
TTAACAGACAGGAAATGAATCTACAACCTGTAATGTGAAAATGAATGTCATATTTTGTGGTTTTCATTCTCATAATAACATTCAATTTAGACATGGTTGACATATTTAAAAAGAAAATGCCAACTTCTATACTGAATGGAATTCAGTCCACTGAATTTTTTAGTTATTTTATTTTTGACCCATGGTCTGGTTGTGTTTTCCGTGTGATAATGAGGGGAGCGTCCCCACCTGACCTCTATTTAAACTCAATGTTTAAACAGCACAGGCCTGTTCCAGTGTTTATTGGAGCCCTGTTAGAAACTTGATGCCCTATGAATCACAGTTTGTTACTTCTGAAGCTAATGTACCTCAGAACATCTAGGTTTCTCCTAACGTATTATCAACACCGACACTGGCCCTCAGATGTGATATGTACCTTTTTTGTTCTGGAAAAAAATATTGAAGGCATTTGGCTTCGTTAAGTGTCCACTTAACAGCATGTCTTTGACGCTCTTGAGTAATGGCATTAAGAGAGTTTACACTTTTCGATTTTATTATCTGTTTACAGATACACTGCTGTTCTAATTTCACTCTAATTCATTTTCAGGCCTTTTTGTTAGACAAAACACACTTCTCACATGCTTCCTAAAAGGCCCTGTTTAGACTTTATTGTCTAAAATTAAACAATGGATGTTAAGATATAATTATTTATTCGACTGCCTCCCTTCAGTGACATGTTAACATTAGTGTAGTTTTCTTTCTTATCCCCTGTGGGCTTTTTAGATATTTGCAGTTGTATTAATGTCAGCCAAGCATGCACACACGCTGTCTTTGGGGAGTGTTCATATCACTGAGTAATATGCTTAAGCCGCAAAAGTCTTTGTATAAATATAAGCACACGGGCCTTCTTATTAGGCGGTGTTTTTCTGCCTAACTAGTCTCATGATGTCATTTGGAGTGGAGCGCTGGTAGCCTGGACCTATTTCACGGCTAGGTCGAGCCTCTAATTGTGTGCAGCGTTCCATCGAGGCACTAATCAGGGCGAGGCAGGCCCAGCACTCTGATGGTTGACAGTAATTGCTCTTGCTCCGACTTGAAGTCCTTGTTCATGAAATATTTACCCGCCCGTCTATTCCCTCACCCCCCTCTGTGCCGCCTCTCAACCCTCCCCGCCATCCCCCGGCACACATGCACATGGCTATATCTTAACAGTCATTCACGGACATCGCCTCAGTATCATATGTTAGACAATGACATTTTTTTTCTTATTTCATGTGTTTTTTGTTGTTGTTTGAAGTTTAAATGTTAAGCTGTTGCACCCACGTGTTCTTCACGCTGGTCAGTCGCACATCTTGGTTAGATTTTTTTTTCTGCAATGTAGGCTTTGTTATACATACCACTCCAGTGTTAAATGACAGAAAGGCACGAAGTCAGGTGCAATACTATTAATGCCTCATCATATCTTGCACATCATTGGTTCATTGGCAGGGTTGTCACGTTAACCTTCTATTATTGTCGCTTTCTTTGCTTTTGGACATAATTGTAAAACTCTTCACATTTTCAATTTCACACATACCCTGGACCTAAATCTACAACTAGTATGCACTAGTTACTAAAAGAGTTAACCATCTCTCTCATTCATTGACTTCTCTTCTGTCTGGGACAGCCAGGTTGCACAGTGTGTAGGGCTGTACAGCAGACCCTCCCCATACCCCGTCCCCAGCTGCTTCTCCGTTTCTCTCTTCTGTCAGCACAGTGTTGAGTGAGCGGCTGGCGGCCTGTGTTTACCTTATTAATTAGCCCAGTGATCCAGAAACATTCTCCCTCTGGTAAATAGAATAACACTGAAAGGTTATTCAGGGCCGGAGGAGAGAGAAAGAAAATAAGTGAGGGGGCAGAAGCCAAGGAAAGAAAGCGAGGGGAGAGGGAAGACCGAAAGAGACAAGGAGAGAAAGTTGGACACCAAGAGACCATCGGCAGTTTAAGAGGCATCATGAGTACAAGTGATTAGAGAGTTGGGGCGGAAACCTGACACGGTTGGTTGTCATTTTGCAGAATTTAGAGCCTCTGTGATCATCAGTCAGCACCAGCTAACTGTTTCTGACATCTCACCGTCTCTGCGGATTTCTTTACCTCTATCTTTTATTTCCATGTGCTTAAGGTGTGATGGAAATGGTGGAGTATGCTTGGTTTCATTTGTGTTTATTTGATAGACTATGTGCTGATTCAGCTGAAAGTAAGTCCAAGGGACAGTGATTGATCTCAGCTTGCCAGCTCAGCGTCTATCTGAGTTTTATAAGAATGAGATAAATTATTGCTATTGACTTGATGGATTCTTGGGCTGACTCCTCTCTGTCGTTAAAAAGTCCTCAGGTATGCTCTGTATCTTTCCAGTTGGCTGAAACGAATTCAGATTTGAGCGATGCAGACCACAATTCAAAGCAGACTTTTAGCAGACAAATAGATATGCCTGACAGCGCTTTTACGAATCCCTTCCAAGTATTTCCAATAAGTCGACTCCTCCATTTTGGGCCATATCTCTGTCCTGATGGCTCCAGTTCAGAGCCATACATGGAAAGCCAGAGAGGGTGCGCAAAAATGGCATTAGCTATACAGAATTTATTTTGGGCTCTAGTTCAAATAAAGATGGAGAAATGTGTTTTTTATTCGACACTGTTGGTTTAAACCAGGTCAAAGGCCACTTTGCAAGTTAAAGGGAAAAACTATTGTGATACTGAGTAATTCAATTTTTTGTTGCACATCTCCAACTCAAAAACAGATGCTGATCTATAATTTCACCACGTAACAATTCAGGTCTGTATCTCCAGAGTGGCCCTGTTTATGTCAAAGCATATTTATGTTGGTAGATTGCGTTAAAAACCTGTGCCACTTGACATCTGGCTGTCATATTAATGTGCCCAGTGAAACTTTAAGAAGGATTTACTGCCTCCTTACAACCCACCCCCGTGGAGTAAAATTCCTCACTATTAGCTCAAGTTCATTTGTGCTTCCTATTACCACTAATTACAACATTCCGCAGATTTCACGTTGACGACGGAACAGGCCAAAATACGACGACAGACTCTTTGGCCCCTCTGGCCATATTGTTTAAATCACAGCGCTAATGTTCAGTGTGTTATTGACCTGATGAAGGCTGTAGAGGAAGGTGAACTCTCTTCCTGTTCTTCCTTGGCATTAGAGAGGGGAGTAACTCAAAGCTACTGTCTTTACTGCCAGAATGTGAATTTAATCAACGATGTGCAGATCTTTATGTAGGACTATTAAAGCATACTGTTTATCTTTTTTGGACAAACTGTCTAAAATGGTCTGATCCAGGTTCCCAAGGGGCAGTATCTCTGGCTATTAATGGAGTCACAGTGAATGAACGACTTCACGACTGTGCTTTTTCCTCTTCGTGTCTTTTCAGCCTGCTTATTGAATATACCTTCCTTTAGCAGCAGGATGTGCAATGACTAGCTTAATCTAAATCAGCAGAAATGTGTCCAAATCTTACCATACTGGGTTTGTTTTGGAAGCTTAGTGTCACGTTGTCACTCTCCACCCTCCATACTTTAAACACATAGGCACGTGTCTGTCTCCTCTGAACCGTTTTAGCGTAGGCCATTTATCCCCTGCATCCCCGCTGTGATCAGGGGGCCATATCTGATTCCCCTACTTCCCCTTCTTCCCTTCGACCCCAGGTGTTTGTGTCCCGGCATACCGGACACTCCCACTGCTCCCAGGAGGAGCTGACGAGAACTCCAGATAGGGCCTGAGTGGCTATGTGGATGTGTGTGTGTGTGTGTTTGGGTCAAACCTCCCCAGTATCAGGAGGCCTTACAGAATGTTTTTCATAAGAAAAATTAAACATTATGTCTTGGTGTGCATATGTAATGGTGAAGGTGTTGGGAGAATTACTACAAAAACTTGGGAAGTTCTGGTGTGTATCAACACTCTTGTTTTGATCTATCAGACTAGATCTGTTTGGTTAACGTAAGGTCATGATGCACTCCTCCTCATGTATGTTCCTGAGCTTTTCAGTTTGATTAACGAATGTTGTTAAACAGTTATTGGGAACATTTCCTTCTCAGATTTGGTTTGGGTTCAGGACTTTAAGCCAGGCAAGAATTTTCAGGTCTGTGTTAATCTGCAGTGTAAACCTTTATACCGTGGGTATGTGTTATGTTATCTCTGTGTGCGGCACATGAATATTAGAAACATAGGCCACGTAACCCTGATGATCACATCAGAAAGGGATCTGAAAAAGGCAGCAGAGTTCAGTGGAAAGTGGTTTTGACAGCCATGTCAGCTTTAATGTTATCAGTGGTTCAGTACACAAGGTGTGTGCTCACGCTGGAAAAAGAAAAGACAGCTGATCATGAAGAAAATATGTTCACTATCGCTCAAAAGTCTCTGGAAATCTGTTTTTGATAGGCCGTTGCTTTGACGTCAATTGTAAACCTGATTTATCTTCCTCTTGTTTTTCAGAGCTGCAAGGCCTTTTCGATTCCCCAAAAGGTAAGACCTGCCAAAAACACTTTCTTCTCTGTTGATGTTCTGGATTGCAATGCTCTCCTCCTTCTCCTTCTCCTCCTCCTCCTCCTCCTCCTTCTTTCATTCCTGCCATCCATCCATCACTGGTCTTGTGGAGCCATCATTCCTCTGTAGTGAGTCATTGATGGGAGTTGTGTGTGTCTCTCTGTACCTGGCCTCTGGTAACCAGCAACTTGCATCCCCTCATCTGTCCATTACAGAAAAACCCAGGACACTGTTTGATCGAGGATTAAGCTATTTGCACAGCATTTAGGAAGGAATTCGGACTCGAGAAACCTGCTAACATTATTTCTAATCAAGCTAGTGACAAGATAGAATAGGCTTCACATGATCTGTTCCATTTCTTCGTATGTCCCAGCCTTCCTAAATAAGTTTGGACATAATCATTTGAAATACTCTCTAAGGCTTTACTGTATAGAAAGTATACAGGAGATGTGGAAAAAAAGTATGATTTTCTAACAATTTTTGTTGTGGTGGCTAATGAAAGTTTGTATTTTCTCAATATGTGCGTGGATATTTTTTGTGGAATAATCAGTTTTCCTGTCATTGTATTAAAGTCTCAATGTTGTTCCCAGCTATGCCGAGCTGATAGCTGATTGGCCCGTGGTGGTGCTGGGGGTGTGCACAGTCCTCATTGTGGTCTGTGCCCTTGTGGGTGTCCTGATGCCTGACCTGCCGGATTTCTCTGACCCACTGCTGGTGAGTACATACCCATGATGCTCTCCTCTCTGAATAACCAGCTTTGTCACATTGGAGGACTGATGATGTCTCATCTGTGGACTTAACAATAAGAATGAAATGTCTTTAACCCTGGAGCTGTTTAAAAATATAAGAGAACTTAGTTTCTCATGAAGAGGTTTCCCACTATGTGAAGCAGCAGCTCCCTCACAGGTTCTAGTTTCTGGGATATTGTAGGTGTGGTTCTGTTTATGTGTTAGGAGTAATGTTGACAGCTCTGCTCACCACACTACAGACCTCCTGGTATGCTGCCGTTAGCTCATCCTGGGTGGAACAAACAAGCTGAACTGTGTTATATTAGGAACTGTATGATGACTAAAATGATCCATTTACATCACTGAAACCATAAATCTGAATGACACTGTCAAGACAGGAACTTATTTATCAAAACCTTTGCTAATCATTGCTTTTTTTTTTTTCCTTAAAGGGTTTTGAGCCACGTGGAACTGCAATTGGCCAGCGACTAGTCACATGGAACAACATGGTGAAGAACACAGGCTACAAAGCCACACTGGCCAACTACCCCTTCAAATATGCTGATGAGCAGGCCAAAAAGTAACTTCACACTCTTCTCTTACTGTTGACATAAGTTAGTTTCTGATGTTCTGTTTGGCAACATTTACGACAAACTTGCAAGACTGCAGTTTTAGAAACACAGATCAGTTTAACTCACTAGCTCACTGTGAATCAAACAAGCTCAATGTAGTTTGAACTTGAATGTCCTCCCCTCCTGTCAAACCTGAAGCTGATGTCCATGCAGTGAATATCAAAGCACTTATCAGTGCAGATGTTTGGTCCGAGAGATGAAGATAAAAATCATGGTTGGATAGAAGTTTGCCTCTTTTTACCAAGGTTACTGCTTTTATGTATAATAAGTGAACACATACGCATGGTACACATACAAATAGTACACGTTGGTGCATTCCTCCACAGTGCAGAATAATATCTACACTCATCAGCCACAACATTAAAACCACTGACAGGAGAAGTGAATAACATTGACCAGCTGGTGACAATACAATGTTTGCTGGGAAACTTTTGGACCTGTCTTTCAGGTGAATGTTATTTAGACATGTACCACCCTACCTAGACCAGACCAGGCACCCCCACCCCTTAGCAATGACGCTCCTTGATGGCAGCAGCCATATAGGCACTTTTAAGCTAGACACTTTTTCAACTGCAGATATATTGTATGGGATAGGTTACAGCTATATCTCTTCTTTACTGTGTAATTTACCAGTTTACATCTGCTGCATGATGAATGAAATACACTGGACTAAAATGTAATTCTGTAAATGTACTGACTTTTCTTGGCTGCTCTGTCTTGAAAGGTAAATATGCATTGTCACATATTTCAACCTACAGTGAATTTAATGGAGGCTGTTGCCAAGGTTATTCATTGTATGAGCTTTTTGTCACTCACACTTAACTCAGAGTGACTGAACTCTGAGTTGTCTTAGCTCTGATCAGCTTTTCAAAAGCTGAGAACTGAGTGGCATCTTGGACTTTGTCATCTTTGAGAGTTGAGAGTTAGATTCTGATTTTGCTAAACCTGCCACTGTCATTATATTTGTCATTACTTGTTGTGCTAATGGCTCGACTTTTAGTGTTCTCCAGTACTGGAAAACAGTATTGTTATATACATGCACCAGTTTAAATGTATCCATACGATAGTAGCCCAAGTCGAGGAGGAGCTGCATTGGAGACTAACATGGTGAAGAGAGGGAGAAGGGGGCGATGGTGGGGGTCAGGGTTGAAGGATACTGTTGACAGACATGCTGAAAAGTCTGAATCCCTTCCTGAAAGAAAAGGAGAACAAAGTAAAGATTTGTCCATCCACAAGGTCATCCTCTGTCTTCTGTCAGGGGGAGTCTGTTCGCTAATCAAGAGCATGTCTTTGCATGTTTAGGGCTGTCTGTCCACTGAATGTCTCTATCTGTATGACTGCATTCACTCACGTTTGCAGGTTTTCATGCTCACTTTCAGATTCTTAATCTGATCTAATTCCTTGAATTTTCCTGTTTAGATCTTTATAAGCATAACCATGATATACCCTGACTACTAGTTAACAACACTATTACTAGTTACAACACTTGTATTTGTTGTCACATTGAATACAAAATCCTAGCAGTCACTGAAGGACACTGATCTCTGTGGCAGTCATCAGAATCAGATTTTTACCAGGACAAGAGCGTATCCTGTATCCATGTGGTTAAGATTAGACTTTCTAAAAACTGCGGCTCCACTCTGCTGATTAGATAATGGATCCTCTCTCTGTCTGTGACTGGCTTTGTCTTCCTTTCTGCCTCGCTCCACGTGTCTGTCTTCAGATGTAATTGTGTACTTATGTGTGTATGGTGTACGATAGACTTCTGCTTCTGTCAGCAAGCTTCCCTGCATCACCCCCTTTTGTCTGTCAGCCCCTGTGCCTCTCTGACAGCCACCTGATTACTCTGTCTTCCTATTTCTAGCAAAGATGTGGCCCCTAAAGAAAACAACACCACACGATCACAGAGAGAACGGTTGTCTGACACATAATCCTTTCTTGCATCCTGGCTTGTAGGCACTATATATCTCAGAAGACAAGGCTGCAGTATTATTCTTGCTAAAGAACACATAAACACACTCATACACACACACCAAATGCACATCTCCCTCCGGGCCCTCTCCTCAATCAGAGCCACTATTATGATTATTATAATAATGACAGCAGGATCCTTGTACTGTAGTGAACCATTCATCTGATTTTTGAAGGAACAGCAATTACTGCCGCTTATTTCATTACCGAGCTTCAAATCTGCTTCCTTCATGTTGTATCATGCTTGCAGTTTGCAGCCTTTGACACTGCAGCTTCTCTGTTTGGTGGTTTATGAAATCATATCAAATATCTTTCTTTTCTCCTTTGTAGGATTGAACATATTGGAGCAGCATAAGCATTATATTAGCATTATATTTTTGTCCTTCACATGGTATTTTCCCATGAGAAGATATTTTACACTCAATAATAAAATTATTAATAATAATAAATTAAAAGAATCGCCTAAAAAAAAAAAAAATTAAATGGAGTAATTTCCTTCACAGCTTTTGTAATAAGATAAAATATATTCACAGTACACATTGTGAATCTGTGTTTTGTTTTCTAGTCACCAAGAACCAAGATGGCCTGAAGACCACTTTGACAGAGACAAACGGCAAGCTGAGTGGGATTTCAGTAAAGAGTTCTTCTGTGATGTGCCAGGTAAGATTCTGAATACAGAATACAGAGAACACTAGCAACTCAGAGCAGATAATGACTAAACCTGCAGACCCTTGAAGATCCTTGGCCATCACAAATGAATAAAATAAATTCCCCCTAACTAGCATATCAGATACTTCAGTATATCAGTATTGAGTATTTTGATGCGAATAGAGATGGAAAGTCAGCGTTTTTGGCTTGTATTTTCTAACTTTTATTAATGTTGGTAACATGGTTTCGCTTTAACTTCCTTCTTTGTGCAGGTGACCGTTACTCTAGACTAGTGTTTGCATCTGCTGAAGGGAAGAACCTGTGGAATATTCAAGCCATCAAATCTATGTGCAATTTGGACAACACAAGAGTACGTATAGAGAACAGTACAACCATCTCATAGTCCAGACTAATGATGGTGTAAGTTATAATCAATTATATTTTGTCTATCCCCAGGTGCGTTCTCACCGTGACTATTGGAGTCTTTGTCAGCGCACCAACGACGCCTCGTGCTGCCCCAGCTGGACGCTTGGGAACTACATTGCTGTCCTCACCAACAGGTCGTCCTGCCAGGACATCACAGAAAGTGATGTATCACATACACTCAAGATCCTGCGCTCATGCGCCAAGTTCTACCATAATGGCACACTTAGACCTGACTGCTGGGACATGGCCCTACGGCGGAAAGACCAGCTGAAGTGTGCCAGTGTGTCCAAGAGGTGCACCAAGTACAATGCTGTCTACCAGATTCTTCACTTCCTGGTGGACAAAGACTTCCTCAGCCCCAAGAGTTTGGAGTTTCCTCCACCTGTGCTCAAGTACAGCATGCTCTTCTCTCCTACAGAGAAAGGAGAGACTATGATGAACATTTACCTGGACAATTTTGAAAACTGGAACTCATCAGATGGGATCACCACAGTCACCGGAATAGAGTTTGGCATCAAACACGACCTCTTTCAGGACTACCTCCTCACAGACACAGTGTACCCCGCCATAGCCATAGTGATTGTCCTGCTGGTCATGTGTGTGTATACACGATCAGTTTTCATCACTCTAATGACAATAATAGCCATCATCAGCTCACTGATTGTGTCCTACTTTCTTTACCGAATGGTCTTCGACTTTGAGTTCTTTCCTTTCATGAACCTCACAGCCCTGATCATCCTGGTTGGCATTGGTGCAGATGATGCCTTTGTGCTTTGTGATGTTTGGAACTACACCAAGTTTGATAAGCCACATGCTGAGTTGGCCGAGACAGTCGGTGTGACTTTGCAACATGCTGCCCTCTCTATGTTTGTCACTAGCTTCACAACTGCTGCAGCTTTTTATGCTAACTATGTCAGCAACATCACAGCCATTCGCTGCTTTGGAGTCTACGCTGGTACAGCCATTTTGGTCAATTATATTCTAATGGTGACATGGCTGCCTGCTGTGGTGGTGCTGCATGAACGCTACCTGCCTAACATGTTCCCATGTTCCGATCCTCCACACCAGCAAAGAAGGTACTGCACCCAGATGTTCTGGGCTGGTCTTTGCCAGAAGGCCAAGAAATGCTTGTTTACAGTCTCTGAGGGGTCTAGAATCTTTTTCGAGAAGGTGCTACCCTGCATCGTCATCAAGCTGCGCTACCTCTGGCTCTTCTGGTTCCTTGCCATCACAGTTGGTGGGGCCTACGTGGTTTGTGTAAACCCAAAGATGAAGCTTCCGTCCTTGGAGCTGGCTGAGTTCCAGGTGTTTCGATCCTCTCACCCTTTTGAGCGCTATGACGCAGAATACAAAAAACTTTTCATGTTTGAGAGAGTCCATCATGGTGAGGACCTCCACATGCCCATTACTATCATTTGGGGGGTGACTCCTGTGGATAACGGAGACCCCCTCAACCCCAAAAACAAGGGAAAGCTGATGCTGGACAGCACCTTCAATATTGCCAGTCCAGCATCTCAGCTGTGGATACTCAACTTCTGCCAGAAGCTCAGAAACCAGAGCTTTGTCTTTCAGTCTGAGGAGAAGGACTTTACCAGTTGCTTCATTGAGACATTCAAACAGGTCAGTACTGCTTGTGTACTAGTTATGTACAAAACAATCTTTTAACCTTCAAGTCTCATGTGACAGAATTGGCTGTGTCCTTGTTTTCTAACAGTGGATGGAGAACCAGGACTGTGAAGAGGCCTCTGTCTACCCCTGCTGCAGCCAGTCAACATTCCCATACAAGCAGGATGTCTTTGAGTTGTGCATCAAGAGAGCCATCATGGAGCTGGATCGGAGTACTAATTACCATCTAGACAGCAAGACGCCTGGACCTCGATTTGATATCAACGACACCATCAGAGCCATAGTTTTAGAGTTTCAGAGTACCTATCTCTTCACACTGGCCTACGAGAAGATGTATCAGTTCTACCGTGAGGTAGGCCCTCTAGTACTTTATCTTAAATTGTACATACTGCTAATTATCACCTGTAGACAAAAATGCTCTTTTTATGGTGTTGGTTTAAGCACAGGATGCTGGTTTCTGACATTGTGATTTTGTCTTAGGTGGATGCCTGGATCACAGAGGAGCTGCGTTACGCCCCAGCAGGGCTCAGTCATGGCTGGTTTGTGAGTAACCTGGAGTTCTATGACCTACAAGACAGCCTGTCAAGTGGCACCCTGATTGCCATGGCCCTCTCCGTGGCTGTGGCTTTCAGCGTCATGCTCCTGACCACCTGGAATGTCATCATCAGCCTGTATGCCATCTTGTCAATTGCTGGAACCATATTTGTCACAGTTGGCTCCCTGGTGCTCCTGGGCTGGGAGCTGAATGTCTTGGAGTCTGTTACCATCTCTGTTGCAGTTGGGCTGTCAGTTGACTTTGCTGTTCACTACGGCGTAGCCTACAGACTTGCTCCAGAGCCCGACCGTGAGGGCAAGGTCATTTTTTCCCTCAGTCGGATGGGCTCTGCCATTGCTATGGCAGCACTTACCACCTTTGTTGCCGGTGCAATGATGATGCCCTCGACTGTATTAGCGTACACCCAGCTGGGCACCTTCATGATGCTGATCATGTGCATCAGCTGGGCCTTTGCCACTTTCTTCTTTCAGTGTATGTGCCGCTGCCTGGGGCCCCAGGGCACTTGTGGCCAAATACCCCTGCCCAAAAAGCTGCAGTGTCAGGCTTTCTCTGAGGGCACATCCACCAGCCCACCACCTCAGGGGAAAAGCTCTGGCCTGGGGAAATACCAGCTGGATAGCAGGGGTGGAGAGGTTGAGCATTATGAGCTGGAGCCACTGGCATCCAGTCAGAAAGCTGAAGACAAGCCCCAAGAGGAGCAGGAGTTGTGCACTCAACTTTATAATGGAATCCCTCCTCATCAACACACTACCCCTTTTTCACACTTCAATTATAAGAGTGCTGACACTAGCAGGACTGGCCCAGAGAACGGGCTTGTAGCCACACTGAGCACACCATCCAGGTGCCAGTACTCTCAAAACACTAACTGCACATGTGGTGACGCTCCTCCTCACCTGCTTCAGCAGTGGACCTCACACCCATCTGCTCCTCCTCCCCAGGACTCTCTCTCCTGTCCTCCCACCCCTCAGCTGTTTCCCCTCTCAGGAAACACCCCAAACAAACAAAACCCAGCCCTCTTACCTACAAACCTGGACCCGGTCTACACACACATAGAGTGCCGAATGCACTATGTCCACTGTCCGCTGACACATTTCCATCACTGCTCCCAGGGCAGAGTGGTGACCCCCAGGCAAGGACCCACCCACACCTGCCATCTCAGGAAGTACTGTGTCCACACTGCCAACCTACAGAGTGGTTCAGTCAGAGAACAGAGAGCCACAACCCCAGCATCAAACCAGGACATGGTCCCAACTTCAGGACCAGTCTCTGAGTCTGTGGCAGAAGAAGACATTCACAGACATGAAATGAATCCTTCAAGTCCTGAAAGTATCCAAAATATCAGCAGAATATCTCCAACACAACCTTGTCCTCAGTGCCCCTCCCCCTCACCAGGCTCACCACACACAACCTGTCACGAAAGACAGAAGGTGAGGGACGGTGAACATTGTTGTGGTGATAATCACGTATCCACCCCAACCTCAGAAACAACAACGCACGCGGATGCTTGTTGTAAAATCCCTGGCAACCAGGAGAAGCTCGAAAGTATTCCCGTCACACGGGAGGAACGTGTCAAAAAGTGCAAGCAGAACTCGAAAAGAGAGCGGGCGTCCTCCGCCTCTCCAAAGAAACTCTACTGTTTTAACAGGACGTTGAAAGTGAAGTGCAATTCAGCTTCAGAGTTTAACGTGCCAAAAAGTGAAGCCGGCGTGCCTTCTATTGCAATAAACACTAATCCCTCTTCTGAAAGCTTATGTTGACACTCAATTGATGCATTAATCAAAACCCAACCCAGAACAAATAGCAAATGTTCAAAACAACAAAAACAAATGCCGCATACAGTGTCTCTGTGCAATCATACAATGGGAAGGATGTGTTTGTTGTCTAAGTGCCTCAGTGTGTTTCCTTAAAAAAAAAAGAAAAAAAGCACGGACCCACTAAATATATTCTGTGTACAGTTTTTGTTTTTGTACTCACCAGTTCTTCACATGCCAGATAACATGTTGGGATTTTTACAGATGAAGATATGGAAAATCAACTGTGTTTTTACACAGACGCCACCATGTCATTTTGCTAACTAAAGTGTTAAATAAACAGCAGCCATTTGCACCAACATGAAATCTTACAGTGTCTATATTGTGATATTGTGTGTAATTATCAACATGTTGTCAGATGTGATCACAACGTCAGCCGTATCAACAATGTGCCGCATTTTACAAGCTCATAAAACGTTATTGCCTGCCACTTTTTGTACCTATGGGAGCTAGTGCTACATTTTCAGTGTGCTCTTGTGTTCAAGTGGCCACATGCCTCAGATAAAAGCTGTACTGTATGATTAAAATGTCTTCTTTTTTTATCACTGTCGTCCTGCTATTGTGTATAAAGCACACATTCAGACCATAAAATGAGAGCAGGCTCCACCCGGAGATGACGGTGCTTCTCAGTGTACACCTGTTTCATTGTCTCATAACTACTGGCGCCTTTGCTGCTATCTGTTACATGGAGCCCGAGGTCATTGCCTGGATTTAAACCTGTAGACTTGATTTACACCAGAATGACGATCAGATTTTATTACTAGTCGTGATATAGATCTCATTTTCTCAAGGGTACAATTCCAAATCCAGGGACAGCACTTCTACTGAGGAAACATGAAAGGTTGTGAATCGCACACAGGAGATAAAACGATCATAAAATCATTTAAGAAGCGGGTTAATAGATTTTTTTTTTTTTAAATAAACGTGTCTTGTGAGGTTTATTACATTCCATCATTACATCAACTCAAAGAAGTGCTCTACACTTAAAGGCTTGCTGGGGCAGACAGCTTTAATTATAAGGAGACAACACTCTGGCACAAAGCATTAGGAAAGCAACCCAGCTGTCATCAGCGGCGGTTTTGCTCGCCTAACAAATATATATTTTGAAGAAGTTACTCTCTTGTAATGTGTCCAGGGAAACATTGGAACAAAATCTGCTGACTGCTCTGTTCTCCCTTTTGAAATGAGGCCTATTCCTGGCTGCGGTTTGTATGTTCGCTTTCTCCGAAGTGTTGTGAGAATATTAGAGAGGCATATGCTAAGGAACTGGATCATTACCTCAGGAGTCAGTAGAATAGCAAAGGAATATGGGACTTCCATTCATCACGTAGGCAAAAAAAAAAAAAAAACTAACAGAAATGCAGGTTGTGTGTAAAAGGCGGCTATACGCTGAGAAGCTGATGTTGCAGTTTAATGTTCGCTGCTTGTTTCTGCTGGCTCCGTGTATAAAATGAATCTATTGCTGCTTGAATCCATTCGCTCACTTGGAAGCTACTCTGTATAGTCAGGTACTGTGCTGCTCTGCTGTAGCCGAGGTCACATGGAAGCTCTGAGTGGTGAGGGCAATTTTCTGCGGTGCACGTTGCAGAGCTGCAGGTGAAAACTGTCCCTGATTGAGCTGCCTGTCTAAAAAGTTGACAGCCGTCACTGACATAATGTCTCTTTTTTTTTTTTAAACTCTTCCTGCTGCTAAATCTTTTTCAGCCAAGTGGAGAAAACACCTGTTTCTTCAGAGGTCAACTGGGAAAACGAGCCCCTCCGATCGTCTTCCTGCTCCCCGTCTGTCCTCCAATGTGGAACGTGGAAGCCGGTGAGGTCTGCCTTACGTTAAGGGTTGTGTTTTTGCCATGGGGAAATGACGCTAGGGCACAAGGCTGAAGTTAGACATCTGACATTTTGGTTCTCAAATGTGGATTTTCAGTTTCTAGAGCTGCCGTTATATCTCCAACACTATTCACCTTGTGGTTGACAGCTACTCCCTTGGTTTCAGTGCGAGATGCTAGTTCCCACCATAAACTTTGCGCAAGAAAACACCAGTAGGATGAGTGACGATTCATAAATGCTAATCTAATTTGAAAGCCCTTCGCTCCACCAGTCGCTCTCTGAGAAGAAGACTCAGAGAAGAGAGGAAAAGTACCGACATGCCTTTGCTGGTTCTTCGCTCTCATCCCTTTCACCACCCTCAACCCAAAAAACAAACTCGCACACACAAACAAGTCCTGTAAAACCCATTACATAAGCAAACCACCCACACTGGGCCCCGCTTGATGCCTCTGTGTTGAAGGAAAGATCTTAATTTGGCTCATACAGCTCCGTTTGTGTTGCCCTCAGCCTCTGATCCCCCGTGGCCGCCTTTCTCCTCCTCCCCTCCAGCTCGATGATAGCTGCAGAAGAGGATGAGCCCCCCTCCACAAGGATCCCTCCTCAGGCCTGCGTGAGCATCCCTGTAATTATATTTGCTTAAACAGAGGTCAAATATTAGCTGTGGCCGTGGGGCAGGGTTTATTACATTTCCCCGCGAGGGAGAATCTCAGGAGCCATGTGCGTCTGTTCTAAGTGTAATGCGCAGGCCTGGAATAACTGCGAAGAGGCCGCGGAGCTGGAGAGCTTGTTTACAAGGTAAACATTTGCTTCCACTTTTCAAATTAGATTTTGGTGGGACTGGTGGACTGGGACAGATTTATGGAGGTGGGACAAGTGTTACTTTTTTTTTTTTTAAACATCAAATCTTGTCTGTGATTTCTGATCCATTAGTATCCTTTCAGAATTGCCTGTGAACAATAATGCACCTTTGGCTAAAGAAGTGATTCAGCAGTGCTCCTCATTGGTTTTCATCTCTTGACTGCCAGATGTCAGTGTAGTCAGTGTCACTAATGACATTTAAATGGTTTTACCTACTTCAGAAACTCCTGATGTGGTTACTTTTTTCAGTAACTACGTCACAGCAAAAGATCCATGTTCACATGCTGTAAGAAAAATGACTATTGCAACTAGGACAGTGTGACTGGGTGACATGAATAACACCATTAAACATATGTTAGACTTGTTAGATCTGTGTTTCCTTACTGACTGAATGTGGTTATTTTTTTTTTTTTCTTTGCTCATAAGTTGTAAAACTTGACAACACATATAATAGAATCATTCTTTCGATAACATGCTGGTCCAAACTTCCAAAACTAAGCCTGGATACTGGTTAGGGCAGTCATCTTTCAGGCATAATGTTATAATAATAATGATATTTCAGGGGGCAGTAACGGCAGCACTGGCATTAAGAATAATGCCAGAAAATAAACAAGTTGACAATAAAACAAGGCCGGACAGATGTTAATGTTGCACCGTACCCAGACTAATGTACTGTCCAGAGTGTATAAGTGACAGGAGCCTGCAGACGGGCTCTAATGTTCACAGCAGCTGCCTCATAAAGGCTGGGAGGATGCAGGCGTCCGGGTCCTGCAGGACGGAAGCTTTCCTCTGCCCAGTAGCTTCCTGTTTTCAGACACGCCGCTGCTGACGGAAGAAGGGGAACCGGCTGACCCCTGAAGATTCACCCTGGTCACACTGCGCTGCAGCAAACCCAGCTGCTCACAGAAGACATGTCATGTGCCGTTGACAGGAGGCGATGTCATTACGTGACGCATCCAGTTTTAAACTGTCTTGATGTGGTGATCAGTGAACTCTAATTAAGACGGCAGGTTTTCACAGATCACTGGGGCTCGCATTTTAAGAACAAGATGAGAAACGGCTAATGCTTGCCATCTAGTGGTGAAAGTCGGAAACCAAAATCAATGCCTCCAAGTGAAAGGTTTAGCTACATCGGTCAGCCACAACATTAAAACCACCGAGAGGAGAAATAAATACCATCTTGTGACAATTCAATGCTCTGCTGAGAAACTCATGTGGATGTTACTTGGACATGTAGCACCCACCTAGACCAGACCAGACACCCCCAGCCAATAGCAATGACACTGACACTTCTTGATGGCAGCAGCCATCCCCAGCAGGATGCAGCCTGACACAGACGCACACACACAAACGCTTTAAGAACAACTTTAAAAAAAAAAAAAAAAAAGTGACAAAGTGTGATAAGTGATCAAAAACACTGGTCTGCTGTTAATACCAGCAGAGTTTCTGTGTAGGACACGCTTCCATCTGGTGGCTGGATCGAACATCTGATACTCTTGAAAACATTAGCGATAACACTTGATTCATCGGATACTTTATGGACAACTTTAATGTTCATTTAAATACACAACAACAATAAGACAACAATCACTTGTTTGTACATCATTCGTCGGCCATTGGTTCATGGAGTTAAACAAAAGTAAGAGTGACAAATGTGAAACTGATAAATCCCAGTCAACGTTATTCAAACTGTACAATATTCAGTGTTGTCGGCAGCAGAGCAGAATAACAGTAGTGTGCTTCAAGTATCAAAGGTTTTTTCTTCAGTGGTTTTGTCTTTACTTGCTTTGGAATGTTCCTTTTATAGGCTTTACAAAAACCTAGAAAAGACATTTTAATGACAGAACTTCCTCCTCATCTTTCTAAAGAGTCTGAGAACTGAATAATTATTCACAAAAAATAGCCGAACCTCACATTATCTGAGTCACTCTCCAATGTAATGCTGAATTTATTTCAGAATCAGTGGCCGTAAACTGAGTCTTGAGGAGACCCCAAGATCATGATATTTCCACCATCATGCTCCACAGTTTGTATGAGGTTCTTCTCCTGAAAACTTTGGTCTAATATCACATTGCTCTAACATTGCTCTAACAGTGCAGATATGTGGAATCCTCCTGACCACAAAGTCATGCTCTTTAACCTTACACTTGTGATGCTGACCTGCAGGTTTTGTGATTAGATTTTGGGCATCTTGGAGACTTTATTCTCCATCTAAGCCCCCCCCTTTTTATATATACAAAGAGAACAGTACAGAACAGCTTGCGCATAAGACGTTTGATTAAGAAGGTTCCACCTGCCTCTCCATGAGAAGGTTCTAATCACTAGCAGCTTAACTTTACAGGTTGTTTCAAAGTTTTTCAAATACCCCTCCCCCCCTCAAAAAAATAAATAAAAAATCCAACAACTTTGTCATTCAGACTAACTTCACAGGGCAATCGTTCTGATGTTCTCTAGCCGGATCCCATTGTCTACGTCAGGTTGAACTTCCGGCTTCGCAGGCTCAGGGTTGTCCTCTACAAACTTCTTTACCTTTGTGTCTTTGAGGATCCGAGAGACGAGTCGCTCATAGAACCACTCCAGGTCCTGAGGGTCCTCCGGCCAGACAAGGTACTGTCTCCTCTGGGCAAAAGCTCTAACTGCGTTGCACTTCATCAGCTGGTAGTGAGTCACCTTCAGATGTATTACAGCAGAATGTAGATTAAGGCTAGCAGTGAAGCTCAAGAATTGAAAATGTGTAGCTAAGACTGACAGTACCGGTTGTGTCTCCAGTGTAAAGTTAACAGAGCTATTAATTATCTGCTAATCTTTGTCAGCCAGCAGCCAGCCAACAACAGAAATGTTTGGTAGGTGTTTTAACATGCAGTTCATAGATGTATGACTTTGCTCACCCTTTAAAGCAGCACTCATTAATTATAACAGATCACATAACTTCTTATATGTGGTTTTGTTTTACCTACCTGAAATCTAACTGAAAAATCTTGTACATACCTTGCCCACCACCAGCATGATCAAAATGTTCGTCAGCTCCTCCAGCATCCGGCCCTGGGCTAAAGTGAAAGCCTCCAAGCACCAGCCATCTGCAAAGAGTTGCACCCATCGTTAGTTTTGTCCGCGCTTCAATTATTTGTTTGGGAATTCAATTTGCAGTTCAATAACGTCATTCAAGGAAGGGCAAAGAGAACTGGAGAGCCGTGCTGTGGCCTCAAGTTTATTGCGTGACATTTGCCATTTGTTTGGGGCGAAGTCCGCAGGTATCTAGCTTAGCATTCTGGTTGTAAACGTAGGAAAATCTGCTTTAACAGGCTTCTGTAAGTCTTTGTTTCACTGGGAACTCAGTAACAACACATACACAAGTTGAGATTCTCATGTAATTCTAGGCAGGAAAGGGGGTTGTCATACATGTTCCTTGAAAGAAAGGAATACATATTCAATATAAAAGGTTTTTGTATAAACAACCCCATGTCTGTTGCTTCAAACAGTGGTACCTTTAAGGAACTCCTTGGAGACGATGCACAAAGTCTTCCTGCTGCTCCAGATGGCATCCCTGATGTTTGAAAGGTGATCCTCGCCAGGCAGGAAGTCTCTGGCCTCGAAACAGCAGCGGAAGATGTTTTCCTCTGAAAACTGTTTGTCCAACTTCTTCAGCAAAGCAACCTCCACCCACCTGTAGTCACTGTTGTTGAAGCAGAAGAAGGCGTCGTACTGCATCTCATTAGCAAGAGGCGCCGTTTTTGGGCCCTCAAGAACCCTGCCGACAACTTTTTTGTAGATGACAAATATGTGCCCTCGGAAATGGCCGTAAATGATTCCACTGAGAATGACGCTGTTGATGAGGAACGCAGAGAAGATGAAGAGAGCAAGTTTTAGGTCTTGCACGGTCTCTTCGTCATCAACCTCACATGGTTTGACGATGGCAGAATAGTTCAACAGAGGAAGGCCACGGAGGTTATATGGAAACGCACATGTGTACTCATCAACTGGCCTCAGAAAGGTTACATTTGTCATGTTCAGCCACTTCAGAAAACTCTCCGTATGGCAGTCACAATGAAAGCGGTTTTCTGACAGGCTGAGGAAGCTGAGAGACTGAAAAGTCGTAGGATCCGGGGAGGCTAGGAAGTTGTTTGAAAGGTCGAGCCGCTTTAGGCTGCCCGGAAAGACACCTGTCTGCAGATAGGTCAAGTCGTTTGACGAAAGGTCAATCTCAAGGACTGAGGTGAGACCACTGAAAATCCCATGTGGAAGATTTTCAAGAGAATTGAGGCTTATATTCAGGCCAAGCAGATTGGTAAGGTTATCAAACAGGTCGAGGCACGTCTCTTGTGACCAAATTACCTGCAGGGAACTGTCATGAAGATCCAGCACTTGCAAACTATTATTATGAGGCATTGCTATCCCTTGATTTATTGTGCACCACTTGATGAAGTTGCCACCGTAGAATAAATTCAGGAGATTCTTGAAATGAGTTACAATGATATAAACGTCTTCCATGTTTGTTAATCTATTGTTGGAAATGTCCACATGGAAACTGTTCATACCTAAATTAATGACGCTTAAGACATTTCTCAACTTGTTATCTCCCAAAAAGAGATACTCTAAGTTTGGTAATGGTGCAGGAGAACCCAGCTCTCGCAGTGAGTTTCCCGTCAGATATAAAGCTCTTAATTTGGGAAGACCACTGAAGGCGCTGACTCCCAATGCGCCAATGTGGTTGTAAGACAAATCCAGCACCCTAAGTTGTGTCAAATTGGTGAATGTGTAGGAATATATTTCTCCTAGGAGGTTAAATGACAGGTTGAGCATTCGTAGATTGCCCTGAAGACCATCGAAGGCATTTCTGTTTATCTGATTTATCTTGTTTTGGGATATATCAATAATCACTGAGTCTTTCAGAGGGCTGAAAACAGCACTCTTTAGAGCAAATATCCAGCATTTAGACAGATCCAACATGGTGACTCCACTGTTGTTGAGTCCTTGAAATGTGCTTTCATCTGGATCGTGGAGGTTGTTGAATGAAAACCCTTGGCCAATGTGTCCAGAGTATCTAAGGTGTTTAATTGGAGTCCCTTGTATTGCTTCGAACAGTTGCCTTGTTTTGTCTATATTCAGCCCATTGGAGGATATGTCCAGATAATCAAAGGCCATCCCTTTGAAAGGGTTCCCACAACGTTCCCAGTCTTCACTAGATGTTTTGTATAAATGGTTGGAATCCAAGTTCAGATATGTAAAATATTTCCCTCTGAAACTGACAAGATCCTCTTCACATATTTTTTCAATCTGATTCAATTTCAAGTTTAGGTAGGTAAACTTAGTGAGCGTTGAAAAGAACACAGCAGGCTGGAGTTTCACCATCTTGTTACCACTGAGGTCCAGCATTTCTAAGGACAAGAGAGGCTGTAGATAGCTTTCTGACAGTATAGACTCTGTCAACCAGCAGTGATACAGACGCAGGATTTGCAGATTGAACAGTCCCGCAAACGCTCTTGGTTCGAGAGTGAGGCCTATATTGTCTCCTAGGTCTAACAATGTTAATTTTCTCTGCCTGAGGAACGCATTGTTCTTTAAGACAAGTGTTACTCTCTGGGATCCAAGATCTATTTCTTGCAGCTCCACAAAGTTTCTAAGCGTGGTGCTGTTGATCTCGCTTATGTAGTTATAGTCCAGATAGAGGTGTGTGATGTTGGAAGGCAGGGCAGGAACCCAGTAGAGATTGCACGCCATGCATTGAGCTCTTAGGCCATTCAAAGTGCATGGATGGCATGTGGTTGCCTGCAAATAGGAGGAAGGTTACAAGGTCACAATATTTCACACACATGGAATTATGTGGCAAGAAAAAACATGAAACCAGAGCATTAGTTCAGATTCTGCAAAGTAGCTACTCTCTCAACCAGCTTCACGAGGTCACCATGTGGAGCATTTCCAGGGTCTAGGAGGAGTTTTGAATCCTTGCGAGAACTAGCCAAGCTGCAAACACAACTAATGGTCTCAGACTCCATTAGTTAATGTTTGACAAGGCTCGCATGTTAACTGAAACCCCTTCCTGGAAAAAAACTGGTCAGTGTTAAAACATTCAATAATATGTGAGGGTGCCTTAATTTTGTACTAAAACCCAAGTTTATGATATTTAACATATTAATTAGTGAGCTTTAGAGCCATCTTTGGACAGTGCTGGCTGGTTGCTCCTCTGGTTTTCTGTCTTATTGACCTAAATCAACAAAACTCTGGCCTTCCAAGCATTCACTACAGGAGAAACAAAGTACAACTAATCTGCTCTGAGTTCGGTGTTATACACATACCTGTAGGTACAAACCCAGCAGACACACAAGCTGAAAGATGTTTATCCACATGTTGTTCCCAACCTAACAAGACATCCAGAGAGAAACACATAAATGAGCATGTGACGCAGCTGCATTGACTCACAAATGCAAATATTAGGGACAACGTAGGAAAACAGGAAAAAAAAAGTCAAACTGTTTCCCCCTTCAGGTTCATGGTTCCACGCTAAATACACAGCCATTCATGCCTGATCCTAGCTTTGCTTATGAATCTCAGTTTGAATAGCTGACATGTTTGCCCTGAGCTAACAACAGGAATGTGTCATACTGTAGATATGATGCGGCTGCTACACCTGCCACGCTGTTAAGGGTTTATAAGGGTTTGCGCCAATAAAGTGTTTGAGGCTTTAAATAAAAGTGTACAAACAATGCGAAATTAATTCTGCCTTGTTGAAGCAACAAGTGAACAATAACACAATAGAAGAATGAACGAGGGACCTCTAATCTTACACATAATGACAAGCTTTTTCAATTTACACATATTATATACACCAATCAGGCATAGCATTATGACTACCTTCCTAGTATTGTGTAGGTCTCCCTTGTGCCTCCAAAACAATCATCAGAGTATGGACGTGTGATCAGAGTATGGACGTGTGCCTTCTGAGGGTGTCCTGTGGTGTCTGGCAACATGATGTTGTTTGTGGGTTGAGGGGAGGACCCTCTGTGGATCATCCCTTTATCATACTTGATCAGTTTGGGATCTAGTGAATTTGGAGGCCAGGTCAACACCTCATGCTGTTCTTCATGTTTATTTTGAGTTGTTCCTAAAGCGTTTTTGTGTGTCTAAAGCTTTACAACAAAAAGGTCCCAGCTGGCTCGTCCCAGAACCTCCTTGCTGTGACGCTTCAGTGCTGACCGCTGCTATAAAGTGTTAATTTCCTGTCACAGCAGTGCTGTTGTCACTCACACGCTGGTAAAATAGTAACACTCCCATCTGTGCTTTCCTGCTACTGGTGACCCTGACACTGACACAGCTCTTCTTAAATATGACAACTGATGCAGTTGCTCTCCAGCTGGAATCCTGGGGGTCTTCAACTTCCGCTTGGTTCCAGTCACTTGTCCTGTCAGTGCCACCATGACAAATGACAAATAGTTCTTTGAGTCCTCCTAAAAGCTCCTCGGCAGCAGGATAAATACCAGAAACACTTGAGGCAGTCCCTCTTCATATTAGCGACAAGGCCTCAGCAGTGGCAAGCCTTCTGAACTAAAGATCAGGATGCTGAATCTCCTAGGAGAAAACAAGCCACACATATTTCTGAAAGGCTGCCTTCTCCAGTGGGGGCAAACTCCAACAACAACAACAAGCACCGTCACGTAAGAAGCTCCTCCAAGCCAGCAGGAACCCGGCTTACATTTTTACCATGCTCTGTGTGGACCCAAATCCAAGAGGTCCGAATGTCGAGACCACGGCTTTCTGACCCCCTGACACCACCTCTGTAAGGAAGTTAATGTGGTACATGCTGATGTAGCATTTCAGAGTGGTATGGTCAGGAAGAAGGAACATGCTTGAAGCTGAAGGGCTGAAAGGGGAACTAGAAAAGATGCGAGGATGAAGCCAAGTGATCCCAGGGGTGAACGGAACAGTGAGCCTTACGGTAGATTCCAGGAGAATGCAAGTCATTAGAGAAGATCCCAGCTGTCATCGGGCAAGAGGCAGGGTACACCCTGGACAGGTCACCAGTCTATCACAGGGCTAACACAGAGACAGACAACCATTCACACTCACATTCACACCTACGGTACAATTAAGAATCAATGAACCTAATGAGAGTACCCACGCAGACACAGGGAGAATATGCAAACTCCATATTATTAATATGATTTAAAAAATAAATGAATAAATCCATAATAGCGTGTGGTGCCGCTAGGACGTTTCAGTTTTCTCCCTGTTGCGTGTAAATCGTGTTGTAGAATCAACTGAGACGTATTTCTCATCAGATTTAGACCTTCTATCGACCTGCTGCCTTGTTCAGCCATGTTTTTTTGTTTGTTTTTTGGGGTTTTTTTTACGCTTTGACAAGGGTATGTGCGCTAGCTTTCCCAATTTACAGCACAAATGAGCTGATCGCTTCTCTCAGATTTACAGGCGCTCGCTGCGCTGTGCGGTTTGTTCTGAGGAGTCTGCAACAAGTTTAAACAGCTCAAATATTTATGCCGATTTTGAAACAAAAAAAAGAAACGAAGAAAGAAAGAAAGAAAACGAACCAGTGTTTGCCGTCAGCAGTGCGGTGTAGATCTTACCTGTGTTGGCCAAAAATGAACTTAAAGAGTCTGTTGTGCGGGAAGAGTCGGTGCCTCAGTCCCCTCCCTGCAGAGTCTGTTTATCAAAGAAGTAACTGCTCCGAGACCAGTGCCCCTCCTGCTGTCCATTCTCTCTGTACATAAGCAGAGTGTCACAACTTCCCAGCACCTCTCCTTCCTCGTTTCGGTGTTGCATTTGTTTCTCAAGTCTCCCTCAAGGAACAGGAACAGCTCAGCATGTGGGGACATCCTCCTACCTGTTGTGTTGCTACCAGCCGCTGTACTGCTACTAGTACCACAGTAATGTAACACAGCTCAGCCATGCTGAACTATGAGTCCCACCCTCTGCATGGTGACCTGACAGGACCGAGGAGCACCTTTAGTGACAGACTGCTTCACCCTGGATGTGTGAAGGAAAGATACAGGATGTCTTTCCTTCCTGCTGCTGTCAGGCTCCACAGCGAACACTCTTAATATGTGCAATATTATTACACCACAAGTGTAAAAACTTCTCACACATGTGCAATAGTATTACACCATAAGGTGTAAAAACTCCAGACAACAGCTTGACACCAGTCTTTGCGATATTTTACAATTCAACCCGTGAAACATTTCAATATAGCTGCTCTTTTTGCTCTTGTTATGTTTTATTCTGCATTTTCTGTAAGCTGTTGTAAACTGCAGTTTTCCCATTGCGGGACCAATAAAGGTTTTTCTTATTCTTATATACACCAATCAGGCATAACATTATGACCACCTTCCTAATATTGTGTAGGTCTCTCTTGTGCCTCCAAAACAGTTGTGACTCATCAGAGAATGGACGTGGGTCTTCTGCGGGTGTCCTGTGGTGTCTGGAAGCAGAATGTCTTCATTTTGAGCTTTTGTTTTTAGATAAGCCAGGGTTTGAATGACAAATGCTATACATAAAAGGGTAATAACGTTCAGAAGCAGAGCTGTTCTGTCCCTGGACGGCAGATCAACAGAGTTTGTCTCCCAGGACCCTGCAGTCCATGTGACCAGCCCAACTGAATTTATTTGACAATTCAAACATCAGCCTTTGTGCAACTGATGTGACTAACAACTTGTCAGATACCAGTAATTACATGTGTCTGTCCAGTCTCTCATACCGTCTCTAAGTTGTGCTACTGTTTATTCAGATACCACCACTTTGTTTATTTGCTTCCACTTTTGCCTTTGTTGTAATAAACCTAAGGCATAAACATGAATTCAGTCACTTAACCTCAAAAAGACCTCATAGCCTCACAAGAATCATAATTAAGATCAATGAAAATCCAGATTCTTTTTTTCCCCTTTTGCCTATCATCATTACGTGGATTATTCACTGGAATTGTAATTAATCTTGGTGGACATATTATATCTCAATTGTTCATATTAGTTCCTCATAGTTTTTCCACAGGGTCAAAAACACCATTTGATTTAATTCATTCCTACAGTGATAACAGTGGACTCATTTATGTCTCAGTGTCTTGCAGCATAACTAAATTTCAAGCAATTTCCAGTTGTTTCACACTCATTCTGTGATTATTTTGTGATTTCACGCATTCAACCAAAAAAATCTGAATGTAATTATATTACATCCCATTTCTTTAAAGATTTGTTTACTAGAAAATATGCTATGAGAAATAGGGTGAAGTATGAATGACTGGGTTTTCTTTCAGTAATATGCGAACAATTCTGTGATCTCTTGAAAGCTTGTATTTAATTTATAATAGTGTATCAGCCTTCTACTTAGTTACTAAGTCACTTCAGTTGTTAAAGCATGACTGAATGGTGATTCACATATCACGTTTTAGATATTTAGTCAACTTAAATTTAACTTGAATTATAAAAATATTCACACAGTATTTTCTGATTGCATCGACAATACGTTAGGGCTTCAGCAGATCAGATTATAAACATTTATACATTTTTACTTCATTTTCAGACATTGTAAAGTATAACATTTGGTATACTGTAGTGTCACATAGGGGTAAACTCATTTTAAAAAGTATATAGTGTTTAGGGAGGAGTATTGCAAGAGAAGAGACCTCCTGCTCTTTAAATGCATAAATGTCTATATATGCATAGTTGCAGTCACAGAGGTGCATAGTTCTCTCTGAGACTGCAAGGGAAAGGTCATTGCCCTGAGGTGAATAAAAAGCCCTTTTGAAAATGATTCAAAGTGATGCATTTACAGTCCCTGTCACATCAAATGCATTTTGATGTCGACATAAAATGTCTGAAAAAAAAAAAAAGGAACAGAAACACACTGCGGTTTTAATTTCACATGGTTTTGTGGGATGTATGAAGTTTATGGGCGACAAAAGCTCCATTCAGGACCTTTAAAGTCACTTCACACACCTGATTTAATATAACTGTGTCCACATTGTGGCAACACTGCAAAAAAAGCTCAGGCTTACTATTGATCTACCTACTCATTTTCGCGCGGCCAAAAGATTCCCCCGTGCGCACGAGCACAATCATAAACGTTCCAGGAGAGACCAAGTGGCAGGATAGGAAGTGAGGGGATATATATTGTATTTATATCTCATATGTGTATTTGGGGACAGGATGGCGGCAAAAAATAGTTAATAAATATAACAAAAACTGGGAAACCTGACTGGAGTCTGCTACTTTTTGTTGGAATCATCCCGCTGAGCTATGAATACAAGTTGACTGAGGACCAGACAAGTCACTTGCATTAATATCACAAAGCGGAACAAGAATTTTTGTAAATTCTGCATAAAAATTACTCAAAACATCAGTGCATTTTCAGACAGGTTGTGAAAGCACCCCAGTCAAACAAATGACACATTATGCCAATATCAGTCAGTGTAATGAGACTATAAGGAACACTCAGTAAAGTACAAGCGCCGGAAACTGTTCAAAAGTCTTTCCCGTAGCCCTTCTGCTGTTGCTACTTCCAGTTCTGCTTTCAGGGGCACTGCTTGTGTGGCGGGAGGTTATTACAGCGCGAACATGTTCTAAAGAACAATACTTACATACTTTAAGTCCAAGATATTGGTGCTTCTCTTCACTGTGTTTTTTTTCTCCCCTCCCGACATTTTAAGTGTAAAAAAAACATCCCAATTTTCTACACAAAAGGTCAGAAATATATATTTGTATCTAAATCTGTCTTTTCACATTCCTGGCCTCATTCGTTATGATTGATGATCTGGAGCCACTAGGTAAACTGGATTAAACTGTCTGTTAAGTCAAGTCGGCTTCTGGCTGCAACAGTTAAATGCCCGTTAAATACTGACGCATCAGCATTAACAATCTCATAGTACCTTTTTCATTTGTATATTAGGCACAGAAATTTGACTTGCGACATGTCCACGTTGTACCCTGCCCTGTATCAGCTGGATATGTTGTATAAGTTGTAACAGATAATTGATGAATGAATGAATGAATGAATGAATGACATAATTAGCCAGATTTTCCTGTATTTACATAACTCAGCTTTCCTTGCTGCTGGACAGCTGGTGCTCCGATATACTTTTAAATGTAATTTTATTTGATGATTGTTTTGTTCTTAGGAGGTTTTATATATTGTGGCTGAACTGTCATAAGATGGTCAACGTTAATTACTCCTGTCATTGGTTTTAATGTTGTGGCACACATGCAGTGTGCTGTCCCTTCCTGTCCAGTTGTAATTTAATTTCTTCTCCACGTGGTGGCGCAGCCTGCTTAAACCTGGAAGAACCGCTCAAAGAACTGACACCATTTACTTTTTTTTTATTTATTGATATCCTAGCACAGTCTTTAAAAAAAACGTCAAGTTCTTCGTCGTTGTCATTACATGGCATCTGTTGTGTGCGTGATCAGAACATTAACTGAAAGCAGTCTTGAAAGGCAGAGGATATCCTTCCTCAGTGAGGATAGTGATGTTTGTGCATTGCATTGTTTATCGTGACCTCATCCTTCGTGGCATCAGTATACTTGTACCTGCGAAACCTGCATTCTCCATTAACATTCACATGTCGTGTATAAACTCAAAATATATTTCTTCTGTTTGTTCATTTACTTCATTTAAGCACTGTCACTGGTCACCTGGTGTAAGCCGTGGGCCTCTCCCTCTGGACCTTTGAGCGCACAGGCGCTCTCCATCTTCCCCCTGCGGTTGAAAATGTGATGGACCAGAAAAACCACCAGCACAAGAAAAAACACCGAGGAAACTATTATTGCCACAAGGACCCCCACTGCCATCGACGAGGAGGGCTGATGAGTAGGCTCGGGCGAGGAGGGGATGTTTGGATATGTGGAGAAGCTTTGGTCCGTGGTCATCCCAGAGCCTGTATCATCGCCCTCGATTTTAACACATTCGTACTGGCCTTTCAGTGTATATCCAGGAAAGCACGAACACACATAGCTGCCGAATGTGTTGATGCATCTCTGGTCACAATAAAAGTTATCGCACTCATTGATGTCTATGCAAACTGAACCGTCTTTTCTCTCCTCGTGTACATAACCAGTAGGGCAGAAGCACTGGAACTTGTTGTTTGGGTCGCACTCCGCGGGGCACTCCTCTGTCGGGCAGTGAAGTTCACACTTGTTCGGCGTCGTTGGGATCAGTCTGAAGCCATCATAGCACGAGCAGCTGTAGCTCCCAAGGGTGTTGGTGCATATGTGCTCACACGGAGCAGACACGCACTCGTCCTCGTCTAAGCACAGGCCGCCGGTCATCGTGTATCCATCCTTGCAGACGCAGTCAAACCCGCCGACGGTGTTGACGCACATGAAGTTCTCCCCGGGGCACTGCCGCTCGTCTCTGCAGTCGTTGAAGTCCACACACGACCTGCCGTCGTCCGCCAGCTGAAAGCCGTGGTCGCAGACGCACACGTGGGATCCTCCGCTCTCAAGGCAGGCATGGTCGCAGTGAAGGTCCTGACACGGGTCGCCCACCACCTGCACCTCACAGGCCACTTTGTTTACAGGGTCGATGGTTTGTCCTTTCGGGCAGTAGCAGGACGGGGCTTTATCAGGGCCCACTGCGCATCTATATTCACACCCACCTTTGTTAATGTCACAGCTCCAGGGAGCTTTCAGCCAGTTTTCGGAGAAGCAGATGTGTTTCCTCTCAGACGGCATCTGGAGAGCGATGCTTCCAGGAGGCAAAAAGAGTATATCTTCCCCGACAAACCCATATGGAGTTGTGTAGAGGACAGTCTCGTTCGGTGCAGCTGAAAGACTTCTGCATGGTTCACTGAAGCTGTATTCACAGAGAAACCCGTCCCTGTGTTCCTCACACGGTTCCTGAGTCCATTTAAACTCGTACTCTTGGGAGACTGAGACACAGCGAGGAGAAGAGCAGCTGCTGTCAAAACTTGGCCGCCAGTTGGAGAAGTCACTGTCGCTGTCTTTGGTGACCCACTGGAATCCATTCAGCTCAGAAGCAGCGGCGGGGTCTGGGCAGCCGGACGGTAGATGCAGACCTATCCAGAAGCTCCCCGTTAAGTTCCCCAGCAACAGAGAAACAGCATCATGTGCTACAGAGGAGCGCACTGTCATTAAATGACCGCCTTTAACTTCACATTGAGTTTTCGCAGTCTCAAAATTGCTTGGTTCTGGAAACACCATGAAACACTGGTTCCCAACGCAGCATCCGTTATTCGTATCTGTCCCGCCGGCTCTTCCCACCGCGAAAACGAACACGACGACACCCACCCACGTAACATTATTCATGTTTGGACTTCGGTTGTTTCCTTTTAAGTTCTGGTTCGTTTCGCCAGTCTATATGCTTTGAGTTTGTTTGAGAAATTGTTTAGCTCGTATTTATAAACCCCTAACTCCATATTAGTGTTCCTGCAGAGGAAGGAAGTTCCTCTTAAAGTGACTTCTGCCCGTCGTCCCTCAGCACTCTTCTGCTCGGCAGACCACATCCCCACTTTACGCACGGCTTTTACGCACGTACGTATCGAAGTCGCGAGCACGCAAGGGGGGCTTTTACCCAACGCCCCCTGTTTGCAGTAGTCCCTCCCAGCTCCGCTCTGCCCACCATGTCAGTAGAAGCAAGAGTTTCGCTCTGTGCTCAGAGTTAAGCCCTCGTTATCCTGGAGGGAGTTCAACATTCAGGTTTCATCCAAAAAAACCTCAACTTACCAGACAAGGGATCACTTTTCTGAAATGCAGTATATGTGTGTGTGTATATATATATATATAGAGAGAGAGAGAGGCTCAGCTACCTTGCCATATAGTTGCAGTTTACCACAGCATGAGATCTGAGATAAATGACAATGCACTTCTGCTCTGTCCATCATTTTTAATCATATTCATCTTCCAAGTTTCACATACATGTGTTTGCATGTATGTTTTAACCTGATGCATGTATAACTGAATCTGCTCCTTTCTCTTTTTCCTCCGTATGAGCTGGGTTCTGCTCATCTGGCCGTTCAAAGGGCGTTTTTCTTTGCCAATGTCGCCTTTGCGCTCGTTCTTAGGGTCTCTGTCTTGGTGTTTAATATGTTTAGTTATAGTCACAATATACAAACCTGAATCAAAGTGAATGAGTATTACCAGCCTCACTGAACAGAACTGGTTAAAAGCTTTAGGAAGAAAACATAACAGTGGGAGTTTAAGTACATGGGCTATTGTGAATTTCTTTCACCGGATTCTGCGAAACAATGAAAACAAAGAAAAACGCAGTGTATATCATCATTTAATACTGACACCAAAAAGTGAGAGCTTGCAGCTAGACTGTTACACAGTGGCTGGACATTATTAGGAGGTGCCCAAGGGTTTTCATTACATTGGTAGACCATAGCAGCACGGTTTTACATTCATGTTAAGGCGATCGGTCAAGATCCGTCTGTTATACAGTAAAGTGAAGAACATTCAACCTCATGTACATTTAAATGGTAGCAGTGTATGATCAGGTTAATTCCTCAGCTACAACAGTGAACAAGATAATGCTCTGATACATATAGGTGGTCTAAACTGTAACTCCTCAGCCAAAGCCATCCCGCAGTTTCATATGTACAGTGACACCATTCTGAAAGACAACTTTGGAATTTTTGGCGAAATAAGTCTCTTTATCGCAAACCCATGAGCCGTGAGTCCATCGCTGTCTTTTACACCAGGCTGGTGACTGAAAGTTTAAAGACAAAAACAGTGTTTATGACAACTGACAATGCTGATACATCACTTAAGAAATACAAGCATTTGGCATTTTAACCCTGCTGAATCATATCCTGGGCTTGTAAGAAGCTGCACTGTAATTACAGAAACTGACCACTGTCTTATATTTTAGTACTGTATAAATTGGTCCAATGATGGAGCTTTTTCCTATTTCACCTACACAATAACTAATTGCTGATCCCACGCAGAAGGCTATGAAAGACACTGAGCAGTTTGTCATCTCTTAGTTGTTAAATGCCATGATGTATTCCACAACATTACAGTGTATGATTTACAAAGTCCCACTAAATATATTCAAGCCCTCTCCGTGAAGAAAACAGCGGCGTACAAAGACGGCACACGTCTCCGTTAGAGTCTTTGTGGGTCGTTTCGGATCTGTTTGTCAAAGGACAACCTCTTGTACGTCTCCGTGGTCACCTGCTGCAGATAGAAAATATCGATATCGGGGTGTTTGAAGGAGAATAGATTCAGTGCTTTGCAGCGTTTTGACATGCTTCGGGCCACGAAGTACAACAGCGCCACGCACACCACCATGAACAAGGAGATGCCCAGCACGCTGCCGGTCTTGATGTAAGACGGCAGTGCAGCCGGCTGAATGCTGGCTGGTGTGCTGTCCGGTGAAGATGAACCCGATCCATCGTCTTCATCCTGTTCTTTCACACACCTGTCCACACCTTCCAGCGTGTAGCCTTCATTGCACAGACACCTGTAACCGCCGAATGTATTTTCACACTTGTGGTCGCACATCTGTTGGTTTTCACATTCATTTATATCAGTGCAAATGGTCGTGTTGTTCCTTGTGTCTCTGATGTAGCCGCTGGGGCAGAAGCACTGATCCATGTCCTTTCTGTTGGGGTCAGTGTGTTGGATGCATGAGGCCGGGCAGTCTCTCTCGTTGCAGTCTATCTCACACTTGGTATGGTCTTTGTCTGACACCCTGAACTTCTCCTTGCAAAAACACCGGTAGACGCCACTGACCTTGCGACAGTCCATATGCTCACACTTCTGACAGATAGACATATTTATACACTTTCCATCTTCCTCCACGAAATCATATCCGCACTTGCAAATATACCCTCCAGGGGTGTTTTTACACTCCTCACCCTCAGCTGTGCAGGGGTTATCCTCCTCGCACTCATTCACGTCCACACAGCTCTTTCCGTCCTTTGCCAGCCTGTAGCCTTTGTCGCACACGCACACATAGCTGTCACCTTCTTTTTGGCAGTGATGCTTACAGTTGGCGCACGGGTCCGCGGAGCAGCTGATGTTGTTCGCGTGGATAATGTGTCCTTCGGGGCAGGTACAGGTGGCTGTGGTGCCGCTGCAGCTGTGCTCACATCCGCCGCCCATCACCTCACATTTCCAGGGAGCTTGCAGCCAGCTGGAAAAGGCGCACAAATGCCTCGAGTCCGGATACTTACCACCAGCCTTTTTCGTTTCAGCTGTGACACCCGGTGGAAACGTCTCTGAATCAGTCACGTCAAAGCCCGTGTGCGTGGTGTACGTCACCTCTGCGCCCCGCGGTGCCTGTAAACGACTGCAGCCACCGCTTAACTTGCACAGAAAGCCGTTCACTTTGTTGCTGCACGGCTCCTGCGACTCCGCCACGGTCCGTCCCTTCGCCACGGAGACGGCGGAGCAGTTTTCCGCTCTGTGCACCCAGTATTTTCCGACGAGCCCACTTAATAAACTCGTTACTGCCTTCATGTCGTCTTCGGGCTTAAACCTGAACAAATCTCCGTTTAAGGCTTTACATTCTGTCTCCGAAACTTGAAAGTCCCCCTGATTTTCGAAGAAACACAGGTTCCCGGCGCAACGTCCGCTCCGAGAGAGGACCGCTTCCCGCAGCGTGCAGAGGAGAAGTACACAGGAAAGCAGCGCGTGTGTTGTAGGAATCATAATGTCGATATCTAAGAAGGCTTCTGTGTGTTGAGGATCCGAAGCTATTGTAGCGACTGAAAGTTAAGTGATGTCCCCAGCTATAAAATCCTCAGTCTCTCGCCTTTTTTATTCGCTGTACCGGGAGAGGAAGTGAAGGAGGAAGGTCTGTCCTGCCACTGGTTTAAAACCCCGACCTGATTGCTCAACCCCCCATGCTGTCCAGAAATCCAGTACGGCCGTATCTCAAAGAGACTAGCCCATCAAAACACACAAACACACACACACACACACGCACACCCCCCCCCCCCCCCCCCCACACACACACACACACACACACACACAGACATCCAACTCTCAGTGAGGGATATTATTCTACACCTTGACCAAATCATATAGACTATTGTTACACTGGCTCTAGGATTATGTATAAAATGAAAAAGTGAATCATATGAAAACTAAGCTGCTATGGAAAAAATAACAATGAAATCAAGAAATGCATAAATATAGATATTTCCTTTATTTATGATGGACGATGAATGAGGAGCTTGTTGAAAGGAGGATGCCGAGGCAGAGAGAGGAACAGCTGGCCAAAGAACAACAAATCTCTGCACGTCCGCGAACAGATAACAGGTGACTCCAGACTCAACGAGGAATAGCACTAGCTTACGACAACAAATATTGGTGAAATGATGAACGAGTTTTGCGGCAGAAAATGCGCTATTTAGAGGCTGTTTCGGTGCCCCAATCACTCCCATTATATGGATGTACGCGGTGCTCCACTCGATCTAAATATCTTCCAAAGTACTAAAAATGATACCAAAGGGTGAGTAAACGATCGTATTATATTCCAGAAATAAGGTCCAGGTTGTAAAAAAAAAAACAGTAGTTCCCCTTTAAAATACCATTTGCTTTACAGATTTACAGATCAGATGTACAGCAGATTACCCGTTCAATACAGTCACAGCCTCTATATAAACAGATACAACACTAATTAACTAATTAAAAGGAAACATTTGTCGTTAACTATCCAGAAAAGTCTGAAAGCTGCATCTGTCAATATTTTGTTTTTGTATTAACAAATGATCATATGATAGTGTGTATTGTTAAAGACAAGCACAATGACTGAGTTCCCAATAGCTCTGTGGAGCATTTTAACATCTTTTAGCTTGTTTGGATTTTGCAGCCCATGCCTTCACTGTCTGCTCCTGTGAACTTCCAGTGTTTGCAGTACTTGGGTGTCTTACAAACTTGCTTTAAGACAACAGAATCAAGTTCATGACTAGCTGGTGGAGCATTCGTCCGTTTAAGAGGCAGACATTTCACCCAGGGGCTGGTGGAGTCCCAAACGGAGATCAAATAAGAGGACACACTGAAATCTATGTCCAGAAACACAACCTGAAATGAATGCTAATGTCTCTGTGCACAAGATGAGTAATAACTTATTTCTAGTGTATTTGCCTTATCAGTCTCATGAGATTATGATGAAAGTTTTTCAGAGCAAGTCCTGCTCACTCTGATTAATGCGGAATGAAAGAGAATTTTGAAACCGCAACTTTTACTTTCTTACTATTTTTACCTTGTGCAGACTGTCTTTTAATAGAAACTGAAATACAATTAATGTAGAGAAATCCTGATCTTTCCTTCCAGGACAGACAGTGACTCATGGACCAATGTGGATGAACATCCCTAAGGTATGGGAATAACTTCAGAGGTGGAGACACAATTGTCTGAGTTATGGTCAGTCTAAATCGGGCATCGTTCTTAAATTCTTCGACATCTTTGCTCAGATTAGCAGCGCCTTCCTCAGGGTGCGGCAGACTGGACTTCGAAGGGAAGTGGGAACAAGAGGGCTGAACAGATATCCAGCTACGGGATGCAGAAACAAAACGTGACTATTACATAAACGTGCCATAGACTCTACATTCTCATTGCTTGAGCTCCTCTGTTTCCAGGTGGAGTTCTCTGCAGATCTAAAGGAATGTGACGGCCTCTGATTGATTCCCACCCAGAGTGACTCAGTCTTACTCACTGATGCGATAAGTGATCTTTCAGTACACTAGAGTATAAAATCACAAGGAAATATTCATGTACTGTAAATGACTTGTAGCTCCAACTGATTTGGAATGACAGCCATTATTTCCCTTTATGGAAGGGGTGCGGTGCAAAGGAATCGGGTGGAAGGGATGTGGCAAACACATGCAGGGAAGGAATCCTTTGTTCGTGACATACAAAAAAAATAATCAGTTGACTGTTTTTATTTGAATAGTGAACATTTCATTTTAAAAGTCAGACCTTCACCAGGATGACTAGCAACAGGCAGCATGGATTTGGTCCAACAGTGTGATACACACTTCTGTGTAACGCTGTGAAGTCAGCTTGGCGACAAAAATAGGGAAACTGGTCTCAGTAAATATTTTCTCTGATACCTATCTTCAATGCGGAGTTTACCCAGGAGAGCGTCCCAGATTGTCCTAACAACCATTTGGTTTCTCCCAAATCAAATCTGTTCTTTCCAGTCTTGTTGTTCACTGTATTTCGTAAGTGTGATTCACTTTGTTTGACCAGCTTTGGTGCCACAAACTGCTTCCTCTGTAAGGTCTCATTTGTGTGGTTGTGACATTACACCATGGTTAGAATGATTAAAGAATGGTTACTCAAGTAAAATGTTGAGGCGCCTGTACTAAATTCTGTATACAGTACTCCATCTGCACTGAATTTTGGCGGCAAATAGATAGATAGATAGATAGATAGATAGATAGATAGATAGATAGATAGATAGATAGATAGATAGATAGATAGATAGATAGATAGATAGATAGAAAATAAAATAAAAATACATAAGTATATAAAAACAATATACAGTTTGTGTAAAATATACAAAAAATAATGCAAAATACAAAGTATATATAAAAGGAGAATATACAAAAGTATATGTAAAACTATACTAAACTAACTATAATATATTATATAAAATATGCAACATACTAACATATAGATATATAATGCAGCAATATGGATATGAAGATTATGCCAGTAAATAAATAAAAGTATATAAGAATATAAATATGTAATGCTGTATGAAATAAACACTATAATACTATAATACTATAATACTTTGCTGATTATTTTCTAGATTCATTTCTATACATCCCAAAATGCATTCTCTGAGTTGCATCAAATCATCAAAATCCAAATCACAGAATCTTTTTTTTTAAAGTCAACTATTGATTTATATTATGATTAAAAATATTAGTAATTATTATTCATCTTCTCTCCACTGACTATTATCTAACCAGCAGAATGGCTTTAAATGAACGTATTCAAATAATATGTGATTCCAGAGTGGGCTGCTCTCTGTATTGAGAATTATTTTGTGTATGTTTCACTGCTAATGCTCATGAACTGTCTTTGCAACATGGTATTTGTACACACTTAGTAAAAGATAGTGAGTACCAGAAAGAGGAGTAGACCTCCTCTCTTCACTTGTCCAGTGGTTTGGCCCTGCTCATTTCCTGCAGCCTTCAAAAGCCTTAACACGCCCTGCTGCCAGCTCAGTGTTCAGGATGCCTTCTTGATCTCGCCGGGTGAGTGAAAAAAAGGAGGCGCCAACGTGGTGGAAAATTACAGATTCGAATAATTGCGTCCCGCTTTTACATCATTCTGCAGCCGAATCACTATGACAGTGCAACAGCGGTGTAAATAGTAGTTTTACGCACAAAACCTCTGGATTAGATGATGATACAGTTCTGTAAACATTTGTCAGACACAGACAATACATCACCACTGCACTCTAGCCGTCGTGTGGAAAGAAGGAAATCTGAAAAAAAGTTAATATTTCTGCTTTGAGATGACTAGAAAAAATGCCCGATGTAGGACGTGACGTCTTTGTTGGTGTTAAAAGAACTTCTTGAAGCAACAACTATGTCGAGTCTGGAGGCTCTGTATTCAGTAACTGACAAAAATTATAAGGAGTGTTACAAAACTATGGCTGACATCACATATATTTCATTTCTGCGCTCAAGATTAGCTGTGAGTGTGTGCATGTGTGTGTGCTTTGTGTCGACCTTTCTTTTGATGAGTAAAGTGGTGAATCTATTCCAGAGCTGTGTAGTTTTTTTTCCGTCTGAGGATTTAAGCTTTCCGTTTAACTGCTTTCTCCTGCACTTTGTTCTTTTTGTTGATTTATTGTTAATTTTAAGAATTTCATTGCATGGTCTAAACTGCTGCTCTTTATTTTGGCTGTGGCTTGGTAGGTGGAGTTGTCTACGACCCAGATGGTTAGAGGTTCCATCCCAGGAACATGCCGCATGCCGTAGCGTCCTTGAGCAAGACACTGAACCCTGAGTTTTTGTTTCCCGGTGTTTGTTTGAGCTAATGGGTTGATGGGTCACTGTGAGTGCCTATAGGTAGAAAAGCACTCTAAGTATATATGAACGTTTACTGTGCATGTGGCAACAAACACCTTGAATCCTTCTAGTAGTTCTTCTATAGTTGTTCAGAGCAGCCTTTGAGCAGCCTTCATGACTGAGCTGTCAGGAGAGTCGTTACTGTGAAGAAGATGATAAAGATACAACAATGTCAGCAGGCTGACAAGACTCCTTTTCCCCCTTTGAGCCTGTGTCTTATCTTTTCCACTTTTTCACCTCTTTTCATCCAGACATCAGCTCCATTTCAGTCCTCTCAGTTCCCAATCAGCTCTGAGCCACGTGTGAGCTATTTGCACATTAACAACACCCAGCTGACCTAGAAACTTTCACTGCGGTGGCTCGTGTGCCGCCTAGCCAATTACTCTCAGATCCTTGTAGCTTGGGCACCGTTGTACGCTTGTTCGCTGCTGACGTGCTCCTGCTTACATCAAAGCAGAGAACTGGCACATTGAAGCAGTTTCCATGGAACTTGTTTTCTTACAAGATGAATGTGCTAATGCACCGGGCCAAAAGAATCCAGATACTTAGCATCTGGGGTTTGACAGTGCTGATTTTTCAGAGGAGTGGGCCAGAGAATCCAAAATGGAGGAAGCTATTTACTGAAATCAGTGTTTTACCGGACACTCTTATTTAACCTCCTTATTCAGAGGAAAACTTGCGTCAGTCAAGAACCAAACGGAACAAATATGTCTCATGAGTATTTGTAAACATTTTGCACTTAAGAGTGGTTAGACAGGGGACAAGTACGCTAACTGACCTTTAGCATGTTTGTTAGTTGGGAAAGCTTTATTATACCTTTCAAATTGTATTCAGATTCTGCATGGAGGTAAACAGTGAAAAGAAAGCAGAGGGAAGGCCCAGTGCTAGCCTAGCTGACTAGCACATTAGCAGTCATGAGTTATTATTGGTTTAGCTTTTAAGAAAGAAATCTGGCACTTGTTAGGTAACTGAACCCAGCTGTGGCACATCGTGCAAACAAGAAGTGCATTTTATCACTTAAATATACACGTGATAATCCCTGAATTCAGTTTAACGACACTTTAACAAGAAAACTGTGTCTTTGGCTAAGACACTGAGACTCAGCCAATGTGTTTTTACAGCAGCTCTTGAACAGGTTAGGACAATTCAAAGTGCCTTACCAGTGAAACCAGCTGATAAGAACCATTCACATGTCAAAAGTGAGACTAGGAGTTTGAGTCTAATGCATGTGATAAGTAAAAACCAATGGGAGGATGTGCAGTGTGGATCTAAAGACTTTATAATAATCATAGAACAAAAGCTGATAAAAGGATAAAGTGATATATTGAGCAAAGTCTATAGAACATTTGAAAACATTATTTTAATAAAATAAAATAAATGAGTGACACAAACCATTCTAATAAAAAGTTAGATGCAAAACGTCCTATATACTCTAATTATATATATATATAACTCTAGTTATTTTATGTCCACCCACAGAGTCCAGACAGAGGCCGTCCCAGTTCGTATCTGAGTCTCAAACACATCATCCAGAGCAGCTGTTGAGATGACACCGAGCACCATGAACGCAGCGTTCCCCTACACTTCAGCCTGAAGTAAAGCTTCACAGTCGGTTTAATGGCATTTGCCGACGACACTGCGATAGAGACAGAAGCTACAGAACGTGAAACGTGAAAGTGCTATCATGAGCCAGCGAGGAAAGGGGAGGCGTTTCCTTATCCTGGTTGAGACACTGGAAGAAAGCAGAGCTGAGGTTCACTCACCCACACTTCACACACGCTTTATCATATCAGCACACACAGAAGCACACGCTGGAACCTCATCAATTATCCTCTGTCACACAACTACATGCAGCATGTCAATGTGTGTGCCTTTCAGACTTTCACACACACACACACACACACACACACTGGCATGCCACTTTCTTTTTATCTGTCATCCGGTACCCGCCTACACCCAGAGGAATTGACTGAGCTCAGTTGCTGCTGTAGTTAATGGGTGGCACACACACACAGG
This sequence comes from Planiliza haematocheilus, assembly GCA_005024645.1. Classification (NCBI taxonomy): domain Eukaryota; kingdom Metazoa; phylum Chordata; class Actinopteri; order Mugiliformes; family Mugilidae; genus Planiliza; species Planiliza haematocheilus. Next base: position 360,641 of record SRSE01000853.1, on the reverse strand, counting down.
GATCATGACTACACAGATGACCTTTCCTGCCTCTCCAGGGAGTGGCTGGTCTTTATCTTAGCACACTAATATGAAAGGATTGTAAGTACAACTTACTGGTTTCGTGAATTAACAATAAAACTCAAAAACTGTACAACTTCCGACTGTCAGAACAGTGTCAGGTCCCAATATACTCTACCATTCAATGTACAGTCGACATTTCAGTAGAATTTACTATTACACATAAGTTATGTCGAGTTTTTATTTATTTATTTATTTATTTTTTATACCAGTTACTACATAGTAGCTTCACTTCTCTGCCTAGGAATCTTAGACTCCACAGGTACGCTGAGTCTTCCCAGTTCCCGTTATCCATCACTTTTGTGGAATGTAATTGTAATTACAAAATGATGACTTTCATGGTTGAAATCAAAATAGCTTGAGTCCTGTTTGGGGTCATATTAAGTATGACTCCCATTCTTTGGAGACTTCCTCTTCCACCATTTGTTCGTGCTTGATTTTTTTTTATCTTCATCACGGATATGATTCAAAATGATTGCATTAGTGAGTTGATATGTCAACCGCTTGCTTGTAGGGGTGCTACTGTACCACAGAATAACCTGAGCAAGCTAGACAGTTCAGTTCAATACAAAGGGCTTTATTCCTTCCCTCACATTTACATTGAATTCAAATATTTCAGTTATTTCAGCGAACATTTCAGTCGCCATTGTTGAAAGTGAAGTGGAAACAAAAATCAGAGTGAGCCAGACTGACGGACATAAAAGTATAAAAGTCTTGCTCTGCCGTAGGCTACTTGAGTAGGTCATGCTGTCTTTTTCCCGCAGAGGCATAAACTGCAAAAAGTGCTATCAGTCTGTACACAAGTCACCACTTCTTGTACCATGGCTGCTCTATAGGCTAATGGCAAGCTAAATCTCATTCCTGATGGCATTAGATTAAAATACTTCTGCAGCATTAGAATGTGCTAATTTATAATATTATATGATTTCTTGACATGTGCTGTTACACTGTACTACTTACATTTGTGCATCAAAAATAATATTTGAATTGAGGTTAACGACACCTTCATCAAAAGTATCTTAACTAAACACTAAGGAGGGATTATGTGTTTATTATTTTTCCTGTTAAGCGTTAAAATACTAAAGAGGATTAAATTGCCTTCAGTATTCTCTGATCTCCTAAAGAATTCACATTACGAGTACAGTCCTGATGCTGCTGAGACTTTTTCCATGTTATCATTCAGTTTCCGTCTGATATAAATCCTTAAGTATTTGTGAGTCGATTTCAACAGAAGTGCCTTAAGTGATTACTGGAGCATTGTGTGTGTGTGTTTTTTTAATTAGATTGTTGTTTCCTGTGTATATAAAGAGCGGTTTATAAAGAAGTCAGAAGGTTTGCCACATTATGTAACTGATAACAGTTTGCAAGTAAACTACGTCAGTGCTGAAGCAGGTGTTTATTCTGCAAACCATGATGAAGCGTACAATAGACATTTTGAGGAATCATTCTTGTGTTTGCGTTGCTTTTAACTTCTCATTAAGGGTAAACTGTGGAGTTTGTGAACTTGTGATGGAGCTGCACTCACTAATCCGTCTGTGACTTTAGCTCTTTGTTTATTTATTTGAATATTTACTTTTATTTGGAATATTTCTTTGTGTTGCTTAACTAAATATATGTGGCCCCTGTTTAGGTGATGTACCTAAGTTAATATATTTTTCCTCCAAATTCTTCACTGTGTTTGCTTGGTTTGATTTGTAATCATTCTCTCTTTTGGAGGTTTTCCTGGTTTTTTTTTTGTTGGTTTTTTTGTATTTTCTTTTCTGTTAAGTCAAGTAACGGTAATTTAAGTATTTGTTTTGAAGTTATTGTATTTAAAAGGGTTTAATTTAAAAAACTCTTTTATTTGTTTGTTACATTGTTTTTATTTTTTTTTTTTTCAATCTTTGCGTCTTAAAGGTAGTTTAGTCCAAAGGGTATTTAAGATCATGCATTAAGGTATGATAGTATTTCAAACTATCAGTTCTGCGCAGAATACATGGCCATCATTTTAAGGAAGGCTGCTCTTATTCTGTGTGGCAGAAACATCAATCCCTAACAGACCTGTTGGCACTGCTGTTCATTCTGAATATCTCTGATTAAATTACACGTCAAATACAGGTTTTCAAGAATGGCATTTTAAGTAGTAAATATAGTGCTGATGCATGTTCAAGTGTTTCATTTGTTTATTTTTTAATAAGTTTTGTTTTGGCTATTCAGCGCTATACAATCAGGATGTGACAAAATGACCAGTTGCCATGCCAACCACTCATGCCAGGAAGTGGTAACACATTTATCAAATTTATCAAATTGACTGTCATTGACTGTAGTGTATGGGTTTCACACTATTTCAGTGATCAACAGGTGGAGATAAAGCACCAAAAAATGCATCAGTGTGCAAAAAAAAAAAAAAAAGTGTATCGAGTGTATGGAAAACACGGCTTGTGAAAAGTCAGCACTCACTGCCCAAGTATGATCTAAATGCCCGAACGTGTTGTTGCCCCGCCCATCGAGAAGTCATCAGAAGGAAGTATTGTGAAAATGCCTATGGATGAAAACTAAACTGTAATGTAAAAAAGGGCATGGCCTTACAAATGCTTTACTGGGAGGAAAATGTTTAACACATCATACTTGAAGAACAAATGTTTTAGCTTTAGCTTTAGTTTTAGCAAGCAAACGTTTTACCTTTAAGTTGTGCTTAATCTGTCTGATTTTCTGCTGCTTGTGCTTCTTACTGCAGTGTGTTAGACTTCTTTGTAGCCTCATTGAACTCCCAGATCTCACCTGTGACCTCTGTGCGTGCAATCTTATGACAACTTCTGCAAAACTGCAAGAATTAGGTCATAAATAATCGACAGGAAATCAGACAGAACAGCATCACCGTTGAGCTCAGCGGAAATCATTTCATTAAAATTGAGGAAAGTCTATTTCAGTCATGTGCTGCTGTCACAATCAGGTTTATGATTTAAACTATTGTGACATAACAGACTTTTGTCACCTTTTATATGCTACTGTGGAGAGAATGAGAGTATGGCAATCAACTTCGTTTAAGGACTAACCTAAAAAAGATATATATGGATACGCTGATTTATGTGCAGCTAAGTTGACCAAGCAATTTCCCTTGTGGATCAATAAAGTTTATCTAAGTCTAAGGTGAAGAAACATATTCACCTATACATCAATGAAGCCGCGAAATCACAAAACAGCTACTCTACGTAGGTCACCATAGTAGGTATCATGACACATGCAACACAATGGAGCAACTCACTGTCCACAAAGCAGGATCTTTCAAAAAATATTTTGGCCACATGTCAAACCAACCTAGAAGCGATGAAAGGCCGGTAAGGATTTTGAAATTCTGGCAGGGACGCGTCTTGCCTTCCTTCTCCAACCCTCTGTGACCTCTGAGTAACTTGCAGTGATGGTATTATGCTTAACCGCGTGAGACACACTGATAAATATGCAGAGTGTAAATCATGTCCTGTCTTGACGTACAGTCGAGGAAAGGTAAACCTCCCGAATCAATAGCAGGAAGTGCCCCCTGGGGACTCCTGTGTGATCTCACAAGACTTTGGGTTAAACAAGCAAAGTTTATTACAGCATCGTCATGTTTGCCTTCATTCCCTATTGGCGGCGGACGAACAAGATCATAAACTCAAAAACAGTTTTCAGCCTATAATCAAAATGAGGTTATTAGTTCATTTCACTGGTAGGTAATTAAAATGGTAAAAGGAAACAGATCAGCCCATTCTTGGCTCCTGTCATGGATTTTCACATTTTATCTCAGTCTCTGCCAGAGGTAATGAAAGACATTTTGCACAGAACACAGGAAATCATTGCACGAAAATATCGGCCTCGGGATTTCCTGTGTAAATAAAGCTGATGTTTTTTGCAGTCTGTTTTAAAAGTTTGAGATAAATGATATGACAGTAGCCCCAAATCAACAGAGACAACACTGCCAGAGACAGTCTGAAAATGATCCCATACCTAGGCAATATGACATAGAGATGTCTTTAATGTCAGCCAGCAATGGGTGTCTTCCAGAGAGACATATCAGACTGCAGTGTGATGGAGCAGCAAAGGTTATGAATGTAACCCTAGGATCTATGAATTCACCTACTCTGGTGGTCGGGAAGAATGAAATAGAACCAAGGAAGAAGTCCAAGAAAAGTTTCTGCAGCTCCAGATAAAACAAAAAGCTTTGTGTTGAGAAAAGGGATGAGTGCGGTTTTAATGCCTCAGCAATCGGCAAACATATACGTTTGGAAGGATTTTATTTGTTGGAATCGGTGAAAATAGTTTTTGTCAATGACTGTTGTTTCAAAATATTCTTCTTTCTTCTACCTCTGATACATAACCTTTAGCTGCCATGCTTTCAAATGACCCATTTTCAAGGCTAATTCATTTAAAATATTTGTATTTAGTGATAAGGAGATATCAATACACTTTCTGTTGTATGGAATGGAAAATAGGCTTTATATTGTTTGTTGAAGAATAGATGATACCTAGGAGGGTTATGGCTGATAGCTATGACTAACCCAGGTCAGAGCATCCCCTGCTTTCCTCTGTTTTGTGGAATCTGCCAGCCGCTGTCTTCATGCCACAGTTAATTGCTGGAATTTATTGAAACGAACAGGCCTCTTCGCAAATAAAGCCAGATTATTCTCAGTCCATGCGTCTCTGAGAGAGGCAGAGGACGAGCCAAGCAGAGGAATGTGCTCTCGCAGAAGACACCATAGCTCCTGTCACAGTCCCGTTCCTGCTTCTTTGACACAGGATAGCACAGCGATATGTTGCTTTTCATTGCCTGTTTTCATTCACTGCTTTAAAAACAGAGGAGGGGCGGGTGCAGACGTAACACGGATTTATCGGCACATGTTACTGGTCACTCAGTTTCCTGCTATTGTGTTTCTTGCCAGAAAGGAGCAAAGTTATGAGGTGGTTGAACACAGTGTCTGACACTAAGCAACACACTGAGAATTCTCCCCGTTTTTATGTGAGGACAGATGCATACCAGCACTGTAGATAAAGCTTATCTGAGACCTTACCTTGGGGTTTCCTCACTAGTATTTAAGGATGTAGTTTTAAGTTGTTATGGTTAGAATCACAACTCTCATTAAAGTGTGATGGCCTTATTTTTTGTGACACTACTATTTCTGCACTATTAGTCCAGACAGGACTATAGACAGGACTTTCTGTAGCACAGCCTCACTAAATATGACCAGTATCTTATGGTGGGTAATGGTTTCTGCTGTTAGGTCCTGGACACATAGAAACAATGTCAGAGAGCTAGTTTCAACACAAGATGTTGCCTCAAGATGCCTGTGTCTGGGCCAAAAATTGCACACGTGTGTTCTAATTCAACGGGAACTACTGTTTTTTACAACCTGGACCTTTTTTTCTGGCATATAATACAATCATTTACTCACCCACATAACTTTGGTGTTATTTGGCGTCTTTCATCATATATTTACCTCTGCCTATATCCATATAGTGGGAGTGCCTGGGTCACCGCAGCCTCTAAATAACACATTATCTGCTAAGTTACCTCCTATCATCATCTGGGGTCTGTAGATTGACCTACTAACCTCTGACCTGGATGATGTCATCTCTGAGCTTGTTTACCTGTATTTTGCTACTGCTATTTTTTTTGCAACATGACTGAATATTTTTCGATTCTGAGGCCGTGGATGACGACTTTGTTTATGATGGACGTCCTTACCGTTTTGAGCCAGAGTATACGGATGAGGAGCTTGTTGAAAGGAGGATCCACAGAGAGGAACAGAACAACAAACCACGAATAGATAACAGGTAACTGCGGACAGGGACTAGCATATCATAGCTAAATATTGGTGAAATGAACCCGTTTTGCAGCAGATAATGTGTTATTTAGAGGCTGTGTTGTGGTGCTCCAGTGTCTGCCACTCTATGGATATATGCTGATGGAAATATCTGACGAAAGACTCCAAATAACAACAAAATTATATGGGTGAGTAAATGATCGCATTATATGCCAGAAATAAGGTCCAGGTTGTGAAAAACAGTAGTTTCCCCTTAAGAGCAGAAGGAAAAACCGCTCCATACCAACAGGTGGCAGTAGTCTGTATTTGTAAATCAAAAGAAGAAACCGGAAGACCTCAGACTAGCTAGGAAAATTTACAAAGCATCACCTTCTGTGTGTCTCCTCTTGTTTCTGTGCTTTTGCCACTTCCATTCTCTTGTTGTGAACTGCTTACCTAAGCTGAACAGCCAGAGAGTGGTCTCCCAACAGTCTCTGCCAACATGCTCAATCAGCTGCAAAGCCAACGACTGGCAGCAACAGTGCTAGACACAGCATAAAAGCTAGGGCCATGGACACTCACCAATGGCCCGATATAACGGTTTACTTGGTGTGTCACTGCCCTTAGCAATTTCTCAACAGATTACCAAACACATCGATAAACTGTAGCATATCACAGGTAGGTGTTTTTGAAACCAGTGATACCAAGCTAGCCTGGAAGCTAGCCCCACTTTCCCTGCCCACAAGATGTTTGCGGAAATTTGATCCGCCGGGACAATTAAATTGCTTGTTGAATTTGATTACAACAAAATAGCTCTAGAAAAATAAATTAGTTGTAGGACTGTCCAGTTTGCGTAAAGAGCTACTGTACTGGTTAAAACACGCCCTATACTGAGATCCAAATGGAGTGTTACCAGACTCTTAAAGTCATTGAGTCATATTCTGAAAATGTCTGAGTATGCCAGGCTCCTACCACACTGTACTTCACCAGCAAACATGACTGCTTACTGTTTGTGGCCCATCTCTATTTTCCTTCACACTCCTTCATGATGAATTAAATAGTTTTTTATGAAATGCATTTTAGACTGATTAGATAATCAACATGTAATGAATAGCCCGAGTGCAAGAATCAGTACACACGTCTTTTTAGAGTTTGTTACATGATGTTCTGCCAGGGAAAATACATCTCCTGTCCACACTTATTGAGACTGGGAGTCATCTTTTCATTCATATTTGGGTGGACATCTGGACTATCTATGAATGTCATCTCCTTCTTTTGCACTCCCACCCATATGAGCACTCTCCCAACTCCGTGTCTCACAGTTAGACAGCACTAAACAGTCTCTGTTCTGACCAAACGCATGCCAAACCTGCTGGACCCCATCTGATCCAGAGTATTAATATATATATTTTTTTTTTTATCTAACCAAAGAATGTGCTGCCAATGTTCTTATTTTCTCATTGGCAAAGTTGCCGCTTTGTGCCTTTTCTCAGCAATGTTTTTTTGCTAATTGAGATTTTTCCCAAAACCAACTAAACCAAATGTTCTAGTAATTCTACGAGGTTGTATTTTGCCAAATGGCTCTACAAAAACAGGACAGTAGCTCTGAGTATTTTTATATCAATTCCCAAAAACGCTGATCTTGACAGATTGACTGCAAGGAAAATTTCATTGTGTTTGCAGTGCCACAAACAGCCTCCCCTGTGCCTCTTTGCCACTAATGCCTGCGTTTCCCCTCAGCTTTCCTCTTCGTTGTTCCCAGTCCCACCTGGAAGGATGCATGGAGGAAAGGCCAGGAACACCCCCTTTCTGTCCTCTCTACATCTGTGGTAAATAAGACAGCCCCTCGAGGAGACTTACTGGGAATCCGACAGAAACCTTCTGAACTTCCTGTGACCCGAGAAAAATGAACAATCACCCTGTAACTTTGAAAGGTGGCTGTAAGTACCTCTCTCCCTCTCTCTCTCTCTCTCTCTCCAGTCTCACTTACACTCATTTTTTCCCCTTCTCCTTTACACGCAGCAGATTTCTGGCTCTTTTACGCACATTTTGTTCTATACACAGGAACACAAAAGTCAACATAGACCTATGATAACAATTGACCAGCTGATTGTTTTCATGCTGCTGTCTGGCATAACATGAGAAAAGAAAGCAGGAGAATGGAAGTCTGGAAATCAAACAGATTGTAGACCCACAGATTCAACAGATTCAGAAAAAGGTAGTGTTCTTTCTTTCTTTCTTTCTTTCTTTCTTTCTTTCTTTCTTTCTTTCTTTCTTTCTTTCCCCAACTTGTATCTCATTCATGAGCACACTGCACCACAGAGTAAAACTGCCCCCCACCCAAAATTATGAATATGCTCTTCGTATGCAGCACAGCTATTTGTGTAACCCTTGACCATGCAGTGCTCAGTCCCATGCTCAGATGTACGTGTGTACAAGCACATATGAACCTCAGAGGGAAGGCGTCCATCTGCAGAAAGGTTTTCCACTGAAAATCACCACCACCTTCCATATCCTACGACAACACTCTTCACAGGGTGCTTGACTCCAAATGTGCCGACATGTCTGCGCGCTTGTGTGCGGTGGAGCTTATGAAGAGGTCTTGAACTAATTCATATTTTTTCCATGACTGCAGTGCATCTAGAGGTCATGTTTGAGAAGGAGGTCATGCTGTGATTTGGGCAACTATTCCCATACATCCTGTGCTCACGTCTCCCTGGATTTGTGATTTTGTATATAAATACACATGTATATACTGTATCCACCATATGCTTGATATTGTAAGGGTGTTTCTCATTGGAATTATTCCTGTTATGTGGATATTTTTTTCTCGCAACAATAACCTGGGGGGATATCAATTTCCATGGAAGGTTTATCCTTAGAGAGCCATGAGTAGCAAGCATGCACTGCTGGTGGGGTTGAAATATGAAGTTTCCCGTAAATCTTCACTTACTGTGGGTCTGACTGTGGTTTTCCCACACTGCAAGACCTTCCCATTAACCCCCTCTGTAAAACAGCCTTCTCTCTAATGCTCAGGCCATGCCGGGAATGCTGCACTTCTTCTTTTGGTTTTCTAAATTGTTTTACTGATGCTGTGTTAAACTCTTAACAGCTGCAAAAAAAGAGGAATTATTGGAATGATGTTCTTAAGCTGTCTTGTATTGCATATCAGCCATTAAGGTTGCCAACATGCTTGTTAAATAACAATGTTACTATATGTCGAGTATAAATCCAAAAACAATATCTACAAATGCTCCACTATTCCATTGCCGACTGCTCTGCAACACGCTTTGGATTCCATTGAAAAATGCCCTATGGGTTTGGAGTGATCATGTATGCAAATTGTATTGAGAAATACCTTTTGGACTTCTAGCAGCTCTGTTTGCATTAGCCAAAAAATATGTACTGATGGTGAACGCCCTCTGTCATAGTACCCCTTTAAATGGGAGTACGTATTAATAAAGTAACCTAGAGAAAGTGTAATGTGAATGTGTAATTGCATTAATTTATTTTCTGTCCTCTAGAGGGTTGATGGGCTATCACAGAACTGTGTAATTGCATTATTTCAAGTAAATATGTGTTTAATTAAAAATATAAAAATATAAATAGTTTCTATGTACCTATATACCAATAGGTAGAAAAACACTATCTAAAAGCAAGGCCTTTTACAATTACCATTTACCATAATGTCAAATGCATATAGTATAAGTATTGCTTTGTAGAGACAGATCCATTAAAGTTGGCATGCTAACCTGCTAGTACCAGTTTATCCTTTTTGGTAACACCACTGTGCAACTCAAGAGGCGAAAGTGAATCACTGCAGCATCCAGCCTAGCGTCAGTCCAACATAAGAGAAAGAGAAAGTGGTGCTGCGCAGAGAGCATAGTCTAACATTGTGTCAATTATGTGTTGATGCAATGCGAGAGACCATGTTGGGCAGCAAAGAAAAGAAGAAATGGAAATAGATGAAGCTTTTTGTTGAGACCAAACAGCAACTTCTGTGACTAAAAAATTAAGCTACCAAGCCAGTGCCAAAAAGTACATTTCCTTCATTGGCCACTTGAGGCTGGCTACAAAATCTAATAAATCCCCATAGACCACCGTGGCAATTCACAGCCTTGTACCAATTTTGGTCTCTATACCTCATCTCTCAGTTCATGGCATTTTTATATATTCACTTGTATAAATGATATCAGGCTTCAGGCTTACATTTATTTATTTGACTGTCTCCCTGGCTGACTGCTGAAACATCACTTGCCTGCCTCAGCTCTACTCACATTCCACTTTGACTATTTTTACAATTAGGTGGAGTCTTCTTATATTCTTGATCAATGTACCACACTAAGCATTTTAAGAATATAGTTCTTAAAAGCAGTAAACTATTAAACGCTATTTAGAGTGCTGATTTATATCGGCTATACAAATCTGCAACTCACAATATTGATAAGCTCATGTGTTGGTGCTGAGTTCTGCTTTGTTCTATTAGTTGACAAGTACTGCTGTGGTTGTAGGGCTTTTTTTTCTTATTTGTCCTTGATGTCAGTGAATGCACCATGTGAGCGATGGAAGTTATTGTAGAGCTGAGAGTTTGCCGGGCAAGAGACGCAGTTCGCAGCCGAATGTGAAGCGGCTGGGATGTGGTTCAGCACCTCCAAGTCTGAGGCCATGGTCCTCAGTCGGAAAAGGGTGGACTGCCTACTCCGGGTCGGCGAGGAGGTCCTGCCTCAAGTGGAGGAGTTCAAGTATCTCGGGGTCTTGTTCACGAGTGAGGGTGGGAGGGAGCGGAAGATCGACAGGCGGATTGGGGCGGCATCTGCAGTGATGCGGATGCTTAACCGGTCTGTCGTGGTGAAGAGAGAGCTAAGCCGAAAGGCGAAGCTCTCAATTTACTGGTCGATCTACATCCCAATCCTCACCTATGGTCATGAACTTTGGGTAATGACCGAAAGAATAAGGTCGCGAATACAAGCAGCCGAAATGAGTTTCCTTTGCAGGGTGGCCGGGCTCAGCCTTAGAGATAGGGTAAGGAGCTCGGACATACGGGAGGAGCTCTGAGTAGAGCCGCTGCTCCTCCACGTCGAGAGGAGCCAGTTGAGGTGGCTAGGGCATCTGGTAAGGATGCCTCCCAGACGCCTCCCTGGAGAGGTGTTTCGGGCATGTCCCACCGGAAGGAGACCTCGGGGACGACCTAGGACACGATGGAGGGATTCTATCTCTCGTCTGGCCTGGGAACGCCTGGGGGTTCCCCCGGAGGAGCTGGCTGAAGTGGCTGGGGAGAGGGCTGTCTGGGCCTCCCTTCTGAAGCTGCTGCCCCCGCGACCCGGACCCGGATAAGCGGGAGACGAGACGAGACGCATATTAGAAGTATCAGATTGACAGTGTTTATGTTGACGTGCCCATGGCCATGTCAGTTAACCTATATTCAGGTCAAGACTTGACTTTCACAACTTATCAGTCAACTTTAAAAAGTGTAAAGTTGTTCAACCCTTACTACTATACAGATTCCAGTTTATAAATACAATTGGACTGAATGGGCATCATAAGTGTTATTGTAAAGAGCTCATGAGCAGTTTTAACATATGACGCTAACTTGCTTTTATAAGCACTGTAAGAATAACACTGAAAAGTACAAAGGAATAAATACATGAGTAGAAGCTTTGAATACTTATTTTGGTATGGGTTGTGTTAGGGTAGTTTCTAACATACACACTCTGCCAGGTTCGAGGGTGGTGCCAACAGCATTCAGTGGGTATAGTGCAATGGAAAGCTTGTGCAACAGATCTGGCTATGTGGCATTAGAGTGAAGTAAAGCACAGTGGACTGATAACACAGGAGAAGAATGGAAATGTAATGTTTAAAGTGGCAAGACATGACACTGAGAGGAAAGGAGTGGTTGGAACATTGTTTGACTTAAAAACATATGATATGATAAGAGCATTTAATGCTTCAACTTGCCTATAGGCAATAGGGATCAACACTTGCATTAATTTGTGAATTTCTTGTTTAAAAAATATACCCTCTTTTGTCTCTGTTTGGCTCTCCATAATTTTCCTTTGTTAAACCAAACCATTGTGTTCCTCAGCAGCTAACTCTGTAGATGGTGTACAGACAAGGTGCTGCACATGGGGGTCACATCAGTACTGAAAACAAGGGTTTACCTACACCTCACACATATGAGCACATGATTAATTTTCTTGATTAAACAAACAAAAGAAGAGCCCAATAGTTCTTTTTCATTTGTTTGATTGGGGTTCTTTTTATCTACTCTCAGGACTTGAAAAATCTGCTGAAGTTTGCTTAGAACAGCAGTGGTCTCTTCTTCTGTAGCTAAAGTCATTCAATCACTTGTTATAAAAAAGAAACTTCATTAGAGGAACTTTAAAGTCAGCTAAATTTGATCGCTCAAGCAAAATTAAGTTCCTCATCAGATGTTATTTCACCACCTTGAGCCTGTAGTGTAAGCTATCTCTCTCTTATTTCCTTTGTTAGAAGGTGTACTCCTTGACTTGGCTGCTCTCATGTCTGGTAAACACACAGGTTCCTGGCACTGTTTCCTTCTGTTTGTGTTCTCATGTCTATCGGAGGGCTACAGGACACAGAGATGCTGGGGGGTTCAAAGAACTGGCTAAATGGTGCACAGATAACTAGATTTTCCATTTTCTGGATGTTTGAGATCATTGAACTCAATAAAACTCACCTCAGCTTGAACTTAATTTGGATATGAAAAGTGCTGCCGGACTGGAAAGCATTTACTATTTACACATTTTGCTAAGCAATCCTTGGATAAGACACATGTGCAAATCATTTTAAAACTGCCAGCATATGTGGAAGTAAAGTTCCACAGAGGTTAGTTTTAGTTCCTTAAATATCCCTGTTACGAGACTCAATGTCTTGATCTTAAAACAGCCAAATGACACTAATAAAAAAATGGGAACAAAATAAAACTCGCAACAGATTATTAACAATACTGACAGAAACTGTTTATTATATATAGTTATGTAGTTTTTACCTTCATAAAATTCTACTTCCTGCCCCTAGTCTTGCTTAGAATCATTTTTATTTCATGTAAGACATCCTATAGTGGCTGTATTAGAGCTTTCAGATTTAAATTTGCAGTTACTAGAGATGTGATGTACCATATCTAGTTACTAAATAATTTCCACACTGCCGTTTAACAGATCGCTGCCTTCATTCAGGAATAATATGCTCTGTTCAATCGGAACACAACCAAATACAAGACAGGCACGACAGCACATTCATGCACAATGCAAACTTTTACACTACACTCCAACAGTTACTTGTCCAAACTCATTTCCCTTGGACAAGTAGCTAAATGCTAAATACATTTGAGGAGGGGATGGATCAGGAGATTGGATTGCACTGGTGTTGGTCAGTATTTGACGAACGTCAAGTGGAAATCCATCGTGGTGCAGAGGTCTTTCTTGTTAGATGACTGTACTACAGCAGTCATGAATGACACAGTTTGTGAAAGATGACTTAAGTCTGGGGTCATTACGCATTCAGAATACTCAGTCGGCTGAAGACTGAGTCATAAGAGAGGCTGCTCTGCAGTTCTCTCCCTAATGCTGGTTATTGAATGCACTGAGGTCAGTTAAATGATGTGTTGTGGCCAAACAACAGAGAACAGAAATTAAACTTTCGCTGTTCACTGTCTATCACTGGTAAAAGTTCCTCAAACATTCATACAATATACCATATAACAGTTAAAACTGAACAGTTGGCTAAAATGTATAAACAGTTTAACTGGTTATCTGTAATGATGGGCAGTCTTTGGCCCTTTAGCCAATGATAATTTTCACTACAGGGAGCACAATGTAGTATTATTATTAACACACACACCACGTACTGTTAGAGCCAAACTAACAAGGTGCCACTGGCTGGAGACTTCCTGTCTGACAATGAACAAAAATCTCATGTTTTTTGTGCCTCTCCCAACCTTAAAGCAGAATGGAGTAGAAACAGAGCAGAAATATTTCAGAACTTTTAGATATTTTAGATATATCTTCATCTTCACACTTTAAAGCGCCAACCCTCTGCAGTACATTACCTGCCAGTTTAAAGCAGGTTCAACATTGTAGTCCTGATTAAAGTCTGTGCAGTTCTTTGGTATTTCTTCCTTTTAAATTAACAAATAAATACAATTGATACCACTCCCGCCAGGGACTCAAGAAATGTATTAGAATGTGCATTTAAAATAAATGTTGATTAGTGACAATATTACAACATGCTGTAGTACTATTACAGTACTATTAAGTATTAATTACTACTAAGTACTATTAAACGCTACTGACAGTCATGATTAATATAGCCTAAAGACATCTCCAGCATCAATACTATCAATACTGCATCTACAGTAATAATCTCATGTGTTTATGTTCAGTTCTGTTGACATTGTTGCTGTGGTAGAGAGCTGTTGTTGCAAAACATTACTTTCTACTGCGTGTGGTGCCATCGACTAGTGACGTCGATTCGACTTCCACCACATATTAGTCGACTTTAAAAAAATCCAAAGTCGCTCAACCCCTGCCATCCACTGATCATTTTGGAGAGGATAAAACAAAGTAAATGAAAAAAAACAAAACAAGAAAACAATAATGGTAATGTCTGAAAGCTCTTCCTGCAACAGTTACCTATACATTTCATCTCCATTTATTTAAAAAAATTACTTTTAGTAATTAGTAAGCAGCATGGATGTGTTTCACTTCTATTGACATAACACGTATATACAATTTACTTGTGTTTATATATTTTACTGTTCAAATAGATCATTTGGTACTTCAGTTTAACAAGTATATTGAAAGGGCTTAATTCGGATTTGCTCAACAGGAAACACCCATGTTCCTTTTGGTGACTCCTCTGCTCCATTGTCCCAAGCAATGTCGCAAAAAAGTGACATCAGAAAGAACTTCCGTGGTTTCCATGGAATTTATCATGTATATTAACGTCACGATCTGACAGTCATACTGAGTAGTTTGTGGCTATTATGAAAATGCTGGTCATCCTATCACTGGGCCAGTCCTTTGGACACAGAATGTAATAAACCTTAAATCTAATATGACACAGCAATATGTTTCAATTAAATGTGGATATATGCAGCAAATATTAGTGCGTTTCATAACCAGTGAACAAATACGGCAGAGATGTCGTTAGTGTGTGGGTGGCCTGTGGTTGACAGCTTACTGTTTAATATCTTGAGGGCAGTTTGCGTGAATCAAACTGAGCACAGTGTTGTTTTTCCAGTGTCTGAACACACAGAGACAACTAGTGATCACTTGGTATCGTCATGTTTGAGTTTTCATTGTGTTCTCATGATGTCCTACACAGTGAGTAGTGTTTAAACTGGCGATGACTCTTTGTGATAGTGGGGAAAAAAGTAGAAATAAAAAAATCGGAGAGAGGAGAAAGTCCCCTGCGTGAAAGCGTTACTGGCAGGCATGTAGAGTCATCTGTGAGCTGCTGTTTCTGGTTTAGTCTACATGTGGAGAGAGTCTGAGTGGGTGTTGGCATGCGCAAGTTATTTTTTTTAACGGATACAATTAAATATGATTTGACGTCACGGACTCTGTGGCAGTTTTTAGGGACGCAATTTCTTTTTACTAGGAAGGATGATGCGCCCACAAGGAGGGACGCTTTCCTGCCTTTGCGTTATTAATTAATCATTCATTTTCCACTCCAGATATAAGGATGACAAAAAGCACATTTTGTCACAAGGGATTCGCTTGACCTTGGATTCTAGTGGTGTGTTGTCCTTTTGGGAAGATGTTCCTGGGAAACCAAACTACTGGCAAATACGCTTGAGACAGTTCAATTAAATGTCAGCCAGTCAGATTAAGTTTAATCTTATTTCTGTAAGCCCACATCCCAAAAAAGCACGTGTTGGGAAAATCAACGGCAACAACTTAATAGTTTTAACTAATTAATTATGAATAATACATAATTACTTAAGAAATAAACGAATACTGTGTTATTGTAAAATAAGAAAAAGGGGGAAAAATTGTTGAAGCAATAAATCACACAAGAATGAATTATTCTAAAAGGACAGAAATCTGGAAGAGCAGAAGGAATAAATCATGCCAATCTCAACATGAGTTTGAGCCGAGTACTGACCACAACCAGGTTCACTGGTCTGGGTCCAGATAATGAAACTGAGCTGACGGTGCCAATGTAGGGCCACAATCACCCCAACAAAAACTAATGGGTCTGGTTGTTGAAACCTGACTCTACTTGTCAGAATCAATCTGCAATCAATGTGAACCGTAACATCAAACTCACAAAACTAGAACTACATCAACTAAATTTAATACAGTAGTTTTGGACATATTTTTTTATATCATTTAATATAAATATATATTTTTTGTACTCACTCAAAGTAAGAGATTTATTGGTATTTCTCTGGTTTGTCTCAATCCTGTTATAGCAGATCTTGAACAAAGCCTTAAAACTCGAGTTATTGGTTAGGTAATACATTATTTCTCATAACTATGTCTAGACAACAATCAAGAATCACTGCTTTTTAAAACAGTCTGTTTTGTATTTAGACTGTTGACTCAGTTGTGGTACACACTAAATCGTAACGACAGAGTAACCTGCAAGGAACCAAACAACTATATGACATATGGCAACATGCTTTACAGGAAATTGTCTTTCTGTGTTTTGTTTATAACTTTACTGTTCATCTTTGTTTTTTGCAATACATTTGACCAACTTTGCGCCATGGATTTAAAACTTATGTCTTCTTGCCACTTGGTCTTTCTTGCTCTCAGCAATGCACTTGACGATGAAGGAAAATCATTAACACATCTCCTCCTGCACTAATGTTCTCCAATGCCATGTTGGTAAAAAGCCAGTCGTTCATACAAATGTTACGTCTCTGCCTGTATAAAATAAATAAATAAATAAATAGTAATGTATTTTTTTTTTATTTATTTTTTTTACACGTTGTTATTAGGTTATGGAAATGATAATACAAGCAGTGTTAAAACCGCATTCAGAGTTCACAAATGTATGACCCCAATCAGACCTGAAAACAATTGTCGTCCTTGTTAATTCCGGCATACTGTGAATTTCCATGAGTTACAGTGAAAGTGCTCTCCATCTTCCCAATACAAATGTGTCATCATTCTCAATGTTCTTTGTGTTTCTTTGGCACTCAAGAGGACCCATTGAAACATAAAGATTGTGACCTCTTGAGTATTTTTAGCTGCTGAGGTTCCACCCTGTGGAAGCAGTCTTCGGCCGCTATCCGACACAGTGCCAGGTCTTGTTAAACAAAAAGTGACAAGAATTTTTCAGCGCTTGTTAGTCAACATATTCAAGGACTTGGGAAACAGCCTCTTCCCTGATGAGGTACCTGATTCTCACAGCCTTGCTAACTTGAATAGGATTTTTATTAGCTGATGATTTGAGAGGAAAATGTGTCTTTGTCCACACATCCCCTCTGGCAGCGGTGTTGTTTGCGTCGCTATGGCGGTCATTTAACTGCAATGGCAACAATAACATGAGATAACATACACCACTAATATGCCAACTCATAAATCAAGTGTGACGGGGGCTTGCTGCGCCTGGCCAGTTTTGTGCTGGTCCATTTATGGATGTTCTGTAGAGTGATTTAGTTCTTCCTACAACCAGAAGCTATTGTTACTGAAACCCCACAGAGATCAACCCTCAGTTTTCTTTTTTACAGTGTTCTTGAAGGAGACAGAACCTCTCCATAATGAATTAATAACGAGGCAAACCAAAGAGCCAGGATCGCAAAGCAAAGAAGTGCCTTAGTGGAATAATCAGCAGTAAGTACTGTGGTGATTTACACTTTCCAGAGAGCAGGGTTTGGTTGTTTGGCATGTGTTAAGTCTTCTTATAAAACTTCCCAGAACAGCACAGCTTTGGAAAGACTGCGTGGTCTCTGCACTGGTGTAAAGCCGAAGCTAGAATAATTCCCTGTGTAACCATCCAGGAACAAAGAGTCCGGTCAGGGGAACCTTTTAAGCTCTCTCTCCTTTAAACTACCTGTCAGTAGCATGTCTACATTTAAAGATAAATGTAGGATGTTTCCTTTTATTTTAAATCTAAATTATACTCAGTTTATTTCATAGATCGATGGCTGAAAAGAAGTGATTATAGTTTGCACATTTTTCCCCACTGCAGGCTTTGAATAAATCACGTTCTCCTTTAAGTCTGTGGCACAGATAATATGAGACTGTAGCTCATGATACCAAAGCAATGCCAAGCATCTCTGCCAATCAAACTGTCATTATCTGCCGAGCGTTTGCACAACAGCTGGCAAAAGAACAAATCAAATGCATCTTGAATAGCGAATGGCAAATGATTTATTGGTGCATCAGTTTTGAAACTGTCCAATTGTTTTTTGTGCAGTGTAATGTTCTTTCTCACACTGTGTTACACAATTTAAAAACGGCAACAGAATTTGTTTTCTTTCTTTTCTTTTCTCTCTTTTTTTTGAAAATGGTTTTTGATATTGGTCAAGGCGTGTTACAAAAATAATTAAAAACATCCAAAAGAGCCTTTTTTATTTAATTTAAATCTGAACTACTTATGATGCTTTTACTGTTGCTGTTATATATTAGAAATGAAATGGACTGATGGCATCTAATAAACATAACATTAATCCTAGAATCTGCAGTTCCTCTCTGCTCACTGGTGCATTTCAGTCTTTTTCAGCTCATTGTTTTAGTACAGCTACAGTTTTCCAGTTTGGTTCACCCTCAAGTTGGTTTCCAAAGGCAAAAAAGTTCTTACAAATGATCTAGTTAATAACTAGCTAGTGCTAGCATTTAGCTGCTGATAAGTCAGACAGGAGCAAAACAGAGCTAAAGGTTAGCAAATGACATTTATTAATTAATTTAACTCACCACAAGTTCATTGAACAATAATGTTGATGAATGTTCTCTGACAAAACATTAACACTTGATAAGATGATAACGTATTAGTTTTGCGTTATAGCTGGTAGCTGTGACTAACCGCTTCTTGCTAAGGGTAACTGATGAACAAGTAGGTATTTTGTTTGTTGGGGGAAGAAATTAGAGTTTTCAGAATTTATTTATACACACCAAATTAGTTCTATTTGCATGCACACTAGAGGTGACTGGTCTATTGAACGCAACAGCAGTCAAGTGCATGAACTCAAAAGTTCACGTAAACAATTTAACCCCTGGTTTTGGCTGGACCGTGGCCAGGAGCAGGGTTGCTGCGTGCATGTGAACGCAGCCCTCATGGTAGTAAATTAATAATAGCTTTATTTTTTTTAATTTATTTATTTTTTATTTTTTTATTCTCGTTAATTTGTCATGCTGTCGCATTTCTTCCATATTTATTTGCAATGATTAATAGGATTTCTGTGTACTGGACGTTCAGTGTTAGCGTGACATTAACAGCAGCTGTGGATTTTGCTCTGGCTCGATGTCGATGAGAAGTGACAGGAAGAAAGAGAGGAAAGAGGAGGACAAGCAAGCTGCTTTTTCCACTCGGTCCTGTTCTCTTCATCCTCGCTTAATGTCTGATTTTTTTCCCTTTCTGGGTGACCTGACTTACAGCTAGTAATACTCAATAATTGTAGAGCTACTTGTTATTCAGCGTTGTGGGGAATGAGCATTGGCATTCACGGTCCGGTATAATTTTCTGGGGTGTGGGCCTATAGAATGAGGCCCAGCCAATGAAAATAACCAGAGTAGCGCCTTCACAAAAATAAAAACTGCATATGATATGCCAAAGCCCTCCCTGACCTGTTGGTTACGCAACATGCAGAGGGCAGTTGCTTTGCACATGTTTTAAAGGCCTGTAATAAACCCAGCCTTGTAAAATAACATCAACACATGGTTTACATTTCTGGACACAAGCCTTGAATGTGCTGCAGGATTCAGAGAGGGGAGACTGCATACCTCAGTACCAGCCTAAATATGCATCATTCTTTCTTAGCTTGGCTTCGTTCTCACATGTGCTCATGTGTTTAATTGCTCCAGTGGCAGCAATTAAACACTTGTTTAATAGTTATAATCAAAACTATTTAAGAACGCATGTTAATGAATAGGGCAGTTGATAAACAAAATCTAATGGAATAAATCATGTCTAGTTTCTATTACCAACAGTTTTAATTGCTGGCCCTGGTGTTTGCGCATTCACCAGAATTTTTCATGCAGTGATAATTAATCCCTGACCAGAGTCTGTAATCACTGTGAGCATTATTTTATTCTGGCTGGGCCTTCATGACCACAAATGAGTTTCAGGACCTCGTCCAGCCCACAAAGATTTATGACCCAGCCCCTCATAGTTAGAAGCGAGGAGACAGAGTGGACATTGTGTAAAGGGCTTCTCTGATCCTCAGTCTGCATCTCTATAAACAGTATATCCACTCAGTTCCAAGTATACAGTAAGTGATACCATTACTACTATACATGAACAATGAAGTCACCAGTTAACGTCTTCACCTCAGATTCAATTTAAACCTGTTCAGTCTTCTTATGAAACTTCCCAGAACAACACAGCTTTGGAAAGACTCTGTGTCCCTGTACTGCCAATAAAGTTGAAGCTGGAATATTCCCAGTGTAACCATCCATGCTCGGTCAGAGGATCCTTTCAAGCTCTCCTTTAAACTACAAGTCCGCAGCAAGTCTACATTTTAGGATAAAGATATTTACTCTTATTTGAAATCTGAATATTGCTTACTTTATTTCATACATCACTGGCTGAAAATGTGACTAAAGTATGAAAGTTCTGGACAGCAATTGCATATGCATAGTAAGCTCATTTTTCATATTGCAGCAATTAGTGTAAGTCCAAGGTTCCTGAGGCATTTGTACGTCCCAGGAAAAGATGTATATAGCAAAATCTGTCACAGGGCAGATTGAAGGGGCCCCTAATAATAATCTTTATTTGTGTAACACTTTTTACAATTTTAAAAATGGAGACATGAAACAAAGTTATTAAAAACCAAACAGCTGAAAGAGAAACAATAAAACACAACATAACACAATCAGGAACTTAATTCAGATCTCAATTAAAACTCGCTTAGAACTCAAGCAGAACCAAGAAAGGCTCTCTGGTAAAAGTGTGTTTCCAGTAGCGATTTAAAAGAAAGTCAGATGACCTGATTCCCACAGGCAGATTGTTCCACAGCCACGGAGCCCTGACTGTGAACGCCCTGTCGCCTTTTGTTTTCAGCCGGGTACCGGGGACACAGGATCTGTGGCAGAGGCTCTCGAGGTACGTGCTGGCCTGTATGGTGCTGAAAGCTCAGCGATGTAACCCAGGGCACAACCAGTGGAGATATGCTAAAACTGTAATGATTGATCCCTAAAACTGTAATGATGTGATCCATCCTCTCCGGGTGGAAGGAGGGCTGTGGAGTGCTGTTGATGAACTGTAGGGCCTTTAATATATATATATTAAAATTTCTACAGGGGGCCTAAATAATTACTTGGTTTGCAGGTCCTAATGGTCCCCCTTGACTGTAATGCATTTTAGAGATGTTTAGCAAGAGGGCTAAGGAGTGGGGGAGCAAGTACTTAATTTATAAAGGACATGACATGACTTGGCTTTATATTCATATGCTGTATCTATCCTCAGCAATCTAGAATTACAGATTTATGGATATTTATATTTATGAATCTAGATTCATAATAAAACAACTAAAAATTCAAATGAACTATCCCATGGCTTTCTCCATTGTCTGCAACAAAGCAGAAATAAGAGTGGACTTCTATACTATGACTGAAAGTGTTTCTAATGCACATTTTAAAATCATCCCCACGAGTACAAACAACAAATGAACAAAAAATACACAAAGCAAATATGCACCACATATACCGGCCGTCTCCTGCTGTGTTGTGCAGTAGCTGGTATTTCCTCACTAATCTTCTGGACATCTGCTCAGACTGTGGGAAGATCCTCCTGCAAAAATAATATAAATAAATAAAATCTACCCTAGAAAAAGTCCCATGAATGTTGTTGCGGGCTTTTTTATTATTGGAAAATACAGTAGGTGCTTCCATTTGTTATTGTTGCCACATTAGCTGCTGTGTGCACAAGCCTGACAGGCTGGTTAGAAAACACAGACTTTTAAAACTTAAAAAGAAAAAAAGAAAAAAAGAAGAAGACGAAGTGGATGTGGGCTAATAACTTTTAGATGGTTGGCATAGTTATATGTTAAGTCACTGGCTATTGTCAAGAGTGAGTCTTTTTGTTCAATGTGGCAGACATGTGGAATTGATGCAGTATGTTGAGTGTCCTCGCTGCGCTTACAGGCAGTGACACTTTAACAGTTGTCTGGGCAAATGAACCTGCCAGAATTGTGCTTCTTGATTTCCTTCTCATGTAGAAAATATATTATTTTCACAAAACGAAAGTTAGCACCATCAAATAATGCTCTCTCTTTTGACGTCATGTGTTGTTTGGTTTCATATTTTGCATCTTGAATCATTTCTCTTTTGGGCTGCAAATCATTCAGTTTTTATCATTTTGTTTTCGAGACACCAAACGAACAACAGTTATTCATATTTTGCAAATGAAGTATTGAGCTGGTCTGCATTTATTTAAAAAAAAAGTGTAGGCTAAGGTACACAACATATGAAAGTTTTGTTTAAAGAATAAACAATGTTCTCCAGTGTTTTGTTGATCCATCCATCCACCCTGACTTCCTCTCCTCCTCTTACACTATTTTCCTGGGGATACGGCCTGCGCCATCTTGCGATTTTGGAGCCAAAGTCTGCACAGTCCGGTCCGAGGGTGGAGTCACGATATCAATGAACCGAACACACTTCCTCCTATAATTAATACTGCACTCTGCTCTACCTCCACTAGTTACAAGGAAATGGGGAGCTTTACTTGCTTTGGCTCCACTTGTGAGGAGCAGTCCCGTCATCTTTACATAGTATGTAGTTTGTGTAGGAATTCATATATTCATTGCGCAAGAAATGTGAGGGAGTGCACAACCACAGAGAGTACAGAGGGTCAAAGGGTCAGAGTTGCATCAGCAAGTCTGGCTGATTGATGTTTACGACAGACGACACTGTTTTGCACCTTAATCTGGTTGAGCTTTGGGTTGGTTTAAATTTGTGCGACAGTCTGAACTTCTCCCTTACCATCTGTGTTCCTTTTCTAGCCACAAGAAACGTGACAGATATTCTCAGTAAGAATTACACTGACTGCACGGTCACAGATTATTGGATGGTGGTCACTATGGTAACTGTGACTGCAAACTAACAACCCAGTTTCCTCCCTCTTGTCGCCACAAGTGTTGATCTTCAGCGTTCAAGAACCCCAAGCCAGCTCCAGCTCCAGCTGCACCGCCACCACCGCTTCCAACAACTCAGTTTCTCCAGCGCCATCCATCACACTCTATTTGTTTTCAAACATTCCTCGCCTCAATGACTTGCAGCCCCGGGTTGCAGCTCAACATTTCTCTGCTGTACAGCTGTCTGTCCAGCACTTGCAGCTTCACCATGTGGGAATCAACAAAAGCTGGCTCAACACTGGGCTCGTATCCACTCAGTGGGATCCAGAAGGCCTGAAACCAGATGTGGAGCTTCCGTTCAGTGTCCTGTTTCTTCATTTGTGCCAACAAATACAATATTTCAAAACCCTATCTTGATTTGCTGCTGATGACAGGAATGAGTGTTAGCCGTGAAAAATGTATCTCCATAATTTCATACGTTGATGAAATCCATGAAATCTGCAGTGGCTTGACTCTTCTCATCACTTACTTTTGAATTGAGATAAACTTTGTTAAGCCTAATTCGCAGGGTGGATCCAAAACATGCGTCTCTAATTTAGCGGCAGCTAGATAAAAGCTGAAGTCCATGAAACCCTGGATTCCATGAAACCCAGTTCCTCTGTCTTGGGGAGAGAGAGTCACAGTGTTTGTTTGGACAGCGTTTAACTTCATAATCTAGTCTGGTACAGATGCAAATGTGTGTATTTTGGACGTATTCTCAGTGAAATCACAGTATAGGAAGAACAATCTAGGCGGGATACACCCTGGACAGGCCACAGTCTGGGCACAAGGTGTTGGCACACCCGCTTTAGAATATACCAAGACAGCTGAAGTGGAAAGTGGTGATAATAAACTGGTGCAGGATTTGATTTGGGTTTGTTGATGTGTATCTTCATTTTCTGATGCACTTTGAATGCAGTTCTGGAATATAGTTGACAAGATCTTCACTTTACTCCCAGTACCTGAACCAGTTCTATTTACACAACCATGCATAACATGTCCTTATATTGTATAGGTCTCCCTTGTGCTTCCAAAACAGCTGTGACTCATCAGAAAATGGACATGGGCCTTCTGAGGGTGTTCTGTGGTGTCTGGGAACTGAATGTTGTTAGTGGGGGCCTTTGGGTCCTATGAGTTGAGGGGAGGGGCCTCTGTGGATCATCCCACAGATACTTGATCAGTTTGGGACCTAGTGAATTTGGAGGTTGCTCATGTTTTTTTTTTAGGTGCTCCTAAATCATTTTTGTGTATATGAAGTGTCACAACAAAAAGGCCCCAGCCATTAGGTGGGTTGGAACCTTCTTGCTATGAGGCTTCAGTGCTAACTGGTGCTGTAAACCGGTGGTGTTAATTTCCTGTCACAGCAGTGCTGTTGTCACTCCCTTCTGTGCTTTTCTACTGGTGACACACTGACACAGCTCTAAACTGTCACAAGCTGGTCAAGATGTTATTCACTTTTCCCATCAGTGGTTTTAATGTTGTGGCTGATTGGTGTACGTTAACCAGGCTCTCTGGAATTAGATGAGAACAAACATCAATATCAGGTCTCTTATAATCTTTTGATTCATACTGCCCGTTTTATTCCTGCAACACAGCTGATCTGTAAAATTTCAACTAGCAAACACTTCTCCGACAACATAATGTAATGCAGTGCTGGATTCTGAATTTAAACTATTTCTCAGTGTTTATACTTGTCAAATCTGGACTTACTTGACATAGTTTAAGATTTGGGAAGTCTTATTTTTTGTGTGTAAAAAACAACACTGAACCGTGGACACAATTTAAACCCACACTTTATCCGACCAGGTCTAGATAAAAACACTCATTGTATGTAGACCATGCTAGATGAGCAGGGGAAATTTAAAGATCGTTTAAACACAGTTTCAGATTTGTGTAACTGTAAATCTGCACACAGTATGCATACGGTTTGCTTTTTTTAATTGAGGTCACACACATTATAGCATTTACTGACCTTGCATGAAACACGGTGCATTCAGAGTCACTCCGCTGTTGTAACTTGACCCTAACAGCCCTCCTTTATTTAAATTGTATCCACGGTAACTAAGCTGAATCACCTGGTAGCGTAATTCCTTTAACAGCCTCCTCCCTTTGGTCTTTTTTCCTCTCTGTACACTGATCTCATAAATAGTTTTCCTGGAACCCAGTTCGTCCAACACAATTAAGTGTTTTCGTGTGGAAAAGCTGAACGGACCCTTGTCTATGTCCAGTTTGTTCAGGCTGCTTCCCGACCTGGGCACACAAATCTCGGACCAGGTCGCCACTCTTGTTCCTGTGGCCAATGCAGGCCAGACGTTTAAAGAAAACGAAGAGACTCTGCAGCATCTATCTCTGACAATAAATGAGTGGGTGGAATGCAAAGTTGGTGGATGCCTCTGTTTTCTTCAGCAGATGTAGTTTAGTCATGGAATCAGCCTCAGCTGTGCCAGTGGTTGAACGTTACAAACTACATATGCTTTAAATATATAGCTACTCTAAAGCGATAATTTGCTTGAAAAACAGTTGTATGTATGTATAAGTTATACTCACGTTGTAAGGCTTATTACAAGTGTGGCTGCAGATAGTGAGATGCTTTCACTGTGCAGACATGTGATAATGAGGACAGAGGAATCTGCAGGGGAGGCTTTAGGAGGTTAAAATTATGAGACATTATTTGGCTTGGCCTCCTAAGCTGGTCCATCCCTGCACCTCTGCAGCATGATCTTGGCACATCCTCAGTTCCAGTGAAAACCTTAGTTGTTTTTGACACAGGCAGGTTTGGAAGTAACCCCATATTCACAGTTGTTTTCAGTTCATTAGCGATCACAGAGCTCTCTGGAGCCGGGTGTGTGGGGTCCTGTCTCTGTGCGTTATTTTTGTCAAAAAGTAAAACTAAAACAGTCTCTTTATGCACTTCAACACTGAAGAGTATTGGAGTAAAATGTCGGAAACATCAGTGTTGACAGACTTCACTGGAACTGACTTGCTCACATTTCTGCCTCTGATAAGAGAAACAAATACCTCCTTAACACGCTGAACCCTCCCCCACTCATCTCTGAATGCACACACATTGACAGAAAAAGCTCCTATCCAATGAATTTACACGCACACATGCACACGCACACTACGCAGATTATCTCATTTTCTGGCATGAAAGACATG
Source organism: Planiliza haematocheilus (assembly GCA_005024645.1). NCBI lineage: Eukaryota > Metazoa > Chordata > Actinopteri > Mugiliformes > Mugilidae > Planiliza > Planiliza haematocheilus. Next base: position 334,421 of record SRSE01000853.1, on the reverse strand, counting down.
CTGAGGTGTCCGACAGTCGTGTCTTTTCATGACTCACTCTCATCTGCTTTCACTTATCTCACCGTCTCCTCTCAAGTCATGAGCCTGGCACAGCGCAGCACACTGGTCCACCGCTGCATCTCTCCGTAGTTCCCAGTCACATTCTGTATTGTCTTTTTTTTATACATACGACTTATAAAACGGTAGCTGTTAGTCACAGTCTTTGAAGTTTGATGTCTGATGGTATTTTTAAATGTGGTGCTGTTTAAAGAGTTTAAGGTGTATTCTAGTAATCACTGCATAATGTTGGGATACTTCCAAAGGTGTAATAGCTTTTAATTCTCAAAAAGGACTTATGCAGATTTTGATGCGAAACAGACTCCTTCAGCTCCTGTCTCTTTCCTGGCTCCTTTTTTCATTATAATAATAGAAACATATTTGCAAGTAGCAGTCATAGTCCTGGTTGATTTTGTATCCCTACTCACATGCATTTTGTCAAAGTTGGAAACACACATCCACATTTCTAAGAAGGATAAGCAGCATGAACAGATAAAACTAAATCCACTGCTGATGTCAGATCAAAGAGACAAACTTATGAACCTACACTTTTGCCTTGCTTTGCAGCTTGGTCAGCTAGCTTCCTGCCGCCGCAGTAGCTCCATGAATGCGGTTGTAAAGAAGCTGATCTGGGTTCTGTGTGGGATGACCTGGTTCAGTCAGCCCTGCTAGCAGTGGAAACCAAAACAATCACTGGCAGCTCACTCACAGAGTTAGTCAAAATACAAATGTAACATCACCAAGATGACTGTAATGTCTTCCTTCCAACAAGTCGGGATTTAGAATGGAGGCAACAGTAAACAGTGGATATTCACTTTTGCTGCAATCTGTTTCTGACTATTAGCTGTTAGCTCATAGTTTTTCATTGAACAGAACTCGTTGGTTTTGACGCCAGCGGGGCAGAGCTGTTGTGGCTCCAAGCATGATGAGGTCATCTGTTTTATCATCAGGCCATCACGCAGGGGATGTTTTCATAAACCCTACAATGGAATATCTAAGCCAGTGGGACTGGTCAAAAAACACGTTCCAGCTGTTTTGCCGTTAATTTTAATTCCCCTGGTGTCTACAGATGTCAAAAGGGCCGGACCCAGAGACTTTTTTTTTCATGCAGTCACTACAGTTTAGATATTAAAAACAGCTGGTTGGGATTACAACAACCTCTACACATTTTTGAAATGTTTGTGGAAAGTTACCATGAAAGATCCAACAAAAGTATCACCTACTGAGAAGCCTAGAGAGCATGCAGATGCAAGCAGAAAGGAGGTTTTCTGCAAATGAGCACACAGGGAGTGGTTCTGAAAGTATAATAGGGAATCAGAGAATTAAGTATGTGTATGATGTACCATGCCAAAGTTATGTGGCAGTTTTTGTACTGCAGTCATGTGGAAGATAAATACAAGGCCTAATTCAAAATATTGGCTAAACAGACTTCAAACATTTGTAGGATGGACACTGACATTTAGGTCAGCTCTGTAACAGCAGGTTTGGTCTTCTCAGAATACTCCCTGATCAGCCACAACTTTAAAACCACTGACAGGAGAAGTAAATAACATTGACCATCTTGTGACCTGGCATCATGTGGATGTTAGACATGACTTAGACATGTAGCATCGGGCACCATCACCGGATAGCACTGACGTACTATACATAGATTTATGGTTTCACAAGTCTGATATTGTGTTTAAAGAGTCTTTAAATTCCTCCTGCTCTTCTAGCGCGATACTTACACTGAGTGCTTCTATTTAGCCCTGATTTCTGACGTGGATGGATAAAGACAGTGAAATGGCGCTTGTTTGATTTCACACAAGAAAAACCACAAAAAAATGAAGATATTTTATAAATCATATACCAAGTCCGGTAATTTGTTCAGTCTGCTTGTTAATCAAGTCCAGGTTTGACACATGCAAACAAAATAGTTTCCATATTTAAAAAATCAGAATCCATCGCTGCATTACATTTATGTTGTCACTGAAGTGCTGAAATGTGTGCTTGCTTATAAATCAGTATAGTATAAATCAAAAGATTAAATGAGACCTAATTCCAGAGCCCCCGGTTAACATACACCAATCAGCCACAACATTATGACATTCATTCATGTGGATGTCATTTAGACATGTAACACCCACCTAGATCAGACCAGGCAATGACAGGATGTAGCCTGACACAGACACACACAAGAACGCTTTAGGGACAACTAAAAAACATGAAGAACAGCACAAGGTGCTGACCTGGTCTCCAGATTCACTAGATCCCAAACTGATCAAGTATCTGTGGGATGATCCACAGAGACCCCTCCCCTCAAAGGCCCCCGGTAACAACATTCTATTGCCAGACACAGACCAGACTGTTAGAACTGTTGGGAGGCACAAGGGAGGCCTACACAATATTAGGAAGGTGGTCATAATGTTAATCCTGATCGGTGGCGACTTGGTGTGACGAGCTGTATCGATAATGCTAACATATCATCTTATGAAGTTGTAAAAAACACAGCTACAGCACATCCAGCAAACATTAATATGTGGAATCATGTGTCTGACCACCTGATGTGCAGTTATTTTTAGTCAACTCCATCAGCTCCTGCTCTTCCAGCTACATCGTGTTACTGGGCAGATAGTGCAAAGTGTCTTCTAGAGTATTGTTCACTGAAAACAACTCCATGCTCCAGCTGGAAACAGTGGAACAGCGAGAGTTAACCAAAATAGTAAAGTTGCCAATGCAATCCGTGTGGGGATCAGATGACGCTTGGCTCATCACTACAAGCCACACCTCTAACATCACAAATACAACATGTTTAATATAACAACAGCTGCAAAATCTACAGCACAAAGTGTTCCTTGTGGTCCTCAGCTGTAGACATAGGGAGGTATGGAGAAATACATTCATTAAGTGTCCTGAGTGTATACATTTCTTTTACACTGAATTTCTGATGCAGATGAGGTTAAAGCTGAGGAGCTCCACCGTCTGTGCTCCACCATGTAATCCTCCACCTCTGAGAGTCTTTGGACAATCCTGGCAGATCCATTTTCAATATTTCACGTCTCTTAAACCACTCGTGGATACACTGCGGTAAACACTGTTCCATCTCTGTCATGTGTATTGGGTATAACACTAAATCTGAACACGTCCCCTAACAGCATTCAGGAGTGTATCCAGGTTCTTTTTCCACAATGGGTTGCTTCAGTCTTGTTGATGGTTTGTTCTAGCCATGTCTCCATCCAGCAACATTTCCATCATAAAACTATTATGGTGAGAAAGGAACATAAACATAGGAAGAAAAAGAAAACATTCCCTGTCTGTCCTTGGTGCTTTTCAGTCTGGATACTTCCTTTGGACCATAAATCCTACTTGAAATTTACCTTGAACTCAGACTTGGCGGTTCACATGTAGAGCATTTCCCTTGGCCCAAGGACATGAGGAAGAAACCCTTTCTCAGGATAAACTTCAGGTTCATAGTTTACTTTCACTTCTTCTACTGTTTGAATTGCAAGTAGAAGCAAGTGTAATATTGATGTCTTTGAATATTTTATATGTTGTTGTCATAAGTATTCTGTTTGGTATGCCAGTAAAACAAACAGACAAATAAAAACGGTTTGTAAGCGGTTTTATAGTAAGCTGGAGTTTCCATAGCAACAGGGTTTTTTTTTTTTTTGTCTGTAGTTTAGCTAAAAGCGAATCCACAACCTAGCGTCACAGCAATCCGCTTCATTTTGCACACATGGGAACGCTTATGTCCTGAGGATGAAAGACGTCGACTTCAGCTGCGTAACCAAAGCATGCAGTACGGCTCTGTCGACGCAAGGCCTCGCTGAGTTTCGTGACAGTTTTATAATCTTTGTATCTGTTGTGTGAGAGACTGAAAATTTGCTGCAATTTCCGCTGGCAGGACAGAAGAACAAAAACAGCGTGCTGGCTTGGTTGTTCCATTCGAATGCGGTTGTCGCTGGAGCAGCACTAATCAGTAGCAAATGAAGGCTGAGGAGACTCAAAACCACCAGTGACCTCACATGACCCGATCACACTAGTCTGTTTACGCATGTGATGTGTGCAAGAGCACGAGGTTCACTGAGAGAATGATGGTGCAAAACCTGTAATTGCACATGATAGAATAATTCTGTAATAAAATAATGAGCGCACAGGGTACACCAAACAGCCGCAACATTAAAGCCTCTGACAGGAAAAGTGAATAATATTGACCATCTTGTTTCAGTTCAGTGTTCTGCTGGGAAACTTTTGGACCTGGCATTCATGTGGATGTTACTTGAACATGTACCACCCACCTAGACCAGACCAGACACCCCCACTTCATAACAATGACACTCCATCCCCGTCAGGATGCAGCCTTACACGGGCACACACCTGATACCAGCCTGATCAAGTATCTGTGGGATGATCCACAGAGGCCCCTCCCCTCAACCCATAGGACCCAAAGGCCCCCACTGACAACATTCTGTTGCCAGACACCACAGGACACCCCCAGAAAGCCCATTTGGATACCTACACAATATTGGAAAGGTGGTCCTAATGTTATGGTTGACCTGTGTATGTCCCTGTGCTTTTTCTATGCATCGTCACCATGCTGCTTACTCTGGCGCTTTCAAGCTCTGCTTTCTTTAATGTGTCTTGAGACAGTCTGAGATGTTTTTGACGCTACGTAAATGACACTGAATTGAATTTCAAAGAAGATCTGCAGTCTATCCAACCATGCACACACAAGCTGACAGCATAAACAACTCTTTAATTTAAGAGTCTCCTTGTTTGACATATTCCTTTGGAGGGTTCCCAGATATCGGAATAAATTTTGAATTTTTATATGAAACAAACTCAAAACCGTTAAAGTGTGTCAGTTCACACCCTGCTACAAATTTCTCTGTCCCACGAAAAATGGTGCTAGAACCACTGACATGCATAAAGTACACTGACAAGCTGCACAGTATGCCTGCAGCAGAACACACAACATGGATACATTCTTGAGAAAGAGAGATGTAGCAATGTTGGGCAATGTTTATTTAGGTACAATACCAAAATAATTTGTATTTTTTTGTATTGTATTGTATTTTGTTAGCGGACATTTGTTGTCACGGTTACAGAAATGTAACCATGAAATCAGCCAGTTCTGAAGCTCAGTGCGGTGGTACTGGCCATCAACATTTGGCAGTTCCTGACTCCACCTAACTTCCTACAGGCAATGCCTAAGCAGTCAGACCGGCTAAGGACCAGTCTCTCTCTCTTCTATCTCTCTCTTCAAATCCTAAAGCCCCTCTCTAGATCCAGGAGTTGGTTTGTCTGTTCTGAGCTCCAGTGGAAACATGGCTCTTCAGAAGAGGACATACTCCCAATAGCCATGAAGGACACAACAATTAGTAGCTACAGGTGCCAACAGACACATGGAAATGAATAACACCATATTTCTGCTAATAGATTCCCCTTAATATTAGCGTCTCCCTGGTGTAACAATGAGAAACAGATACATCTTTCCATCACTTTGCAGCAGTTGTTCTCTTTCATTAGAATGTTTGACCTGGGAGTTGAACCCAAAGCATCCGCCTGCACACTCTATAGGTTTATGTCCTACTTACATGTCTTGCTTCTTGTACTGTTGTTCTACACTGTATATCCAAAAGCATCAATAGTCGGGACAGCACCTGAGGAGCTCAGACAAGCAGTTTGCCTCACGTGCCGCGCGTGAGACAAAGAGCTCATGGAAAGCTTTGATTGGATGTGCACGCAGATGGCCACAGCATTACATAATAATCCGAAGTAATTTCCACACTCATATCCTGTTGTTTCTACGTTCTCATATTTATTTTCTGTGGAAACCAGGAGATAAAATGTCTTCTGCAACCGAAGGAAGCATTGGGATGTTTGTTATCTTGCTTATTGCAACAGCTTCAGAGAGTTTGTATGTTTCTGACAATGCACAGGCCTGGATGAAGTGCATCGGAACTTTAAGCATATGGTATCTGATAGGTTTGGGTTATAAAGTGCTGCAGCCTGTAACATAAAACCATTACAGTCACATTTGCTCATTTTGATGTGGGGGACCTCCCTGCAGAGGAATTCTTTCTGTACTGTTAGCAGGAACAGTATACATTTAGCTGACAGTCTGAAACGGATGATCTAATGCTGGCTGCCTATGAAGAAACACACCAGTGTGTCCCCCTTTTTTCCCTGCTTTATATAAAAAGATCCTCATCTGTATTACAACACGAATTTTGTTGAAGAAAAGATTAGATAAAATAAAGGAACAAATCCAAAGACTGTGGGATCCCTTGTTTGCTGAAGCCTCTTGACTCATAACCTATGATCATAAATCTAAGTATCTTGGGCTTTGTGTGCATGGGATGGATAATGAGAAAATAGGCCCCTTGGCACTGAAATGTTATAGGTCTTTCCGGCCGCTTGTACAGCAGAAATGAACTCCATTGCTGTTTGTGGTGCTTGTTACTATTTTGCATGTCTTTTTGGTGACCTGTATTTGTTTGCTGTAATTTTGTAATAGTTCAGTGTCTTTTTAAAGTTGTTTCTCATCTCATTTTGTGTCTCTTTGTATTTGTTCTGTATCTGTTCATGGCCGTTTTTGTATCAATGCACCAGTTTCATGTAAATTACACTCTCAGGTGCTGAAGCTGATGAAAAATTGTAGCTGATGAAGAAAAGTGTCTATTACTGCGACAACATTTAGACCACTGTCATTATACAAACTGATTTTTACAGATTTAACCGTATTTGCATGAAAGAAAACCGAACCCTCAGCGTGCCTTACTTTGCTTAGACTCCTTCTGTGACCAACGAGAAATCTTAACACCCTTCACACGGACTTCTGTGGAGGAGATTTTCAATCAACCCTCCAGCTGATGGTGCTGTTCTGCAACACAAGAATCTACAGTTTGGTTAAATATCAGTAACTTCAGGATTTTGACCCCTAATCCAACTGTGTGAAAGTGTGTGAAACTTTTTTTTTTTCTATTTTGCATAAAGAAAATGTTCATCTACCCAGAGATTACCCCTGACTAACTCAATATGCTGTAGTTTCACTGTTTGTGAACTAATGCAAACACATGTCAGGTGGTTGTGTTGGCAACAAATACGCTGCAGTCCAGAGCACAAGATTTATAAGATTAATAAATTGACTTTACAAGAGAAGAACTATCAGATTGAACCCATGGGAGTGTCTCCTCAAAAAACATCTAAGCCTAAGCATGACAAATGGAGGAGAGCTGATGCCATCGATTGATTAGTTCCACATTCTTTTTGTTCGGAGGGTGAGGACATAGCGTACTTTTCAAACATGAAGCAGATATGTTTTCATCAAACTCACTGATGAAAATAACTCCTTATAGGTGTGATACAATCCGTGCTGTTGTTTCTGTATATTTATTAGTAGTATTTATGCAGCTCTGCAAAGAAAAAAGAAAGAAGATTAAAAAAAAAAAAGAAAGAAAAAGACATACTGTGTTTGTTGAAATGCATCCAGCAGTGGCTCACAAACAGTCATGTTTGTTCAGCGCCTTCTGGATGAGACTCTCATCCAAATGTCAGATTGGAAAAAGCTGTTGTGTGACATGTATTACAGGCACACAGAGCCTGTTTAAGCGACATGGGCTCGCCTGTGCACAACAGGCCTGCATTCAAAGTATTAGCCCTTTACAGTAGATCATTTCTGAAATGATGATGATTTCAGATACACCGAGGAGAGGCCTGTTAACACAGAATTACAACAATGCAGATGCTGATGGACCTTTCTAGTCACAAGGCATCACAGGAAGTGCCCTTAGGAGAAATGTAGTCTGTGGTTTACTGCTACCATCCAGTGGCAGCAATGATAAATTGCAGTGGACATCAGACTGCTAAATTTATGAACATCTATCTCAGTGTTGCCAGATATACAATGATTTTTGTATTTAGGTGATACTTCCAGGGCCTATTCGACAGTTTGCATTTTGACTGACAATAACTAAAACATCATCATTTCATTCAAATGACCAAGCCCTCATGTTTATTCCTTAGTTCCATGCACATATAATAGCTTTGGTTTTAAATGCATGGTCCTAGTGTAATTTTATTCAAGCTGTTTTAGTACAAATGATAGGTTGGGTCAAAATACAATAATTTTAAAGGAACTGTACTATATATCTTCATTTCCTATCTGGCAGCACTGGTCCAACTCATGCGCACTGTATCAGTGTTTCTCTTCCTGAGCTCCATATGGTCCATCTTGATATATAGCTTCACAGGGTCAGCTATCAGCTAATCAGCTGTGAACATGTAGAAATTATGACTTTGGTCATATATAAGAGTAAAAGTGTCAGACACCTTGTCAAAAGTGGTAGAGAAAGCATGCTAAGGTAACATCCTCATACTACATTGTAAAAAATAAAATAAAAATCCTCATCGCAGACGCGCTACATCACCCCCTGTTGGATTTTCAATAAAAAGCCACACCACCATACTCCTAAACAGTCATCCAGTCCCTTAATAAACCAACTATGAAACCCACCCAAACTAGAGTAATTGCATTGTATAAAATTGCATGAAACCTTTGTGGAAGACCCTCTATTAGAGATTCATACTACATGTAGGCAACTTTGTAATGGAGCTGGCCGATTAAATGAATTAATAAATACGTTTTATTGAAAGTCTTGAGCTGCAAATCAACAAATACATACACCCACCAATTCAATGTATTAAACAGTATTTCCATTACACAATATACTGTATACAGTGTAATGGAATCTAACAAAATTGAAATATTCATGCAAACTAAAAATATTTAATTCAGTTCTGTTAAATTAAACATTTATTTAACAGCAAAAACGTTCCAAATGGTCTCAAGACCCACAGAACAGAACACATACAGAACAGCCTTATACAGATTCATTTAACATTTCTACTCACTTCTGCTTCAGTCAAACATAAAAATATATTAGCATTTAAAGGAACAAGAATAGCTGGTTTTTAGTTGGAGCCTTAAAAATGCACATGCAACATGAACTGACACACATTCCGCTATTATCTGCTCATGCCGCGGGTTCAAGTGCATACCCTTACATGGTGCGGAAACAGACCCTGTGAAGACATTTATGTGATGGCGCATGAGGCTCCCTCAACCGTGTCGCCGCTTTAGTACCCCTCTAAACATGAGGGCTCAAAGTTTCTTCCTGTGAAAACAGACGTGTGAAATTAGTGCAGAAAACTTCAGTGAGAGAAATGATTGTTACTGTACGAAACTAAACAAAGTGATGTTCACTTTGTTTAGTGAGAGGTTGATCCTTTTTGTGTTTTGTGAGTTGGTGGAAGGGGAAGGAGTGTGGGAAGTTTTTCTGGCTGAGGCTCAGAGGGCTCGCTAGGAGACATGAGAAACCCCAGCTGTAATGGGATTGAACTGACTAAACCCTGGGAAAAGATGAGGCAGGAGCAGATATCATCCCCAATCTAACATATTTGTATTCTCCACTGAAATACCACATGACTCTTCTGTATTTTACTCGTTCGCTTCAGTGAAACAGAGTGGGTCATATATAGTTTCTTTTGCACATTAAACTTTAAGAGGTACTGTGGTACAATGCCATCACTCAGCAGATTATCACAAAATAATTTAAGAGGCTTCTGACATATAGAATAAACATCTTCGATAAAATATCTGATATCTTTATTACTTATTGTACTACCAAAGCTCTGATGATGCAAATATTTCCAAATATCTCATACAGCTGAGCTTTGCAAGCTGTACCTCAGGGCCGGAAGTGAAAGGAAGTGCAAGATGCACACCCATAGTACAAAAAGACACACACTAGATTGTGGTGGAGCGTTCCCACTCAGCTCAGAACATTATGCTCTGCTTCGTAAGGCTGGCTAAAGACAGAAATGTGAAAACTAAATCCATATGGATGTCACCGATATTGTTATACGTGGTATATTAAAATGGATATTTATTTATTTATTATTCCTAATCTATATTCTGCATTTTAGTTGTTTTCCTTTTTGTATTTTACATTTTTTTCCATTTCATACAAAACACAATATTCAGTTTTTATGGGATTTGTTTTTATTGACATATATACTTTTTCCATAGAATTCTTCTACTAATCTGACATTTCAATGTATGAATATTTTGTATACGTTGTGTAGGTATTATAATGTCATTTTAACTTATACTGATGACATCAGAACACTGATAATACATCATTAATCACTGCACAAAGTATGTTTGCAGATTTTAAACATGAATCTGACACACATCCAGGGTTCTGACTCCGCAAAAACCTCAACCAAACCATGTACACATTTACAGTATACTATTTATACGCATACTGCACATAAACTGCTAGAAGAAGATCTCTCTCTCTCTCTTTCTCTCTCTCTGAAGAACTGTGTTGTCTATTTCCTTAAGAAGCTCCGCCATGCACACCAATATTGGGGTTTAGAGTCTTCATGTTTTTTGAATTGTTCCTAAACCATTTTTGTACGAGTGTCTTGTAGTCCACAACATCATTTATGGAATTTGCTTTGCTTTTGATCAACCACTGGGAGGCCTTATTTGACACTTTCACTTCAGTTCCTGCCCTGGAGTTTGCAATTTAAACAAAACAACAACTCAAACTGCCCCATAATCCGGAAACGCATCACGTTTCCAGTTTCACCTGAATTATACAATCTTCTTGATAAAACACTGACACACTAAGTGCCAGTGCATTTGCCTTCACTATTTCCTGGAAGAGGAGACGCTCTCTAGTCTACGCCTCAGCCCACATGATTTAACTGTGAAATGATTTCAGGCAGTGTGACAGTTTATCGCTGGAGTCTGTTTGTGTTAGAGGAAGTGGAGCAGCTGCCTTAGTAACAACAAACCTACAGATGTAGCCCTGCATTAACAGTGTTTAACCGTTACAATATTATATATTGTGGAATATAATATTTTCATTTCCACAAAATAAAAAAGTGTTCTCAAAAGGAATATTGCATTTTAGCGTATATTAACTGCTATTAACCCTGTCACTTGGCTGCTAACCACTCTAGACAGATATGGTCTTGGATTAAGTCTTTAACAATCCTTACAAGTAGAATATCGTAGTATTTATGAAGAGACGATATTAAAACTGTCTTTCACAAATGTTTCAATGAAAGGATTAGTTATGACTTTGCAACTGATCTCAGCTGGAAGAAGGAAGCCAGAAAAAACAAAAAAACAAAAGCAAAGGTCACGCCAAGACCTTTGGGACATTTACAGTAACACAAAACATCAGCTCATCCGGTCTTTTAACAGTGCTGCCATCAGACACCCTTAATTAGTCATTTTGCAAAGTTCTTTCAGAACGCCCAAAGATGAAAGGAAACAGATATCATATTAAAAAAGCATAAATACAGAAATCAGTCATCTCATTGTTGAGACCTTGTCAGTCAATGCAATGGAAAATTAAACATTAAATTAAACAAAAAACATGACTGTAGCAGAAAACAGTATATATAAAAAAAGCCTAGACTCCCTTGTTAAACTAGCAGGTTTTTCTGATGTAAAACAAAAGTCAACCAAAGATGAATTTATAATAGAACTGAAAGCCAATGTGACACATTTCAGAGAGAAAAAAAATAAATAAAAAAACTGACTGTATAAAAATACACAGCCTTGTATTACTGTGTGTGTAATACAAGGCTGTATTGTGTGTGTGGCTGTGCTCAGAATCAAATACTTATCAAGCTTGTGTGAAACAGGAGGTGTCCTCACAATATGAAAGGTCTGGAACATTACTGCAGAAGAGACTGGGAAGTATTCCAAAGTCAAGATGTGCCAAACTGAAATAATCCAGACACACTGAGTGCAAGAATAAAATTCAAAGGGTGCTTGAAGTGTGCACACTATGTTTTTGTGACACATTGGTTTTCATAGGTTGTAATTTTTAAAATAGAAGTTCTGTTATGACTAGCTTTTTTTAAATTACATGAAGTCATACCAGTTAACTGTTCTAATTTATTTTTGACCTCTTCTTAGTTACATGCCTTGCTAAAGTGAGGGCTATACAGAAACACTTCCAGGACATTAAATATACCAAGGAACACAGTAAACAGGAACCCAAACCTGGGGGAAATATTTGACAACAAGGACTTTATCAAGAGCAGGACTTCCCTTCAAAATTGATGATAACACAAAAAGAAAACTGGTCAAAGTTGCTGTCAAGAGGCCGACAACGACGTTAAAGTTGCTTCTGCTCTTTTTGGCAAGTACTAGTTGCTCAGACTTTTGCCTCAGATGGTGAAAGGTATGTTTGGACCAAAAGCAACATACAAATGGCTTCAACAAAAACAACAGACCGGGATCTTTTGTGAAGAGGGTATACACAAGAGATGCCCTCACATTTGGACAGATGTGGAACATTTTTGTAGTGGGAAAAAAGCCCCAAGTCAAAATGTGAGTCCAAACAGACTGAGAAAAACAATGGAGCATGCACGCAGTTAGCATATTCTACATTCTTTATTTTTATATTTATTTTCTGTGAAATGTGTCACGTTGGTTTTCATTGGTCTAGTTTTTAAAGAAAAATATATATAAAAGTCATGATATGATTTATCATTTATTGTTTACATCACAGAAACCTGCTAATTTAACACAGGTGTAGACAATTTATGTCCACCGTTGGTTACAATAGAACAGAGTATCCCACCACCACTGGGGAAATGGCTTTTTATGTTTTGTTGACGTTAAAACACTGTACACTGAAATGCAATGTTGAAGATGTATTTTCTAGTATGAGGTGCATTAATTCAGATTAATTAAATAAAGTACTGACATTTGTCAGTTATTTAGCCCTTGGGATTTGTTTGTGGTCATTAACCGTTTCTGGACTGATTGTACTCAACATTTACATGCATTATACAATATCTCCAGTGATATCCCTAGTACCCTTTCCTAATACTATTTATTTACTAATAGTACTAACCAAACCTTGGTTCATATCATTCCTGCTGCACCTCTGCAGATTTCATGTTTCCCAACAGGTAACACAGGTATTATCAGTACTACAGTGTCCCATTTCAGCATAATAATGACCCAGATACCAGCCCGGGCAACTACTTCCATGTTCTGTTGTTATGTCCTCTCCTGTTAGGGGTATCAAGTTTTCCAGCCTTACATGACTTTTTTGTCATGTGCTGAACCAGTCAGACCTGAACAGATAACAGGGAGGAGAAGGTTTGGGCTGAATCTTTGTAGGGCTCCAACTACTTCAGGTACTAAACAACTGGCTATAGGCTCAAAAAGGAATAACACACATGAAACTGTGGTATGTGGGTTAACTGCTTATACACTGTGACTTCCGTATTGTGGACTGACAAGTTGGATCGTTTAGTTGTTCTGCGGTAAAGTAAATGTAACCACCTTCTATAAGAGTTTTTTCTTAGTAGTATTCAAACGGTGCCTCATTTACATTTCCTTCTCGTGTTACACAACCATAGGTAGGAGACTGATTCGTTGAGCAGGAGCTCAGTCTCTCCCCTCGTTGGCTGGGTTGTACACGTCAGCAGTCAATAAGTTGTACCAAGATGTATCATAGTCCCATCATCCTCTTCCTGGTATGAGCGTGTTGACACATTGCACCTACTTTGGGTGAGTCAAGTTAAGCTAACTGCGGTTAGCTTATCTTTTAACGTCAAACTAACACATAACTTGTATCAAACGCTTACTCACTCGGTTCGCTTTGTTCTTTTTCTTTCCTTGCAGGTGGTAAAAAGGAGAGACGCGAGTGTTTGGCTAATGACACGGTGTTCTGTTGGGGAGACAGCCGTGGGAGAGGAAAGGGAGCCGTCAAGTAGCCACTCGGTTTAAGAAGCGGGTCACGCGACGTTGTGTGCGTGTTTTAGAAGAGTCGCACGAGGGTGCTCCGATGCAGAGAAGTTTAAGATGAAGTCGCGCGCGACAAGGTGAACGGAACCCGCTGCTGTTGTACTCCAAGGTTGCCGTTTTTTAAAAAAAACTTAAGGAAAATGAGGTTCCGGATGAACAAAAAGAATCTGCTCACACTTTTGGGTGTTTCCTTTGTGTTAGTGACTCTTCTGTTTTCAACACGCGTATTGGTAGTTTCTGACAACAGCACGAACGAAGTCGGTGGCCCGGTTCAGGTGAATCGGGGCGTGCGTTCCAACGAACCGGTGAAGTTTAACTTCGGCTCGCGGTCAGAGTTGTCTCAGTCCGTTTACTCTGCCAATTACAGGCAGTGTGTTCACAACGCAGATAAGTTTCCTGGGGAACCTCAGCTGGTGCTGGTCGTGCAGGTCCATAACAGGCCTGAATACCTCAAACTGCTCATTAAATCTCTAGAGAGAGCTGCCGAGGTCCACAGCTTCCTCCTTATCTTTAGCCATGACTACTTTTCAGAGGAAATCAACACAATTGTGAGAGGGATAACTTTCTGCAAGGTGCTGCAGATTTATTTCCCCTTCAGCATTCAGCTGTATCCCAGCGAGTTTCCTGGGCAGGACCCGCGAGACTGTCCCAGAGACGCATCCAAGGACAACGCTCTGAAAACAGGATGCCTCAATGCAGAACACCCAGACTCCTATGGACATTACAGGGAAGCCTTCATCACTCAAACCAAACACCACTGGTGGTGGAAGTTGCACTTTGTGTGGGAACGAGTGCAGGCGATGCAGGGCTACAGCGGCTTTGCAGTATTTCTGGAGGAGGACAACTACATCTTACCTGACTTTTTCCATTTTTATAAATCAATGATAGACTTCAGGAAGAAAAGCTGCCCGGACTGTGATATGCTGGCTTTGGGTAACCACAACGGCCTGACTGATTTTACCAGACTGACCAATAAGGTGTTGACCACAGGGTGGATGTCCACTAAACACAACATAGGCATGGGCATTTCCAGAGAGGTGTACTACAAACTAATGGGCTGCAGCAACGAGTTCTGCACATATGACGACTACAACTGGGACTGGACATTACAGCATCTCTCTGGAAACTGCATAACAAAGCCCCTTAAAGTGCTTGTAGCACAGGGCTCCAGGGTTCTCCACACTGGAGACTGCGGCCTTCACCAGAAGGAGAACTGCCGGCCAGAATGGGCCTCGCAGAAGGTTGAGGAGAGCCTTCAAACAGCCAAGGAGGGCCTCTTTCCTCCGTCTCTCATCCTCAGTGGTGCAGAAGCAGTGGAGCATAAAACACACATGATGAACGGAGGATGGGGAGACATTCGAGATCACAGTTTATGCAATAATTACGCCAAACGCCTTTAAAGTATGCCTATTCTGCCATATATGTATGTATATGTGGGTATTCTTCAGACGTGCCATTTTAAACAACTTTTCAGGGTTTTAGAGGCTGTGATGGGTTGTGTTTTTACTCTGAGTTCTGAGGAATGTAACAAAGGGCTTCCAAGAAATGGGACTGGATCCATTGAAACATGTTGAACACAATTCAACGTATGTTAAATATTTTACGTTTTAGTCACCAAAGCTGCACATGTGCCAAAGTCATTCCTTTTATTTCTGTTTTGTGTAAAGCATATATGGATTTGTCCATATGTTTGGCTTCATGTCACCAGGTTGGTTTATCTCTGGATGTCTTACTGTCCAAAGCATTAGTCTAGATTTGTTGATTGACATGAGAGCAAACCACTGTATATTTAGAATGTGAATATACAGTACACATGATAGTTTGCAAATTGTTTTGCAATTGTATTTCCTTGACTGATAACACTGCACATGTTGTTAATTTGCAGGGCGTTGAGCTTGTTGGTGTGCTGAAATAATGTCTTGCGTGAGTTTTAGGAAACATTGAGTTACAATGTTTTTTACATGTGCTTTTTTATGGTACAATTTAAGTGTGACAACAAAAAGGCACATGTAATGCACAGACTTAATCTAAATGTGTATGACAATCTACAGTATAAGAGGAACATTGTTGTTTATCCACAGCTGTTTGGGATAAGGGTTTTGTACACATAATGGAATATGTGTTACTAAATGTAACTTTCTGTTTTTTTGTTTTTTTTTGTTTTAACCAGGGGTGAGTCTTTGGGGTAATGTTGGCAGACAACATTTATTTAATCAGTCTCCTACTCGACATCGTATTGATCCATGATTGCAAAAGCAGGCCCGATTTGAGAGGTGGGCGGTGACTGTATATTTGCTTTCTGATATGCAAAGCAAAGTGACCTTTTGGAGCCAAGATTTTGTTCTGCAAATATCAGGACCATCTGTGATGCAGCATTTCTGAATTTGCACCTTAAACAGATTTGATTGTGAACAGAATGAACTGCAAATGTCTATGTCCCATCTTTGAAGTCCAAAACAGGTAAAATTACACTTTTATTCCCTTAAGTTTACCAAAAGTGCCTTTTTGCTAAAACTTGTTTTAGAAGAGATTTAAAGGTGCACTGATAACATTGTTATTGAGTACTTCCTTGGGTTTCCACCATTTTGGCTCATAAATATTTTGTATATTTTATTGTCTTTATTCACTAGATACTTAGAGAAAATAAAATGTGAATGTGGATTTCACAAAAAATGTTCACTCTGCAGTAACAGCACTGGCATTGTACTAGTAACAGATGTCAGTGGCCCCAAGTGTGTGGTTTATCAGCTGGTGGTCCACCTGATAATGCCTTATGGATACTGCTGTTCTAGAGATATATGAAATGAATGTGATAATGAAATAAATTCTATTCTATTCTTTTGTTGAAAAGCACAATCGCTTCCTAAAGAGCATGACAGAGATTACCGAATCAGAATCAGACAAGACTTTATTGCCAAGCATGTTTGTACATACAACGATGTCCTTTGTAAAACAGACTTTATCTGGTGCATGTATGTATGTGTATGGAAGTGGTTTGTTAATTCCTGTTGAGACTGAGATGACAACATCTGTTTTTTTATTTTTTGGCATTGCCTCGTTTTGTTTATTTCTGATCACTTGAAATGACTGTTAATTGTTCACTCTGTTTGCCAAATAGGAAAATAAAATAAGTTGAATTCATGTTTCACCATGGATTAAAAAATAACATGGAATATGCCAGATACTTTAAAAATACTTGCCTGTAAAATAACTCACATGTAGCAGTAAAATCATGGGAATCTTTCTTATAAATGGATCTAACTGAGGATGTAGTTGGTGGACACACTTCAAGCTAATGTAATCTTTTAGCTATTACACAGCAGGTTAACTACACATGCATAAGTATAAAACTAATCTTCAGGGAATCCGGCATTTAAAAAGAGCAATAAGGTTTATGTTAATTATTGCAGTCAGTTGTTGCTGTTGCGCTGCTAACATTATGAGCACATAATGTGTCCCAAATGTTATTTCGAGAAAACCAAGGGAAGTTACGTGTATTAATAAAAACTAGTTGAACAAAACAATAATCCCTGGACGATTATCTGTGTGTTTGAAAAGCCTTTTCAAGTGTTGAACAGAAAAAAAAAGCTGATCGGACGACCTGAGGTATTTTCCGGACGTGTGTCAGGTGACTGAATCGTGCTTTTTCATTGGTCAGCTCCTGCTCCGTGTTTATTTCCGGAAGTAAGTTGTCAGTCTCAGACTTTCCTTAAGGGCTTTTAAACCCAAAATCAACAGAGCCGGCTCGAAGGGTAAGCAGTAAACGTATACTGTATTAAAACAATTTCAATTACGTTTTTTAGTCGTGTAAAAAGTCAGTTGTCACATCGTTTAAATTAACTATATTTACGTTTGTAGATGTAGCCAGTGTTAGCTGTTAGCTTTTGATTCCCGTGGCTTACGTAATGGACTTTTGTCTACAACAAACAAGACATACGATGATTTAAACACTATCCATAACACATTAGACTAACCTCTAGTTGCTTATGTGATTTTAATTTTACATGCTAAGTTTTAGTAGGGACAAAAGGTTCCTTTTGAGAGTGCTAACACAGCGGCTATAAAATGACGTTAGCCAAGATCGCACACTTGCTAGCTTAATAAATAACGAATTAACATTAATTAATTATCATAGTGGTCACCCGCTTCACAACTATCTATGAAAATCCATTAACAGGAATAGAGCTTACTCATTAAACGCCTGTCACTCTGTGTCTTTCAACCTCTCTAGGTGTGTCCTCATTCACAGGATGGCACACTGGTTTCACAGAAACCCACTAAAGGCAACAGCGCCTGTGTCCTTTAATTTCTATGGCGTTGCAGGGAGCCCAGCTGCCAATAAGATATGCAAGTAAGTCTTATCTGCACTTTATACTTTGAGGACGGTGTTAACTCAATGGACCGTGACTGTAACCACGATCAAATAGAATTAGTACATAGCTTTTGTTTAGTCTCACTCTCTTGATGGTGTAAGGGACTTGCCAACAGCATGCAACTGTTACTGATCACAGAACCTGTGTTGTTTGACAGAATTAAATGTTTATGTGTATCCTCTCTGAATACTGTAACAATCCTCACAGTACACAACATTAATTAATTGCTGTTTGCTTGACACATTCAGTGACCTGAGGACAACCCGGGCGAGACTGCTGGACATGTTCACTGATGTCACCTGCAACCCAGAGATCATGAAAAATGCCACAGACACATACTTCTCCCTCCTGCAAGGTATGCACACAGACGTCATGCAAAATCGGTTCATCTTTCTGTCTTGTGACGGTGTTAACCCTTAACCAACGGAGTAGACTGTTAGTGACTTGGTCAAGAGCACATAGTTTAGTCAGCCTTTGCTGAAACATGCAGAAGTTAGTGTCAATTCTGTTTCCAAAGTTCCAAGTTTTTGTGGATACCAAATAGGACTGAAACAAATATGTATATGAGGATGTACCTATGTATTATGTCCTTTTAATGGAATGGAGGAGCCAGAGAAACTCAATGTAAATATTGCTCCAAAAAGAGCTCAAACAAGTGGCAAGAGGATGTACCAACAGAGTGAAAGTAACTGTAATAAGAAGAATTTGATGGTAATTGGTTAAAAGTCACTTTACTATGGCAGTTCTTGGCATAATACTCAAAAGCAGATAGTGAGCGTGATCTTGTTGTGTCTTAACCTCCAAACACATGGTTAAAGAATGTGATTTCAACCTAAGAGAACTAACTACGCCTAATGCACCGAGTTTAATTTTTATGAATTTTCTTTCCCTGCGTTTGCCTTTTAACGTTGCATTACTTTGCTTTGCACCTAACCAGCTGCTTGTCTTTATTAAACCATGGTTAATGACACACTAGGCTTTATCGCATCCTTGGATGGGACCACACAGGAGAACAAGATGAGGTTCATCCAGAACTTTAAGTGGACTGACACCTTACAGGGAAACGCACCAAGGTAAAAACCCAGAGCGAATACGCCTGGTTCCAAATTAAATATAAGGAGTCTGTTAGTTCAAAGAAATTTCAAATTGTTTCCCTTAGAGACAAGTAATAATGATTGTACTGCCCTCCTAATGGTGTTCATAACCAGAATTAGACAGCCAGCCAAACTCCCTGAATGATGACACGAGAGTCAGGATGTAGCGTCTCAAGCTCCAAGATTTTATGTAGACTCTTGTTGTCAGACAAGGTGTAAAACTGAAATAATACAGAAATAAAGTAGAATGAATTCTTTATACAATTACTAAAGTATGAATATTAAACCAAAATCAGATGAATTCAAGTATAAATACAGTACAGGTATCTACAATAACCTAGATACATGATACAATAAGCATGTCCTATGCTGATCGGTGTTACCAAACCGAAATCTAGATATTAATCTAGCAACATAAACATTTCCATCAATATACAAGAAAAACTGAAAGATATCAATGTTATCAACACATTTCTACTCACAGACGATGCTTTCTACGGCTCAAAACAAACGGATGGTCATAGATGAGAATACAGCTTCATGATCTGCTGACATCTGCTTGAACTGACAGGAACATGTGCTTAAACTACTTCCTGTATTTCCTTTTCCTAAATTCCAACTTCCTGTTGCAATACCAAATTTGACCACATTACCAAAAAGGTGCTAAAATGCCAAAAAACTTAAAACTGCCTGGGAGGCAGAACACTCCCCGCCTGGCGTCTGTGATGCCACTTAACATTTAAACTATTCACACACTTAGTCCTCTTTGGGAAGAAGAAGAAGGACGGCCGAGACTGGTCTCAGGAATGTCTTTGGTATCCCTTGCGCTGCAGTCTTCACTTCCACCTTGCGCACCTTTCCATCCTGGCTTGGGTAAGTCGTGGTCACCAGTGCCAGGGGCCACTCGTTTCTTGCAGCTTGGCTGTCCTTTAACAGCACTACGTCGCCTTGTTGCAGGTTGCGGTGTGCCCCAACCCACTTGCGACGGCTCTGTAGTGTTAGGAGGTACTCCCGTCTCCATCGGGTCCAGAACGTGCTCGCGAGGGCTTGAACCTGTCTCCATTGGCTCTGGTGGAGGTCTTTGTCTGAGAAGTTCCCAGGTGGAGGAGGCACAGCACCCTTTTGTGTGAGCAGCGTTGTGGGAGTCAGGAGGAAAGGAGCGTCCGGATCGGTGGACACTGGAGTAAGGGGTCTGGCGTTGATGATCGCAGAAACTTCACACATGAAAGTGCAAAGGACCTCATGGGAGAGATGTACGTGCTCCTGTAGCAGTATGGAGTCGAAGATTCGTCGGGCTACTCCAATCATCCGCTCCCAAGAGCCTCCCATGTGCGACGAGTAGGGGGGATTGAACTCCCAAGAGCAACCTTGGTCACTCAGGTATCTCTGGATACTGGGTCCTTGTTGCTGTTTTGTCAGTTCGAGTTCCTTGCTAGCGGCGATGAAATTTGTTCCGCAATCAGACCTTAGTTGCTTTGCAGGTCCACGGATTGCAAAGAATCGCCTCAGGGCGTTGATGCAACAAGAGGTGTCCATGGACTCGATTACCTCGATATGCACCGCTCTGGTGCTCATGCATGTAAACAATATAGCCCATCGTTTGCTTTCAGCATGCCCGCCTCTGGTGCGTCTCGCAGTGACCTTCCACGGCCCGAAAACGTCCAGCCCAACGTAACTGAAGGGTGGAGATGTGCTGAGACGCTCAGGTGGCAGGTCTGCCATGGTTTGCTCTTCCATCTTGCCTCGTAGCTTCCGACAGGTGACGCACCCATGAATGATGGAGCTGACGAGCCTTTTGCATCCGATGATCCACAGGCCTGAAGACCTTACGGCACCTTCAGTGAAATGGCGCCCCTGATGTTTCACCTGCTTGTGGTGGTAGGACACTAACAGGGCAGAGATGTGGTTGCGTTTAGGTAGAACAAGGGGTTTCTTTTCAGCGTGTTCCAATGGGGCATGTGTGAGCCTGCCTCCGATTCTCATGAGGCCTTCTACCACCACTGGACTGAGCTTAAAGAGTGGGCTGTTGCTGGGTAGAGCCTTGCCATTGGTCAGAGCAGAGAACTCTGCTGGGAAAGCTTCTCTTTGGACGGCCTGTATGATGACATTCATGGCTTGTGAACGCTCATCGGGTGTGCGAGGTTGTTCGCACCAATGCCAGCAGCTTTTACATCCCTTGGCATAGTCCTTAGACTTGCGACACCGGACTATGTGGATGAGCAAGGCGACAGCTCTCACTAGTGAGTCCCAGGTTGAAAAGCGCTTGAACCGATCTGTCGTGAGGCATTGTGCTTGGACCTGTGTGCGGAAGCTTGATACCTCAGGTCGCACCTCAACGTCAAGTTCGGGACTGATGAGTTCAAAGGACTCGGACTCCTCTTGCAGGCCATTGTACGGTCTTTGGAGGAAAGCTGGTCCGCTGAACCATGTAGTTTTTGCCAGGTTGGACGCTGAGACACCCCTGGATGCATGATCAGCCGGATTGTGCTCTGTTGGTACATAGAGCCACTGCTCTGGCTTGGTCGACTGACGTATCCTCTGCACTCTGTTGTGTACATACACGTAGAAGCGCTTCACCTCGTTATGTATGTACCCTAAGACCACTTTGCTATCGCAGTAAAACTTGACTGCATCCATCTTGAGGTCAATCTCGTCAAGGATGAGCTCTGCCATTTCTACTGCTAGCACAGCGCCACAAAGTTCGAGTCGAGGGATGGTAGGCTTACACTGAGGGGCTAACTTAGCTTTCCCTAGGACGAAGCCAACGTGGCTGTTCCCGTCTTCATCAATGGCTCGAAGGTAGGCAACTGCACCAATAGCCTTGGTGGAGGCGTCGGAGAACACACACAGTTCCAGTCGGCGTGCCTTAGTGAGGGAATCTGGTGTGTAGGTACGCGGGATGTGCAGCTCTTTCAGCTCCAGGAGTGAGTCTCTCCAGGTCACCCATTCACTTCGTTTCTCCTCTGGGAGTGGAGCGTCCCAATCCGAAGTGTCACAGGTAAGTTCCCGTAGAAGAGCTCTTCCTTGCACTGTGACCGGAGAGGCTAGACCGAGAGGATCAAAGACACTGTTGATGGTGGACAGGACACCACGCCGGGTGAACGGCTTGTCACCCACGGACACTTGGAAGGTAAAGGCATCGCTAGCTATCTCCCAGCACAACCCAAGACTTCGCTGTAAAACAGTGCTCTCCTCACCCAGGTCTAGATCCTGTATGCTTACAGCATGATCCTCTGGTGGGAAGGCCTTCATCACAGCAGGGCTGTTGGAGACAATTTTGTGAAGTCGAAGGTTTGACTCAGCGAGAGATGCTTGCGTTCTCTTGAGAAGGCTGATGGCCTCTGTGTCGCTGGGCAAGGACATGAGCCCGTCGTCCACATAGAAGTGTCTCTCTATGAACCTTTGCGTGTCTGCACCATGTTCACGTTCACCCTCTTTGGCGGCAAGCCTCAGCCCATAGATGGCGATGGAGGGCGAAGGGCTATTGCCAAAAACGTGCACCTTCATCCGGTACTCGATGATGTCTTTCATCGGGTCATTATCTCTGAACCACAAGAACCTCAAGAAGTTCCGGTGGTCTTCCCGGACCAGAAAGCAGTAGAACATTTTCTGGATGTCCGCCATGATTGCCACTTGCTCCTTTCGGAAGCGGATTAGGACTCCCAGCAGGCTATTGTTAAGGTCTGGGCCTGTTAACAGCACGTTGTTGAGGGAGACGCCACCTTCCTGAGCACTGGAGTCAAACACCACTCGAATTTGATCAGGCTTTCGAGGGTGATAGACTCCAAATGTTGGGAGGTACCAGCACTCTTCGTCTTGTATCAGGGGAGGTGCTGGTTCGGCATGATCGTCTTCAAACACCTTTCTCATGAAGTCGAGGAACTGCTGTTTCATCACAGGTTTCCTGTTCAAGGTCTGGCAAAGTGAGTTGAGACGATTGAGTGCCTGCTTTCGGTTGTTTGGGAGTCGCCTTCGCGGGACCTTGAAGGGTAATGGGGCAACCCAGTTGTTCTTGTCATCTCTGTACACCTCCAAGTCCATGATCTTTAGAAAGGCTACGTCTTCAATGGATTGAGCAACCTTATTGTCGTTTTCTGTTGTTTGGAACAGGTTCTGACCCAAGCTATGCTCTGTAACTCTTTCTGCACTGGACTTGCAGGTGTTGGCGAGACCACTTGGTTGCTCCCCGCCGTGGCACACTTTCTCTTTCAGGTCGATGAAGTTATTGCAAGGGGACAAGAAGGAAGGTCGTCCCTTCTCCAAAACGTGGGTCTTGAAGGTGTTCACCTTAGGCTTGTGGGCTTGTCGAAGGCACACTTCTCCAACTATCGTCCAGCCTAAATCCAATCTCTGAGCGAAGGGGGAATCATGTGGACCATTTATCTGCTGGCGCACCTTGTGTGCTCTTATGATGTCTCTCCCAAGCAAGAGAAGGATTGGTGCATTTGGATCAAGCTCAGGGATGTGCTTTGCCACGGACCTCAGGTGGGGATGGAGCAGAGCTACCTTTGGCGTCGGAATTTCTGACCTATTGGTGGGTACTTGGTCGCATTCTATCAGCGGTGGCAAAGTAAGGGTAACTCCTCCATTCACAGACTCTATCTCGAAGCCTTCTGCTTTGCGGCCAGACATTTCCATGGTGCCTGCACATGTTCTCAATGAATAGAGAGAGGAGCTGCTCTTGACATCGAATAGGTCAAAGAATTCAGGCCTTGCCAATGAGCGGTTGCTCTGGTCGTCATGTACGGCATACATATTGATGGCCTTGTCGCGCTGTCCGTTGGGAAACACACGGACCAAGCATATTTTGGAACAGGACATTGGTGGCTGCCCTTCGCCGCAAATCTCAGTGCAGCGTGACGTGACTGTAGGCACAGATGAAAGTTCTCCGTCCTCTTTTTCCTCAGACGTAGAATTAGGAGCTGGAACTTTGGGTGTCTGAGGTGCCGAGCCAGCATGCATGGCTGAGATGTGGCGGTCGCTTTCACACTCGCTGCATTTGAGGGTGACTTTACACTCTTTGGCCAGATGGGAAGTTGATGCACAGCACCTGTAGCATATCCCATTTTCACGGAGGAACAGCTTCCGTTCTTCGAGTGTCTTAGCTCTGAATCCACGGCATTTCTTCAGAGGGTGTGGCTTATGATGGATTGGACAGTTCTTGCCAGGGTTCTCAGCCTGCTTTGAGGAGACGTCGGACTCGGTCTCTGCAGTAACATCGGTTTTGTGGACTGATACTGGCACCTTTCCGCTCCGATAGCCTGTTTTGTCCTTCACATGAGGACCGCTACTGTTGGGGATAGCAAAGCTTGGGTCGTTCCTGGTTTCTGCCTCATAGTAGACAAAGTCCGCGAAGAAGGA
Organism: Planiliza haematocheilus; assembly: GCA_005024645.1. Classification (NCBI taxonomy): domain Eukaryota; kingdom Metazoa; phylum Chordata; class Actinopteri; order Mugiliformes; family Mugilidae; genus Planiliza; species Planiliza haematocheilus. The sequence goes on along the minus strand of SRSE01000853.1, from coordinate 309,723 downwards.
AAATGGGGGGAAGCACCCGTCGTATTCATCTTTGAACCTTGAGCCTCGTGTTATCCATTTTTCCTGTAGGGCATGCGGAAGTTTCTCTACTATAGGGCTGATGCCCCGAGAGGTATCCAGGAAGGCCAACCCAGGTAAGTATCCGTCCTCTTTCGCGGATAGAAACTCCATAAGGAGATCTCCGAGCTCCCTTAGTTTGACGTAGTCCTTGCTGGCGATCTTAGGGAACGCATCCAGTTTCTTGAAAAGCGCTTTTTCAAGGACTTCAGGCGCTGCATATAGCTTTATCAGCCTACTCCATGCGTTGCTGAGTGCTGCATTGGGATCGTTCACATGCACCTGACGAACTGTACGGACATGACAGGATGACTCCTTCCCCAGCCACTTAGCCAAGAGGTCCAATTCTTCGCTGGCTGAAAGGCCGAGACCTCTGATGGCGTTGTGAAAGGAAGACTGCCAAGCCCTGAAACTCTCAGGGCGATCGTCAAACTGGGTGAGACCCGTAGTCACTAGCTCGCGACGTGCTAAGTACTTCACAAAGTCTGTCATTCCAGGTGTCTTCTGCTGATCAGCAGGGTTGCTATGCTGATGAGGGACATAGGGTTGAGCTGAAGGGTCCACCTTATGGTAAGTATGGTGATTTGTTTGAGAGGTGTGTTGTTGAGCTGAATGGGTTACATTGCGGCCAGTAGGACGATGAGGTGAGTAGAATTGAGCTGAAGGAGTTGTGTTGTGGTAAGTATGGCGAAGAGAGCTGTAGGCTTGAGCTGAACGGGCCATATTATGTAGCAGTGGTTTAGAGCGTGACTCACCTTCATTACGTTCCGTTTTAGCAGGAAGGGGTGGAATAGAAGGTGTCACAGCCTGATGCTGAGTAGGCGCTTTAGGTGAGACAGCATTTTGGGGAGAGGGCCCGACTGCAGGAGAACCGGTTGGAGTGCCCCATGAAACTAAGGTTTCGTTAGCTTGACTGCCCGGAGGTGCATGGTCATCGTGGTGTGAGGATTGATGTAACTCATTCTGTTCTCTTACATAAGCATTTATTCGATCCTCAATCTCTGACCTTAATGATCTCCTGCTGCCGTGCACATTGTCAGACGCTCTAACCTCTTCCTCAGCGGCCTCCAAGATGTCTGCCTGCCTGCTAGCAGCTTCTGCTTCACACTGGTGTGCCAAAGTCTCCAGTTCAGCATCAAGTTTTGCTTTATCTAGAGCTGCCTGTGCCTCTCTCTCTGCCTGCTTCAATTTTAGCTTTGATTCCCTTTCAGCCAACTCTACTTTTAATTTGGCTTCCTTCTCTGCAAATGATGCGCGTACGCGCGCTGCTTCTGCCTTTGCACGGGCCTTGGCTGCTGCACTGGCTGAAGATACGTTTGTGCGCACACTGGCTCTGCTACTGACTTGAGATTTGATGTCAAAATCCTTACTTGTTGCCATGATGTGTGATTTTGTCTTCTGTCCTGGTCTGTCACTGTAGTTGGTGTTGAACCGGCTCACTCGTCTTTTTACTGTACTGCCCTCCTAATGGTGTTCATAACCAGAATTAGACAGCCAGCCAAACTCCCTGAATGATGACACGAGAGTCAGGATGTAGCGTCTCAAGCTCCAAGATTTTATGTAGACTCTTGTTGTCAGACAAGGTGTAAAACTGAAATAATACAGAAATAAAGTAGAATGAATTCTTTATACAATTACTAAAGTATGAATATTAAACCAAAATCAGATGAATTCAAGTATAAATACAGTACAGGTATCTACAATAACCTAGATACATGATACAATAAGCATGTCCTATGCTGATCGGTGTTACCAAACCGAAATCTAGATATTAATCTAGCAACATAAACATTTCCATCAATATACAAGAAAAACTGAAAGATATCAATGTTATCAACACATTTCTACTCACAGACGATGCTTTCTACGGCTCAAAACAAACGGATGGTCATAGATGAGAATACAGCTTCATGATCTGCTGACATCTGCTTGAACTGACAGGAACATGTGCTTAAACTACTTCCTGTATTTCCTTTTCCTAAATTCCAACTTCCTGTTGCAATACCAAATTTGACCACATTACCAAAAAGGTGCTAAAATGCCAAAAAACTTAAAACTGCCTGGGAGGCAGAACAATGATGGAGTGATGCCTTAGCTACAAGCTTATTAGATTTATTAACTTGCTGTTGAGAAGAAGTTCAGATACTTGTAGGAATTCTGAAATAAAGGACTCTGTAAGTTGATCACTTCTTAACTTGAAAAATGCATCAAAACATAAGCTTTTTTATTATTTATTTAATTCATGCGGCAGAAATTAACATACCAATCCATTATAAGTAGTATCACGCATCTTGCAACACAGTTCTGTTAAGTTGTTTGAAGAGTTAAAAACAGCTAGTGAACCAATCATTAGTGCCACTTTTCAATCATGATAGTGTTGGCTTGTATAACCCATTGTCTCTTCTTGCCATCTTCCCAGTGCCCAGCAGGATGCAGTCTTTGAACTGGCTTCTATGGCTTTCAATGTAGCCCTCTGGTACACCAAGTTTGCCTCGAGACTAGCGGGGAAGGAAAAGTAAGGGCTTTGTTGGCTGTGCCATTGAACTCATTCCTCAGTCACATTATTATTATTCATGTATACATTGTAAAACTGCACGTGCCTTTGTTCATTTGAACTAAGTGGTGCATACTAATGTCCCATGTTTGCCTCTTTATTAGCGTAACAGAGGCTGAAGCGAAAGATGTTCACCGGAGCTTGAAGGTTGCTGCTGGAATATTCAAAAATTTAAAGGTGATGCTCATGTGTAGGCAAATTCTTTCATGTAATGCAAGTTATGGTTTCCCTCTTAGTCTCATGCCCCATTCAGACTGTATGATGGTCACAAGAAAGTGGTGTGGAGTGAGAGGAAATACAGTATTGTATTACTTTCAAGGAAAGTAATCTGACACAGAGTTGCTTGGAATACTGTATATTCTCTGAGCAAGCAGTTAGCATTGCTAGCTATATAGTCAGTTATATATAGTTACCATCACACATCTCTGATACCAGGCAGGGTGGACTGTCACGTGATCTTGTGAGGAATCTCACGAGAATCCATCTGCTAAAAAACATAACAAGAAAGGTTTTGACATTTAACTCCGCTCCACACAAATACATTTTACCACTGCAGACAGATCTCATTCTAATATGCACCATTTTTCTTTAAGCAAATTAACTGCCAGGTTTATACCATATGAAAAACATGTAAATCCCTTTGTTTCCACATCTGTCCTACAGGAGGTCCACATCCCCCGACTCATCACCCCGGCTGAAAAGGGCAGAGACCTGGAGCCCAGAGTGATCGATGCATACATTATCCAATGTCAAGCAGAAGCCCAAGAAGGTAGCAGCCAGTTTAACATCACTGTAACATGATGGTGCTTACTGTAGGTCTTTGATAACGTTAACCTTCCGAGGCCTGTTAGATTTCCTTCATTACTTGCAGGTCTATATTCAAGACACAGTGTCCCTGTAAGGGACAGTAAATCGTATTTTATCCATCCCATCAGAACCTCATGCAAGATAATAGTATATTAACACTTGTATTACCTGCAATGGGAGTACAAAGTAAGTGGTCTTGTATTTGTACAGTGCTTTTCTACCTTTTGGTACTCAAAGCACTTTACTGTGACACAATGACATGTTTACTCACTCATTCATATACGTGGGCACACAGTCACACACCAGTACCAAGCACTGGGAGCAACTCAGGTTCAGGGCCTTGCTTAGGAACACTTCAGCATGTAGTCCCCTGGGGATCAAAAATGCTAACCCTCTGGTTTGTGGACAACCTACCAACTTAGAGTTGATTTGGGTTATTTAGAAATGTGAACTCAGCTCCACAAGTGTTCGATTGGAACATTTGATTTGAAACTGGCAGTGACATTTGAAATTACAAAGGATTACATCCAACAATCACAGTGAGGTTTCAGAGGCTGATGACAGCAGATATTCGTGGGTGTAAATAATTATAATAATACATATGAACTGATAATGATCCTTAATCACCACCACTTGTATCAATAGTTCAGGTCTATCTTGTGTGTGTGTTTTTTTTAACAGTCACAATTGCCAGAGCGATTGAACTGAAGCACAATGCCACACTCATCGCAGCTTTGGCATTTGAGACGGCAAACTTCTATCAAAAAGCTGGTCAGTATGTTTACTGTCTTTACTAAGTTGTCTATTAATAATCTTTAAGATAAAGCAAACTTCCATTCTTCTTTCCACCATGTTTGGGTTAGGGCGCATACAAAATCAGAGCCAAAGCTATCATCATTTTACAGGCTATTAAGAGTCAGAATTTCTCTTCCTCCAGACCACACACTCAACACCTTGGAGCCAGAGTGCAGCAGCAAGTGGAGGAAGTATCTTCAGCTGAAGCAGCACTTTTACATGGCTTATGTATGTGGACAACTCTACTTTAGATGACAACTACTCATTCTTGCAAAGATAGAGAAACCAAAACAAATCCTGCTCGAAATTACACTCAATAATTCTCTAATTCGGTTTGCAGGCGTACTGCTATCATGGGCAGACACTGCTGGCAAGTGATAAGTGTGGTGAGGCCATAAGATCCCTTCAGGAGGCAGAAAAGTGTAAGTACCTCTACGGAATGTTTGGACGCCATTCATTTCGTCACATGTATTTTTTACCTTAGATTAAAACGTGAAAACACATGATTGAAAAGTACTTTCTTTGTGTTGATTTTAATGCAGTCATCATTTAGTAAATTGTTACTTTACTGGTCAAATATACAAATCCAAGGAAAGAAAATGGGATCAAAATTGTTTCCTCCAACTACAGGTTAGTATCTGGTCGTTAACAGACCCTAGACATTTGAGTTTCAGGTGTATAACACCCACATAGGTTCCTATTTAAACCTTAGAAGTTACTTGGATGAGTGGTGAAACATTTTCTAGAAACCCTCTTCTTCCAGTTTCCTTGGTTTCAGCTTTGTTTTTCATACTTTGACCTGGCTGGTGACCGAGAATCTTCACAGATGTATACAATACAATAAAGCCAATACATACATACAATCTAAATCAGCTAAAGACACTTGGATGTGGAAGGAATATGAATCACTTCCCTAACCACAACTTCCTGTAGAGCTCAACTGACCAGCGCAGGGCCACCCTTGACCTTGTCGTTATTAGCGCCGTGCTCTAAACAACCAAGTTAACTGGTCGCCTTGCCCCTGAAAACACAAGTCAATCAGAACAAACTCACATTACTCACACAAAGCATACATGTATTGTTTAAGACTACAGTTCCTGCAGTATATATTATCTGCTCATTTGGGTTCAGTCACACAACAGAATTACTGTGTGTGCATGTAGGGCATAACACAGGTGCTTGCTGCGTGTTTACTTCCTGTGTGTCACTACAGTATATTTCCACACGCGATGAAATGAAGAGGCCTTTTTTTTTGCTTGCTTCCTCTCCTCAGCTCCCTTTTATTCTTTTGTATTAACACAATGACGTCTGTGTTTAGGTTACTCCCGTGCCGAGGCGCTGTGCAAAGAGTACCGTCAGACCAAAGGCCCAGGCACCACGGCCAAACCATCGGAGCAGCTGTTCTTCCTCAAACTGGGTGGCCTTATTAAAAACACGCTGGAGAAGTGCCAGAGAGAAAATGGCTTCATGTGAGTCAGTCACCGCCAACACACATTCAAAACATGCACACTCAATGTTGTACACGCTGAGTGTACATTTAGAATTACACTTGATAATCGTTTTTAATGTGAACCGGTCTTTTTATCTCATAAATATATGTAAACACATTAGCAACAGCTGGTTACTGTTACTCACTACCATGCTAACAAAGCCAGACACACACAGCGTGTTCAGGTTAACTGAGCTACTTCTGTTGCAGTTATACGACATTATCATTTACAGTAGAAGCCAACTTGGAAGAATAAAAAACATGAATGACTTTTTGGGGTTATTACGAATGCTTTATCTTTTGATTTTGAGTATACACTAATTTACAAGTTCATTAGGTACACTAGTGAAAATAAATACACTGGAATATAACAGTGCTGCACTAAATTCATCTAATGACTGTTCTATTGTTCACTTTATTTTAATACAGCATCAGAAAGGTGGTTTTTAACTAAAACTGTTTTTTAACTGTGTTATGTAGCATGGCCCACTGGCTAATGGGGCTGTCAACATAATAGAAACATGTATGTACAACGCAATTCAGAAGTACCACAAATAAAAACACAATTTAATCAACAACTTATTCAAAAGATGAACACCATAATTTCCACAGAAATAAGATTAGTGCAGGACTGACGTAGTCGAAAACATTAATTTTCACTAGCGTCCCTAACGAACTGGCAAGTGAGTGTGTATTTCCCTTTTTCAGTTTTGTGCGTAGAAGTAGTCCAGACCCAATTGAAGACCCATGCTCAGGTAGCTGGCCTTTCTTCAAAAGGAGAAAAAAGACAATTAATATAGGCATAATTTAAAAAAATACTAACAAATTTGAGGATGACAAACCCAATATTACAGTGTCTTTTCCAGTCACCTTACACATATTGACTATGCTGTTAAAAGGAGCTTTAAAGAGCTTAAAAGAGCTTTAAAGAGCTAGCTGTGTGTTCATCAAGCTGAAACGAACCAGTTAAAAGTCCCAGTGTTGACTCATATTAAGTCTTGAACATATCTGAGTGCACCATTAAAGCCTGTGTGGAACCAAACCATTCAGCATTCAAACGTCTGTTCCTCAGATACTTCCATAAAGTCCCAGCTGAGGCGCCACAACTGGAGTTGAAGGCGAGCTACGGCTTGGCTGAACCCGTCGCCTTCGAGCTGCCGCCTGTCAGCGAGCTGTGCACTCCTGAAGTCTACGCCACCTTCGACCTGACCAAAGGAGCCAAGAATGACAAGGTACTGCTGGAAGACAGAAGTGCTCTAAGCGATACTGTTGTGTTTCTGAGGATGTATTCCTTATGTGATTGTGTTGCCTTTTAATCATCTGCAGGCCAAACCCAAGGATGAGGAGGTGAAACCGGTGAAAGAACCAGATCTGAAGCCTCAGAAGGACACAGGCTGCGTGATCTCCTAAAGCTCCTCCTCATTACATTTTCAGCCTCATGCTTCAGTGCCGTCGATTATAATGACGGCATACATTTAGCTTCCTGTGCGAAACTCCATAGGGAAAAAAACAACATCTTTTTGTAATATAAATCCATGTTGTTTTACATTTATGCTGAAACACGTGTATTGTATCTGAGTATGACAGTCATTATAACTGCATCTAAGCCACAGCTGCTTAAACATCACAGTATGAGGCCCCATCCCCAAAACATTCAGCTCAAACACAAACCATCAAACAAGTAAGAGCAGCTCTTTCAGGGTCTGGCGAGTAATAACATGTCAGCTGAAAGGACTGTTTTAAATCAGATGTTTAATTAGAAGCCTTATCGGTAACATGGTTTTATCAGTGGTGCCTTTGGCTGCAATTTAAACCTGTTTACTGTAGTCCCATTCACAAGTGTCTGGTTAACTAACACTCGAGAGCTCTGGCCTGATTGTAGATGACTGCCCTATTATAGAAGCAGAAATGGCCTCGGTATACACATCCAAACAAAATGCAGTCGTAGCATCCGATGATTACTAGATGAGATTTATATGTTGAACATTCGACACTACATGAGAACGGGTACAAGTAGGAAATATTTTGCTCCAACAATCAGCCTGTATATTACTGATTTAAATGCTTTTAGATTATTTGAATGCCACTTAATCAGATTTGTTCAGATCTAAAAAAAAACACAAAAACAACAACAACTCTTCTGATGAAGAGAAACAGTTGAAAAGTACAAGACTGCATGTGCTACTGCTGGTTAATTTGGTTCGTTTTAGCTGTAGCAGTTTACAATCGATATTTAAGTCAGATCAAACGACATGTATTATAGTTCTTTTTTTTTGTATGTGACATGATGTAGCTGTTTTCTACTTTGACTGTTCATTTAAGGAAACCATTAGTGCATTTGTCTGAATCATTCTTTACCACGAAGGCTGTGTATTTGGAGATAATACGCCATATAACAGTAGTTTTTAATTTATTTCTGTGGTTATGTAATGATATTTAAACAGCTTAGCTCAGTATAAACTAACTCATGTATTATTTTTTTTTTTTTTTGCTGCCGTTGATTACTTTTCAGTAGATACATCAGAGGTCTCTCTGATAGGTAACATGCTCACTCCTGTTTAGTTTTCAGTCACAGTTGTCAGTAGTTGGCACATCGTAGGTATTGTGCATGTACTTTTAGCCGCTTCTTAAATCTGGACATGAGCATTCGTATTCAACATAGTTTTACTACTGAAGAGCTGCTCCAGCTGCTTCACTGAACCCCTATCAAAAGTCCTGTCAAATGAAGAGTAGCACACAATTGCTATGGGTTTGTACAAAATGTAATATACTGCTTATGTGCTCTCAATTAACCCACGTGTATATTTGCCGACTTGATCTTAAACTGAGGAGCAGATTAAACCAGACAAGCTGACTTCCCCACTAATTTCTTCATGGCACATCCTAACATGTTTGAGTTTGCATTCAGCCGTGTGGTTATTTCAGCTGGCTAAGATTCCGTAGCATCCTCGTGGTTTGGTTTGCTATTGTCTAGCATGTAGTTCATGAAACTCCTGAGCAGTGAATGTAACTGGGAAGCACTGCAGAAATCAGACGATGTGGATTCTTCATCCTGTTCAAGGTGACTGTTTATCATTAGGGCGTGTCACACCATCATTACAATGTACTGTACTGTATCTCCTTCCTCCTCTAATGGTGTCCTTCATGTAAAATGTATTTCAGATGGTATTAAATCATTCCTAAAACTCACTTCTTTCATGTCGGGTTTATACATCTCAAATATCTCCCATCGCTGTGACAGAGGAACTGGGGGGGGGGGGGGGGGGGGGCGTGGCTTCATAGGCAACTCACACACACAACGACCCAGAAATAGAAAAATAAGATCGGAAGGAGGCCATGTACCAAGTTGGACATATTTGTGACTGTCATAAGCAGGTGCCAAACCTGTTACAGCTGTAACAAGGGACACCACCACCACAACAGCAGCACAAAAAATATTATTCTACATGTAGGATTTTTAAGTTTCTTGCACAGCAATTAAGTTTGAAAACCCTGCTGTTAGGTTGTAGCACTTCAATTTTAACATCTGAAGCTAATTTTATTTAAGAATGAAAGCATACCCAAGAATGTAATGCAGTCAATATGTCTGGAAGTGCTACTTGACAGCAAGTCCAATTTTTGATTTTATTACTGCATTTTTTTCTCTCTGGTTTTGGAACCACTACATTAAGAGATATGTACTGTTGAAGGAAAATATTACGTTTAGTGAAAGCATTAATCAATAATCATGTTGAAAATGTTGAAAAATGAGCATTTTAGTACACCAGGCAATCACAGGTTTACAGCAATTGTGTATTTGTCGCCCTCTATTGGTTGAAAAGCATCATTAGAAAAAACTTTCATCTTCCGAGCTAAAGTACAGGTTCTGACATCTGCTTTGTTTTAAGATAACTATTTTATTAACTTTAGTAACAGAGTGTGCAATCAAACTGTATACTTTTGCAATGCTCAATTCAATTCAATTTTATTTATATAGCGTCAATAATAATACATATCATTTCAAGACACACACACTGAAACCTTGAGCAGAACCCAGCTCATACAGAGGGAGCCATCTGCCTAAGGTCAGCCAGGTAGAGACAGAAAAGAGAGAGAAGAGAATGTTGGCGCATTTAAAAACCTGGAGAACTTTTTTTGTTTGTTTTTTTAAACTGACCTTCGAGTTAATCACATATAACTCATCCTTTAACTTTCTGTGTTATACATAACCTTGATCTCACTGGAGGCTGTTAAGCTGAGTTTAGGGCCACTCTCAAACCTTATTTATCAGATAACAGACAGATGTAGTGTCAGAAAGTGCTGCCTTGCACAGCACACCCACCAATCAGTAACAACTTTTAGTCAAAGTCCTTCAGTTAGTTTTTATAGCTGACATAAACTCATACAGTTCGTATCTTGCCTGCATGCACATTTTAATCACAGAAGCGACATTTACCTGGCGACACTTGCTGCATGATGATGGCGAGAGTACTGTTACTGCTTGGACTGGTGGCTGTGGCCACTTCGTACGCTGTGAGTATCTATCATTTACAGTGAGCATTTTATTCATGAACTGCGCTGTGGCTGACATTGATTATGTTTGATGCAGATACCAGTTTCACCTGAGGTACACGGTAGGTCATAAATGAATCTTTCCTGAAAGACATGAAAGTTGTTGGAGCTGTTGAAAGAAATCTGAGCTATCTCTGTTTATGTTACAGAGGTGTATGAGAATGGTGAAGATGAGAATCCCATCCTAAATAAGGGTGAGCTGCAAAGCTGCATTACTGCATAGCCTACACACACGTGTGCAATGTGGAGTACTTACTGAATAGCTCATGCTCTTCTCACTTGTCCTGCAGGTTCAGACGGTAACCTCTTCGAAGGGGACATTATGATTGCTGTAAGTCTTAATTAAAGGATATTATTTTGATGAGCTCTGCTAATAGTTGATATTTCTTGTGTGTATTTGTGCATTCATCAGGTTTAAGATCACAGTTTTTTAGAATCATGTTTAAACAACCTGTTTATGCCACAGGAAGGAAAAAATGCCCTGATCGACAAAAGATACAGATGGAAATTCCCCATCCCGTACATCCTGGGTGATGATTTGGGTGAGCCCCTTTAGTATGCAATACACTACAGTGGTATAAAATGCCTCATTGTCTTTGTGGCTTGGAACGGGAAACAGCTTGTACCTCCTAATTTTCCAGAAGATTTATAAAAAAGCACCTTATCCTGTCTAAAATAAATAGCCTGTCCAATGTTGTTTCTCACACTCCCCAGATCTGAATGCCAAAGGCTGCGTCCACCAGGCGTTTGAAATGTATCGGCTCAAGTCTTGCGTCGACTTCAAGCCTTACGAGGGAGAGCAGGCCTTCATTAAGTTCGAAAAGAGAGGAGGGTATGGCAGTAGTTCCACACTTTTGTCAATAGCCATAAAAAAAGTCTCTGCGTTCAAGTGGATGCTATCTGGTGAACTAAAGCTATATTTGAGCTCACATGACGAGTAATGGTGTTACTTTGATCAACTAATCACTTCTAATGCTGAACTCATGTCCTGTCAACTGTGTACAACATCTTTGAGTTCTTTTCTGAAGAATTATTAATTTTCTTGTAACTCTTTTTTACTGGACCTTGTGTTGTCCTAGGGCGCAATCAATTAAACACATCAAGATCAGTCTAGTAGTGCTATACTACTAAACAGATGGGCCATTTCTTCAGTAGCTCTGGAGAGGCTTTGTCAACACAACCAACTGTGGCTGTGTCATCAGGGTGTTCTCTTTCTGGACTTGAAGACTAGAACATGGAGTTTGAGTGATTGAGAGTCATTTTGAGTCATCAACCTGTGTCATAGGTGTTACTCCTACGTTGGCGTCCAGGAGAATGGTCAGATCTTGTCTTTGGGGACGGGCTGTGACCACAAGGCCGTGATCGAGCATGAGCTGCTCCACGCTCTGGGGTTTTACCATGAGCAGTCCCGCACGGACAGGGACGACTACGTCGACATCTGGCTGGACCAGGTCACACCAGGTTTGTTTAGCAACCTCCATAGTTTCCTTCCATACTCTGTAAAAGCATTTATTTTAAATTATTATGCACAGTGAAGACAGAAAAATCTAAATAATTTATGCAAAGAAATGGTAAGCTGCTGCATGGCTATCCATCTTATCACTGCCTATCAGTGGTAACTAAAATAAATTTCCTGCAGGACTTGAACACAACTTCAACAAATACAACGATGACTTCATCACTGATCAAAACACACCATACGACTACGAGTCCGTGATGCATTACAGGCCATTCTCCTTCAATAAGAATGAGTCCATCCCAACTATCACCACCAAAATCCCAGAGTTCTACAACATCATTGGTCAGTACCTCGACTTCAGCGAGATGGATGTCTTGAGGCTCAACCGGATGTACAACTGCTGTACGTAAATTATTTATTATTTAACCGAAAGCACACAAATTGGGATTCAGTGCGTACACAAGTCAGATAAACCTCCATATTCATCACTCTCTTCCACCACAGCTGGCCCGGTCACGCTGCTGGATCAGTGTGCCTTTGAGTATGCGAGTATCTGCGGGATGATCCAGGCCTCCTCTGATGACGCTGACTGGGTCCATACCAAGAGCAGTGTGGGTGCCGAGGATCACACACTCCTAGGAAAATGCAGAGGTCAGAGCTAAAGAATGTTTCTTTTTGAAATAACTTGTACTGGCAGATATAGCAAGAAAAAAAAGTGAATGCTTTGGTTTTCTTTTTGTTTTTTTTCTAGATGCTGGGTACTTCATGTACTTCAACACCAGCACAGGCAAGCCTGAGGAGTCTGCTCTGCTGGAATCCCGAACCCTCTACCCCAAGAGGAAGCTTCAGTGTCTGCAGTTCTTCTACAAGATGACTGGAAGCCCCAAGGACAGGCTGGTGGTCTGGGCCAAAGTGGATGATGGCACAGGCACTGTTCGCAGACTGAAGAAAATGCACACATTTTATGGTATTTACATATATTTACGTCTATGCAGGATACATTTTTCACAGTAACTGCCATGCATTTCCAGCAAAGGCCTGCAAACACTGCCTTAAAGGCAAATATTCATTTGAACATTTGTTTAGCTGGTCAGTGAGTGATAAGTAATATTCAAATCAAGTTTAGACATCCTCAAGCATAAAGGTGCACAGTTATTAAATGTGCGGACAGTTAAGAACTTCTTATAAGCAATGCCATGGGTGAAAGTGAAGTAGAAGTTCCTCATGATGCTCAGTATGAAGCTACATCTAGCCAGAAATTGGCAAGTTGTCCACAATTTTTTTTGGTCATTTTAATTTAGTAATTTATTTATTTACTTTTGCACTAATTCAAGAAATTCCAAGTGTTAATCAGTTAATCAGCAAAATATGAAAGTGCACGTTGATGGGTTTTTAGACTCAAGTGAAAAAGGCAAACTGTTCCTTTTGCTTCCAATGTTTAGGCTTAATCTAAGCAAACTGTTGGCTCCAGTATCTTTTGCATACACAAACAAAAAATGGAGCACAGAGGTGTGGTGTTTGGCACTGATGCCTCACAGCAAGAAGGTTCCGGGTTCTAATCCACTGTCCAAGGGCATGCTGGTTAGGTGATTCTAAATTGGTCGTAGGTGTGAGTGTGTCTCTCTGTGTTAGCCCTGCCTTAGACTGGAAAGACAATAGATAAACAGACAAGCCGTTACAAAAGATGAATGAATGAATGACAAGTTTTAGTTAATGTTACTGTGCATTACCCACTGTTACATTTTCTTTGCAGGGCTAGTTGACCTAAACTGACTTTTGTTTTAGCTTTCTCCTGATTTTCTAGTTTTTATGCTAAGCTAAGCTAAGCTTCTGGTTCATAACTAAAGGCCTGTTATGTGAGTAGTGTAGAGCTCTTTATTTGACAAAAAAAATATGGGAGTTTAGTTTAAGACACTATTTAAACATGGAATGATTTGTTGTCACATCCCCTTTCTTGTTACACAGCGGACTCCGACCACACGTGGAAGATCGCCCACGTCCCATTGGAAGAAGGAGTGAAATTCCGCTATGCTTTCCAAGCTGTGCGTGGTGACCCCTCTGGCTCCGCTGGTGGCATCTTCATCGACGACATCAGCCTGACCGAGACGCGCTGCCCCAACGCCGTGTGGAGGATCCAGAACTTCTCCAAGATCATGGAAACAGCCAACGAAGCCACGTTTATCGACAGCCCCCGTTTCTACAGCCCTGAAGGCTACGGTTATGGCGTCCGCATCATGCCCTTGTCGACCTACAGTGATTACACAGGGAACTACGCTGGCCTGTACTTTCACCTGGCCAGTGGGGAGAATGACGCGGTGCTGCAGTGGCCAGCTGTAAACAGACAGGCCACGTTGGTGGTGATGGATCAAGACCGAGATATTAAGCTGAGGATGTCCACTGCTCGCAGTCTCACCACTGACATGAGGAGTAAGTGCTTTGTTTGGGATTAAAACAAGAGCAGTGCACTATGATCAGTCAATCAGTCAGACTTTATTTGTATAGCACTTTTCATACAAACAAAATTTAGCATAAAATGCTTCAGTAATCCCACCTGCATCCCCAAACCCCAACCCCCCACCCCTAAGGCTGCTCTTAGAGGTCTATGCTATCTGCTCACACAATGATTCTGACTTTTTGTTTCCTCTAGCATCAAATGGAAAACTAGTTTGGGACGATCCCTCCAAGGTGGGGTGGTTTGACCCCTCCTGTAACTGCTACAGAGGCACGCTTTGGGGTTGGAGGAACTTCATCAAGCACTTTGACCTGAGGAGGCGCAACTACCTCAAGAATGACGACCTCATTATCTTCATCGACTTTGAGGGTTAGTCGCTCGATAATAATAATAATGTTTTGTGTTTTCAAAGACATTTGAATAATCTCTGGCCAGGAAGCAGACATGTCCATATACTGTTTCTACTGTATTTCCACAGACATAACATCCCTGATCAAAACAGAAGTTCCCATTAAGTCAAACGAGTAAGGTCATGCAGACCCCTGCAATGAATCGAAGGTAAGTCAATAGGCATGTTTATGTTTCACCTGGCAAGATTACATCACATAATTATGTAGTTTCTTTGTTTTTTATTTAAAATGGATTGCAGCATATGAAGCAGACATGAGGAGAAAACTGAAGACCAAGAAAGAATGGATGAACACTGCAGTATCACAATAAACTGCAAAAGAAAACATTTTTGGTTATGTGTATATATATATATATATATATATATATATATATATATATACACACACATAGAAATGTGTACATAAAATACCCATTCTTAAAATGCATGCATATGTTGCTTTCAAATTGTGTTATCACTGAAGTGTTGTAATTAAATTAAAATTATTACATTAAACTCTTCCTGCACAAGCCTACGTTTTTTTGTCAGTGTGTTTTTTTATTTGACATCGTTCTGCAAATATGGCATCCACGTGAGTGATTTTACGTAATTATGTGCACCTTTCCATTTTTTGGATTTGATTGGATGAACGCAACAGTAACCAACACGAACCTGATAAGATGTTCCATTGCTGGCTGATTATTAATCACAACTGGTTCATCACATTACAGTCACTGTGGTCGTCACACAGAGTCTAAAACACACACACACATATGATGCTAGTGGCTCTGGAGGAGATTACTCACCCCTAAATACAGAATCCTGCAAGTTTAAACACGTCCGAACAAAAAGAATGTTTCTCTATGGGAAACATAGGGTGCACTGTAGACATGAATCACCACCTCCGTCCAGCTCCTCAGATGAATCAAAGTTATGCCCATTAATGCAAATGACAGCATCATCATCTTATAAATCTGCTGTAGGTTTATATAAAAAGCCTTTGCAGATTAGATTATGCTTAACTTTGACTTTTGTTTTTGAAACCTGTGTTGTCTCAGTCCCTGAACTTTATGTAGTTGCAATAATAAGTCATTATATTGCTCCTTTAATATCAACAAAATCAGCTGCGTTGACATTTCAGATATAACAGTGGAAGATAAGATAAGGGAAATCTAACATCAGTACTGTGAATGAACCGCTCAGTCCTGTATTCTGTTTGTTGACACGTTTACAGCACATGCTTTATGTTTCACTCAAACTTGACAGGCAGCCCATCTGATTATTGTTGCCCCCGTCGCACAGAGGTCAGAGGTTTATATACCAATAAACACCAAATCAGCAGGTTTATGAACCTCTACATCAGCCTGTGTCACTCAATCTGAAGTGTGACATGTGTGAAATGCCAGTTATTCATTAAAAACTATAATCCCGATCAAAGTTCTTCTCCAGGCGCTGTCTTCAGGGGCATGCTTACACTGGAATCGGAGAAACACGATTCTGTGTGAGTACAGTCATGGGCTCTGGAGACTGTTTGAGGAAAATTGCGGCTCTGATTGGAGTCTTTGCGCTTTTGAAGGTAGGGAATCTTTCAAGAATTCAGAAAAACAGGAAAAGTAATGTCCCTGCTGAAGGTCTGACTTATCATGAATCTCTTGTGTGCTAGGTGCAAGCTCTTCCGATGCCCACTGGTTTGTTTCTTTTAACTTTTTCTGACAAAATGCTCAAGCGATTCCTTTTTTCCTTTTCTTTTCTTTTAATACTAAGTCTATCTTCCAGATAAAGATGCAGACGCAGGTGAACTGAGAGATGACATACCTGAGATTAACAGAGGTATCGTGTTTTAGCCTTGTCTGATGCTGATACACTGCACTGTGATTTGTTTCTGGATATTCTTTTTTTTTTTAATTAAAAATGTATTTTACACATTTCTAGAGCTGAATCATCTGTTTGAGGGAGATATTGCTGGATATGTAAGTATGCAGAGTCTGTGCAGAAACTGTACTTGTCATGAACTAGAAGTCAAGAACTGAATGCTTTCATTGCGCCCTTGCAGCACAGCAGAAATGGAATCCTTGATGAAACAAGACGATGGACGTTTCCCATCCCTTACATCCTGATGGATTCTTTAGGTAGGCTGTGCACGACGGAATACATTTCAACCAACGCACATGTGGACGAACGTGTACTGATTCGTAAATTTTTTACTCTTACTTTAGAGCTCAATGCCAAAGGTGTGATCCTACAGGCATTTGAGGAATACCGTTTGAGATCCTGTGTGGACTTCAAGCCCTATGAGGGAGAAACCACTTACATCTCCTTTACCAAGCTGTCTGGGTGAGCTGCAGTGTGCCGCATTGACTCAGTAGTGATCTCTTGCTGTTATGTAATCAAACTTGAGCCATTAAAGCAATGGTTTATTTGAAGTGGGACTGCACTGACAATATTAACACAGCTTTACTGCTAAGATCTATATTCTTTTCAATCTTCTTACATTACACCACAAAGATTACCCTAGTTGGTGGTCTACCGCTGACTCGATTGCTCAGTTTGTTTGAGTTGTTGCATGATTTTGGTTTGTTGACATGTTGGTTTGGATGCTAGCAGTAGACCAACATTTTGTCAATGGAGTTTGGTAGATTTGAGGAGAGCAACGTAATGGCTACAGTTACCCAATGCATAGGACTGTTTACCATCAAGGTAAATCTGTGATAGTACAAAAATCTAACATACAATGAAACTGATATTGACTTACTATGGATAAGCACCTCATACCAACCTGTGCCTAAACCAAAGATTAGGAAATGCTGATGTGATAGAATGCTATTTAAAGCTCAAAAGAATAACAGTAACAATATGTTTTAAGGCAGTTTTAATTTACTTTTTTTACTTTTTTTAACTGTTCAGCTGCTGGTCATATGTTGGAGATGATAAAAGGGGCCAGAATGTGTCCATAGGGGCCGGGTGTGACACTAAGGCTGTCGTGGAGCACGAGCTTCTCCACGCTCTGGGCTTCTACCACGAGCAGTCTCGTTCAGACAGAGACGACTACGTTAAAATCTGGTGGGACCAAATCGAGGAAGGTGGGTCGCGATCATTTCATCTTTGCTTAAGAAGACTCTAGAATGATGTGTCCAGAGTGCTCAATGAGAACAACCAACCAGTGCAATATCTTACATTTACTGAACTGTAGATGAAGGCCGTTGTTAGCCTGGTGTAGCCAAATTTAATTCTTATCAGAATATGAGTATAGTAATACTGGAGCTAATACTCAAAGCAACTAAGTTTGAGACATGAAGTCAGGAATCAAGGCGTTCAAATTCAATTCCTCTGTACTAATATGACATGTATGACTACATTGCTGTTACTGTAATGGATTACTACCATCATCACATAAAGTCTGTCCTAATGAAATTAATGCCCAAGCAGATCTGCTGGAGTATAAAAACCAGAGCTTATCAGCTTACACTGTAAACTTTTGTTTGTAGGATGTACTTTTTTGTGTTCTTGGTTCTGGTTGAGAATGGAAACCTAAAACCATTGTAATTCAAAGCAGCTGTACCTTACATATGCATAACTTTAACCATTCATATCATTTAAAGGGGTGAACGATATGAAGAATATAATGTTAATGTTAATTTAATGTTACTTTCTCTGACCCCACAGGGAAGGCGCACAATTTCAATAAGTACGAGGATGACTTCATTACTGATCTGAACACGCCATATGATTATGAGTCCATCATGCACTACAGACCGCTTTCCTTCAACAAGAACGCAACCGTCCCCACAATCACCACCACCATACCGTTCTTTAATGAGGTTATCGGCCAGCGGCTGGACTTCAGCGCCGTAGACATCACCAGGCTCAACCGCATGTATGACTGTGGTGAGTGTTTGCGCCTGCTGACTGTCTGAAGGTTACACTGGTACCTGGTTCATGTCCTACATCTGGGAAAGGAATGTGCTAATGGAGTGTTACCTTACTCAAGGCTGCACTGATGAATATTTTTACTGCCTCAAACCTATAAGGTAACTGTAATCCACAAAGAAACTCAACCAAATGTGGTAACCCTTCTCAGCTTTTTGGTCTATGTTTTATTATTATTTAGTTGGCTTTTCTTTTCTTCAATACTATCTTAATGCTCTGTGACTGTGTAAAGTGACTTATTGTATCTTTCAGTTTATTACAACCAGTGTTTTAACTATGCTTGTAATAGTTTGCAAAAAGAAGTAATCACCAACTTTCTGACTGAATCATTGACTGTACACGGAGGAATAAGTGACTGGAATTTTAAAAAACAGGTGCAGATGCACCAAAGAAGAATTGAAAGGAGGAGTTTTTTTGAGTGTGTAGCTGACTGAAATGCTGTCCGACACAGACGCAATATGGCAGTTATAAGGACATGTTTCCATTCCTTTTGCTATTGCGTCAAGTGAACTGTTAACATTTCCGTGGATGTGTAGTGCTTTCTGATTTGTGGGCTGGCTGTTGATTACTCTCCTTTTGCAGCAAACACACATACTCTCCTGGACCAGTGCTCCTTTGAGCTGATTAACATCTGTGGAATGATTCAGAACGAGGAGGACAGTGCAGACTGGGTTCAGACTCTGAGCAGTCCAGCAGTTACTGATCACACCCTGGCAGGTCGCTGCAGAGGTACGGAGCAAATTCTGAGTGCAAAGGTCTGTCAGTTCTTAATCAAAAGCACAGGAGTTAGAATGGCTACTTTCTTCACTAAATAAATAATAAATAAATAAATACTGTCACAACAAGACATGAGTGAAGTTATGTTTGACTCAGTAATCAAGGCATGTACTGATCCACTGAGCCACTTCTCTCCTTAAAGATTCCGGCTACTTCATGAAGTTTGATACCTCTACTGGTGGAGTTGGTAGCAGTGGCTTGCTGGAGTCACGAATCCTCTATCCAAAGAGAGATGAGCAGTGCCTGCAGTTTTTCTATAAGATGACTGGAGCAGCTGGGGACAAACTGGTGATATGGATCAGAACTGATGACGGGACAGGGACTGTACGCAGTGTCAAGAAGATCTACACTATTACAGGTGTCTTATTTTATTGAGTAGGACATATCGTTCTGTGTTGTGGTCGGTCTAAAGTTCACGGTGCGATTCAAGAAGGCTAGTTAATCAGCTGCTTTCTGTCTCTCAGGTGATGGGGATGATGCCTGGAAAATAGCCCACGTCACTCTCAAGGTGACAGAGAAGTTCCGCTATTTCTTTCAAGGCATCAGAGGTTCATCCACGTCCTCCGGCGCCATCTTAATCGATGACATCACTCTCACTGAGACAGTTTGTCCCAATGCTGTCTGGCAAATCCGCAACGTCACTGGTCTTCTCGCCACCACTCCTTTTGGCCGTCCGATTAGAAGCAAATGCTTCTACAGCCCGGACGGCTACTCATTCGGTATAAGTGTTTACCCTAATGGAAGACACATTGACTACCAAGACTATGTTGGCGTAACCTTCCACCTCTGCAGTGGGGAAAATGATGCAGTGATGCAGTGGCCAGTCGAAAACAGGCAAGCAACCATTGTTGTCATGGACCAGGATCCAGATGTTAAACTAAGGATGTCCTCCACAAGGAGCTTCACCACAGGTACATGAATGTGTTAGTTCACTAAGTTCACTGGGGGTATGGCTGGTGGTGGAGGTAGTGCAGATAACAACAACAAAACCCCTACTGCTCCACTAATCAATATTTTAATATTATGAGAACAAGTTGAAAAGAGTTGCATGACTTGATTCTTCAGTTGACATCTGACCATATCAGATGAACCCAGGGCTCTGACCAACAGACAGTATTAATAATGATTTAGTGAGCAAAGCTGTCAACATGGTCTTTACAGCCTGTTCCTGAGACCCTAAATACCCACCAAATGAGCTGCTGCTTTAAAAACACAACATTAAAACCACAGACAGGAGAAGTAAATAACATTGACCATCTTGTGACAATCCAATGTTCTGCTGGGAAACTTTTAGATCTGGCATTCATGTGGATGTTACTTAGACCTGTAGCACCCACCAAGACCAGACCACGAACCCCCACTCCATAGGAATGACACCCATATCCATGTCTCATATCCATGTCTTACACTGCAGCTTTGGTGCCAACAAAACAATCGCAGATCACCATACAACCTTGTTCCTCTCACATCATGCCCTATGCAGTTTGTGTGTGGTTCATCTCTTAAAAGCTCTTACACTCTATGTTGGTAATTAAGAACAGTAAGTTAAATAAGAACAGTATAATATATATTAATATTACATTTAAAAAGTCTGGAGGAACAGTGACAATATAAAACGAACTGGACACATTGCACATGAATTATGCATTGCCAAAACAAAGTATGCAAATGCACGTGTGACTTACTTGGCAGTCCAGTTGCAGAAGGGAAGAAACAGTCCCTGTAGGGTGAGGTTTTCGTCCTGATTGACTGCAGCCTCATATCAGAGAGAAACGGCTCAAAGAGTTTGTGTCTGGGGTGCAGTTTTTCCTTCCTGCTTAAGTGTCCAAACAGTGAGCAGGTCCTGGAGAGATGATTGCAGTCAGTTTTATACAGTTTGTCACAAACAATCCTGTGAATATTGACACCCTCATTTCAACCTTAAGTATGCAGAATTCTATTAAGTTTTCTTTAACAATTTTGCCCCTCAGGTTCTGATGCCATTTGGAACAAGCCAACAGCCACATCAGGAGCTGAGTGGGATGCCAGCTGCCAGTGCTATCGCAGCAAGGATTACGGCTGGGGCACATTTATTTCTCACAATCACCTGCACAGGAGGAGCTTCCTCAAAAACAATGACCTCATCATTACAGCTGACTTCAACGGTGAGCACATTAACTTCTTCACCGGTTACACCAGGCTGTTACTCTTATTAACATTCACATTAACCTGATGTTTCATCAGATTTGACCCACCTGATCCACACGGAAGTGCCTGTCAATCCAGCCCCTCTGAGCAGCGGCATTGCGGAGGCGAGAGCAGTCAGTGAGTTGGAAATGAACCCGGAGGCTCCAAAACACAGAGAAGCACGTGCTGCCAGCCTCTGTTATCCTAACCCATGTTTTAACGGAGGTGTGTGTGTGGAGAGTGGGGGGATAGCCTCTTGCAGGTAAGTACAGTTGTGGACTCATTTAACCTCCTCACTTCAAAAACGCATTCAGCTTCATTAGTTAAGTTAGTTTGTTGCAGTGGAAGTTTGTGCACAAGACAGGCATGTATTTAAAATTACCACTGGATTTATGAATTTTGATCAGCACTGCAGATGCATGCTTCAAGGAACATGTCCATGGCTTGGACCAGACTCTGAAACTCCTTATATGCCAGTCTGATCATACAGCCACAGGTTCACCAAAGCAAAAACTGATAACTTCCACAACCAAATGTGATCCACTGACAACATCCTGTCAGACACCATCACATGATCAATTAGAGCACACAGATGTATCTTGGTTGTAGCCTTAAGTGTGGAATAGTCCATAGACTGTATATAAATATGGGTAATACGTCCCCACTTCTTTGCACTGGCCAAGCTTATGCTACTTTACTGGAGATATGGTTGGCACCATCCTGCAAGTTTGGAGCCAGAGTCTACATGGTACTGTCCAAAATGGTAAATGGGAGTTCAGTGTCTTGCTGAAGGCACGTGGCATGTTCAGAGATTGGACCCTCTGGTTTACCTATCTGAAAGGACAGAAACTATTTTTGTAAATGGTTTCTCTGTTTGATGTGTGTTTTAGTTGGTTGGTTTAGCCCAAGTCCCGTCCACTGACATGCAGGGGGTGGAGCTTATGACCTGTACTGCAGTCAGACACCAGGGGGAGCTCTACTTGATCTGGCTTCACTTTTGAGGAGCCGTTCAGCCTCCATCTTTATACAATCTATGGACTACTCTGACATAACTCTGAACAATATTCACAGCATGGACAGAAAGTTCATAATTTAAATGTCCTGAGTACAAATAAATATTTCAGAATTCAAACCAAAAACAAACAAACAAAAAAACTGGTATGTATAGTAAAGGAAAATAATCCTTCTTTGTCTTTTCAAAGTAAGATGTGGACATCAGTGCCAGTCTGATGTCTTTGTACTAAGTGGAGTTTGAGCCAGAAGGTGGTTAGTTAACATTAACATAAGACTTGAAACAAAAACAAACTGGTTGCATATTGGAGTTGTGCACTGAAACTACATGCCAGAATGCCACACCATCCATTTAAACCTTCTTAAGTCAAGAGCTCGCAAAGTCTGTCCAGCTGGATACTGAATACTACTACTATTGTTAACCAAGTTGCACAAGACTACAGGCAAAACGGATCTAATGCCCTGGTGTATGTACAATATATTCATGTGGACATTACAGTTAAATCAGTTTTAGATTTAAAAGATCTGTCTGCTACTTTCCAGGTGTGCAACAAGCCAGGCCACCTACTACATTGGTAAGAGGTGTGAGGACATGAAAATAGACGAAAGGCTTCTGGGAGCTCTCATTGGTGGCACAGCAGGAACTATAGTCCTGACGCTGGCCATTTTCACCGTCATCAGGAGAACTCAGGACTAACGAGTCACCTGCATTCTGTCTGTCTGAAGACACCAAAACAGAGCCAACACTGGAGTGATATATTAGAATATTTATTAAATGGTCCATTGAAATCCCCACTTTCGTATATCAGTCTAATGTCTAATGTGCTTCTGAAATCAGGATCCCACCCCCAGTTTTGAAAAAATGAAATGCGATCATTATGTAGCAAAACATTAGTTTAGTCTGTCACAGTCACATTTTATGATGATTATAGTAGAAACAATGTCAAACTTTAATCTCCCAAACTATATACTGTACATACTTTAACAGTTTGACAGTGGTACTGTGTGTAAGTTTGGTATTCCCATGCTAATGTATTCTTAACATTTGTATTGAAATTTATAAACAATAAAAGACTTCATATTGCTCATCTTTATTTTATTGCATATTGGGGATCATGCAGTGCTTATACAGGTATAGTATACTTTTTATACAGTGCTTCAAGTCAAATGTTGCACATTCACATTTACTTTAAATAAAACAATCAAACAAAGCTTCATTTATTTGAAAAAACGCAGCTGGTTGTATGTACGCACACTAATGACTTTACCAATCAATATAATGTTTTTCGTTAGTGCAGATTTAAAATCTCTCAGTAAAGCTACACAGTAACATTTCTCTATCTACATTTCACAATCCAGCAGCGGCTCTACACCTAAGAAAATAAAAGAAAATAACATATTGCCATGTTCATTTGAGGACAGTTAAATTTGGGGCTATGCATAATATCATCATCCATTCTAATAGTTATCTGTTAATATTATTCTATCTAATAGACAGCCAGCTATGCCAGTGTAACTGCCTCATAAAACACAATGAAAACTGTAGGATGCAAATAGAGCTGCACCCATGTGAACTGCTGTTTCTATCACCACAGTGTGAAATGGAGGAATAAGTGAACTGAAAATAAGTTGATACTTGGTGCCCACACAGGGCTCAAAGTTAACTGAGTACCATTTCATGTAACTTGATACAGCCTGTAAAAACACTATGGTTACTGGAACGGGATATTGTTGTGACAAACTGTACAATGTGCATTATGATCACAAAACAGCCGAAGTATTCACATGACGCATGCATCACCTTATTAGTGTCAGCAGGTTGCAAAACAGGAAGAGATATTTTGAACAACAAAGTACATTTATACATTCAATAACTTATACAGATGCAACCTGCATATGGATGAAACCAGCAGTGTAACTGTAATTTTTTCAAGTTCTTTGATATACAGTCACAGGAGAAATTATAGGAGTTAGCTAAGGTTTTTAAGGTGCACTGCAGAGTAACATATAATCTACAAAACATGATTTGACATAATAAAACATTTAGATCTACGACTGTAAAGGTTTTCAGAAAGAGTCGCAGAAATAGATGTCTATACTAAAGATGAATTGACTCTAATATCTTCTAATATCTCTCCAATTAATTTAGTTACCTAAATTTAAACTTTTCATCAAGTGCCATTGTGAGGTTAAATTAATTGAGTTAGCTGAACTTTGTGTACTAATTTGAAAATTAGGTAGGTACCATGCTGAACATGATGCTTGTTAAAAAATGACAGCATAGTGACGAGAGAAACAAACACAACTGCAGCTAGGAAAAACTTGATGATGCAAATGAACACAGGCTTCCTACGGGCAGGAGAGAACAGTATGTTCCCTTTGTTGATGATGACAGTTATTTTGTTCAGCGGTTTTAAAAGAACGCCAACTTGTTTGGTTAGCAAATGTGATGCATTGGTTTTTGCTCTATTTTAGCCAATGCAGACATGCGTGTGTTCCTTGACAAAAAGCCTGTGTTGTTCCTCACAGATGCAAGTGCAGCCCAAGCAAACAGCCCAGACGGAAAGCCTAGCTTTTCCTCTAAATTAATTGTATCTACATGCCTCAACTGTCACTTTGTGTCACAGCTGATGCAACAAATGTAAAGTAAAAATAATAATTAAAAAAAGACCGTTAGCACAACATTTGACATGTGTCCTCATTTGTCTTTTGTGTACATAGTGGAAGTCAAATTCTTGGTGCTCTCACTTTTTCCTTTTGACTTTGCCTAAGTGGGGATACAAAAAGAATCATGACGCATGTTTAAAGAATCTTTACATATAATTCTGAATATCTTATAAATATACTGCATAGATAGATAGACAGACAGACAGACTTACCATTATGAGCTTGAACAGTTCCTCTCTGACCTGAAAGTAGTAACACAGATACATTACTTTATCAATCTGGTATGCACATACTTAGTTGCAGCAATTTGTGAAGCAATTTTCTTTTTGTTATATGTTAAGTATTTCATGTCCATTAGGCATTAGACGCCAGCCACTGTTATTAAAATAAAAATCCTACCTTCGTCTCTGCCAAACACCCCGTTATCAAAATGAAAAAACCCTGCAAGAGAAATGAAGAGCGGCAGGTTTCACATTGTTTTTAGATGTAGATAACTTTCACTGGAAAAAAATAAATAAATAAAAAGAGCATACTTTTTTCCCCCACTAAATAGTGTTTAATATTTGCAGAAATGTACAAACGAACCAGAGTTCCACCAACTTAATGAACTTTAACTTAATGAGTTACACTCTAACTGCTGTATCATTATTCATGTGTGCTATGGTACTGGCAGCTGTTGATGAGAGGGCTGCAGGGATCTAATAAACTCAGATTACATACAACTTCTTGCATATGCAATTGAAACCTTGATTTAATTTTAATTGACAATGGAAGAGAAAGAGTGTGTTGCTTTACCTGGAAGGAGTTCAGGATGGTGAAAGTGTAGCTCACAACTATTCTCATGGGGTCATCTTCGTTCATCGTAAGCAGAAAGAAGCCAATAACCCATGTGACTCCAAAGACAGGCGTTAGAAAGACCACCACTTTAATTATGCTTTTGGCTGTCTCCTTGTCATCTGCCTTGCTGTTGTCAGGGACTGAGGACTTCAGCAGAGTAACAATCACAACCACCATGGAAAAGAGATTGGTCAAAATAACTGTTCCCACAGGGAGGATAAAAGCGTGAATGGAGCCCACCAAGAGTCTTTCGTAAACCAGCCAACACGATTTCTCATCATAGTAGCGTTTGTCGGTGTATCTATAATATACGTAACTGGACCCTACAATCAGGATTGGGAAAACATAGCCCACGATGGCGGAGAGGAACATGAAGACTCTTTTCCTTAGCGGGCTGAAGACAAAGATGAGCTGGTGGACTAGCATGACACTCAGGCACAGCATCCAACAGAACTTGGCCAAGAAAAACAGGTGTTTGCATACAGTGAAAGCCAGGCATAGGGTTTCACTGAGTTTCTCTGGGGAGGCGGAAGCCAAGAAACAGACATCGGCAAGCAAAAGGAATGTGGCAATATTCACCAAAGCTGTGTGACGGAAATGTGAAAGGTTGGTCTTGACCACAGCTGACCACACTATAAACTCAATGGTGAGAAAGATCAGCAAGGAGCAAACGGACACCCCAAGGCCTATGTAGGTAATGATGTCCAGTTCGGGAGAAGGCACCTCACTCCTGGACATGAGGACAGAGAAGGAAGTCAGGTGGTTGCACTCACACAGTGTGTAGTTCTCCTCAGTCTGGTTGGCAAAGCATCCTTCTTTTGACCATTCGTTCCTGCTGGTGTCCCA
Organism: Planiliza haematocheilus; assembly: GCA_005024645.1. Classification (NCBI taxonomy): domain Eukaryota; kingdom Metazoa; phylum Chordata; class Actinopteri; order Mugiliformes; family Mugilidae; genus Planiliza; species Planiliza haematocheilus. Next base: position 282,940 of record SRSE01000853.1, on the reverse strand, counting down.
GAAGACACAGTGTGCCGTGGTGTTTGGCAAAAAATTGGGAAAGTTCAGTTTAATTTCTAAAGATGAATTACTGCTGTTCTGCATTGTGGCTGATAATACCAGGGGGGTACGGTCGGTTTTAGGGAAGTTGTTTTTTAATTTTTCCATTAGATTTTTCACAGCCACGGTTTTCACTAATCCGGTTGTATTTTCCAGACTCACATCAATGTCAAACACAGATACATTGCAGGAACTACTTGAGCAGAACCTAAGGTCTAGGTTTGTACTGTTAAACCCGTTGCTGTTGTTGACCTTGACGTTCTTCACCAGATTCTCCACAGACTCAAGATATGTTGATGACATTTTGTAACGGACTGTGTCATTTACATCAGTCCAGTTGGATTTCAACATGTTGCTTGCAGCATTCACCAAGTTCTGAAACAGAATTCAACAGAAGCATTGTGGTGCATAAATCTGTTGGGAGATATTTCAGTAAGCTGACCAAGTTATCGGAAACAGTATTCCCCAAATCCAAAAAACGTATTACTGAAAAAAAGTCTTGCCACCAGCAAACAACATTTAATCTTACCCAGTTGGCTACCAGTGAGAATGAGAATGATGTATAGTTTTAGTACACACAGAGCTTCCTGAGCCCTAACTTGTTGTTGACCAATGTTTTAAAGCATTTTTTGAGGCTTTACCATGAAGAGAGTTTTGTTGTTACAACATAACCTGATTCTGTCACGCAGGTGCACGCATGGGGGAAGAAAACCATAACCCTAGCCCCTGGCCTTAATAGCTTTTACCCAGTGGACAGCTTTCAGCCCAGTGGGTAGCTTTAACCTAGTGGATAGCTTTAACCTAGTGGATAGCTTTAGCCCAGTGGGTAGCTTTTACCCAGTGGCTAGCTTTAGCTCAATGGATAGCTTTAGCCCAGTGGAGAGAGATGGGGACTGCAGCTGCACTGCCCTTGCACCAGGGTACCATCTAGATATTGAACCTTAAAATGCACAATAGTTTTACTCCTCACAAGCGAGACCAGTAGGGCTGATGTGGGAGATGAGCACTAGTAACTCAATTTTCTGTCATTTATCCCAGCATTTGGGTGCCATATTAATAACTACAGACCAGGGTGGTGACTCATAGCAACACTAGACAAGCATTTTTTGTCAAATCTTTAACACTGTTTGCTTTTTGCTTGACTTATTGTTATCCACATGCAGTGTTATTCAATTTATGTTGTTCTTCACTGTTATAGTGGAACAGCAAGGGAATGCCATTTCAGGTTACTTTACTTTCTGTCAAAGTCAGTGTAGATGGGTTCTTCTCCCACTCCACGAGCTGGCTGAGTTTCAGAAGAATTTGGTTACCGAGGTACATTAGGTGCTTGTGGACCATGCATCCCGGTACAGACTAGAGCTGTAATAATATCTTGTAATAAAAATAACCTGTCTGTCAGTATAGTAAGCACAGATAAGTGCTTCTATTGACTACAACAACATTCAGTGTGGATTAAATAGTCCTTTTTTTTCCCCACTGGTGGAAACAGCAGTGTACCGTCTAACTCATTACGACCAAAATGCTATACTGAGGTCGCAAGATGACAACTAAAATATCTTCATGGACAAAGGAAGCAATGAAATATGGTATGATAAAGCTGAGGATAAAAAAACAAAACAAAACAATGACCCCATATAGGACCTTGTGAGATAAAGGTGAATAAAATGAAAGCAGCTTACAGGAAAGACGTTCTCTGACAGTTGTATGTTATTTGATGCCGAGGCCATTGTGTTTAGAACATTGATGGAAGCGGAGACATCGGCTGATTCTCCATCTCCACCAGAGCTTGATTCAGAACTGTTCTTGAGTCCTTCAAATATATTCAGGGCCACTTCTTCAGATGCCCCTAGTCCCTTGAAGAAGTTCTTAAAAAAAGCAAAAAATAAAAAGCAAAAAATACAATAAAGTTCCACGCACAAAATCGTGAGGAGGTCTACAACCCCATTTTGAATAACACTGTGAGACCAGACAAACTTTTATTAATTTGGAAGGGAATTTTACATTTGACCCCAACAAAGCATGTGGACAGGGACATGTTTGTCACTCTTGTCATCACCTCTACTTATAACAACTCTGGTAGCGTTTGGTGATTGTGGAAACCACTGATATAAGATCTCAACAGTTTGTGGTGTCCATGGTTTTCCTTAGCTACGCTGTCAAATTGCTAAGGTTAAGATTATCTCAGCCGCAGAGCCAAGAGCTTGATTTATACTGCTGTTTGAGGTTGCAGTTTGCAGATTGCTTTGAGCATAGTAACTCAGGCGAATGGAGTTTAAACACTCATTTATGATGTGCGTGTCTGATCAAATCCACGATTCAAAAGTTGCAAATTACAACAAGAAGTAAAGCCACACTCACCTCAGCCGCATCTACGACTTTGTTCAGCTCTATGTTGATGCACGAGGAGAACACGGACTGCCATTTACTGTCAGAATTACAAGTGCGTGATAAATGGCCAGTCCTGCCCTCTGGACATGTCTGAATAATCACCGTATTTCCCGCTGGGGTTTTTGGCCACGTCACCACATCACCTTTTTCTTCATCGCAAGCTGATGCACCCGCTTGAAAAAAAAAGAAAAAAACATAGAAGCAAAGGAATTATTAGTTAATGCAAGCGACATCAGCGCAAATAGATTCTAAGTAAAGTAATCCAATAGAATTTTATACTACAGACAAGCTGGAATCAAAGGAGTTTAAATGCATTGTTTTCACAAATAATGGACAACAATCACATACCATAGATTACTGGGATGTCCACTTGTGCACTTTTACTTTGTTGCTCCCTGTTTTTAAACGTGATATTGGTAGATTGCCCATCCACTTGCTTGACGCAAGTGACATCAAATTTAAAACTGTAGACAATGTAATCCGCTGTGACAGAAAATAATAATAATGTTAGCTTTGGGGTTGTATGTGTATGTGAGTTTTGAAGGATTGTTGCCAACTGAAACATGTGTCAGTGATATCATTTGAAGCAGGTCTGTTTTTCAATATTGGAAAGAAGAAGAGAGATGTGAAGAAACAGTTTAGGTTTGTCTTACTTTTGTTAGTTAAACTGAGGTCATGACATTTGTAGCACGTGACTTCATATTTCTCTGTTGTGTATGGGATGGTGGCAGTGACGTTCACCCCTGTGTTTGGACATGCCACAGTGAGGGGGTTTATTTTCATGGTGATCACATCAGGTAGGAGAGCCACATTCATCTGAGCCCTGGCTGTATGCCTGACCGACCCAATACTAAATCCACACTCGTATACGCCTGTTGGGAAACATCATATCAACACACATACCCATTTCAAGCAGTCAGCAGGGGAAAAGTACTCTGACAGTATTAAGTAAAACTACCAATATAACATTTTAACACTTGCAGTAGTATCACATTGCACTGTACTGGGATTCAAATCAACACGTATTTTGTTCTGATCACGAGAGCGAGTATTGTCATAACGTTGTGTTTAATGAACCTTGGTTCAGTATGTCACCTCTTTGTGATTGGTCATATTATGCAGAAAAAACTCAATACAAACAGGAAATAATCAAATCAAAGTTATTTTTATCTGTTGTTCATGTACCTCAGCTCTGTGCATGTTTAGTTTGATCAGAAGACCACTTGATGTGTAGAGGAAAAGCGATGCACAGCCAGACACTTCTGTCAGGTGTTTTCTCTTCCAAAGACTCATCAGATAAACTGCTGGCTATTTAATTATAAGGTGGTCATAACTGGCCCGTGGGTTCACTGCAAAGAAACCAGTCTGGGGAGCCATTGCGAGCAGGCTGAGACCAACCTCTCTAACCGGACTCAGCTCGGTTCATTTGTGCAGAGTGAGATTGTGTTCATATCAGCCCAAATGAGCCAGTCTTTGGGATAAATGAAAAGGAAAGGAGCTCAGAATGCCCGTGTGGTTTAATGGGAATTTTATATTGTTTTCTTTGTCCACTTAAGGCAAATTTAAGACCAGTCACTTATGGTTTGGATGCTGCAGCCCCTCTGAGGATGAATTAAGGGGACTTCATTGGCCTATAGTCATCAGATGTGTATCCAGTGGAATGTGAAAATGTCAGAATGTATGTGAAGCTGAAAATGTACAGAAATTATATGATGCAATCATGTCAAAAAGCAGTAGAAGGAAATTTTCCAATATCTTGTGGAATGTACAAGATGGAGAACTGACAGTATTTCAATAGCAAAAAGAGGAACAAGACTGTATCTGTCTTGGTCATTGTACTGTGTTTGTTGAGTGTATTCTGATTTCTTAGAACTCAAGTTTTACTGTCATTTCAGTATTCAAGCATTCAACATTGTTAGTGTGACACGTGTACACTTGCCTGTCCAGATCCCTGTCACATTTTTCAGTGTAACTTTAACACAAGATTTGTATTGCACAAGCTCTTCTGTTGTACAGGTGCTGTCCAGTTGAACCACACTGCCAGTATTGAGCTCAAAGCGCTCATTCTTCCTGGTCATGTTCCAGCCAGCTTTGTCTGTGGCCTCTTCAAATGTGCAATTCAATTTTGGCGTAGATCCGTAGCACACTGTCGTCTCTGGGGCAGTTATCGTGACCATTCCTGTGCAAAATAAACACACAAAAACATATAGGCTTAAGATCTTAAACCTATGCCCAAGATCCTGACCCCATGCTCAAGAATGTGATGTGATGAAGGCACCAGGTTACTCTTGCAAAAAAAACGATGCTTAGTAATACACTGAAAGCACATACTACACCCTAAAAATAATCATGATCTGAAGAAAACAGTAAACTGTAACACATTTTACCAACCTAGAGTGTCGACAAAAACTTCATCACCAAACTGTGTTTTCAGTTGCGTCACTACTGATCGAAGGACAGAGGTGTTTAATTTGACACTGACAGGTGCCTCGAATTCAACGGTGATTGGCGGCGTTGTGGTTTGCCTTTGAGGAAAGATGAGCAGGTAATGATAAAGTGTCCATTTGCATGTCCATATGTGTATGGTATCACATCTAACACATCTAAAGCAACATTTGAAAGAAGTTCCTTTACCCATTGTACGTAAATTGGCTGCCAGTGCACAAATAGACAGCATTACAAAATATCAAAAATAAATAAATAAATAAATAAATTTGGGCAAAATGATACAGTTTATAGACAGGACTGCAAAATACCCATAGTTCATCTTTCTAAAGTTTATTGTGTGTTGTATCATTTTCTATATTTTTTTCTTAGCACCAGCATATTTCTCCAGAACGCTCTTCCTTTTTTGTGCAGGCACTCTTTTCTGGTTGAAAAGAGAGCTGAACATACACTGTATGTTGCTGGTGTCATGCTTTCATATTAAATATAGAATCAAAATCTAGATGCAGCATGGCATCATGTTATTATTAATTTTGCACTGACATTCAGATTCCTCTCAAGACCTTTAATATACAAACAATTAAATTTGACTGCAGTGTAATATTTGTAATCATACCAGGTATTCACTATAATGTCTACATTTAAAACAAACTATTTTGTTTGGTGGGGGAAAAAGGTGAAGATTTACTTCACATTTGAAAAATAAACAAATTCATATCTTTGCACTATACCTGGTCAGGTTGACATACTTCACGGCATTCAGACCATCAAAGGTCTTTGTAAGCTTTGAAAAGAAAGAGCATGAAATCATTCATATTTAGTTCATGTATCATACTTGCAAACGCTTTCTGCTGTATAATAGATGTTATGTTGTGAAGATTGTGAGAAGTACCAGTTCAGTTTTGGTTGCATCCCACGCAGTTAGACCAGTTATTGATCCATTGATGTGAACTGTGTTGATTGCAAAGATTAATCGTTTTAGTTCTGATATCAACAACAACAAAAGCAAATCTACCAACAAAAGTGGCACACACACTTTCAGATTGTCTTGACCTGTGTTCTGTTGTGTCAATAAGTTACAGAATGCCATGAAACAAGTGTACCAGTACTACAAAAACGACAGGATACTTGTCACACATTAGGGTGGTTACCGTGGACTTTGGCAACGCAGAGTGGTGTGATGTTGGAGACATTTCCTTTGCAAGTTGTCTCACGGCAGCAGTTGAAAGAGTAGCACACTTCGTTGCTCCAAACATACCCAGAAGAGCAGTTGCAGCTGGTGTCGTCTCCAATGATCAGGCACTCTGGAAAGAGAAGCACAACCATAAAACATAACATTTGTGCTTTACTGACTTTCATTCTGAGTGGCAGGAAACTTCATTGTCGTTGCAATGTCATACGATTGTTTGGAAACAGAAAAGTCTAACATAACCCCTTCAATTGGAAAAGATTGACTGAACCTAATTTTCGACTGAACTGTGAAGAACTGAACCTATGATGTTCTGTTCAATAGAAAAAACTGTGTGTTTGATTATCTCTGTGAGGAGTAAGTAAGTTCTTTCTATTGACTTACAGGAGGGAAGAAATAGGAAAAACACTTGTTCAAAGCAGTGTTTAAAAAGATGAACGAATGAATAAAAATGTGGGTCCATCTAGGTCAGGGGTGACAAACTCATTTTAGTTCCAGGGCCAAATACACCCCAATTCAAGGGGGCCGACCAGTAACAATATAACCTGGAACTCTACAACTGCTAGTCCATTTTCTAAACATTTAATGACCTATCCCTTTAACGTTTTATGAAAAATGTATTTAATGAGATGTCATTCATTTAATTTAATGTGGATCTCTGTATGCCGCTCTCTGTTTAGTGGTTACTACATTAGTGTGGTTGGTTATTCAGAATATACTGAAAACTGAGCTAAAACGAATTGCCAAAAACATCTGTTCTCCCAATGGCCACTTGAGGCTGGCAATAAAAACCAGTACACAAAATAATTTTGATCTCTATAGCAAATTCCTCCATTCCTGACAACTGTACCGCTGAAAATTTCATCTAACTCATTTGCTTAAATACACAGTCACTACATGGCACGGCTATTTAAAAGTAACTTTCTGTTGCTATGGCTGCATGTTGGGCAACACAGTGCAATGTTTTCGTAATCACTTGCATAGCCACACACTAGTCAGTCACTGTAAGTACTAAAAAACAAATGTTCTCAAAGCCAAGATTGCCAATCCTTCTGTAAAAGGAGATTGTTGCAGGTAGGAAGAAAATATGGAAGCATTAACAAACAACTAAGGAGTGATGTGATTGTTAAAAATTTACTAAGGAAGTTTTGATTTTACGTACATTTATCCCCCACCAATTACATCATGCATCACTGGCGGCAACTGAACTACAAATCAAACCCTTACTGTTGTTATTAGCAAGTTCTTTGATATATGATATTAGAATGTAATCGGCAGCTTTTGTACAAACAAAATAATAATTTATGGAGACTGTCTCCATCATGAGAATATGGATCAGTATCTTCTTATTTTGTCGAACTTCGATTCAGTATTAGATGAAAAAGCCCTGTACCAGACAAGTGAGGACAGTAAATGTTGAAGTAACAGAACCAAAAGGTGTCTTCATGCACATATCAATGGTGAAACATAGTGAAACTTTATAGCTCAAAGTTTCACTACTAGACTTTTTCGTGCTGCTCTATATTGCATGCCCCCTCACATTAAAAATAACTGTTTATAGTTGTGTCCCAAGAAGAAGGAAAGTGCCTCAGAAGTGTACCTGCTACCAGTTCAGCGCTTGTGAGGGTCACTTTGTAGTCTACCCCGCTTTGTGTCACAGTGATGTCAGTGGCATTCAGACTTGACAAGACGGTGTTGGAGTCCAGCGTCACATTACTCTCCACCATCAGCTCAGCAACGTAGATATCTTCAATGACAAAATAAGATGTTCTGTTTGAATTCACAGCAGATCACTTTACATCAGAGGATAAGCTTGCATCGATACATGACTGTCCTTCAATGTGGAATTTCCTGACTTAATGTTGCCTGTATAGACAAATTTGTACTAAATAGCTACGCAAAATAAAAATGGGACAGCACAAGATGGACAGGAAGCTGCAACAGCACCTACGGTCACTTGTGCGCATGTATGGGTCAAGGCGAATAAATAGTTTTTTACTGTGTCCCATGGAGTAAATCCACAAATTGTGACAGTTACACTGGAATAAATAAGCAGAATAGAATATCACTACAGATATATTTTCAAATACTAGACTGTAAACAGGCGACTCACCTTCCGCAAGCACCTGCAACAAAAAAAAGTCATACAACACAGTTAGTCTTTGTGCCAAGAATGCCTATACTTAAATTAAAATATGTACATTGGACCTCTGTCATGAAATATCAATATTCTGCACAAACACAGTTGGATTTTGTCATTTACATTTTAGTTTGCAAATAAAACCGATTATAATTATAACCACATTTCACACTACATTGTGTGCAGAAAAGCAGAATATATAACATTAAAACACTGCATTAGACACTGAAATAGCGCAGTTATACATATATAATGCAGTATATTGTTATGGTGTTGTCCTGCTAAACATAAGACTTTAGACTAATACAGATGTCTACCTGATAGTAGATGTACACAGCTCCAATCAGAAAAATAAACACCCTGGAACACATTGTTACTGTGATGGGGGAAGAAAACAGACACATAAGAGACATGAGTGAATAACTGTAAATAGAAACACTCTCAAATGCATGGACAGTGTACAGTACATGCCTGATAATGATACATTTTGAAACTTGTGGTTTCAAAATGTATGTTACTAATAGTGGTTACTAATAATTATGGCAACTGTTTAAACTTTTGTTTCTAACTAAATCTCCAACACTTTAGTCCATCACAAGCTCAAAAGTAGTTTACGGTGATTCAGGTACATGCTTTAAATCAGCTTGGGCACTCCACTAAGTTTACTTTAATATTGCCAGCTTCTGAAAAAACTCTTCAGCTGAGTAAAGCTCTGTTTATGTTTGTGACGCACTTTATGACCAAGTTGGTTAGTGTGTCTGCTGTTTGGTTCAGGGTAAGGAGTATACTGTATTACACAGTACAGAAGATGAAGGAGAGCAGATCAATTGAATAACCAAACTATTACAAAACACTGCGAGACAGTATGTTCGCCACTGTGCGTGACACAAGCATATTTCATTGTTACCGAATAGAAAAAAACTGTTTTTAAGATCATTTCCAGCACTCAAAAAAAGAAGATGGCACTTGCTTCGTTGCTTTGAAGTGTCTTTCTTGTTTCTTGTTTCACACTCACAAACTGCTGAACAATCGGGAAAAGTTCAGTTATAATTAAATACATGTACTGCTTTTAAGTTTGTCTCAGTCTAGCTTGACAAACGTTCTGAGTCACCCATGTCGTTTCTCACTGGATCTCATCTAAAATAGTGGAATCATGTCATTTTCTTTCATTTGTCACCTGTGAGTAGACAGTGTTATACCATGTTTATTATAACACCCAGCAGCTTATCAATCTCTCTTTTTTTTCATACCATAGGGAGTTTATATATATCTAGGAAAATTTCTTTGCATCACTTTGCATTTAGCCTATGAGTTTGGTGTTATAAATACACACAGTGACTTGGTGGTTTTCACTGCCTCTAACAGTGTATTGTTCATTTCTGCCTGCATTAACCGCAGTAAAGGCTTAATGATGTGATAAATGACGCCCAGTCGTCATTTTCTTGTTCGGTTTGGACCCAGCTTCCTTGTTGCGTTCATATTTAAATCAGGAAAGATAAAGTCAATTCAGGTTTTCAGAGTAAATCCATCAAATTATGTAGAACACCATGGTGATACTATATCAAGGCTAAACAAAATACTACATATGTCATGTCCATGCATAAAATACCTCAGTAGTTTTCTGTTCTTTCTGTGGAAGGGTGAATTTGCTATCAACAAAATAGTGATGGAAGTGTTCCACAGGAGGATATACAGATATTTTTTTAAACCAGCCTGGCGAATCATTTCACTTTACCTAAGCTCTCTGATTTAAAAGTTTGTGTTATTCATTCAACAGTTCAGTGCAGACTGTTTTTCATATAACGCTATCACAAGTACAGTCATTCAGATTCTAATTTCTTGCATTAAGAAAAAGGCATGAATAGATTGTTCTCACCTTGGCTTTACTCTCCACTGTACAGGAAAAGGAAAACTGGACAATCCGTCAACGTTTCTTGCAGTTAGTGAACTGAAATCTGACGGTACTCCATATCTGTCGGAAGCACATCAGAATTAGAGTCAAAGTAAGCGAGTGCATCCGTCACAGAGGCTAGATTAGGCTGAGGAGGGTGTGTGTGTTGGGGGTGGTGTGTACGTGTTAGAGTGGGGGGTGGAGGTTTACGGGGCACGGTGATGACAGCGATGTCCTGGCTTTGCGCTGAGAGAACATTTGCATTGATGTCTCCATGTCAGCAGGAGTGGTCAACAGGCTGTTTCAGCTTTCCATGTATATTTGTCTATCAAATAAAGAATTGACCTTCAGGAGGTCACAGACCAGCAGCCTGTGTCGTGGATTTGACTCAGTCTGTGTACAGCTTGTATCATAAAACTCTCAGTGATGTGTGATAGCCACATAGCTGGCACTTTTAACAAGTATTACTATGATGGATTCAACACCCAGTAACATGCATCACAGAGATCCAGCTCAGACTTAATCAGCGGTGGAAAGTATATTTATTCTGTTTCTTTTGGGTATTGAGCTTTACACTGATCTGTGTGACAGATGAAGTGACTTTCCAAATAAAGACCATAAAACTCATAAAACTACAAAGTACATACAGTATACAGCACATGTAAACAGATATAAAACACGTATAAATGACAGGGCGGAAAGATACACCAATAAAATTCATATGAGGTTTTAGCTGCTGACGGGATACTTCATTTAAGTACTTTCACTTTGAATGGATGCCTTTTACTCAAGTGAAAGCTTTACATTATCATGAGAAAACTAAAACTCAAACTGGATCTCGCAAAGATGACGCAACAAGTACGCACACGTGCACACATGTGCCACTGCAAACTCTGCTCTTTGCATTTTCTCCTGGTTTCCTTACTCATTAAAATGAAATCGTAACTCGTGGCACAGCAACCGACATGTCAAGGACAGACAGAGGAGAGGCCTGAGGGAAGCTCATTCTTTCAGCCAAACCAAAAGATGCAGTATTCACCTGTCACTTTTTATCCTTTTATGTTTGCTTTTCTGTTTGAATTCTGTTATAACCCTAAGGTTAACCTTAACCCTAACCTTCTGTTGTCCTGAGGCACTGTCCATCTGTTACAGAAACCAGGACACTTTCAAAAGCACATTCGAAATTAAAAATTAACTGCAATACACTATAGAAAGCACTAAAAAAAATGAAGGAAGGAAGTAATGAAGGAACTACAGGGATGGTCCCAGTTCAAACTTTCACACAACCTTACTTCTAAGTACTGTGTGTTGCCACTTTTAGTATTCCTGACAACTTGTAGTCTTTTCTGATAGCTGTGGATGAGGTCTTTTATTTTGTCAGGCTTCTCATTCTTCCTTAGCAAAAAGCCTCCAAGTCCCAGTCATCTTGCATGAACTGGACATTTGAGACTTTCTTGAGGTGTCTCTATGATTAGAAAGTCAGGAGACTGCGGTGGTCGCTCCAGAACGCTTCACTGTCTAGGCTCTGTGCTCCATGTTGGAAAGTCCCACTGCATCCCATGGACAGCTTTTAATTTAACACACCTCAATCACAGTATCTACAAAAAGAGGCCTGTATTTCATCTGAAGGTTTTGTGTTTTTTTTTTCTTTGCAACCTAATCAATTTTCCTGACAATGTCCACTGAATCTAATTTTCTACTTGTTAAACAGTGCTGATTAGCATTTAGCAATTTCGGATCTGTGTATTTCTTTACTGTTTTCTAAAGCTTTATGAAGCTTCTGGGATGCAGGTTTTGAATATGTACTTTTACTGTCTCTATGCATCCAGTAATGTCAGAGCCAAGACATTCATTGTCCCCAGACACTAACTATAGTCAGACACGTCTCAGGTGTGGAAACTTACCCTTCACAGCACATTTAACCTTGCATGTGTCATCGTAACATTAAGGTAAGCATTCAAAAATATAATATGAACTTTTGATCAGGATCATTTGGGTTATTTCAGTTATGATCTAAAAAGGGCACACAAAAAATATGATAATAACTGGCTCCTGAATGTTACTCCTAACAAACATTTGCTGCATGATCAATCATATTTCTTCACATTTTTCACAAATTATGTCAGAGTATGGAAACATATAAGCAGAACTAGCAAAAGAGGACCCCTGGTGGTTCTTGCCAGTCTTATTTTTAATATTAAATAATAAGAGAAAGCCAGAAAACAATGGCAGGTACAATGTCTTCAAATACAGCATCTAGTCTGATGGCCAAAAAGCTCAACGTGTGTTTCACCAGACCAGAGAACCTTCTTCCGGTTGACTTTGGAGTCTCCTGCATGCCTTTGAGATTTTTTCCCCCCCCCCAGAACAACAGTTGTTGTATGCACAGACTAACCCAGACTAACCCATCTGAACCACTGAAGCTTTTAACTCCTTCAGAGTGGTTGTAGCTGCCTTGGTGGCATCCTTCACCAGTCTTCCTGCCTGGTTGCTCAGTTTGTGAGGATGACCAGCTCTAGGCAGATTTTAAAAAAGCGTCAAATGGGGAAAACATCCAAGGAGAGTGAAAAGTTTTTCTAGGCATTGTATAACAGCTGATTACTCAGTTGCATCAGTAATGGTGCGAGCGGTGAGTGTTAAATTGTTGTGGTTGAATCTCCCACTTTAATTGCGATCGGCAATTGGCCTGATTACTACAGGAAAAACAAACAAACAAAAAATGTTGAAACTGATGTATTGTGTTTTACAAACTGAACACATCTTAAAAGCATGTTAATGGTTTGATGGAGGTTTAATAAAACATACAAACTGAGTGTCACTCTATTGTTAATTTAATCTTCTATAGAAAATCTTACTCAAATGAAGTAATGTAGAAACTGTACACCAGTGTCTTTGCTTCTGTTCGGTTCCGTGCACAACCTCTGTACAAAACACGCACTGAATGTGAATTTCTTATATACTGTAACATTTCTTATATTTGCAAAAATATCAAAAAAAAAAAAAAAACAGTGCCACGTGTGAACCTTCAAACAAGTCAGTTATGCAATGTCCTCAGAATGATTGTTTAATACTTTATTTCTTATACAGATATTATAAATATGCAAAAACTATAGTCGAAAGCAGCTGGTGACAGACTGAGCTGAAGCTTTGTTCAGAGACACATACTTTATATGTAGTTAAGCAGAAAGACACTGAGAGAACAGTGTCTTCATTCTTGCTGCTAAGTCAAAATAGCAGCAGATGTCTCTTATTAAAACATAAAGGTAATTGATGGCTCTCCCTTTACGTGCTGGAATTAAATTTGACTGAAAGAATCATCCAGGATAATTTATCACAGTGAAGCCACTCCTTGAGTAAACAAGTTCACTGATCTGTGTAAGACAGCCTTGCCTTGTGTAACTGATTTGAGTTGCAAAGTAAAGCAAAAGAAGGTCCAGTTTGCATTGACTTTGCCAATGTTTTGTTAATTAAAAATATTCCATGAATACTATTTCAAAGCAAGGAAAGAAGGACATTTAGAAAGTACAAAAAAATAAAAAAATAAATCCAATATTCATGCCCCTTGATTTTTTTCAAAACTCAAGTTTGCCTCAGTTGTATGTAATACTGTACTTCAAACATTAACACACACACACCAATGTGACTCATCAAAGAATGGACAATGGTCTTCTGAGAGTGTCCTGTCGTGTCTGGCAACAAGATGTTGTTAGTGGGTAGGGGAGGGGGCCTCTGTGGATCATCCCATAAACACTTGATCAGTTTGGGAACTAGTGAATCTGGAGGCCAGGTCAACACCCACATGAATACCAGGTCCAAAAGTTTCCCAGCAGAAATTATCACATATAGTGACATTGTACTGAAGACACCAAACCTCAGTTTACACACTTTCTTGGCAAACTCTTGGCTATTATCTGGAGGTCTTCCTTTTATCATATTACATGTCAATATAAGAAAACGAAAGCAGAAAGATTTGCTGCAGCACTGAAAGTATGGATTTGTACTGCTCATTCTGTCAGAACCTGAAAAGTTCAAAATCAGAACCACCAGTCTATGGCTACAGACAGGTGGTGTTACAGCAGTATTACTGCAGCTAAACTAGTGTCCACAGCCCATCCTTAATGCACCATTAATAAAAGATGAAAAATGTCACTTGAGTAGGACTGCTGTAGCAGTGACTACATTTACGTGCAATATTATTTTGATTTCTATAATTCCAAGACAGATAACCCACAAAATTCTCCTTCTCCACTGAAGGAGAACTTAGGCCACTTTCACTCCTTCACCATCACTGTAGTAGTGTATGTATCCAAAACCCTTCTGATATCCCAAATGAGTATACTGTCCCAAAGAATTCTGCTGAAAACTGAATGATAGTGGAATTTTAGTGTGTGTATAAAAGCACAGAGTATTATTACAGTTGGTACTGCTTTGTGCTTTGTGTTCAATGTACACAATACAATATACACACAAGCATTATTCATTCATTCATCTTCTGTACCCTCTTATTCCTGTTAAGGGTTGCGGGGGTCTACTGGAGCCTATTCCAGCTGTCAATGGGCACAAGGTGGGGTACACCCTGGACAGGTCGCCAGTCTATCGCAGGGTTAACACAGAGAGACAGACAACCATTGACACTCACACGCACTCCTACGGCCAATATAAAATCACCAATTAACCTAACAAGCATGTCTTTGGATGGTGGCAGGAAGCCAGAGTACCCGGAGAGAACCCACGCAGACACAGGCAGAACACTGCAAATTCCACACAGAAAGGCCCAGTCAACCCATGGATTCCCGTGACCTTCTCGGTGTGAAGCATCAGTGCTAAGCACCTTGCCACTGTGCCGCCTCACACAGGCATTGATGACTGATAAATTGGAACCTGCAGTAAGCTGAACAATACGGATGGAATATAGATTCCTCTGTTGTCTTGGATGGCTAATGTTCCAACTCCCGGACCACAAGTTAATCCAAACTCCTGGCAATGACCACACGTATGACCCTCTCAGCTGTCTGCAGCAGCACATTTGGGAAGACGTTTTTATTCTGAAACTTCATCATTTCAAAAGTAAAAACAAACAAACAACAACAACGATTGAAATGGAAATATATGATATTTACTTGAATTAGTCATGCACTGTGAGTGCTAGATAGGCCGGTGCATAATTTTTGCACTGTAAGCAGTCTTCTAAAAGAGACCAAAAATAAGGCCCATGTTCCGATCTTTGCCCAGATCACCACATCAGAAAAAGCTGGAGAACTAGGTCTTCTCGGACTGGCGGAGCAGATGCAGCTGTCGTGATGACCTTGAAATTTACCATTTGCCGTACAAACTGCTGTCTTTACGTCCACACCATTTGGTTTGCGGGATACTTCACCTTTGCAACCTCTATTTCCTTCCCCAAATTCTTCAATGTAGCACATAAACCCAAGAACGAAAGAGGCAGGTTTTGACCTCAGTTGTTGGAATGGGATTGTACTAAATGTGGAAATCGTATAGACATTGTGGATGGATATAAATACCTGGGTGTTCATCTGAACAATAAACTAGACTGGTCCGACAACACGGATGCCCTATACAGGAAGGGACAAAGTCGCCTCGACTTGCTGAGGAGACTGAGGTTCTTTGTGGTGTGTACGTCATTACTCAGGACTTTTTACGACACTGTGGTTGCATTGGCAACTTCTGCACTGTGGTCTGCTGGTCTGGCGGAGTCACAGACGGGGACAAGAATAGACTGGGAATACTGATCAAGAGGGTCAGCTCCATCCTGAGCCGTCCTCTGGCTAAATTGTCAAACATCAGAAACAAACCCTCTCACCCCCTGTATGAGACAGTTGGGACTTTAGGAAGCTCCTTCAGCCAAAGACTGCTGCACCCACAGTGCAGGAAGGAGCGCTTCCAGTGGTCTTTTGTCCCCTCAGCAGTCAGACTCTTTAACATCAGCATTTTTTAGCTCTGCTCCTGAGCTTCTTTTCAGGACATACTAGAGCACACTATACAAGTCACCCCTGTCATTATCTCACGTCGTTCTGGTGCAATACTTGGTGCAATAGGAGTTTGTTTTATTCCTGATATACATGGATGTCAGTATGTATATTAAACCTCCTTACCACCTCAACACTCAATGTACACTAGTTGGTTATTTCAGCTTCTGGTTAGCGACTGACAACTTGATGCAGTGTGTAAATATTTGTTGCACTATAACATATTTACTTGTATATAGTGTCTCTTGTCTACCTTTTTCTATTTTTTGTTGCCTGCCGCTGTAACACCTTGATTTCCCCACGGGGATAAGTCTTATTGTATCTTATCTCATAAACAACAACAAAGCACTCAACAAAACTCAACCTAGACAGTAGTACGTTGCACACAGCCACATACTGTATCACCAGTAGTTTGCACAAGAACTGCTTTAATAGGGAAATTATGTCCTAATAGCTGATTTGCCTTTTGTTTGTTTCAGATTTATCTGAAACAGGGAGATCCAGAAACTTTACTTTGTAAGGACTGTTGACAGAGCAGTCCGGTCATGCAATTCTATCATCACATTTCACTTTCTCACTGAAGGGTCCATTGGATTTCTCTCACTCCATATGTATTCACTGATCAGGTGTAATATTAAAATCATTGAAAAGAAGTAAGAAGTAAATAACATTGACCATATTATGACAATCCAATGTTCTGCTGGGAAACGTTTGGACCTGGCATTCATGTGGATGTTACTACCACACATCTAGACCAGAGCAAGAGCCCCCATCCCCATCCAAGTTGTTGCAGCAACTAAAGTTTCAGTTTTCTGTCTTGCAGTGACTGACTTGGCACTGGTGTGCTTCCTGTGAAAGCGAATACATTTAAATCAGCTGCACTTTTCATTTTTTAAGACATCATAAGATCTATTTAAGATGAATCTCGTGAAGTAAATAATGTTTCCCTACTGCAGCTAAAGAATGCGTTGTATTTTATCCATGCAAATCCAAACATTAGTAATCTGTAGCAGTATGTCTACATGTTGCCTACAAACCTCAAAGTTACTGCACATACTTCCAAACCATCAGATGCTGCTATACAATGTTTTTAGGAACAAGCCATCATCCATTGATCTTTCTGTGACACTATTTTTCTTCAGGCTCTGATTAGAAGAACAAGACATTGGTGTTCTTTTGTTCTATGAGTCATATTCACATAACATTTAGGCTGTGGATGCATACATATCATCATCTACTGGCCAGAGCAGGCAACTGCCCCAGAAACAAAATTACTCAAATAAATAACTTCAAACATTTATTGATAAATCTTCCTGGATGAAAATCAGCATCATCACTGACAAATATATCTGCACATTTTATTTCCCTTTGCTAACTAACTAAACTATGAAGAAAAATAATTTGTTTGTTCTCATTGCAGCAAAGTGACCACAATGAATGAATACTGGTGTTGGACGAATACAAAATGCTACACTGTAAAATTGCTCACTTAGGTTAAGCTTGGAACAAGTAACATGAGTAAAAATAATATCAGTGTGCATTTTAGCACTACGCTGTTTTCAGCTCTGTCAAAAGAAGCATTAAGGAAGTGCTTCCTGCTTTTTAATTATTTATTTATTATTTATCATTGTGTGTGAGGGTAAGAGGATGTAATCTGATGTTAAAATTATCCCCATACACACAGGAAGGATTAATAAAGTAGTCAGATTCTGATTCTGACTCTAAGCCGTACTTGATCGCCACATCATCAACAAACCTGCTTGCCACTGTTAAACTGATGACGCACAAATTTACCTAGTAATCTCATCTATCCTATAGAACCATTATGCAAAGCCACCAAACAAATAGATCTGGATGATGAATTTTGCAACTGAAAATGGTTTCTTTTGTTTAGATAACCAGGTTAAGTGGATTGGTGTTTTATTTGACTTATTGTTTTAAGTTTTAATGGTGTAAATTGGATTACTGATGTGCAAGAGTAATATACTGTAACCCTGAATGAACTCTCAGATTACTGGTGGTATCCACTGCTTCCTCGTTTTACCCAAAATAAAACAAGGAAGTGATGGTTTTAGGAATTCCCTGTGACATGTCATATTCTTTGACAAACTGATCCAGGTGAGTAATCACCTGCTCCACTGTTTACCCTGCAGCTACCTTGAAACCTCTGCCTGCTTGGGTTCAAAGTAAAACCAAAAGCTTGAAAATCTGCCATCAGGCCTCTATCCAACCTTGACAGATAGAAATGTTTTTAACGTTGTGCCAGATTAGCAAGTTAAGTGAAGGAGGAATCCCACAAAGTCTAATGGCTTCTTAAAGAGTTTAATTATAATCAACATATAAAGAAAGAAATGATACATGTCTGCTTTACAAATTCAAAACATAATGAGGAATAGACATAGTACATATTATATATAAACATATTGTAACTGGTAACATGCAGTAGAACACATATACAGCAGAACATATGAAGACATGCTAATAAAAGATGTCAGGATATGCCTTTACCTGCTGGAATTAAATCTGACTGAAAGGATCATCCAGGACAATTTATCATTCTGATGCCACACTGTGAGTACACAAGATCACTGAGCTGTGTAAGACAGCCTTGCCTTGGCAAACTGATTTGAGTTGCAAAGTAAACCAAAAGAAGAGCCAGTATGCATTATGTAGTATTTCTTGTATTTACAATGTATTTTATCACAGCCTGTGCACGAGCACACACTGAAATGTTGTAAAAGGCAAATACAGTATTATACATTCAATATAATGTAGCGAGTGGAGGAGTCTTCCCCACATTCAAAAAACTAAGAGACTGTTTATGTTCAGGAACATACATGAAATGTTTTGCAACAGTTACTAAGAAATAGTTTATACATTTGGAGCTGTCAGGTTAACAGTGGTGACAGATTCACAGCCTGAGTCTGATGTTTGTAGCGTTCACTGGTATCCAGGCTATGTTGAGTTTGTAGTTTTGAGGAAAAGAGAAAGAGAACTCTTTGAATAAAACTGCCTTCTTGGAGTCACGTGGTTTAAGGGGCATGAGAAGTGCAAATGGATCTCTGTCTCCAGTGATGTTTATTTACGTGCTCCTCAAAATATATTATATCCAACATCTTGCTGGTGCGTATTACATATTTTTGTTGTGAGCAGTTTTTGGACATTGTAGAAATTTTAAAGTTTAGTAAGTTTTGTAAAGGTTACTTTAGTGTCTGTGGGGTGTAATATAATAATTTCAGATCATAATTTAACTGTTATACATGTAACTTGTCATAGAGGCTGATGATGTGTTGTTAAGGAACGAGCAAGCTCTAAGAGCCGATTCTTTGTAGTGAAGGAGAAGAGCTATTCCTCCAGTGGCTCATATACGCATAGAAATTAGACATCCATGCTGAGGCATCTGGCATGTCAGAATGCCAACCTGCTCCAAAGACATTTATCTAAAGTGTCCTATGTTAAGACTTTGGCCTGTATTTAATTGATTTGTTTACTGTGCTTCAGTTGTTCATTTAAACCTTTGACTGAAACAATAGTAACTGTATTTTTGTAATGACAAAAAAAAAAGCCGAAAAATAAGGCTTCTATGAAAACAGTGAAAGCGAAATTGCTTACCAACACACAAACTATTCATAATAGGTAAATTACAATAAAACAGAAGGTTCAGAGTAAAAATTAAAAGAAGATCCATTTTGGAGCCATTTGCAAGCCATATGAGTCGGCTGTTCTAGAGAGCGGAACCAAAGGAGCCAAATCACTGACTGAGGGAGTGAAGAGAGAGACTCACTGGATGATGTACCATGTGACACATTGTTGCCATCAGTGACTCAGTCTGTGACAAAACAATGAAACAGCAGATCTGTACTAAAACAAGAGAAGAAGAAAAACTTTGTTAGCATTTTCAAATGAAGTCCTAATTCTTTTTCTTAAAGTGAAAAGTAAAGTAAAAAGCTCCATATTCGTTACAATCACAGACGTATTTTTGAACCCAGAGATCCAAACATTGTTATGTGTGACATTGTCATTCAGACTTTGTCTTACCACTTTCTTGTCCAAACCCAGTCTACTTGGAGGGATTCCAGCGCTGATAATCTACAACAAAATTAAGAGTGAACGTATGAGCCATCACAATATTGCTCCTGAGCTGGAAAAAAAATATTATTCAGAAAATTGTTATTACCTTCGTCCCACTGTTGTGTCGTTGTTGCTAATTCTGACCACACCTGTAAAGTTACATCTCAGAAATGAGCACACTGCTATACAACAAGCATCAAGCATGTATTTTTAGAGGAAACTGTGACGTTCAAAGTTGGGAATCACTTGCAATGTTTTGGGTTTTTATCTTTCAAGCTCATCGCTTCAGTCAGATCAAGCTATATTTGTTCAAGATGCCCAGCCAAACACCACAGGAAGCTTCTTTTCCTTGTATGACAACGCTGCTATTTTACTTTCTTGAACATGTAGAGGAATGCAAAAATCTGCCACTTTGAGATCATTAACGGACGTAGACAAACCATGAAGTAGATTTTAAAGGTGGACATTTATCCCAAGTTATCTGTTTAAATCAACTTATTAAATCACACAATAATCAGCTATACGAGGGGGGGCGACTGTGGCTCAGTAGGTAGAGCGGGTTGTCCACGAACCAGAGGGTTAGCGGTTCGATCCCCGGAATGTGCCACATGTCGAAGTGTCCTTGAGCAAGACACTGAACCCCCAGTTGCTCCCAGTGCGTGGTGTGTGAATGTGTGAGTGAATGGGTAGATGTGTCTCTGACTGTAAAAGCGCTTTGAGTACCAATAGGTAGAAAAGCGCTATATAAAAGCAAGGCCATTTACCATTTACGAGTTGGCTTTTTAATTATGCTGATTAAAATGTATATTGAGACAGACATACCTTTTTGTCCAACAATGTTCCAAACACCAATATGAAGAAACCCTTTATACAGAAACAGAGCAACATCAGCTATAAGGGATTCAGTGATAGCAGACAAGCCAACAAATAATGTAGGTAGTATAATATAATATACAGATCAGATTTAATAAATACTGAATTAGTACCTGCAGTGAATTGAACAATGCAAATGCAAAATGAAATCCTTCGTTGTCTGGGCTGGCAATGGTTCCAACTCCCAGGCCCCAAGTTAATCCAAAACATGGTGTGAGCACAGCCAAACTTCTGGCAATAACCATAATCATGTGCCTCTCAGTTGCTTGGGCAGCACTTCCTCCTACATTTCTCCTCAAGATTTTGTATATCACCACAAAAAAGATTATGAGGTTTATCAGCACTATTGACAGCACAGGTGTCACAAATGCCAGTAGAGCCTTGGACTTGTCCCAGTTGAGCCAGCAGGACCCAGTTCCTTGGTACTCATTTCTGGGTGCAGTTACAGCTATAGTGAGGGTTGCAATGATGATGGGTGCCCCATAGCCTAGAGAGAATCCAATAGCCAACATAGATGTTTGAGACAAACCCCCTTCAAAGACAGTGACTGTACGGTAGAGCAACAGCAGACCTGATACTAACATCCAGAAAAAGAGGGCTAAGAAGAAATAATGGATGAAAAAAGTAACTGCAGTGCATGCTGGGCTGTTTGTCTCCTTTGTGTCTGTAATGTAAGCTGCAATAATAAACCAAATGTCTGCAATCAGAAGAGACAGTGCAATGTTAACAATGGAAACATGACGCAAGTAAGACGTGTTGTTCATCCTTATTTTTCTCCATATGACAGCTTCAATGATGAGACATATGAACAAGGAACCTATGGATATGCCAACTCCAATGTAGGTTATATAGTCCAAGACAATGTTGGAAGTGCTGGGTGACATAAGGATAGAGAAGGAGGTCAAATGGTTGCAGTTGCATGTGACTCTTCTGTTGATGCTGAATACCAATTCACAGCCCTGGTCATCCCATCCGCCAAGACCATCAAAGAAGCTGAAGTTCCAGAAGACACATTGAGGATTAACCAGAGTGTTGTTTATGACATCAAATGTGAGTGAGATGTTACTGACGGTGCCACTGGATTGAACTAGTACAACCCTGCCATTTATGACACTGAGGGATGAATTGTCTTCATCTCTTGTGGGAAGTACATTATGCATTGAGGAGAATGTTATAACAGTGATTGACTTATTTCCTCCATCAGACTCTGGTATGTTTATCTCAACTGAAGAATTGAAGTCAGCTTTGAAAGTGTCTGTGAATGTAGTTTTGTTCAAGAGAATAAAAGGAGTATCAATGCCAAAAGTTTCATTGGTGAGGCTCCTTGTTATAGTCTCAATAGACTGTAACAATAATGAGCTGACACTTTCAGCTGTGGGGATGTTACTTTGTGTTAATGATGTGTTTCTGGTATCATTGGTGTTCATTAATTTCCATGACTCTCTGGCCTCGTCTGTGGTGAGAACGCCTACAGTAAACAGCACATCCTAAATTGAAAGAAAAGAAGGTAGTACATTTAAACACATTACTCTTTAAAATATTTAAACCTTGGCAGAGTAACTCACTTACCTCCATTAAAGTTCTGCTTATTGAGATATTTAATGATGATGATGTGTTGGCTACATTTCTGAGTATTTTAACAATGGACCTGATGGTCGCAGGAGATTCAGTCACTTTCTGAGTGGAAGTGACAGTGATGTTGCTGAGCTCGTCCAAGAATTCTGGCAGTGAATTATTATTTAAAGACTGTGAAAGTAGAAAATGAAGACACATGGGTTATCGCAAGGATCCAATTTAAAGACCTTCAATCAAAATGTTGAGCTAGGCAATGTCATGTTTATCTAGACATTCTGAATCAAGACCTCCATTATTGGGTTTAAAATTATGTAAATATGTAATCAACTTATATTCTGCATATTCTGTCTTGTCACTGAACATTTTGTTTTATTGTTATCAAAGCAAACAAACATTTTTAATAATACAGTGGGAAAAACTATGGCTGAAGGAAGGTTGCTAATGCCATCATCTGCTGATATAAACAGTTGGAGAACTAGATCACCTCAGACTGCACAAAGAGCTCCTGAACAAGTTGAAGGACGCAGTTGTCTTGGCGATCTTCAAATTGACCATCCTTACAAACTGCTGTCTTTTCTCCCACCTTGTTTGGTTCACATGATGCAACAGCCTTGTAACCTTCAGTTGCATTTCCAAATTCATTATCAAAACACACAAATTCTAGAGGGAAAAGGGAGGTTTTCATGTCAGCGCTTGTAGTTACAGGAAAACATATCTTGATCTCAATTATATTTGGACTGGAACATTTGGATCAGCACTCACTGTCATTTGACAATGTCAGTATTATTTCTGTTTTAAACGATAGATCGGTTGATTGACAAGTGAGCTTCTCTATCTGGTTTGGTGTACATTCATTAGGGACCGGATACAGATAGGTGATGTTAACTCCTGTGAAAATAAAAGAATAAATAAATATAGACACTGGTAGAGTATAAACATTGACAACCTAAAAATAATAAATATTATCATAATAAGTTGACATGAGAGCTATTTTAATAGGTACATGATTTTAGCTGATATCTGATTTGCCTTGTGTTTGTCTCAGATTTACCTGTGCCTGACAAGTTCAGAAACTTAACCTCATAGGGACTGTTGACATAGCACTCCACTGATACATTTCCACCACCACACTTCACATTTGCACTGAGTGGTTTCACTCGGATTTCAGGTGTCTCTCTGAAGGTGAAGGATCCATTGGACTTCTCTCGGAACACGGCACCATCTTTTCGTATCAGCTTACATTCATAAAGTCCTGAAATCAATGATCATAAAAAAATCAGTGTTATTGAAACAACAGCATGGCCATTTCTTTCCACTAGGTTACACGCTTACAAGCTTACACTCCCCCTGAAATCCATCCCCGTTTTGATAAAGCTTGGGGAAAGGAGTGGAGGCAGCTAGTCCAAAACAAGGTGAGGGTGGCAGTTGAAGAGGAGAGGTCCAGCAGAGCAGTGGGAATGAGACAGCAAGGCGCTTGGACAAGATGAGAACAAGCAGTGGAAAGGAAGATCATATGGGCTGACCCACGGCATGCCGAGCCACAAATTCCTAGCCCAAACTGTGTATGATGTCCTTCCCAGTCCATCCAACCTGCACTGCTGGGGACAATACACCATTATGCCCCCTCTGCCAAAAGAAGGGGACACTTAAGCATGTCTTAAGTTGCTGCCCATAAGCTCTGGGGGAAGGCCTGTACTGATAATGGCACGATCAGGTGCTCAAGACCAGAGCAGAGAGCATCTGGAGCCAAAAACAACACCTAGAGCAGGGCTAGAGAGATCAGGGCTTCTTCACACTGCACAGGACTGGGAGCTGTCAGTGGATTTGGGAAGCCAACTTGTCAACTTGACATTGTCCTGGTGCCAGAGACACTGAAAACCATCATCATGCTGGAGCTCACAGTGCCTTGGAAAGAATGCATGGAAGGAGGCCTATGAGCAGAAGGCATCCTCCTCCTCTCTCCTGTGATGACCTCAGGTAACATCACTGATGATGTGCCCTAGCTTTGCATCAAGAGATGTATCACATCAATAAAGACGACCTGTTAAAGGTTTACTGGTGCACATAACAAAATAGAATAGAACTTTATCTACCTGGGTGGAAATTTGTTAACAGCTCACCAACACAGAAGACAGACAATACTAAAAATACAAAAGCTGACATAAATACAGGCACATAGCATTGTATTGACATAATAATTAATCCTGTAAAGTGGATGACAGTTTGAGTCACTATATGTGGATTGGTCACTTAGTTGTGTTAAGAATGCCAATGGCATTAGGGATAAAAGACTTTTTTTTAAATACCCTGTGGTTTTTACAGCCTCTCCTGAAAGAGTATCATTAACACACACCCTTTGAGGGTGGCAGGAGACCCTCAAAGGTCTCTGACCCAAAGAATCAGGCCCTTATCAACATTCAGATCGACCAGCCTTTTCAGAACCTTCATAGAACTGAAATCTACGAACAAAGCCCTTGCATATCCTTTAGTGTAAGCTGTAAGTCAGGACAGCATCATCTGTAGCTCTATTGCCTTTGTAAGCAAACTGGAGTGGACCTAATACTCTAGCCACCGTGGAGGTCAGGAGGCTCACCAGAACTTTTTCCATAGTTTTACACAGCATGGAGGTAATGGCAATTAGTTAAAAATATTCAGGGCTGCTTGTACCTGGCTTTTTTGGAATAGGCCTTATTATGGAGACTTTCCAGGATTTGTGCACCCCAGCGACTAGGAGGGAATTGAACAGCCTTGAGAAAACCTTAAGAGGACTGAGCTTTCAGGAAATCTGGGCCTATGGCTTTATTTGGTTTCAACTTCGAAATACTTCTAGCAACAGCATCATATCACATGATCAACTGCTCCAGCAACACAGTGTGTGCCCGTGGCATTACTTCTGAGACAAAAAGTATATTTCTAGTATTTGGTTTGGCAGGCTCAGAGGTAGGGTGCTAAGGGACTGCTCCACTCATTTAAGTGGAATTCTCACCAGGGTGTTCCAGGATATTCTGGATTCTGGCTGTGTCCCCAACCAGTGGAAGGAGTCCACAATAATTCCTAGGACTGACATCAGTGCTGCGCAAAAGTATGGAGAGACCCTGGGTGAAACTGGATCCAGTCCAGTTTGCATACAGGTCAAGACATGGTGTGGAGGATGCAAATCTCACTCTTGTAGACACTAAACACCTGGGGCCTAAAGTACAAAGACTTGCATGGATTCCCCCCACAACCGTGGCGCACGCTCAGAGCCAGAAGCACATTTCCTACATACCAATCAACATGGAATTGAGCGCATACATTGAACCTGACCATTCCCCATCCACGGGCCTTCTAAATAAGCAAATTGCATTTAAATTGACTGTGCACTTGGGATCCCCCTCTTTGTATGATCAGAAAATGAAAACATAAGAATGAGTAAGATGGGAAAAAAGAAGACCTTAATTCACTCTTGATACATCTGAACTCTTCTGTGAGCAAGTACGTACACAACGTTTTTGTGTGCATGCACACTTCGTACATGAGGCCCCTGGACTATACTGTACACACCCACACATTAGGAGTTTATTCATGGACTTCTTGGACCCCGCTGCACTGTCTTGTATACCCTCAGGTCCATCCAACTCTGGTTTCGTGGATAAAGAGCTTTTTACAAGACATACCACTACAGGTGCTTTTAAACAGTTATAATATCTAGCAAATTGGTTGTAAACACAGGGCTCAAGGCTGTGTTTTATCACCCATCCTCTTCTCTGCATACACCAACAGCACCTCCTGCTGCAATGAAGGAACATGACCGGCACTGATGCTCTGTCCCAATACCAGTAAACAGGCAGCAACCTGGTCAATACAAATTAGAGAGATGAGAACTCACTCGAGCTGAACATACAGTAACAAAGACCACAGAGTTGCTGTGGCGGCAGAAACAAAGCAGCAACAACACCATCTCTTTTTTAGCCACTCAACATCCCGGGACAGCTGGTAGAGCAGGTTCAGTCTTTTAAATGTCTGGGGACTGAGATGGACACTTGTCTATCCTTCACGCAGTGCATTGACACTATCAGAAAGCACAACAACGCCTCCACCTGCCGAGGAAACTTGGAACTTTCAACATCAGCAAGGACATTTTAACCCTGGTTTACCGGTCACTCAATGAATAAATTCTCACACTTATCTTACCAGTGTCAGTCCGGAAAAATCTTGACACAGTTAATGTTGCTGATCCGTTCTGTCTCGAAAAGCTGTGTTCTCTGTCTTCAAGTATGAGATTGCCATTATGTGTCCACTCAGCAGTCCAGTTTGTACCAAAATTGAGCCCCTCTGGTGGAGGGCCACATGTTACAGTCACACTATGTTCAAAGAATACTTCGTTGGGATCAAACTTCAAGAATGCTGTACCTGGATGGACAAAGAAAGTCAGTTACTGTAAAACCACCCAACACAAAGATTACACACATGAAAATAATAAAAAATCTACAAAACTGTCTTACTGTCAAATATCACAGAGTACTTTTCACTCAGCTCTGTAAATAATCCAGATTTAAGTGCTGCAATTTCTGTATCTTGAAAAGATGCAGCACTGACAGTAAAGGTAGCAATGGTGCTTCCGCTCCTGTAATACAGAAATGAATACCAATAAAAATCAAGGTATACTGTAAGTAATATAGGACCACATTACGTCTGATCGGAAACCATGGTGTTATCCTCCAATCATTACCTACAGAAAGTGTACAGACCAGGTTTTAGTTAGCACTAACTTTAAAACATCTTACTGAATACTTCTGCCCTGCAACATTTCTAGTTACTACGACTTCTACACTCAATTTAAAGGTGCAGTGTGTAGGTTGCTACCAACAGAATGCCCATCAATCACATCAAAACATGTAATAAAATAACACTAGACTTCCTCAGTCTTACGTACGCTATTATGGTTGAAAAGAATCCAAAATTCCAAAGTCCAAAACGTATGTAATGGGGAGTGTAAATTTAAATTAAAAATGTACTTACATTAATGAGATTAACTTTGCTGAACGTAAAGTTGAGATGTGCTTCTTACATTGATTTTGAATCTGTTAGATACATTGATAGATGAATTAAACCAGAATCAATTAATATCACATTAACTGGATTGACACCGTGATATCACTGACTGACAAACACAGAAAAAAAAGCCTTAACACTTACTGATTTATCAATGTCTTGGAAGACTTTACTGCTTGGGTCATTGTATGAGGAGTTGAAATCCATGTTCAGGGTAAGGGTAAACGTCTCTGTTGTGTTTGTGGTCGTCATTGATGCAAATAAATCAGACACCATTAGCATCAATCAAATCACTTCATTTAAAACCCACGTCAGATTATTTAATTGTAACTTTGCCCATATATTTGCCCTATTATATTGTATAAGCCCTGAACTTTGCCCTGACATGCGATTCAGCCAAGACACGGTTGCATTGTACCATGATGAAATGATAAAGTGTGTGACAGCCATGAGTTGTACCTGTTTGACTGATGTTGGGCTGGCAGTACTGGTCGTCATTTGGGATGGCATTAATACATCCACATGTTTCACCAGCGATGGCATCACAGGCTCGATATTTAATGCAGCGGTCATACGACCAAGCAAAGCTCTCCCCACATGTGCAGCGGTATTCAGTCATAGTAAATGAACACACTGAGAGAAGAAACAGCAGCACACACCTCAACATTTGCTGCTAGAATGAAGATGCATCAACCTTTGGAAAACAATTAACAAAACAAAAATATGTTTTACCTGTTGTGATGTCAATGCTGGTGATTTCAATTGTGCTGTTGATTGTTAACGGAAAGCTGAGATTGTTCAAAATCATTCGGAGATCCTCCAGGTTAGAGATGGCAATTTGGAGCTCATAATCAATGGAAGTAGTAAGCGCTAGAGTAGAAACAGACATGATCAGATCCTGTGTCACTGTTGAACTGATACATCAGTAACCAGGGCAGAACAGAATCAGTGATCAGTATGTATTGCTCTAATAATCAGCACAGAGATGTGCAATAATCAATCAGTAAATAATTGTTGATGAACTAAAATGTGACTCACTTGCTCTTTTTTCTCTGGTATGAATGGAGGATCCTTTTGTATCATTTAATTCCTGGAAAAATCATCAGATGAGTTCAATGTGCAGATCAATCTACATAGATTAATAACTGTAACTAAATACTAATCATCAACTAAAAAGTTAAGAGTATGTTTAGTGATCAAATCCCACCAGTTTCAGTATTTTATGGTATAAAACTCTAATGTTAGTACTTATTAATTCTTCCTCTCACCTCATTGAAGACATTCAGAGCCTCTCTATTTCCTTGATTCTCCTGAATGCAGCACATAGTCAGAAGAATAACCACGTACCCTACAGCCTCTGGTAAAGCCATCGTGACTAGAGAGTAAATATAGTAAACACAATCACTTTTCATTATTATATTCCTTCCAAGATAAGGAAATATCAACATAGTATTGGAAATGTATGATCCATGCTTTTAATGAGTTCAGTGGGGTTTTCCCTTTCCTTTCTCACCGATTACGATTAACAAGCAAATGTTGTTTTTCAAGTTGTGAAGTTCCTGCTCATGTTTCCATGCAACGCTGCACACACTGTGTGTACAGTACACCACACCATCTATCTATCTATCTATCTATCTATCTATCCATCTATCCATCTATCCATCTATCTATCTATCTAT
Source organism: Planiliza haematocheilus (assembly GCA_005024645.1). Taxonomy (NCBI): domain Eukaryota; kingdom Metazoa; phylum Chordata; class Actinopteri; order Mugiliformes; family Mugilidae; genus Planiliza; species Planiliza haematocheilus. The sequence goes on along the minus strand of SRSE01000853.1, from coordinate 253,629 downwards.
CTATCTATCTCTAGCACCCACTTAGACCAGACCAGGCATCCCCACCCTATAACAATGACACTCCTTGATTGCCTTCCCCAGCAGGATGCAGCCTGACACAGGCGCACACATACAAAAACACTTTAGGAACAACTCAAAAACATGAAGAACAGCACAAGGAGTTGACCTGGCCTCCAAATTCACTAGATCAAGTATCTGTGGGATGGTCCACAGAGGCCCCTCCATTTACCCATAGGACCCGAGGGTCCCCACTAACAACATTCTGTTGCCAGACACCACAGGACACCTTTCATTAATTATTTGTAAATAGTGTATCTGTCAGTATCAAAAGGATGTGAATTCTTGTTTTCAGTAACTGGCTTGACCTGTCCAGCAATAATGCAGCTAAACAATCCCTGTAACTGCTGATATCTCGTCTACAACAGCTGGGAGGATTTTTTGTCCTTCCTCAGTACAGAACCACTTCAGTTATGAAATGCTGGTGGTTTTCCACATGAACCGTTTCCTTCAGGTTCTTCCACAAGATTTCTATTGGATTAGGGTTCACCGCACGGATAGATGTTGTGACACTTTCTTTTGGAATATTCTGGTATAATTTAGAATTCATTTATTTGTCTGTTAATGAGCAGTCCTGGCCCAGATGTTTAAGAACATTAACATTAGCTAATGTGAGCGTGGGCTTTTAAATCAAACAAATCAGAACTATCTCTGGAGGTTTCAGGCCAGGTTTTGTAATACATCTGCAGACATTTTTCATTGTTATTGACGCTGAATAAAAAAATTAATTGAATTAAATGGTGGTTCACAAGAGCCTAGGATTTTTGTTTGATTAATTACATTAATTTTGTATGTAGCATTTGAAGTGATCTCTGTTGGTCTACTACTCCTGTAGAGGGTAACAGTCGTCTTAAATCTCCTCCATTTGTTGTCTGTGAAGTTTCTCAGTCATCCAGGCATATCCAAAAAGTGTTTTTAAAAAAGGCAACTGGACTTGTATAAATTTCTACTAGTCCAGTTGCCTTTTTTTAAACACTTTGGATCCTCCATTTGTTCACTATCTCTCTGTGTATTTGTATATTCCAGTCTCGTTATAAATGGTATTGCGACCTTTTCCGGCAACAACTCTTTTTCTGAGCGCCACAGAAAGCTCCTTTGTCTGTGCCATCATACTCTTCTACAAAAATAATTCACTGAAAAACACCTTAGTCTCATTACACTGATTGTAAACACTTCTGAAAAGATAGACTCCAATTCTGCCTTGATATCCTAGAAGTGAACTTTGGAAATTCACAGAAATGTAATATTTGCAATTTTTTCAGACTAAACAAATACAAAATATATAATATTAATAATAATAATTTCATTTAGTTAACTGAGTTTTCTTTGACTATTTTCCGGACTGGATTTGTTCTCAGATATCAGACACCTCTCTACAACTGGAAGAGTATTAGTAGTAATAGTAAAATAAATAATAATAACCACTTACATAATGTAAAGTTTTACCTGTTGCTGTCTTCTTGCCTCTGAAAGGGTTCTTGTCAGGAAGATGCAACCGTTTTACTGAACTTCTCCAGACAACTATTCACACATACAGAGACTATCTGGAAACTTCCTGGAATATTTTGTCCAACTCCCACACCTATTTACTAGGATAAACAAGTCTCACACTGTTATGATACCTCTACGTGTTTTGTATACTCACATGCAAATTCTACATGTAAATTACACTATTCACAATAAGTTATATATTGTGAGAGGATATCGTGAGAGACTCAGTGGATGTCATACATACAGTGTTTGTTTCACTTTACAGATTTTTGGGATAGGGAGGCAGTTGTATTGGGGTGATAGACACATTTTGTGTTTTCCACGTAATGGTCTCACTGGTCATCATTCAAACAGCCATGGACACATGACGTCACTTAACGGACGACCAGTGCCACCTGGTCATAGTGCACCTTTGGGTTGGTGGCAGGCAGGCCTCATTCACACCTTAACACTGGAGTCTGATGGACAAGAGTCATTAGAGAACCATTAATAGGGAAGTGGACGGGGACAAAAAACAGTCCCCACTCAACAACAGGTAAATACCCAGTCATTAATGGAAATTAGCTGCACCGGTTTCTGGTAATTAACATAACAAGCAAGTTTCATAATGAGTAATGAGTTCCTACTTAACCTCAGCCTTCCCACCAGTCCCCTAGAACTGAAGAATCTACTCGGATGAGCGGTGAAACGTCTTCTCAAAAAACTCTACAAGCCCAGTTGCCCTTTTTGAATCTTTTTGGATAAACCAAAAGAAGAGCCAGAAAGCTTTGTGCAGTTCTTCTTGTAGTTACTTCCTTAATGTATTTTATCATAGCCTGTACACAAGCACACACAAATGCAGAAAAAGGGCAAGTACAATATTATACATCCAATATAAGAGATTGTTTATGTTCAGGAAAATTTTATGAAATGTTCTGCAACAGTTACTAAGTAATAGTTTATGCTATCAGGTTAATAGTGGTGACAGATTCACAACCTGAGTCTGATGGTCGTAGAGTTCATTGGTATCCAGGCTATGTTGAGTTTGTAGTTTTGAGGAAGAAAGATAATTCTTCGAAAAAAACTGCCTTCTTGGGGTCATGTGATGTAAGGGGAATGACAAGTGCAAATGGATCTCTGTCTCCAGTGATGTTTATTTCCAGGGTCCTCACATTTTATTATATCGAACATTTTGCTGGTTTGTGTTGCATATTGTTGTTGTGAGCAGTTTTTGGACAATATATTTCAAAGTTTAGCAAGTTTTGTAAAGTTTACTTTAGATTCATATGTGACACTGTCACTGAGACTCTGTCTAGCCACTTTCAAGTCCAAACCCAGTCTACTTGGAGGGATTCCAGCGCTGGTACTCTACAATAAAATTAAGAGTAAACACATTATCCATCTCAATATTTAAAAGGAACCAATTAGCTGGAAAAAATATTATTCAGAAAATTGTTATTACCTTCGTCCCACTGTTGTGTCGTTGTTGCTAATTCTGACCACACCTGTAAAGTTACATCTCAGAAATGAGCACACTGCTATACAACAAGCATCAAGCATGTATTTTTAGAGGAAACTGTGACATTCAAAGTGGGGAATCATTTGCAGTGCTTCGGGTTTCTAACTTTAAAGCTCAACAATTCGATCAGATCAAGCTATGAGGATGTTGCTATTATACTTTCTTGAACGTGTAGAGAAATGTAAAAATCTGCCACTTTGGGATCATTAATGGATGTAGACAAACTATGAAGTAGCCTTTAAAGGTGGACATTTATCCCAAGTTATCTATATAAATGTACTTATTAAATCACACATTAATCAGCTACACAAGATGTGGATTCTACATTGGAGTTGGCTTTTTAATTATGCTGATTAAAATGTATATTAAGTGTTCCAAACACCAACATGAAGAAACCCTTTATAAAGAAAGTGTTCAAGCTGCGGTAGAAGTGGACCGGTCTCAAGACCAAGACCGGTCTAAAGAACTACAAGTCAATGACAACCTAAAAATAATAAATATTATCATAAAAAGTTGACATGAGAGATACTTTATAATAGGTACGATTTTAGTTGCCAGCTGATTTGCCTTGTGTTTGTCTCAGATTTACCTGTGCCTGACAAGTTCAGAAACTCAACCTCATAGGGACTGTTGACAGAGCACTCCACTGATACAGTTCCACCCTCACACTTCACATTTGCACTGCGTGGTTTCACTTGGATTAGGTGTCTCTCTGAAGGTGAAGGATCCATTGGATTTCTCTCGGAACACTGAACCATCTTTCCGTATCAGCTTACATTCATAAAGTCCTGAAATCAGTGATCATCATGGTCATATGAAAACAGTGTTACTGAAACAACAGCATGGCCACTCCATTAGGTTGCTGGAATACCGTTTTACAGTTGAATTCAACTGAATTCAATCCAGATTACACATATGTAAACTGAATTATACATTACATTACATTACACTTTTAACACTACCTCCATAAATAATTAATGTCAACTAAAACTCTTGAGTAAACCACACAGAAATGTATTTAGTCTATAATACCACAGATAAGAGAGACGTAAGTTATTTACCTTATCTACCAATAAATTACTTGGATTTGTTGCTATGGCTTTCTATTGTCTTTAAATATGTTTTTTAATGAGAGAATCAATCATTGTCAGTGAGTCATTACAGTTAGTTTACTTCAAAGATGGCCTGTTAGAGGTTTACTGGTACACATAATAGAATAGAATAAAACATTATTTGTAAATTTGTTTTTGGCTCACCAACACAGAAGACAGAAAGTACTAAAATACAAAAGTTGACATAAATACAGGCACATAGCTTTGCATTGACAGAGATGATAAATACAGTAAATGGAGTGGATGACAGTTCGAGTCACTATATGTGGACTGATCTTACTTGTGTTACTTGACTTGGGAGCTGTCAGCCAGGATATTCTTAGCTTTCCTCCCTGTCCTTTTGGTGTAAATGTGGGTCAGAGACTTTTGGGGTTTTCCCCCAATTTTGCTTGCCATTGCCACAATCCTATTTAGTTTGTTCTTGCACTTACAGCAGACGTGTCCCAGCTTAGCAGAGATATGAAATGTTAGGACATTCTCTATGTGTGCAGTGTGCACAAGTTCCAGAATCAATGGAATGAGCCCATGTTAGCTCAGTCCTCTCAGAAGGTGAAGCCACTGTGAACATTTCTTTAAAACAAACGCTGTGTTTTCTGAGAAGTTTATCTGGCAGTCCAGAGCTGTGCCAAGGTATTAAAAGTTTCCATAGTTTCAACAAGTTGACCATCAAGTGAATCCGTCACTGTCAGTTGTCAACCAACTCCTTTGTTTTTGAAACATTGATTTCCAGCTGGTCTTTTAATGCTTCAAAAGCCTTAATGTGAGCAATCTGTTCTCAGTAACAAGGCAACTATGGACCAGGCATATGACAGCCTCTCCTGAAAGAGTATCATTAATACACACCCTTTGAAGGCAGCAGAAGAGAAAGTCTCTTACCCAAAGAATCAGGCCCTTATCAACATTTAGATCGACCAACCTTTTCAGAAGGATATACACCTTCTTAGAATTTAAAGCTGCACTGAAATCTACAAACAAAACCCTTGCATATACTTTAGTGTAAGCTATAAGCCAGGACAGCATCATCCATACATCTATTGCTTTTGTAAGTGAACCGGAGTGGATCTAAAACTCCAGCCACCGTGGAGGTCAGGAGCCCCAGCAGAACTTTCTCCATAGTTGCCTGCTTGCACCTGGCTTTTTTGGTATATGCCTTATTACAGAGACTTCCCAGGATTTGGGCACCCCAGTGACTAGGAGGGAATTGAATAGCCTTAAGAAATCTGCTTCTAATTGGTGAGCACAGTCTTTAATAAGTCTGAGCTTTCAGGCCATCTGTTCCTGTGGCCGAATTTGGTTTAAGCTTAGAAAGACTGTTAGTGACAGCATCATATCACATAATCAACTGCTCCAACAACACAGTGTGTGCCCATGGCATTTCTTTCTCGACAAAAAAGTTTATTTCTAGTAATTAGTATTTGTCTGGTCTACTCTGTTTCAGTGTTTTCAGCCAGTACTGGGGGAATTTAACAGGTATGACATCACCGAATACCTACTAAATTTAGAGAAATATGTCACAACTCCCGACAGAATGCAGAATGCACTGTATTAATGCTATGGTAATATGCACACATCTGAAGACCACGCCCACCTCTTGGCCACTCAGACCATAATGCCATCCTGCTACTGCCAAACTACAGGTCACAACTGAAAACCAGTGCGCCTACTACAAAATCCATCAGAGTAATAAAACACTGAAACGCTACAGGGTTGCTTTGAACTTACAGACTGGGACTTGTTTTATAATACCTGTGGTGGTGACTGCCACACGCTGACAGAAGTTCTTTCATCATTCATTCACTAATCTTCTTTTCGTTTCTGTTAAGGATCGCAGGGTCTGCAGTCTAGCCCAGCTTTCATCGGGCGAGAGGTGGGGTACACCGTGGACAGGTCTCCAGTCCACCGCAGGGCTAACACAGAGAGACAGACAACCATTCACATGCACACCTACAGCCAATTTAGAATCACCAGTGAACCTAATGAGCATGTCTTTGGAATGTGGGAGGAGGCTGGAGCACCCAGAGACAACCCACGCAGACACAGGAAGAACATGCAAACTCCACACAGAAAGGCCCAGGCGGCCCATGGATTTGAACCCAGAAACCTCTTGCTTTGAGGCATCAGTGCTAACCATCTTTCCACTGTGCTGCCCCGTTGACAGATGCGATAACCTCATATATTCTATATTGTGAGGACACTGTCACTCTCACCAAACAGATAACTATTCACCCAAACAATAAGAAATAGATTACCAAGGACATGAAACGTTGCCTGGTCCAGAAGAAAAAGGCTTTCTTACAAGGAGACAAGCCCAGAGTGATAGACTTTGTGGCCAAGATCAACTTTAAAAGTAAAGTAGAGAAGAAACTAACAAATGGAAATGCGAGGGAGGCACTCACTATTGATAAACAGCCAGTGACTTTCATACTCAGAATCAATCCACACAAGGCCCTTGGCCCTGACAGGCTTAGAGGTAGGGTGCAAACGGACTGCTCCACTCAGTTAAGTGATTCTCACCAGGGTGTTCCAGGATATTCTGGGTTCTAGCTGTGTCCCCAACCAGTGGAAGGAGTCCACAATAATTCCTATCTCCAAAAAGGCGCATGCAAAGGACATGCATGCCAATAACATGGTTGGCATATGCTGGCTTCTACAGCTGTTGATCCTTTGGCGACACTTAGAGGTGATGCTGGAAAACTGCAATAAATGTGAAAACAATTAGCCTGACCCATCGGGACTATCCCAGTCGACCCTGAGCAGAGCCATGCCAGCCACGTGGGACGAAATTGCAGTCAGTCAGGTACCAAATTCTCACAATGCATCTGAACAGGTCAACATTAAAGTGTAATTTGCGGCGAGAGCCTGTTTTCTCAATGTAATCTGAGCTACTGACTGCACACACATTACTATAAAAGCGCCATCACATGATGAATTTGTAAATGTCAACAGGAAACGTTTTCATTCGATCGACGTACAAATCATATGTGATGCGCAAATGCAATCAACCAACATTGTGGCACGTGGAGGACCGCTACCAAAGATTGCATTTTTGTGCACCTCCTCTCCGGTGGGCAGCGTCTCCAATTCACTTTCTGTTCTTCTTTTTTCCCATCTGACTCATTCTAATGGTTCCATTTTCTGATCGTGCAGAGAAGCTTAAAGTCGACATGATATTTCAACCTTATTCTCGAAATGTCGACTTTAATGTCGACTTTAATCTCGTCATGGCAAAATATTTTTTTTTCTTCACGTGTGGCCTTAATACTCCGTCGTACTATTGCTTTCTGTGAAGTTCTTCTTCTTTCCCGTCTTACTCATTCTTATGTTTTCGTTTTCTGATGGCGCAGAGAGGGGAACATCAGGTGCAGGGTCAATTTAAATATAATTTGCATATTTAAAAGGGGCATGGACGGAGAGGAGTCGGATACGCTGGATTGGGATGTACAAAGGAAATGTGTTTTGAAATGCTTCTAAATCTGATTTTACGTCACGATTTAGAAATAAATCTACGCTAATCTTCATACATGATGCCCCTGGTCTCCTTCTCTCAAGAAGGTTTATATTGTCGAGCTGAACATAGAAGTCCACCCAGTGGAGGTTGGGTGCAGAGTGTTTGAAGCAACATCTACCACCAAACTGCTGAGAGAACTAGGAGTCAGGGGCCAGAGCCAGAGAGAGAGCGTCAGATTCAGAGTCAGTGCCATCAAAAATGCATCAGAGGCAGCAAAAGATGCAGACAGTGGCTCTGGATGAATTGGAAGGACCCCTGCTGGGCCCCCAAGTAGCATACCAAAAGTATGTAGTGAAGCATGACTGAGGGAACAGGACGCCCATGCCGCGCATAGTCCTATAACATGTCCGCAACATTACAACAAGGTGACTCTCGTGAACAATTGGGCATGAGATGCAGGCTCAAGACTGATCACCCTATAGCCGGCTGCCTCTGATGAGGGTGTATAGTGTGAAATGCCATAATACCCCATGAACCAGAGGAGCATGACTACTGATGCAAAATTCAACCAAACTCCCAAATCTTCTTCAACCAGTTCACCAAGAACTCTTGTATGTGTTTGCACAAAGAACATCTAATACTGTGATTTGGAATCTTTGTCTTTATATATGATCATCATCAGTATCAATTAGTTTGCAGTGATTTTATGCAAATTTATGAGAAGAGATCTCTGAAGCAAATAACAAATAAGTCAGCTTTTTTCGCAAATGACCATGGAACACCACATGATGGTGCTGCAGGAGCATTTTTTTCAAGTAAATCTTTTCCACACTATGAGTGTTAAATAGATTTCTAAGTACACAGCACATGGTTCTACTCCAATAGCGTGTAGTTTTGTTAGATTGTAGACTTCTGATCCACAAGATAGGTACCAAGGGAATATAAAAATAGCATTGGAAATGTATGAGTCCATGCTTTTAATGAGTTCAGTTGGGTTTTCCCTTTCCTTTTTCTCCCTGCCTACATTTAAATTAAGTAACTGAGGTTCATGAATAGGACCACGCCTCAAACAGTCCTTTTAAAAAGTCCTTATTAGCCACGAACTTCGTGGTACCAATAGGTAGAAAAACGCTATATAAAAGCAAGGCCATTTACCATTTACTATTTACATCTTTTAGATGACTTACCATCACAACCCCTCAGTTGTTTGGCATCACTCTGAACTCTGTTTTATTCAAGCATCTTTGGCACCAGAAAAATGTTTCTGTATTTCTTTGCTAGCTCCCAGCTGTTCTAATCTGCAGCTTCTCTTCATTCTCAGCCATCTGAACCATGCCATCTGCATCGTTCCCCAACGTCGACCTTTCTTTTTGCACCTCCCATCACTGGCCTCTGATGCTCCTTACCTCCTCCATTCATTAACCCTAAACCCAACCAGCAAAATGGAACTTAAAATGTGGCATCATTTCCAGAACAGTATTTCTTTCATGACGACTTCATCTTGCAGCCCGATGACATCCAGCTTCGCACAGATGCACTGCCCTCTGTCAGATTCGGAGGATACTACAGGAGACTGTGGTTCGCTTCTCAGTGGCCACCAGAAATGTCCTCACTGTCCCATTCCTCTGCCCTGTATGAGTTATACCCCATCGTCAACGCATCCCTTCTTTGTGGGCATGAATGGTTAAAGGTTACTTCCATCCATTCTGACAACACAGCCACCAACAACATCATAAATAAAGGCTGTTCCACTTCCCATCATAAACAATATTTCACCCACCACACTTTCTTCATATTACACCAAACTGCTTTAATGCTTTCCTTCATTTGCCTTTCCCTTTATTAGACGTTGCCTTATTTACTAGCTTTATAACGTATGCCCATTCTATTTAAAAAAAAATCAGAACATCTACCATCCAAGTCTACATCAGTTTCTTCATTAAACTTAACACCGGAGGTCCTTGCCCTACCATTTCCCATTCTCATGTCAGGTGGAGTAGCTACACGATTCTGGTTTCACCATCACTTTCGCCAGGTTTTGGCCAGATCATGTATTCCACATGATTGCTACTCTAGTTTTCCAAGAATTAAGCGGAGTAGCTACATGATTCTGGTTTCACCAACACACAATGCTGAAGAAGAAAACTTAAGCATACAACATACATTGTGTCTGAAGGGACACTGGCCACTTCTGGGGCAATTCCAGCCATATGTTGATCTCTCCTGTCTCTACTCCCCTGCCGATCAGAGCCTTGATCACACTACCTGCGTGTAACTCCTTTGTCCTTTTGTTATTTTGTTCTGATCATGTCTGAGAGCCACCTTTGCCCCCTACTGAGTTCACCCTCCTATGTAAAGTTGCCCTTGACTGACCAATATACATCCACTATACAGTCTATTCAGAACCTGTCTGCAACCACACCTTGGGACAAGGTATATCTGTTCTCTGGCCCTGCATTCTACATTCAGTCTCCAGTCTGTGTCGGTAGGCTCACCATGACCTGGAACTCCAATAAACTTGCACCACTTCAGCAAACTTGGAACTAGACTTGGATTGTTTTTTTTCTTCATCAATGCAAAACAATTATACATTTACGTTTTAATCAAAGGCATAATGAAAAAAATGAGGATATATCACATGCATCCTGTGCAGAAAATATGTAGATACAAAATATACATTTAAGGTGTCCTTATATCTCTTGGAATATGGGTATATGAGTATCTAAGTCTTTGTGCAAGTCTAGTCTTAGAAGAAACAGAAAAAAACGGTGCTAATTTTTTCTATCAGTCCAACATAACCCCGAGGCGTTCCAACATCATGCTCTCATGCATGAATAAAAACAACCCAGTTGAGCAGCAAGACATAGAGTAGAAGGCATCCTTCTTCTTTCTGCTAAGTCAAAATAACAGTAGATTTTCCTTATTAAAACAAAGGCTGATTCCAGAACTTGTTTTGGTCCTATTATATTTGACCATGCAGGACCATTTATAATCCTGACTTTGAGGAAATACTGGAATGGGTTCCTTCCTTTCCTGTATAATCACCAGGGATCGGAAACTGACAGGTGACCACTTCCCTTGCGCATAATCAACAACAAGACAGTAGTACGTTGCACACAGTCACACACCGTGTCACCAGTAGTTTTCACAAGAACTGCCATAATAGGGAAATGATGTCCTTATAGCCGATTTGCCTTTTTTTATTTATTTTTTTATTACTGGTGGTGTCCACGTCTTCCCTGTTTTACCCAAACCAAAACAAGGAAGTGATGGTCTTAGGAATTCCCCAGCTACTTAAAATTTGTGACATGTTATATTCTTTGACAACTTCACCTGTTTCCATACTTACCCTGCAGCTGCCTTGAAACCTTTGCCTGCTAGGGTTCAAAGTAAAACCAAAAGCTTGAAAATCTGCCATCAGGCCTCTATCCAACCTTGACAGACAGAAATATTTTTTTTAGCATTAAGCAAGTTATGTGAAGTTATGTGAACATACTAAGGTTAAGTAGCAACAGAGGCTACTTGATAGAATGACAAAAAAAACAAATAAATGAATAAAAATAGAAGTAATTGCTTACACCTTTACTTGACTAAAATATGACTGAAAGGGACAATCATCCAGGTGTAAGACAGCCTTGCCTTGCCTAACTGATTTGAGTTGCAAAGTAAACCAAGAGAAGAACCAGTATGCTTTGTGTAGTTTTTATTGTATTTACTTCCTCAATGTATTTTATCACAGCCTGTGCACACGTACACACACACAAATGTTGTAAAGGGCAAATACAGTATTATACAGTACATGCAATATAATATAGCGAACAGAGGCGTCTGCCCCACCCCCAGACAACTACGAGACTGTTTATGGCATTTAGTCAGCTCTTTTAGGGAGCTGAGCCAAAGGAGCTGAATCACTTAGTGATTGCAGTGAAAATAATAATAATAATAATAAGTGTGTGTATATATGTGTGTGTGTATATATATATATATTGTATTAAGTTGGTATATGCAGCTAGTTGTTATTCTGATTGACTAGAAGAGAGAGAATCACTGGATGATGGACCAGATGACACATTGTTGCCATTAGAAAACTAATGAGAAAACAACATGACTCAGTTTGTGGTAAAACAATAAAACAGCAGATATGTACTAAAACAAGAGAAGAATAAAAAATGTGTTAGCATTTTCAAATTAAGTCCTAATTCTTTGTCTTAAAATGTCAACTGCAAACATCTCCATATTCTCAACAATCACAGGCGTGTTGCTGAACCCCATTTCCCAGAGATCCAAACAGTGTAATGTGTGACATTGTCATTCAGACTGTCTCGCCACTTTCTTGTCCAAACCCAGTCTACTTGGAGGGATTCCAGCGCTGATACTCTACAACAAAATTAAGAGTGAACGTATGAACCATCACAATATTGCTCTTGAGCTGGAAAAAAAAATATTATTCAGAAAACTGTTATTACCTTCGTCCCACTGTTGTGTCGTTGTTGCTAATTCTGACCACACCTGTAAAGTTACATCTCAGAAATGAGCACACTGCTATACAACAAGCATCAAACATTTATTTTTAGAGGAAACTGTCAAGTTCAAAGTTGGGAATCATTTGCAGTGTTTTGGGTTTTTATCTTTCAAGCTCATCGCTTCAGTCAGATCAAGCTATATTTGTTCAAGATGCCCAGCCAAACACCACAGGAAGCTTCTTTTCCTTGTATGACAACGCTGCTATTTTACTTTCTTGAACATGTAGAGGAATGCAAAAATCACCACTTTGAGATCATTAACGGACGTAGACAAACCATGAAGTAGCCTTTAAAGGTGGACATTTATCCCAAGTTATCTGTTTAAATCCACTTATTAAATGACACATTAATCAGCTACACGAGATGTGGATTCTAAATAAGAGTCGGCTTTATAATTATGCTGATTAAAATGTATATTGAGACAGACATACCTTTTTGTCCAACAGTGTTCCAAACACCAATATGAAGAAACCCTTTATACAGAAACAAAGAGCAACATCAGCTATAAGGGATTCAGTGATAGCAGACAAGCCAACAAATAATGTAGGTAGTATAATATAATATACAGATCAGATTTAATAAATACTGAATTAGTACCTGCAGTGAATTGAACAATGCAAATGCAATATGAAATCCTTCGTTGTCTGGGTTGGCAATGGTCCCAACTCCTAGGCCCCAAGTTAATCCAAAACCTGGTGTGAGCACAACCAAACTTCTCGCAATAACTATAAGCATGTGCCTCTCAGTTGCTTGGGCAGCACTCCGTCCTGTCTTACTCCTCAACAGTTTGTATATCACCACAAGAAGGATTATGAGGTTTATCAGCACTATTGACAGCACAGGTGTCAGAAATGCCAGTAGAGCCTTGGACTCGTCCCAACTGAGCCAGCAGGACCCAGTCCTTTGGATGTATTCATTCCTGGGTGCAGTTATAGCTATAGTGAGGGTTGCAATGATGATGGGTGCCCCATAGCCTAGAGAGAATCCAATAGCCAACATAGATGTCTGAGACAAACCCCCTTCAAAGACAGCGACTGTACGGTAGAGCAACAACAGACCTGATACTAACATCCAGAAAAAAAGGGCTAAGTAGAAGAAATGGATGAAAAATGTAGCTGCAGTGCATGCTGGACTGTTTGTCTCCTTTGTGTCTGAAATGAATGCTGCAATAATAAACCAAATGTCTGCCATCAGTAGAGACACTGCAATGTTAACAATGGAAACATGACGTAAGTAAGACGTGTTGTTCTTCCTTATTTTTCTCCATATGACAGCTTCAGTGATGAGACATATGACCAAGGAACCTATGGATATGCCAACTCCAATGCAGGTTATATAATCCAAGGCAATGTTGTTGAAACTGCTGGGTGACATAAGGATAGAGAAGGAGGTCAGATGGTTGCAGTTGCAGGTGACTCTTCTGTTGACGATGAATACCAATTCACAGCCCTGGTCATCCCATCTGCCAAGACCATCAAAGAAGCTGAAGTTCCAGAAAACGCATTGAGGATTATCCAGAATGTCGTTATCACTGACATTAAATGTGAGTGAGATGTTATTGACAATGCCACTGGATTGAACTAGTATAACCTTGCCACTGATAATAATGAGGGATGAATTGTCTTCATATCTTGCAGAGAGTACGTTGTTCATTGAGGAGAATGTTATAACAGTGATTGACTTATTTTCTCCATCAGACTCTGGTATGTCTATCTCAACTGAAGAATTGAAGTCAGCTTTGAAAGTGTCTGTGAATGTAGTTTTGTTCAAGAGAATAAAAGGAGTATCAATGTCAAAAGAGTCATTGGTAAGGCTCCTTGTTATAGTCTCAATAGACTGCAACAATAATGAGCTGACACTTTCAGCTGTGGGGATGTTACTTTGTGTTAATGATGTGTTTCTGGTATCATTGGTGTTCATTAATTTCCATGACTCTATGGCCTCGTCTGTGGTGAGAACACCTACAGTAAACAGCACATCCTAAATTGAAAGAAAAGAAAGTATTCATTTTAAAAACATTACTATTTACAATATGTAAACCTCGGCAGACAAAGTCACTTACCTCCATTGAAGTTCTGCTTATTGAGATATTTAATAATGATGACACATTGGCTACATTTCTGAGTATTTTAACAATGGACCTGATGGTTGCAGGGGATTTAGTCACATTCGGAGTAGAAGTGACAGTGATGTTGCTGAGCTCGTCCAAGAATTCTGGCAGTGAATTATTATTTAAGGACTGTGAAAGTAGAAAATGAAGATTTATGGGTTATTTCAAGGATCCAATTTAAGTTGGAAAACAAAAATCTTCAATCAAAATGTCTAGCTAGGCAATGTCATGTTTAGCTAGACATTTTGAATCAAGACCACCATTACTGGGTTTAACAATTATGTAAACATGTAATCAACGTATATTCTGCATGTTCTGTCTTGTAATTGACCCATTTACTGAACACTGCAAAGCAATTTTTTTTAATAATATAAAGGGGAAAACTATAGTTGAAAGAAGGCAGTTGCTAATGCCATCATCTGGTGATATAAACAGTTGGAGAACTAGATCACCTGAGACTGCTCAAAGAGCTCCTGAACAAGTTGAAGGACGCAGTTGTCTTGGTGATCTTCAAATTGACCATCCTTACAAACTGCTGTCTTTTCTCCCACCTTATCTGGTTCGCATGATGCAACAACCTTGTAACCTTCAGTTGCATTTCCAAATTCATCATCAAAACACACAAATTCTAGAGGGAAAAGGAAGGTTTTCATGTCAGTGCTCACAGCTACAGTAAAAAATATCTATATATAGTGCTTTAACGTTTGGATCAGCACTCACCGTTTTTTGAAAATGTCAGTATTATTTCTGTTTTAAATGCTGGATAATTGGTTAATTGACAAGTGAACTTTGTTTCCTGGTTTGTTGTACAGTCAACAGGGACTGGAAATGGATGGGTGATGGAAGTTCCTGTGCTGATTTGCTCTTTGTTTGTTTCAGATTTACCTGCATCCCACAAGTTCAGAAACTTAACCTCATAGGGACTGTTGACAGAGCACTCCAGTTTTACAGTCCCACCCCCACACTTCACATTTGCACTGCGTGGTTTCACTTGGATTACAGGTGTCTCTCTGAAAGTGAAGGATCCATTGGATTTCTCTCTGAACACTGCACCATCTTTCCGTATCAGCTTACATTCATAAAGTCCTGAAATCAATGATCATCATTGTCATATGAAAACAGTGTTACTGAAACAACAGCATGGCCATTTGGTCATTTTTTTTTACACGAGGTTGCTGGAATACCATTGGTTGTTGTTTTACAGTTCAGTCCATTTCAGTTCAATTCAATTTACAGAAATGAAGAGACATAATTTTATAGGGCTGGGCAATAAAATGATAACGATATATATCGTGATAGACACGTGATCGATATCAATAGGAAATACGTTTGATAGAATGTTCGATAATTTCACTTGAACTCCATAAAATAAAAACAGGGGAAAAAACAAAAAACAACAGTCAGACCTGCACCCAAGGATGTCCATCTTAAGTTTTGGTTTACTTCCTGCTTCTATGCCCTGATGAAGGCCAACATGGCCACAACGCGTAGGCTCATGTGCTTTCAACCGGTCCTTGCCATGTTACATTAAAGGCTTTTTAATACTTTAACTTCAGAGGGCCTCTGTAATTTCTTTGGATTTGTTCTTCACCCATCACAGAAGAGCACCTAAGCTAAAAACTTTTTGAAGTGTCCTAAGCACCTTTGTGTCTTCTCATTCTGGGGTATGTAGGCAGAAGAAGGACTTCTCGACCTATCACGGCCCAGCCAAGCCAGGTTGGTGGCATCAAGGCATCAACAACAACAACAACGAACGGCATGGAGTGAAAAGAGAATACGTGTGCGGCAGCGCAAGAGGAAATTGTAGATAAAAAAAGTAAAGGTCACGTCACCAGTTTGGCAATATTTGGGTTATTTTTTCAGTCAACAAGAGTCAGACCGATGTTGTCTGTAAACTTGGTGGCGAGTGAGCATATTAATTGTCTCTTGTCTGTCTGGATTAGTAGTGTAAGAGTCAGAAGTTTCATTTCTCTGCGTATTGTGCGTGAGTGAGTGAGTGTCTGAGTATCTTAGTTTGCTAGTGGTGCAGTTTCTATCAAATGGCCATTGATGACCGGTTATATGAACCAAATCATTTTTTTTCCCACTGCTACTGACTATTAATTAAAAATGAATGAAAATTGAATGCTATTGAGTATGTCATTTTAATCATTAAAAAAATAAAAAATAAAAAAACTACTGTAATCAATAATTAGTGATATCGACTGATATGAAACACGTATATTGTGATACATTTTTCAGCCATATCACCCAGCCCTATACTTTCAACACTACTGCCATAAATCAGTAATCACTAAAAGATTTATTCTAGACAACCAATCAGCATTTTAATCCACACATAAATGTACCTGTAAATAACACTTTGGTCTCTTTAGAAGTTTGTGTCTCCGTTGACTTTAATATCACAGATAACAGAGATGGAAATTATTTACTTTATCCAGCAATAACTTATTTGGAAAAAGATATTGCATTATTATTGTTGCTATGGCTTTTAACAGGATTAAAAGATTGTTAAAGATACATGTCTCTTGACACAAACACGTGTATTTCTAGTATTTGCCTGACAATAATAATAAAAATAATTTCTGTTGATATTTCTTTTCACATAACACTGCCATTAACTTTGACTGCAAAAACACTGACTAGAGTACTTTTGTCTTTTCATTTGTCTGGTTTGCTTGTTTCACTGGTGTTATCTGTGTCGTTGTAAAACAAATACCAAGATCAGTTGTTGATCAAATGTCACAGAATGCAACAAAATAATTTCTCTGCCGATGTACTGCAACCTGTAGATTTTTTTTTTTTTTTTTTTTTTTTTTTTTTACAATTCATTGTGTAAACTGGTGCAAAAATTAATGGTTATCACAAGCTATATATAAAAATATCTCAGTATCATAATTTACTTTGTGGAATAGAATTAAATTTTGTCTAGGTCTAAGGCAAACATTGCAATCACATTCAGTCTGTATCTTACCAATGTCAGTCCGGAAAAATCTTGACACAGTTAATGTTGCTGATCCGTTCTGTCTCGAAAAGCTGTGTTCTCCGTCTACAACTATGAGACTGCCATTACGTGTCCACTCAGCAGTCCAGTCTGAACCAAAATTGAGCCCCTCTGGTGGAGGGCCACATGTTACAGTCACACTATGTTCAAAGAACACATCTTTTGGATCAAACTTCAAGAATGCTGTACCTGGATGGACAAAGAAAGTCAGTTACCGTAAAACCATCCCACACAAAGATTATATACATGAAAATAAACAAAAACAACTGGCTTACTGTCAAATATCACAGAGTAATTTCCACTCAGCTCTGTAAATAATCCAGATTTAAGTGCTGTAATTTCTGTGTCTTGAAAAGATGTAGCATTGACAGCAAAGGTAGCAATGGTGCTTCCGCTCCTGTAATACAGAAATGAATACCAATAAAAATCCAAAAAGCAGGTATAATGTCAATAATTTAGGGCAACATTACATCTGAACTGAAACCATGGTGTCGTCCTCCAGTCACTGACTACAGAAAGCATTCAGATCAGGTTTTAGTTCATACTAACTTTAAAATATCTTACTGAGGCGTCAAGACTGCTGCCCTGTCACATTTCTATTTCACATTAAACTTAGGCCCACACCCACACGCACATCTTTTCCCGCTCCGTTTTCCCTGGCAAGGGAAGAATATTTGCATACACACGTATCCGTCTAAACATGACTCAAAACTTCGTATTCCAGGCCTATAGGTGGCGCTGTTTCAGTTTCAGAAATTCACCAAAAATGGAGAGGAAGATAGGATGTCAAACGCTGCTTATGTGGTTGTCCATCAGGTGTTTTTGCTCAGCGTGGTGGCACAGGAGCATGATATTTTGGAGAGGTGTGGCGATGACATCATCGAAACGAGCGTGTGCGTTTTTCTCCGTCCACACGAAAACTCAAGAGCTACGTTTGGGAATTTTTTCACCTTGGGACCAGGTTTCAGAAAAGTGCAGTTTAGGGCAATGCATTTACAGGATTCGTGTGGACGACATTCAAAATATCTGCTTTTAAACCAAAAAGCGTCTCTGCGTGGACAGGCCCTTAAAGGTGCAGTATGTAGCTTGCAAGCAATAGAATGCCCTTCATTTCATCTTCCTTTCCAGGTGTGTAGAAGTAACTGAGGCATTTGCTGCATTCAGCATGAAAAAAGTTAAAGGCCAACTTTGTAATTACAGATGATTATACACCAATGAAAACATAAATGTAATAGGATAACACTACATTTCCTCAGTCCCACGTACATTGCAATTATGGCTGAAAAGAATCCCCAATTTGAGTCCAAAACTTATGTAAATGGGAGTGTAAACGCAAACAACTAAAAATGTACTTACTGAAATGAGATTAGCGTCACTGAATGTAAAGTTGATATGTGCTTCTTACATTGGTTTTGAATCTGTTTCAGAGATATATCAAACCAGAATTAATAAAGATCACATTCACTGGATAACATTGTGATATCACTGAATGACACAGATAGAAAAAAAAAAAAGCCTAAATACTTACTGATTTATCAATGTCTTGGAAGACTTTACTATTTGGGTCATTGTATGAGGAGCTGAAATCCATGTTCAGGGTAAGGTTGAAGGTCCTCAGTTCAGAAATGTTTGGCTGTGTCGTTTGTGGTGTCGTATTTGTTACCAGTGTTTTTGCTGTTGTCAAGAGTGTTGTTGTGCTTGGCATTGTTGTCCTTGGAGTTGTTGTGCTTGGCATTGTTGTCTTTGGAGTTGTTGTGCTTGGCATTGTTGTCCTTGGAGTTGTTGTGTTTGGCATTGTTGTTGTCATTTGTGTGTGTGCGGTAGTCATCAATGGTGTTGTTGTGTTGGGTGTTGTTGTCATTGGGGTCGTTATGTTTGACACTGTCATCATTTGTGTTGTTGTATTTGTAGAAGACGTCATTTGTGTTGTTGTGTTTGTGGTGGTCATCACTGGTATTGCTGTGTTTGATAATGTTGTTGTTATTGGTGTTGTTATGTTTGACATCACACCCATATTTACTATTGTTGTGTTGGCAGTGCTCATCATTAGTGTTGTTGTGTTTACGCTAGATGTCTTGGGTGTTATTGTAGTTGTGTTTTGCATTGTTGTGTTTGAAATTGTCACGATTGGCGTTATTGTGTTTACCATTTTTGCTGACTCTGAGGTTGCTGTCACCTGTATTGTTGTACTTGCAGTGCCTGTTAATGTGTTTGGTGTTGTTGTGTTTACAGTTGATGTCATGGGTGTTATTGTTGTAGTTGTGTTTTGCATTGTTGCCATAATTTCAGTTGTTGTGTTTACAGTGCTCATGATTGGTGTTGTGCTCAAGGTAGATGTCATGGGTGTTGTTGTGACTGCCACTGTTGTGGTCATTTGTTCTGTTGCATTTATGGCAGGCAGCATTGGTGCTGTTGTGTTTGCCACTGTTGTTGTCATTTGTGTAATGTTTGAGATGGATGTCTTTTGAGATGTTGTGTTGTACACTGTTGGCATCGTAAGTGTGATGAGTCTGTCTGCGATACTCATCAATGGTGTTGTTGCATTTAGCGTTGTTGTCGTCATTGGATTTGTTGTGTTTGACATTGTCATCATTTGTGTTGTATTATTAGAAGACGTCATTTCTGTTGTTGTGTTTAGCATTGTAGTTAATGTTTGTATTGTTATGTTTGCAGAGGTCTCCACTGATTTTGCTGTGTTTGGCAGTGTAGTGTTTGTTGCCGTAACCACCATTGTTGTGTTTAAAGTGCTGATCATTGGTGTTGTTGTGTTCAAGGTAGATGTCTTGGGTGTTGTTGTAATTGAGGTTGTCATGATTGGCATTATTGTGTTTGGCATTTTTGCTGTCACTTGTATTGTTGTATTTGCAGTGCCTGTCACTGGTGTTGTTGTGTTTGGTGTTGTTGTGTTTACCATTTTTGCTGACACTGAGGTTGCTGTCACCTGTATTGTTGTATTTGCAGTGCCCGTTAATGTGTTTGGTGTTGTTGTGTTTACAATTTTTGCTGACACTGAGGTTGCTGTCACCTGTATTGTTGTATTTGCAGTGCCCGTTAATGTGTTTGGTGTTGTTGTGTTTACCATTTTTGCTGACACTGAGGTTGCTGTCACCTGTATTGTTGTATTTGCAGTGCCCGTTAATGTGTTCGGTGTTGTTGTGTTTACAGTTGATGTCATGGGTGTTATTGTTGTAGTTGTGTTTTGCATTGTTGCCATAATTTCAGTTGTTGTGTTTACAGTGCTCATGATTGGTGTTGTGCTTAAGGTAGACGTCATGGGTGTTGTTGTGACTGCCACTGTTGTGGTCATTTGTTCTGTTGCATTTATGGCAGACAGCATTGGTGCTGTTGTGTTTGCCACTGTTGTTGTCATTTGTGTAATGTTTGAGATGGATGTCTTTTGAGATGTTGTGTTGTACACTGTTGGCATCGTAAGTGTGATGAGTCTGTCTGCGATACTCATCAATGGTGTTGTTGCATTTAGCGTTGTTGTCGCCATTGGATTTGTTGTGTTTGACATTGTCATCATTTGTGTTGTATTGTTAGAAGACGTCATTTCTGTTGTTGTGTTTAGCATTGTAGTTAATGTTTGTATTGTTATGTTTGCAGAGGTCTCCACTGATTTTGCTGTGTTTGGCATTGTAGTGTTTGTTGCCGTAACCACCATTGTTGTGTTTAAAGTGCTGATCATTGGTGTTGTTGTGTTAAAGGTAGATGTCTTGGGTGTTGTTGTAATTGAGGTTGTCATGATTGGCATTATTGTGTTTGGCATTTTTGCTGACACTGTGGTTGTTGTGTTTGACATTGTTGCTGTCACTTGTATTGTTGTATTTGCAGTGCCTGTCACTGGTGTTATTGTGTTTGGTGTTGTCATTGATGGTATTGGGCTTAACAATGCTGTTGCCTCTGCGATCGTTGTGTTTGACATTGTTGTCGTAATTTCAGTTGTTGTGTTTGCAGTGCTCATGATTGGTGTTGTGCTCAAGGTAGACGTCATGGGTGTTGTTGTGTTTGCCATTGTTGTGGTCATTTGTTCTGTTGTGTTTATGGCAGACAGCATTGGCGCTGTTGTGTTTGCCACTGTTGTTGTCATTTGTGTAATGTTTGAGATGGATGTCTTTTGAGATGTCATGTTGTACACTGTTGGCATCATAAGTATGGTGAGTGTGTCTGGGATACCAATCAGTGGTGTTGTTGCATTTAGCGTTGTTGTCATCATTGGGGTTGTTGTGTTTGACGTTGTCATCATTTGTGTTGTATTGGAAGAAGACGTCATTTCTGTTGTTGTGTTTAGCATTGTAGTTAATGTTTGTATTGTTGTGTTTGCAGAGGTCTCCACTGATGTTTTTGTGTTGGGCATTGTAGTGTTTGGGTTCTTTATCATTGTAGTTTTTATGTGTAGCATTGCATCTGGGGTTGCTGTGTTTGTTGCTGTCATCTCCATTGTTGTGTTTGTGGTTGTCGTCACTGATATTGTTGTGTTTGGTAATGTTGTTGTTATTGGTGTTGTTATATTTGATACTGTTGGCATAATTTCTATTGTTGTGTTTAAAGTGCTCATCATTGGTGTTGTTGTGTTTAAGGTAGATGTCTTGGGTGTTGTTGTAGTTGTGTTTTGCATTCTTGTGTTTGAGGTTGTCATGATTGGCATTATTGTTTTAAGTATTCCTGCTGATAGTGAGGTTGTTGTGTTTGACATTGTTGCTGTCGCTTGTATTGTTGTGTTTGCAGTGCTCGTCACTGGTGTCATTATGTTTAGTGTTGTTGTGTTTAAGCTAGACATCATGGGTGTTGTTGTATTTGCTATTGTTGTAGTTGTGTTTTGCTTTTTAGTGATTGGGCTCATCATCACTGGTGTTAATGGGTTGAGCAATGCTGTTGTCTCTGATATCACTGTGTTTGACACTGTTGCCTTTATTTCTGTTGTTGTGTTTGTAGTGCTCGTCACTGATGTTATTGTATCTGGTATCTTGGGTGTTGTTGTAGTTGTGTTTTGCATTCTTGTGTTTGAGGTTGTCATGATTGGCGTTATTGTTTTTAGCATATTTGCTGACACTGAGGTTGTTGTGTTTGCAATTGTTGCTGTCACTTGCATTGTTGTTTCTGCAGTGCTCATCATTGGTGTTATTGTGTTTAAGCTGGGCGCCATGGGAGTTGTTGTATTTTCTATTGTAGTTGTATTTTGCATTTTTCTGTTTGTAGTTGTGTATGATTTTGTCATGATTGGCGTTATTGTTTTCAGCATTTCTCCTGACACTGAGGTTGTTGTGTTTGACATTGTTGCTGTCACATGTATTGTTGTGTTTGCGGCGCTTGTCACTGATGTTATTATGTTTGGTATATTTGGTGTTGTTGTAGTTGTGTTTTGCAGTGTTATGTTTGATGTTGTCATTGTTTGTGTTGGGATTGTTGTGGTTGTCACTGCAAACAAATCAGAAACCACTGGCATCAATAAAAACTCTTCTTGACTGAAAAATCAGTTCAGTGTTTAGAGAATGTTGCCCATACCAGTAGAAGTTAGTTGACCAAAAACATGAGACTCCACTGTAGTGGAACTTGTAACAGTTTGGACGGTATATTCAGTTGAATTAGTGAGAGCTAGAGTAGAAACAGACATGATCAGATACTGTGTCACTGTTGAACTGATAAAAAAAAAAAAAAAAAAAAGATGTTTTACCTGTCGTGATGGCAACGTTGTTGTTTTCACTTGTGCTGCTAATCGGAAAGCTACGATTGTTCAAAATCATTTGGAAATCCTCCAGGTTAGAGATTTTTATTACTCTGCGATTGTCCAAAATCATCTGGAGATCCTCCAGGTTAGAGATGTGTATAACAGTTTGGAGCTCATAATGAGTGGAATTGGTGAGAGCTAGAGCAGAAACAGACATGATCAGATACTGTATCACTGATGAACTGATAAAAATAAAAAATAAAATAAAAAGATTGGTGATTTCACTTGTGCTGTTGATCGGAAAGCTGGGATTGTTCAAAATCATTCGGAGATCCTCCAGGTTGGAGATGTTTATAACTCTGAGAATGTTCAAAATCATTAGGAGATTTTCCAGGTTAGAGATGTTTATAATTCTGGAATTGTTCAAAATCATTCGGAGATCCTCCAGGTTAGAGATGCTTATAACAGCTTGGAGCGCATAATCATCGGAATTAGTGAGAGCTAGAGTAGAAACAGACATGATCAGATACTGTGTCACTGTTGAACTGATACATCAGTAACCAGGGCAGAACAGATTCAGTGATCAGTATGTATTGCTCTAACAATCAGCACAGAGATGTGCAATAATCAATCAGTAAATAATAGTTGATGAACTGAAATGTGACTCACTTGCTCTTTTTTCTCTGGCATGAATGGAGGATCCATTTGTATCATTTAATTCCTGGAAAAATCATCAGACTATAGATTAATAACTGCAAATAAGATAAAAGACAGGAGCATATACTTATTAATTCTTTATCTCACCTCAAAGTAGACATTCAAAGAGTCTCTGTTGCCTTGAGTCACCTCAATGCTACATATAGTCAGAAGAATAACGCATGCTACAGCCTTTGGTAAAGCCATCTGGACTAGAGAGTAAATACAGTAAACACAATTACTTTCCATTATTAAATCAAGTAGAAGATGAGATTATATACTGTGTAAGTAACCTTTTTTTAAGTTAACATTTTTTAAGACAACACAGATGCTAAAAACTACAAGCTGTAGACTTTACAGATTTATTTTTTTGAAATGCTACCAGGAAGTCAACAAAGAAAAAATGGGCCACCTTCCTGATAAGCAATGTGAAAACCTCTGGTTGTTTTGGCATGTGACCATTGCATTCACATAATGTGTTCATGTTTACTGTTCAGCACGGCAAGAGATAGCTGAGGCCAGTTTTAGAAATTATAGACTTTGAAAACATACAGCAGTGACAGCTACACACATGGAAGGACAAACTTGAACAAACTGCAAGACACAACACTGTTACATCATAATGTCAGTAAAAGCTCGGTAGAAGTCAAATTGACATTTTTTTGAAACATTACAATGCCAAAGCAGCAAAAAAAAAAAAATCTTTACAGTGGTTCTGACAAACAGTGTATCAGTGAATTAATTGGGGATCTGTAGAAAGGCTATATTATATACTGTAATATTTTGTTGTCTTTGGGCAGAGGTAGGATTCTCTCAAAATGTATAGGAGTTGCTGATAAGCAACTTGTTAAAAGAAGTTGATACTGAATTACATTTCCTTCTGTTTAAATAAATTCTGGACATTATCTTGGGTGGGTGCAAATATATAGACCTCTGATCCACAAGATACGTACTAAAGAAATATAAAAAATAGTACTGGACATGTATGAGCCATGCTTTTAATGAATTCAGTGAGGTTTTCCCTTTTAACTTTTTTCCCTGCCTACATCAAATAAGAAACAAATTTTCAAGCCGTGAAGTTCCTGCTTATGTTTCCATAAAATGCTGCACGCACTGTGTGTATAGTACATGACAGTAAGTAGTATGTAAGTATCTTGCGACAGTACAATATTCTGCAGGGAAAAATGCTGGTTTACAAACGCCTTAGATTCTGATTTAATTACATGACATTTCTTTGTTAGGATACTGACTATAATTTCAGACCGTCTCTTTTAGAAGTTTTACAACGTCCAAATAATTATTATAATATTAAGCAACAGGAGTTATAGGATATATAATGATGACAGAAACAAAACACTTTATTATCCTACACTGTATCCTACACGAGCTGTACACAAATCATGTAGATTTCATGTCATGTAAGACCAACCAACATTAAACCTTTCATTAATATATAACCCCGAGGGAGTTGTCACACAAGTTCTTGAATCAGACGAAGAACTCAATCAAACAAAAGAAAGAGAAATATTGTACATTCATTCATTCATTCAGTCAAATGAATCATTTATACACAGTTTATCTGTCCAGCAATAATGCAGCTAAACAATCCCTGTAACTGCTGATATGTCGTCTACAACAGCTGGGAGGAATTTTTGCCCATTCCTTCCTCAGTACAGAATCACTTCAGTTATGAAATGCTGGTGGTTTTCCTCACATGAACTGTTTCCTTCAGGTCCTTTCACACGATTTCTATTGGATTAAAGATCGCCGCCTGGATAAATGTCATGAGATTTTCTTTTAGAATATACTGGTATAATTTAGATGTCATTCATTTGTCATTTAATGAGCAGCCCTGGGCCAGATGTTTAAGAACATTAACATAAGTCAATGTGAGTGAGGGCTTTTAAATCAAACAAATCAGAACTATCACACCATTACTAACATTCTAAACATCCTCGAGTTTCGAATGTAACTCATGTGCTTTCTCTGGAGGTTTCAGGCCAGGTTTTGTAAAGCCTTGATGGCAGCTTCCCTATTTTGTATTGTTGTTGACGATATATAAATAAATTAATTGACTTAAATGGTGGTTCACAAGAGCCTAGGATTTTTATTTGATTAATTACATTAAGTTTCCACATAGCCTTTCAAGTGGTCTTTGTTGGTCTACTACTCCTGTAGAGGGTAACAGTCGTCTTAAATCTCCTCCCTTTGTTGTCTGTGAAGGTTCTCAGTCATC
Source organism: Planiliza haematocheilus (assembly GCA_005024645.1). Taxonomy (NCBI): domain Eukaryota; kingdom Metazoa; phylum Chordata; class Actinopteri; order Mugiliformes; family Mugilidae; genus Planiliza; species Planiliza haematocheilus. The sequence continues at coordinate 227,786 of SRSE01000853.1, read as the reverse complement.
CAGGTCATGGCAAATCCAAAAAGCATTTAAAAAAAGGAAACTGGACGTATAAACTTCTTAAGTCCAGTTTCCTTTTTTAAAATGCTATTTGGATCCTCCATTTCACTAATTGTCTTACTGTGGATTTGTGGATTCCATTCTCTTTATAAATGGTTTTGTGATCTTTTCCGGCCTGATGAGCAACAACTCTTTTGTGAGTTGAGTGCCACAGAAAGCTCCTTTGTCCGTGCCATCAAACACTTCCACAAAAATAATTCACGTAACAACACCTTAGTCTCATTACATTGACTGTAAACACTTCTGAACAGATAGACTCTAATTCTGCCTTGGTATCCTGGAAGCGAACTTTGGAAATTCACAGAAATGTAATATTTTTTATCTTTTGTTTAATTTTGTTAATTGAATAAAATAAATAATAATAACCACTTATATAATGTATGAGTGAAATGTTAGTAAGATTTTTACCTGTCATTGTCTTCTTGCCTCTGAAAAGGTTCTTGTCAGGAGGATGCAACCATTTTACTCCACTTCTCTAGATACACAGACAAATATTCACACATAGAGAGACTTATCTGTGAACTTCCTGGAACATTTTGTCTGACTCCCACACCTGTTTTCTAGGTCAAACAAGTCACACACTGTTATGACACCCGTCTATAGCCTCTGCATATTTTGTATACCCACATGCAAATTCTACATGTAAATCACTACTATATCGTCATTTGTCATTTAAATAAATGTATTTTACAAATTCTTCCTTTCCTTTTTGTGTTTTAAATAAATGATTCCCTATGTCCATTGTTGTTACTCATTAGAGTCTATCTGTTCAGAAGTGTTTAAAGTAGTCCACATTCCAATGGCAAACTATGGGAAACTGGATTGTGTCCTATGGCAACAGTGGCCTTCTCAACTATGATCTTGAAGGGAGAGTATTTGCATAGTAAATGACAAGAGATCTAACACTGGTATAAAAGTAACCCCAAATAGCGGGGTTATTAAACAGATAATGTGGGATCTATTGAAACTTCAAAATCCATCTAGATTAACATCAAAATAACTGGTAGCTCAGTGTTCCAACATCCGCAAACAGCAACTGGTATCATAACTAGGACAACACTCTGGAGGGAGATATCATCATTCCTGACTTCCAAGATTGAGTACCAAGTCCCAATAGCAACTAACTATGAAAAAGGTTTTCATTTATCAACATATAATGCACATGCATAATGGAAAATGAAATGCAAAACAAATAGAAAAACGAGGATACATCACATGTAACATGTGCAGAAAAAATATGCATACAAACTATACATATGTACCTACGTCTTTTTGGAAGTCTGGTCTTTGAGTACAGAAAAAAACCTGTGCTGCTTTTGAATCAGTCCTACATTAAATAAATAAATAAATCTGCTCTCACACATGAATACAAGCATATTAAACTTTGATGGGGTCCACTTGGGACCACATTGCTATATTCACTTTTACTTTTACATACTGCTGAGCAACAAGACAGAGTAGAGGGCATGCTTCTTCTTGCTGCTGGATCATAGTAGCAGCAGATGCCCCTTTTCTGCGGGAACTCCAGTTTCCTTTCATCATCATGCAAGGTGCTAGGTGCTAGGCGACAGGTCAGGTTGGCCCACAGCGCGTGGTCGCAGTGGCTCAGGACTAACCCTCAATTTGACCATGTAATTTCGTTGTATTATGGCAAATAAAACGCTTTATCTTTACTTATTAATAACTACTTACTTGTTAAAACAAAAGGCTAATTCCAGACCCTATCTTTACCTGTGGGTACTGTGTTTGAGCATCTAGGCCCATTTATCATCATGACCTTGAGAAAGTAAGTTCACTAATCTGTGTCTATGTCTAACTGATATGACTAGCAAACTAATTCAATTTAGTTGATGGAAATTCTCTTATGAATAATGGACTCTCGCAGTAGCGGAGAGTGGACTTTTAAGGTGTAATTAATCACAGCCAGCGTGTTACATGCACACACATATTGTAGAGAGCAGACTGACCAGGGCTGTCTTCAGATATTATCATGTATTTAGATAGATAGATAAAGATACATAGATAGATAGATAGATAGATAGATAGATAGATAGATAGATAGATAGATAGATAGATAGATAGATAGATAGATAGATAGATACTTTATTAATCCCGGGAGAAATTCAAGCATCCAGTAGCATTAACATACATTGAAACATACAATACAAAAACTATATAGAAAATAGAAAGTGGCTAGAAATAAAATGTTTTGTACAGGTATAAACTATGTTAAAAATTATGATAAAAATATAAAGTGACCCGTTAAAAAATATAAAGTGACCAGTAGAAGTTATATAAATATGAAATCTACAAAATGAATGAAATCAGATGATATGTCCATTGTCTATTGTATCTCCTGCCATTACTGAGAGCTGTTGTACAGTCTGATGGCCAGGGGGACGAAAAAGAATTTGTGAAAGAGACAGAGTCACTGGATGTTGGATGAGATGAAATGTTGTAGCCATCTGAAAACCAGCAAGAAAACAACATGACTCTGTCTGTGGCAAAATAATAAAAATGTTGGATGGATTCGTGATTGACAGGTAAACTTCCTTTGCTGGTTTGTACAATCACCAGAGATCGGAAACTGGCAGGTGACCAATTTCCTTGTGCATAAACAACAACAAAGCACAAAATTCAACCTAAGCAGTAGTGTATATATCCACCATACTATAGCATTTCAGTTTCTCTGAAAGTGAAGGGTCCATTGGATTTCACTCACTTTATTCACTAATCAGGCGTAACATTAAAACCACTGACAGGAGAAGTAAATAACACTGACCATCTTGTGATAATACAATGTTTTGCTGGGAAACTTTTGGACCTGGCATTCATGTGGCTGTTACTACCACACATCTAGACCAGACCAGAGGTCTGGTCACTCTAGTGCAATGCTCTGACCACTCTGAATTCTTCCTTTCAAGCACAGAGGTTGGCCAACAAGATAAAATGCCTCTCTCTACGTTCAAAAACAGAAAAGTAGTTTAATAATAAATGGACACAGAAATACTCTTTGATTGATATTTATGCGAATCATATGTCCTTAATCTGCAAAGAGTGCCTTGACGTGTGGAAAGAATATAATTTGAGAAGGCATTTCAACACAGCTCATGCTAAATTTGACTCTGCTTTCCCACCGGACTCTGCCACTTGGAGGCAGAAGGCATTACTGTCACATCACACCAACAAGACTGCTTGCCATAGTTAAACTGATGATGCACAAATTTACCTTGTACTCTCATAGATCCTATAGAACCATTATGCAAAGCCACCAAACAAATAGATCTGGAGGACGAGGATCTTGCAACTGTTTTCACCTAATAACTATGTTTTGTTTTGTTGAGATGACCAGGTTAAGAGGGTTTGACTGCCATGTTTTAATGGTGTGAATTATATTATTGATGTACTGTAACCCTGAATGACCTCTCAGATTACTGGTGGTGTCCACTTCTTCCTTGTTTTGCTCAAATTAAAACAAGGAAGTGATGGTTTTAGGAATTCCCCAACCACTTTAAATCTGCAACATGTTATATTCAACAACCTGATCCAGGTGAGTAATCACCTGCTCCACTACTTACCCTGCAGCTGCCTTGAAACCTCTGCCTGCTTGGGTTCAAAGTAAAACCAAAAGGTTATAAAAAAACTGCCACCAGGCCTCTATGCAAGCTTGACGGACAGAAATATTTTTAATGTTGTGCTAAATTAGCAAGTTAAGTGAAGGAGGAATCCCACAAAGTCCAATGGTTTCTCGAAGGGTTTAATTATAACCAACATACAAAGAAATAAATGATACATTTGTGCTTTACAAATTCAAAACATAATGAGGAATAGACATAGTACATATTATATATATTATATCTATACACACACATATATATGTATGTGTATGTATATGTATACACACACATATGTACATACAGTACATACAACTAAGAGACTGTTTATGTTCAGGAACATTTATGAAATGTTCTGAAGCAGTTACTAAGTGATATGTTTATAGTTTATACATTTGGAGCTGTCAGGTTAACAGTGGTGACAGATTCACAGCCTGAGTCTGATGGTTGTAGCGCTCATTGATATCCAGGCTATGCTGAGTTTTGAGGGAAAGAGAAAGAGAACTCTTTGAATAAAACTGCCTTCTTGGGGTCATGTGGTATAAGGGGCATGAGAAGTGCAAATGGATCTCTGTCTCCAGTCATATTTATTTACAGGGTACTCACAATATATTATATCCAACATCTTGCTGGTGTGTATTACATACAGTTGTCGGGAGCAGTTTTTGGACAAAAGTTTACCAAGTTTTGTAAAAGTTACTTTAGTGTCTGTAGTGTGTAATATAATAATTTCAGATCATAATTGAACTGTTATACATGTAACTTGTGATAGAGGTTAGTAATGTGTCGATAAGGAATGAGCCAGCTCTAAGAGCTGATTCTTTGTAGTGGACGAGAAGAGCTGATTCCCGCCTGGGAGAGCCAAAGCTTCAGCGGCTTCTACGAATCTAGAAACTAGAGATCCAAGCTGATGCATCTGGCATGTCAGAATGCCAACCTGCTCTAAAGATTTATCTAAAGTGTCCTATTGTTAAGACTTTGGCCTGTATTTAATTGATTTGCTTGCTGTGCTTCAGTTGTTCATTTAATCATTTGATTGAAACAATAGTAACTGTATTTTAATGACAAAAATGAAAAAAAATAAGGCACTGAATGAGAAATTCCTTACCAACACACAAACTATTCATAATAGGTAAATTACAATAAAATAGAAGGCTCAGAGTGAAACTAAAGAAAGATCCATTTTGGAGACACTTGGGAGCTATATGAGTCGGCTCCTCTAGGGAACTGAGCCGGATTACTAACTGAGGCAGTGAAAATATTATTTTATTAAGCTGGTATGCATAGTTGTTATTTTGACTGACTAGAAGAGAGAGAGTCAGTGGATGATGGACCAGATGACACGCCGATGCCATGAGAAAACTGACAAGAAAACAACATGGCTCAGTCTATGGCAAAACAATAAAACAGCAGATCTGTACTAAAACAAGAGAAGAATAAAAACTTTGTTAGCAGTTTCACCACAAATATCTTCATATTCTCAACAATCACAGGTGGATTTTTTAACCCCATTTCCCAGAGATCCAAACATTGTTATGTGTGACATTGTCATTCAGACTCTGTCAAGCCACTTTCCCATCCTAACCCAGTCTACTTGTAGGGAATCCAGCGCTGGTACTCTACAACAAAATTAAGAGTAAATGCATAATCAATCACAATATTTGAAAGGAATCACTGGAAAATGTTCTATATATACATACGTATATGTGTGTGTGTGTGTGTATAAATTATTCAGAAAACTGTTATTACCTAGATCCCACTGTTGTGTCGTTGTTGCTAATTCTGACCACACCTGTAAAGTTACATCTCAGAAATGAGCACACTGCTATACAACAAGCGTCAAGCATTTATTTTTAGAGAAAAACTTGTGAATTGTTTGCAATGCTTTGGGTTTCTAACTTTAAAGCTTACAGTACTTCAATCAAATCAAGCTATATTTGTTCAAGCTGCCCAGCCAAACACCACAAAAGCTGCTTTTACTTGCATGAGGATGTTGTTATTATATTTTCTTGAATGTGCAGAGGCATGTGAAAATCTGCAAATTTGCTATCATTATCAGAACTAGACAAACCATGAAGTAGAATTTAAAGATGGACATTTATCCCAAGTTATCTGTTTAGATCTATGTATTAAATCACACATTAATCAGCTACAGAAGATGTGGATTCTACATCAGAGTTGGCTTTTAAATTATGATGATTAAAATGTATATTGAGACAGACATACCTTTTTGTCCAACAATGTTCCAAACACCAATATGAAGAAACCCTTTATACAGAAACAGAGCAACATCAGCTATAAGGGATTCAGTGATAGCAGACAAGCCAACAAATAATGTAGGTAGTATAATATAATATACAGATCAGATTTAATAAATACTGAATTAGTACCTGCAGTGAATTGAACAATGCAAATGCAATATGAAGTCCTTTGTTGTCTGGTTTGGCAATGGTTCCAACTCCTAGGCCCCAAGTTAATCCAAAACCTGGTGTGAGCACAACCAAACTTCTCGCAATAACCATAATCATGTGCCTCTCAGTTGCTTGGGCAGCACTCCGTCCTGTCTTACTCCTCAACATTTTGTATATCACCACAAGAAGGATTATGAGGTTTATCAGCACTATTGACAACACAGGTGTCACAAATGCCAGTAGAGCCTTGGACTTGTCCCAGTTGAGCCAGCAGGACCCAGTCCTTTGGATGTATTCATTCCTGGGTGCAGTTATAGCTATAGTGAGGGTTGCAATGATGATGGGTGCCCCATAGCCTAGAGAGAATCCAATAGCCAACATAGATGTTTGAGACAAACCCCCTTCAAAGACAGCGACTGTACGGTAGAGCAACAACAGACCTGATACTAACATCCAGAAGAAAAGGGCTAAGAAGAAATAATGGATGAAAAATGTAACTGCAGTGCATGCTGGTGTGTCTGCTTCCTTTGTGTCTGAAATGAATGCTCCAATAATAAACGAAACATCTGCAATCAGAAGAGACAGTGCAATGTTAACAATGGAAACATGACGCAAGTAAGACGTGTTGTTCTTTGTTATTTTTCTCCATACAACAGCTTCAATGATGAGACATATGACCAAGGAACCTATGGATATGCCAACTCCAATGTAGGTTATATAGTCCAAGACAGGGTCATTGAAATCGTTGGGTGACATAAGGATAGAGAAGGAGGTCAGATGGTTGCAGCTGCAGGTGACTGTTCTGTTGATGCTGAATACCAATTCACAGCCCTGGTCATCCCATCCTCCAAGACCATCAAAGAAGCTGAAGTTCCAGAAAACACATTGAGGATTATCCAGAATGTTGTTTATGACATGCAATGTGAGTGAGATGTTACTGACGGTGCCACTGGACTGAACTAGTACAACTCTGCCATTTATGACACTGAGGGATGAATTGTCTTCATCTCTTGCGGGAAGTACATTATCCATTGAGGAGAATGTTATGACAGTAAGTGACTTATTTCCTCCATCAGACTCTGGTATGTCTATCTCAACTGAAGAATTGAAGTCAGCATTGAAAGTGTCTGTGACTGTAGTTTTGTTCAAGAGAATAAAAGGAGTATCAATGTCAAAAGTGTCATTGGTAAGGCCCCTTGTTATAGTCTCAATAGACTGCAACAATAATGAGCTGACACTTTCAGCTGTGGGGATGTTACTTCTTGTTAATGACGTGTTTCTGGTATCATTGGTGTTCAGGAAGTTCCATGACTCTATGGCCTCGTCCGTAGTGAGAACACCTACAGTTAACAGCACATCCTGAAAAAGAAAAAAAGGTATTACATCTAAAAACATTACTATTTTCAACATGTAAACCTTGACAGAGTAAGTCACTTACCTCCATTAAAGTTCTGCTTATTGAGATATTTAATGATGATGACGCGTTGGCTACATTTCTGAGTATTTTAACAATGGACCCGATGGTTGCAGGAGATTCAGTCACATTCTGAGTGGAAGTGACAGTGATGTTGCTGAGCTCGTCCAAGAATTCTGGCAGTGAATTATTATTTAAGGACTGTGAAAGTAGGAAATTAAGATTTATGGGTTATTTCAAGGATCCAATTTACCATTACTGGGTTTAACAATTATGTTAACATGTAATCAACGTATATTCTGCATGTTCTGTCTTGTAATTTACCCATTTACTGAACACTGCAAACCAATGTTTTAATAATATAAAGGGAAAAACTATGGTTGAAGGAAGGCAAATGCTAATGCCATCATCTGCTGATATAAACAGCTGGAAACTAGATCACCTCAGACTGCACAAAGAGCTCTTGAACAAGTTGAAAGATGCAGTTCAGAAGCTCTTGTCTTGGTGACACCATAGTTGGGCCATGTCATGTTTAGCTAGACATTTTGAATCAAGACCATTTTTATTGGGTTAAACAATTATGTAAATATGTAATCAACTTATATTCTGCATATTCTGTCTTGTAATGTACACACTTATTGTACACTGAGCATTTTGTTTTATTGTTACCAAAGCAAGCCAACATTTTTAATAATACAAATGGAAAAACTATGGCTGAAGGAAGGCAGCCACTAATGCCATCATCTGGTGATAGAAACAGTTGGAGAACTAGATCACCTGAGACTGCTCAAAGAGCTCCTGAACAAGTTGAAGGACGCAGTTGTCTTGGCGATCTTCAAATTGACCATCCTTACAAACTGCTGTCTTTTCTCCCACCTTATCTGGTTCGCATGATGCAACAGCCTTGTAACCTTCAGTTGCATTTCCAAATTCATCATCAAAACACACAAATTCTAGAGGGAAAAGGAAGGTTTTCATGTCAGTGCTTATAGCTACAGTAAAAAATATCTTGACCTGAATTGAATTAAATGTGCTTTAACGTTTGGATCAGCACTCACCGTTTTTTGAAAATGTCAGTATTATTTCTGTTTTAAATGCTGGATAATTGGTTAATTGACAAGTGAACTTTGTTTCCTGGTTTGTTGTACAGTCAACAGGGACTGGAAATGGATGGGTGATGGAAGTTCCTGTGCTGATTTGCCTTTTGTCTGGCTCAGATTTACCTGCATCTGACAAGTTCATAAACTCAACCTGATAGGGACTGTTGACAGAGCACTCCAGTGATACAGTTCCACCCCCACACTTCACATTTGCACTGCGAGGTTTCACTTTGATTACGGGTGTCTCTCTGAAGGTGAAGGATCCATTGGATTTCTCTCGGAACACTGAATGATCTGTCCGTATCAGCTTACATTCATAAAGTCCTGAAATCAATGATCACCATGGTCATAAAATCTACAAGTCCAGTTACTAGTTACTGAAACAACAGCATGACAATTTTTTGCCACGAGGTTGTTGGAATACCATTGGTTGTTCTTTTACAATTTAATTCAACTAAATTCAATTCAGTTTATGCACTTGGACAGTTATACTTTTAACACGACTGCCATAACTCAGTAATGTCCAATAAAAGCCACTTTTAGTCTAGATGGCCAATCAGCTACTGCAGCATTTTAATCAACACATACCATACACTTTGCTCTCTTTAGAAGTTTAGAAGTAGACTTTAACATCACAGATAACAGAGATGGAAATTATTTACCTTCCAGCAATTAACTTATTTGGAAAAAGGTATTAAATTATTATTGTTGCTGTGGCTTTTAATAGGATTTTTATTGAGAGACATACAAGTGTATTTCTAATATTTCCCTGACGATAATAAAAATTATTTGTGTTAATGTTTCTTTTAACGTAACACTGACACAAGCTTTTACTGCAAAAACACTGACTGGAGTACTTTTGTACTTTTGATTTTTCTGGTCTACTTGTTTCAGTGGAGTAATCCATGTCGTTCTAAAAAAAGTTTATTTGTCAGTTGTTGTTAAATGCCACAGAATGCAATGTCAGCAAGTCCTACTGGAGTCTACTGATGCTTTTGCAGGGAAAAACTTACTGCAACCTGTTTATATATATATATATTTTTTTTTTTACAATTCACATTTAATTGTGCGAGACTGGTGCAAAAAGTAATGCTTACCAAATGCTATATTTAAAATAATATAGCCTTAGGTCTAAGGCATTGCAATCACATTCAGTCTGTATCTTACCAATGTCAGTCCGGAAAAATTTTGACACAGTTAATGTTGCTGATCCGTTCTGTCTCGAAAAGCTGTGTTCTGTGTCTACAACTATGAGACTGCCATTACGTGTCCACTCAGCAGTCCAGTCTGAACCAAAATTGAGCCCCTCTGGTGGAGGGCCACATGTTACAGTCACACTATTTTCAAAGAATACTGCTTTTGGATCAAACTTCAAGAATGCTGTACCTGGATGGATGAAGAAAGTCAGTTACCGTAAAACCATCCCACACAAAGATTATATACACGAAAATATACAAAAACAACTGCCTTACTGTCAAATATCACAGAGTAATTTCCACTCAGCTCTGTAAATAATCCAGATTTAAGTGCTGTAATTTCTGTATCTTGAAAAGATGTAGCGCTGACAGTAAAGGTAGCAATGGTGCTTCCGCTCCTGTAATACAGAATTGAATACCAATAAAAATCCAAAAAGCAGATATAATGTCAATAATTTAGGGCAACATTACATCTGATCTGAAACCATGGTGTCGTCCTCCAGTCACTGCCTAAGGAAAGCGTTTAGACCAGGTTTTTAGACAGCACTAACTTTCTATTTAACAGTAAACTTAAAGGTGCAGAGTGTAGGTTGCAACCAGCAGAATGGCCATCAATCACATCTTCCTTTTCAAGTGTGTAGAAGAAACTGAGGTGGTTAATGGTTCAACATAAAAAAAATTAAAAGCACATGTATATTGCAATTGCAATCCAAAATCCGAATCCAAAACTTACATAACATGGAGTGTAAACTCAAAGAACTAAAAATGTACTTACTTAAATGAGTTTAACGTCACTGAAAGTAAAGTTGATATGTGCTTCTTACATTGGTTTTGAATCTGTTTGAGAGACATATCAAACCAGAATTAATAAAGATCACATTCATTAGATTAACATTGTGATATCACTGAATGACACAGACAAAGCCGTAACACTTACTGATTTATCAATGTCTTGGAAAACTTTACTGCTTGGGTCATTGTATGAGGGGTTGAAATCCATGTTCAGGGTAAGGCTGAAGGTCCTCAGTTCAGAAATGTTTGGCTGTGTCGTTTGTGGTGTCGTTGTTACCACTGTTTTTGCTGTTGTCAAGAGTGTTGTTGTGCTTGGTATTGTTGTACTTGGAGTTGCTGTGTTTGGTATTGGTGCCATTTGTGTTGTTGTGTTTGGTATTGGTGTCATTTGTGTTGTTGTGTTTGGCATTGTTGTCGTCATTTGTGTGTTCGTGGTAGTCATGAATGGTGTAGTTGCATTGGGCGTTGTTGTGTTTGGCATTGTTGTCGTCATTTGTGTGTTCGTGGTAGTCATGAATGGTGTTGTTGCATTGGGCGTTGTTGTCATCTGCGTCGTTATGTTTGACACTGTCATCATTTGTGTTGTTGTGTTTGGTATTGGTGTCATTTGTGTTGTGTTTGGCATTGTTGTCGTTATTTGTGTGTTCGTGGTAGTCATGGATGGTGTTGTTGCGTTAGGCGTTGTTGTCATCATCTGCGTCGTTATGTTTGACACTGTCATCATTTGTGTTGTTGTGTTTGGCATTGTTGTCGTCATTTGTGTGTTCGTGGTAGTCATGAAGGGTGTAGTTGCGTTAGGCGTTGTTGTCATCTGCGTCGTTATGTTTGACACTGTCATCATTTGTGTTGTTGTGTTTGGTATTGTTGTCGTCATTTGTGTGTTCGTGGTAGTCATGAATGGTGTAGTTGCGTTGGGCGTTGTTGTCATCTGCGTCGTTATGTTTGACACTGTCATCATTTGTGTTGTTGTGTTTGGCATTGTTGTCGTCATTTGTGTGTTCGTGGTAGTCATGAAGGGTGTAGTTGCGTTAGGCGTTGTTGTCATCTGCGTCGTTATGTTTGACACTGTCATCATTTGTGTTGTTGTGTTTGGTATTGTTGTCGTCATTTGTGTGTTCGTGGTAGTCATGAAGGGTGTAGTTGCGTTAGGCGTTGTTGTCATCTGCGTCGTTATGTTTGACACTGTCATCCTTTGTGTTGTTGTGTTTGGCATTGTTGTCGTCATTTGTGTGTTCGTGGTAGTCATGAAGGGTGTAGTTGCGTTAGGCGTTGTTGTCATCTGCGTCGTTATGTTTGACACTGTCATCATTTGTGTTGTTGTGTTTGGTATTGGTGTCATTTGTGTTGCTGTGTTTGGCATTGTTGTTGTCATTTGTGTGTTCGTGGAAGTCATGAATGGTGTTGTTGCGTTGGGCGTTGTTGTCATCTGCGTCGTTATGTTTGACATTGTCATCATTTGTGTTGTTGTATATGTAGAAGATGTCATTTGTGTAGTTGTGTTTGTGTGTAGGTTTGATATTGTTGCTATAATTTCTATTGTTGTATTTGAAGTGCTCGTCATTGGCATTATTGTGTTTAAGGTAGATGTCTTGGGAATTGTAGTTGTGTTTTGCATTGTTGTGTTTGAGGTTGCCATCATTTGTGTTGGGTTTGTGGTGGTTGTCACTGCAAATAAATCAGAAACCACTAGCACTAGCATCTTGGCTGATAAATATTTCAGTTCAACGATTACAGAATGTGTAGTAAACTGTTGTCCATACCAGTTGAGGTTGATTGACCAAAAACAGAAGGCTCCACTGTGGGGGAACTTGTAACAGTTTGGACGGTATATCCAGTGGAATTAGTGAGAGCTGGAGTAGAAAGAGACATGGTCAGATACTGTGTCACTGTTGAACTGATACATCAGTAACAAGAACAGAACAGATTCAGTGATCAGTACTTATTGCTGTCATAATCAGCACAGAGATGTGCAATAATCAATCAGTTAATAATAGTTAATAATGAACTAAAATGTGACTCACATGCTCTTTTTTCTCTGGCATGAATGGAGGATCCATTTAATTCCTGGAAAAATCATCAGACTATACAGATCAATAACTGTAAATAAATACTAATCATCAACTAAAAATATAGGAGAATGTTTAGTGATCAAATCACATCAGTTTCAGTATCTCATGGTATAAAACTGCGATCTCTAATGTTAGTACTTATGAATTCTACCTCTCACCTCAAAGAACACACTGAGAGAGTCTCAATTTCCTTGATTTGCATGAATGCAACATGTTGTCAAGTCTCGTCCTCAATGAGGTCATGTTTTCTTGTATGTTGTCTTCCTGTTTGTTGAATTTACCCTGTCTTTTCATTTCAGGTGTCTCCTCATGTTCTGATTGCAGCAGCCCCACCCTGATTGTTTGCACCTGTGTCTTTGTTCTTTATTTAAGTCATGTCCTTCATGTTTGTCTTTGCCAACTTGTCTTGTTTGTTTTGTCAAGTGTTCCGACGGTCGTGTTTTGTAAGTCTTGGCTTTTTTCCTGACTGCTAATATAGAATAAGCCTGATTTTGTCACTTACCTTCATGAGTGATGCTTCTGAGTCCAGTTGCCACTGAGTCATGATACATATAGTCAGAAGAATAACCACGTATCCTACAGCCTTTGGTGAAGCCATCTGGACTAGAGAGTAAATACAGTAAACACAATCATTTTTCATTATTAGATCAAGTAGAATACATGTGTTTATATACTGTAGGAGTAACCTGTGAACATTTTTACATTTTTAAACACAGATGCTCAAAACTACAAGCTATTATATATGACATTGCAGATTTATTGCTTGAAAAGCTACGAGGAAGTCACCAAAGAAAAAAAGGTGTCACCTTATAATAATAATAATAATAATAATAATAATAATAAGAATACATTTTATTTATAAGCGCCTTTCAGGACATTTTACAAAAACATAAAGACACAAAACCTTCCTGATAAGCGATGTGAAAACTTGTGTTTGTTTTGGCATGTGACCACTGCATTCACATAATGTGTTCATGTTTATTGTTCAGCACGGCAAGACACAGCCGAGGCCAATTTTAGGAATTATAGACTTTAAAAACATATAGCAGTGACGGCTACACACATGGAAGGACAAACTTGTACAAACTGCAGCTGCATTGAACCCTATGTGACTTGAATAACAACATGTCTACCTCCTGTACTGTGTTCTTCACTTGGGTGTTGTGAAAGTTTTGTGAAATCACAGTGCGCTTGCGCTGAGAGCTTCCAAATGCCACACTTGACATCAACTTTGCCTTGACTGTTAAATATGTAATGAAAGAATTTTCCACACCTGTCAATTAAACATTTTTTGAGTGCGTCCAGTTATTACTATTGTCCCCTTGAAAAAGAAAGAGCAACACACTGAGGAGCTGTAATGTAATTCCTACAATTCTCAATTGTCCATAATGATTTTATAACTGTAACTTAAAAACAATTGTCTTAAAACTCTATTCAGCACTATTCATCTCCTGTAATCCAGTCCCTACAGCGATGCATGTTATCTTAGTATCATGCTATGGTGGAATATATCAACAGCAGGGACAGATATAAATATTAATATAAGACTAATATAAATCCAGCCAAATATGTCGTCACAGTGGAGGAAAGTCCTGGGGCTGGAGCAACGGTTCCCCTTTGAGCACAACAATGAGCCAAAGTATATAGCCACAACAATACTGGCTTGGGCACAACAGCCTGGCTGTCTTTGTATGGCCATTAACCATGTGGAACTTCTATGCAGAAGTTACCGGATGGTAGCTCACAGATCCTACACATTTAACCATCACAGTACCCATCACATTTAGCAGAGCTTGAGAGGGCCTGTGACAAAGGGTGGACTAAAATAACCAAGGACACTTGCAGTATACCTGTTCTCCAGCAAGTATTCTATCCGCATTGAACTAAGGGTAAGATAACTGTTGCAATCACATATTTCAATTTTGGATTTTAATTCATTTTAAATACAGTATATTCAAAAGAGAATGGACAGTGATTTATCTTTATGTATGATCTTCATCATTTCCAAAATGCGCTGAGAATAGATCTCTGAAACTAAGTCAGCTTCTTTCGCAATTGACCATGGAACGCCACATGATGGTGCTGCAGGAGCATTTTTTCAAGTAACACACTATGAGTTCTGTTCTGTTCTAGTAGCTTGTAGTTTGTGCTGGGAGTCTAGACTGTGCAGATTAAATAAACAACTAACTATCCATTAGAATAGGAGTGAATTTTCAGAACATGTGTCCATAGTTGTTAAAGAAGTTGATACTGAATTACATTTCCTTCTGTTTAAATCATTTCTGGAGCTAATCTTGTGTGCAAATATACAGACCTCTGATTTACAAGATAGGTACTAAGCAAATATAAAAATAGTATTGGAAATGTTCAGTGGAGTTTTCCCTTTTACTTTTTCTCCCTGCTTAAATTTAACAAGACCATGTTGTTTTCAAGTCCTGAAATTCTTGCTTATGTGTTCAATGCAATGCTGCACATACAGTACATCACAATAAGTAGTATGCAAAAACTGACTATGTCAGTCCAAATAGTACGCTAGAACAGTGGTTCCCAACCTTTTTTCCTTGAAGCCCCCCTTGCCTGTGTCCAATATAAGCCAGGCCCCCCAACATACACGCACTAAAAGAATAAAGTGATTAATTCCAAACTTTTATTTGCAAAAATAGTTGTAGGTTTTTTCTCTTATTCTCATTGTTTTACAGTGTATAAAGATACATTTCTTCTTTTTGTGTCATCAGATGTATTACACATAAACACATACATACACACAATTTTTGACCAGAATAGGCCTACCAGAGAACAGAATAGGCCTACTTCATTACAACAGAAAGATAATGATTCATTGTTAAGATATATCCATATATCCGTGCCGGATCCCCGGCGTGAGGCCCTTGACTGCGGTGAAAAAATAAATAAATAAATGAATAAATAAAAACTTGTTGATTTGGCTTATTGTCAAGTTCGAGTCAGTTGAGTTCGCTGACCAGAGTTCGCTGACCAGAGGAAACCAGCTTTCGCTCCTAACCAAACTAATATTACTATCCAATCATAAGTAGGGTGGGGGCGGGTCCTGGAAAATCTTAATTGAGCAGTTAATGCTGTGTTCACTACTTGGGGATAAAACGAGGTCTGAGTTGTGAAAAATTAATTAAACAGCGTCAAACTCGGAAATAACAGGTCGGAAATTACACGCATATCGTTAGGGTTAGGGTTTGCTGCTGCATATGTTTTGTGTTCAGCAAATAGTGACAATATCTCAAACTTATTTTTTCTCCTCCGAGTTAACCTGTACCTTGAACGCTGACTTATCGGTAACTTCCGAGTTCTCTTGAACGCAGCAGACACAACACAGTAGTGAAAGATGGAGAGTAAATTCATGAAGCCAGGGGAAGACGTCCGAACTGATAAATGACTTAAAAATAAATGGCGCTGGGCGTCAGAGGTGTCAAAAGTATTCACATTCTGTACTTAAGTAAAAGTGTGGATACTTGTGTAAAAACATACTCTCCTAAAAGTAAAAGTACTGATTCAACTCCTTTACTCAAGTTGAAGTAAGAAAGTACAGGCTCTGAAATGTAGCTACTTAAGTAAAAAGTAAAAAAAAATTGCCAGATTTATCCATTAACAATTCATTCGTTGATAATAATCATGTCCGATCATGTCACGTCTTTTATGTCTTGTCATCCGTGGAGGTTATAAAAGTAAGGAGCCTGTTTATTCAAATGTAAGGAGTAGAAAGTACAGATATTTGTGAACAAATGTAGGAAGTAAAAGTAAAAAGTCTTCAGAGAAATTAATACTCAAGTAAAGTACAGATACCTGAAATATCTACTTAAGTACAGTAACGAAGTATTTGTACTTCGTTACTTGATACCTGTGACAGCCCCAGGCCTGGGTTCAGGGTATTGCTGTGCAGTGTACTGTGGGCGTGTTTACTTGTTGCAGTTCGGACGCTGTATGCCGGGCTGACGAGGAACACCTGGCCAGTATTTCCTGTCCGGCCATATATAACTCGCCTCCCCCAGCTCTCTCTTTCTCGACATGCTCTGCACTCGCCGGTGGCACCAGACCAGCGTGCCTGTGTTTTATTTGTTTTACCTAATTTCGCACTAACAACATGCACCACACATTAAAAAATTGTTATTGACGCTATATAAATAAAACTGAATTGAATTGAATTGAATTAACCACCACATCCATACATTCACCTACACCGCTGGCATCCCATCTAATTTGAGCTTTATGTTAATAAATGTTACTTTCTCCAGTTTCAGCCGAGTGTACAACTCCTATTTTGTTGCGGCCAACTTGTTGCTTGTTTTTGTGTGTTGTGCTCGAAGAAGCTAATTTACGCTACTAGCGGCAAAAAAAAGTTCTACGTACGGCGTCACGAAGGAGACCCCGGTCACAGCTGTTCGCGCATTCAACACACAAGTCGTTTGCCGAGAGCAACAGGTTGGGAACCACTGCGCTAGAACATCCCTTGAGTTTCTTATGTAACTTATGTGCTTTCTCTGGGGGTTTTAGGCCGGCTTTTGTAAAGCATCTTCAGACAATTTGTATTATTATTGATGCTGTTCAAATAAATTAATTGAATTAAATGGTAGTTTATGAGAGCCTAGGATTTTTATTTGATTAATTACATTAATTTTCCATGTAGCTTTTGAAGTGACCTTTGTTGGCATACTACTCAAATTTCTACTTAAATCTCTTCCATTTGTTGTCTGTGAAGGTTCTGAGTCATCCAGGTCATGGTATCCAAAAAGCGTTTAAAAAGAAAAGGCAACTGGACTTGTAGAAGTTTATACAAGTCCAGTTGCCTTTTTTGAACACCCTTTTTCCACTATCTGTCTGACTGTGGATTTGTGGATTCCAATCTCTTTATAAATGGTTTTGCGACCTTTTCCTGACGAGCAACAGCAACTAATTTTCTAAGCTCCACATCAAGCTCCTTTGTCCATACGCTCATACCCTAGTCTCATTACATTGACTGAAAAAACTTCTGTATTAGTATTAGTAGTAATAGGAAAATGAATAATAATAAGATTTTTACCTGTCGCTGTCTTCTTGCCTCTGAAAAGGTTCTTGTCAGGAGGATGCAACCATTTTACTGCACTTCTCCACAAAGAGAGACTACCTAAAAACTTCCTGGAATATTTTGTCTGACTCCCACAGCTGTTTATTACCAAGTTAAAGAAGTCACACCCTGTTATACATTTATAATGCCTCTGAATATTTTGTATAGCCACATTCAAATTCTACATGAAAACAACTACTGTGTGCCAATTTGCCATTTAAATGCATTTTGCAAATTCTTCTACTTATATTTTTCATGTTGCAACAACACAGGACTATAGATCCACACAATATCTTTTCCTTTTTATGTTTTAGAGAAATGATTCCCCATGTTCATTGTTGTTACTCATCAAAGCGAAATGAAAAAGCAAAAGTAGTCCACATTCCAATGGCAAACTATGGGAAACTGGATTGTGTCCCATGGCAACAGTGAATATTTGCATAGTAAATGACAAGAGATGTGAACACTGCTATAAAAGTATGCCAGTAAGTGGATTATTAAACAGATAATGTGGGACCCACTGAAACTTCAAAACACATCTAGATTAACATCAAAAGAACTGGTAGCTCAGTGTTCCAACACCCGCAAACAGCAACTGGTATCATAACTAGGACAACACGTTGGGGGGAGATACAATCGTCCCTGACATCCAAGATTGAGTACCAAGTCTCAATAGCAAACCCTTCCAAGCTGAACATGACGGCACAGTGGTGAGGTGGTTAGCACTGATGCCTCACAGCAAGAAGGTCATCGGTTTGAACCCATGGGCCGGCTGGCCTTTCTGTGTGGAGTTTGCATGTTCTCCTTGTGTCTGCGTGGGCTCTCTCTGGGTACTCCGGATTCCTCCCACCATCCAAAGCCATGCTCGTTAGGTTAATTGGTGATTCTAAATTGCCCGTAGGATCAGTTGCAGATCAGTTTGTTGAGTCTACTTGCCTCTGCTGCCCGCAGCCTGTTGCCCCAGCATGCAATGGCATACAGGTGCACATCACCACAGACTCATAGAACATCCTCAACATTGTCCGACAGATGTTGAAGGACCTCAGTTTCCTCAAAAGGTGTCGACTCTATCTCTTCTTGTAGAGTGCCTCAGTGGTTTTTGCACCTTAACTGTTTTTTTGACCAGTTGTGCTATAATGTACATTAGCGATGGGAACAGCAGCTGCCATTTCTTCTGACTGTACTGAATCACTAGCATTAGTTCATTAAAATGATTCGTCCAAAAGATTCTTTCACCGAATCGTTCAGGGCTTAGCAGGAGCCCTGACTGCATAGTGCAAACTCAAGGCCTGGGGCCCACATCGGGCAACCACTCGGCATATTGGTACGGCAGTGGTGCCAACTTGGTGACTTTCTTGCTAAATCTTGTTAAATTTGACAAAAGCGGCTAGCGATAAATCTAGCAACTTTTTCTGGTTTTTATTGGTGACTGTCCATCCACCTGAGCTTCCAGGTGTAGGGGCAAGCGGTAATGTGGTATTGTACCTTGCAAAGCCAATACCAAAGAACAAAAATTTCAAGCTGTTCTTTGACAACTGGTTTAGTTCAGTCCCTCTGATGCTTGCACTATCCCAGCAAGGCATTCACTTCTTGGTACAGTGCCCTCTGATTGCTTGACAGGCAGTTCCATGAAGTCAGATGCTGATCTGAAAAGATGTGGCCGTGGATCCTTTCAGGAAAAAGCTGCCAGATGTTGGAGATACACAGCTGCATGCAGTAAAATGGTATGACAACAGGTAAGTCACCCTCCTCAGTAGCTACATAGGCGTTCACCCTGTCTCCCATGTGGACAGATGGGACAAAAGCCAAAAGAGAAGAATCAAGGTCCCATGTCCGGCAGCTGTTTCCACATACAATCAACACATGGGAGGTGTTGACTTGCTGGATTCATTGATTGCACTGTATCACATCAACATCAGATCTAAAAAGTGGTACCACCGCCTGGTTTTTCATTTGATAGACATGACAGTGGTGACATGCTGGCTGCTCTACAGACGGGACTGCACAGAGGAAGGGATGACAAAAAGCGACAACATGCGCTTCTATGCATTCAAATCCCAAATTGTGTGCAAAGAAAGCAAGAAGAGAGGGCGAACCAGTGGTGGGATTTCCCAACAGAGGAGAAGTGTTCCCAGATCGGCATCATTTCATTTGGCAAATTAACCGTGACGTCAGTTCAACAAACGCACTGTAGCTGCGCTGAATTTGAAGTGGGTGGACTAGCTAAGTTAGCATCATGCCTAAGTGGGGGAAATGTAAGTTTTTAGTCCTACAGAAAGGAATGGGAGACCGACCCTCAACTTAAGACCTGGATCGCGACTGTCCCAGGAGATGACTCTAAAGCCCGTTGCAGATATTTTAACACAGAAATAAGAGCTCAGCTTAATGATCTAAAACAGAGGTTCTCAAACTTTTTGGGGTCCTGGATCCCCTGTATATTTGAATCGACCCTGTGCAATTTGATAGAAACAGCAGAAGCTGTATTTTAAATTGCATTATGGCATTTATTCACTCTTTGCAGGGTGTGGATGGAATTAGAGGTGACAATTTTTTGGGATATAGGAGTCAGTTTCACTGTAGCTATCGTGATAAGGGGCGGGACAGAGCAAATAATCAACGGGAGCGGGCAGGAGCAAGACAGAACTGGAGATGAAATTAAAAAATGACGCTGCAGTGCGGTGAGTGCGCCCTGCTTTAGGTAACAACATAGGGAGCGGGACAGGATTTGAGAGTCTTTCTCTCGGGAAGACTTTCTTATGTACCACAGAGCAGCCCAGCAGAGAAAGTTTGGGAACCACTGTCATAATGTAACAAAACAGCATAGTTATGCAGTTTCCAAAAAATTATTTTGCGCCCCCTAAACTTTTCGCGTGAAAAAGTTGTGCAAAGTTAGCACAAATAGAAATATGGATTTGAATTTAAAACCAAATCGTCATCTTAGTCAAATATATTTTATATATATTAATACTGCGTTGTTAAATCTTCTGATGATCATTCAAAAGCCTGGCTGCATAGCAGTGTTCGGCACTTGAAACCAAACTGAAGTGCAGCCTGAGGGCATCTTCCTGCTCTAAAATTCTTTCGATGACAGTCTGAGATCACCAACCAACGGGTTGAGCTGGGGGATATGAATTTCAGAGGACAGCCACCGTCATTGATGGCCTTATAGACACTGTTATAGTCACTCTAGCGCTTTGCTGAGTGTGCGACCAGTCGTAGGTTTCTCTTATCATATATTCCAGAGCCACTATATTCAATGAGTGGCAAACACAGTGAATAAGATGTTAACTAGGCTGCTTTTGTTTAAGGAGTGTGAAAACGGAATGATTTTTTTTCCGAAACATAACACTTGCCCCGTGCGTAGCAATCCCCACCAAATGTTTTAATGTCCAGGCCATATTCACTCAGGAAAGAAACAGTCACATCTGATATGCCGTGAGCATCAGCGCTATTGCATAGAAATGAAAACAAGAAATAATGAAAGTGAGAAATACTAAAGAAAAAGCAAATTGACAAATTAAAACTATTATAAATACTTTACAAGTGTCAAATAAATGAAAGATTGCCCTTGCACATTATACTCTCTTCCGTGGTATTTTCATCAAAAGAAAAGAATGCCCAAGAATTCACGAGTTAGTCACAGAACACGGCAGTTCCACTCCCGGCCGACATACTCATGGCTAAGCTCAACTGAACTGAGAAAGGAACAAATCATTTCATGAAGTGATCATTCCGAATCATTTCATGAACTGATTCCATTCAGTACGTTCACTCAGAAGATTCAGTCACTGGAACGAATCATTTGTGAACGACATAACACTAAAATACATTTTGAATGGAGTATTATTTGCATATCCTGGTGAAAGAAATTTTTTGAAATGCACTGCATTAGTTTTTAGTTCTGAGTTCTGAAACAGGGGCCAAAAGTGGGTGAGGTGCTCATGTGCAAATTCTAAAATAAAAATGTAGCTTTTGAAGTGATCTCTGTTAGTCTACTACTCCTGTAGAGGGTAACAGTCGTCTTAAATCTCCTCCATTTGTTGTCTGTGAAGGTTCTCAGTCATCCAGGTCATGGTATATCCAAAAAGCAACTGGACTTAAAAGTTCTAAACACTTTATAGATCCTCTATTTGTTCACTTTCTGTCTTACTGTGGATTTGTGGATTCCAGTCTTTTTATAAATGGTTTTGCGACCTTCTCCAACCCGATGAGCAACAACTCTTTTTCTGAGCTCTACAGAAAGCTCCTTTGTCTGTGCCATCATACACTCCCACAAAAATAATTCACCAACCAACACATTAGTGTCATTACACTGATTGTAAATACTTCTGTATTAGTATTAGTAGCAATAGTAAAATAAATAATAATAACCACTTATATAATGTATTGTGAAATGTTAATAAGATTTTTACCTGTCATTATCTTCTTGCCTCTGAAAAGGTTCTTGTCAAGAGGATGCAACCATGAACTTGCACTTCTCCAGATACACAGACAAATATTCACACAAAGAGAAAACTTCCTAGAATATTTTGTCTGACTCCCACAGCCATTTATTACTAAGTTAAACAAGTCACATATTGTTATACCTGTGTATAACATTTTGTCTGATTAACATACCCGTTTATGACTAGGTCAAACAAGTCATACACTGTTATACCTGTCATATTTTGTATACATGCAAATTTGTCTCCTGTAACCGCTTATTAGTGGGATTAACGGTCTGCCGGAGCCTGTCGGGCGAGAAACAGGGTCCACCATTGCAGGGCTAACACAGAGAGACAGACAACGATTCATATTCACACCTACGGCCAATGTAGAGTCACCAATTAACCTAATTCTTTGGACAGTGGGAGAAAGCCGGAGTACCTGGAGAGAACCCACACAGACACAGGGAGAACATGCAAACACAACACAGAAAGTCCCAGTCAGCCCATGGATTTGGACCTTCTTGCTGTGAGACATCAGTGCTAACCACCTCTCCACTGTGCCGCCCAGACAAGCAAATTTTACATGTAAATCACTACTGTATGCCAATTTGCCATTTAAATGCATCTTACAAATTCTTCTACCTATTCCATGTAAGTTCTCAATTTTTTTTATGTTACAACAACACTGGACTATAAAGCCACAGAATATATTTTCCTTTTTGTGTTTTAGAGAAATTATTCCCTATGTTCATTATCATTAATCATCAAAGTGAAATGAAAAAGCAAAAGTAGTCCACATTCCAATGGCAAACTATGTTGAACTGGATTGTGTCCTATGGCAACAGTGGCCTTTTCAACTATGATCTTGAAGGGAGAGTATTTGCATAGTAAATGACAAGAGATGTGAACACTTTATAAAAGTAACCCCAGTAAGCGGGATTATTAAGCAGATAATGGTGGACCTATTAAAACTTCAAAACACATCTAGATTAATATCAAAAGAACTGGTAGCTCAGTGTTCCAACATCCGCAAACAGCAACTGGTATCATAACTAGGACAACACTCTGGGGAGAGATACCATCATCCCTGACATCCAAGATTGAGTACCAAGTCTCAATAGCAAACCCTTCCAAGCTGAACATACGGGCAACTGACCTAAGATTTAAGATCATAAGTAGGAGATGAACAGCTGCAATGGCTTGGATGGGGAATGATGTTGAAGGGCGAGATCAAGGTAACACACAGAAGTTAGCTGTGGAGTATATCAAGAAGATGATGGAGAGTAAGTAAATGGAAACTATTAAAATGCCTTTTTAGAAGGTTTAATTGTAACTACAATAAAGGCTTACATTCATCAAGACACAATGTAAAGCAATTATACATTTTGGTTTTAAAAATTAAAGGCATAGTTAGAGATAGAAAACAAATTTTAGTCAAGGTGTCTTTATGTACCTTGGAATAAACGCAGGTATACCTACGCCTTTGTGCACATCTGGTGTTAGAGTACAGAAAAAAAATGTGATCCTTTTTTTTCCAGTCCAACATTAAAAAACGAATAAATCTGCTCTCACACATGAATAAAAACATATTAAAACTTTGATGGGGTCCACTTGGGAGGTAGACGGCATGTTTCTTCTTGCTGCTAAGTGAAAATAGCAGCAGATGCTCCTTAATAAAACAAAGGGCTAATTCCAGACCCTATCTTTACCTGCTGGTATTATATTTGACCATCCATGACCATTTATCTTTGTGACCTGGAGGAAATAAGTTCACTGATCTATGTCTAAGACATCCTTGTTTTGTCTAACTGTTGTACTGACTTTGTGGAAGTTTAGTTAATTGAAATTATCTTATGAACAATGGACTCTCGCAGTAGCGGAGAGTGGATTCTTAAGTTATAGTTAATCACAGCACATGCACATGCATCATTTAGTGAGCAGACTGACCAGAGCTGTCTCCAGATATTATCATGTATTGGTGAAAGAGACAGAGTCACTGGATGTTGGATGAGATGAAATGTTGTAGCCATCTGAAAACCAGTAAGAAAACAACATGACTCAGTCTGTAGCAAAATAATACGACAGCAGAAACAGTACTATAACTAGAGACAGTAGGCAATATTTCCAATACAGGAGTGGATTTCAGTCTGAATCCAACTGTTGGATGGTATGACCAACTGTTTTATAAGCCTCTAAGCTAACCTAATACAAACTTTATGTTAGCATTTTAAAATTCAGTCTTAGTTCATTCATTAATTCAGCCTATCCCAACTATCATTGGGCGAGAGGCAGGGGTACACCTTGGACAGGTTGCTAGTCCATCGCAGGGCCAACACAGAGACAGACAACCATTCACACGCACATGCACACCTATGGTACAGTAACAGTAGTATAATAATATAATAGCACTTCATAGTAATAGTAATGTTTACTTGCTATTTTACTTCACACAGAGCTATTTTATTGACTCAGCTTTGCATAGCCTCTGATATTACAATTGTGTTATCCCATTCAGTGAAGGATGACTTACAAGAAATTTGTTTAAATGAAATTGTAGAGACCGTTACTGCTATACCTCTTTCTCGTCTCCAGTTCCCGAAAAGTCCACCTGAAGAGTTTGTAGCACTGGTGCTCTACAACACACGTAGCAGTAAATACAGGAGCAACCACAACAGTTGAAAAGTAACAACTGAGATATAAAAATGCAACAAATAAAATAAAATAAAAAAAAGTAACTTACCCTTGTCCCACTTCTGAATGTTTGTGTCACAGCTGCTAATTCTGACCGCACCTGTAAAGTTACATCTCAGAAATGAGTACACTGCTATACAACAAACATCAAGCAAACTGTAAAGTTCAAAGTTGGGCATTGTTTGCACTGCTCTTTTAAGATCACTGCTTCAATCAAATCAAGGTATATTTGTTCAAGTTGTCAAGCCAGATGAAGCTGGTTTTCCTTATATAAGGAGTTTGCCGTCATGCTTTGTAGTGCACACAGAGGGAGGCTCAAGTCTTTACTAAGCAGCTGACATGGAAACCATGAATTGGCCTTTAGTGGTTGAGGTTGAACCTGACTGAACCATGCACGAATGCTTAGTAATTCTACAATTATGAAATCACACGCAAAGTATGTGTACATTATTAAAGATATGAGTTCTACATCAGAACATGAATTTGATTAATAGTAGGAATATTGAGACAGGACATACCTTTTTGTCCAACAGTGTTCCAAACACCAATATGAAGAAACCCTTTATAAAGAAACACAGTAATGTCAACAATTTGGGCCCCATTAAATAACGTATTCAAAAGCATATAAGCTTCAGTAAGAACTGAATTTCTACCTGCACTGAGTTGAACAATGCAAATGCAATATGGATTCCTCTGTTGTTAGGGTTGGCCAATATTCCTGCTCCCAGGCCCCAAGTTAATCCAAACAACGGTGTGAGCACAGCCAAACTCCTGGCAATGACCACAAGAACATGCCTCTCGGCTGTTTGTGCAGCATCCCTCCCTACCCTTCTTCTCCAAATTTTGTATATAACCACAAGAAGGATTATGAGGTTTATCAACACTATTGACAACACAGGTATCACAAATGCCAATAGAGCTTTGGATTCATCCCAGTTGAGCCAGCAGGTCCCGGTCCTTTGGATGTATTCATTCCTGGGTGCAGTTATAGCTATAGTGAGGGTTGCAATGATGATGGGTGCCCCATAGCCTAGAGAGAATCCAATTGCCAACATAGATGTCTGAGACAAACCCCCTCCAAAGACAGCGACCGTACGGTAGAGCAACAACAGACCTGATGCTAACATCCAGAAAAAAAGGGCTAAGTAGAAGAAATGGATGAAAAATGTAGCTGCAGTGCATGCTGGACTGTTTGTCTCCTTTGTGTCTGTAATGGCTGCTCCAATAATAAACCAAATGTCTGCCATCAGAAGAGACACTGCAATGTTAACAATGGAAACATGACGCAAGTAAGAAGTGTTGTTCCTCCTTATTTTTCTCCATACAACAGCTTCAATGATGAGACATATGACCAAGGAACCTATGGATATGCCAACTCCAATGTAGGTTATATAATCCAAGACAGGGTCATTGAAACCGTTGGGTGACATAAGGATAGAGAAGGAGGTCAGATGGTTGCAGCTGCAGGTGACTGTTCTGTTGACACTGAATACCAATTCACAGCCCTGGTCATCCCATCCGCCAAGACCATCAAAGAAGCTGAAGTTCCAGAAAACACATTGAGGATTAACCAGAGTGTTGTTTATGACATCAAATGTGAGTGAGATGTTACTGACGGTGCCACTGGATTGAACTAGTACAACCCTGCCATTGATGAAGTTACTGGATGAATTGTCTTCATCTCTTGCGGGAAGTACATTATCCATTGAGGAGAATGTTATAACAGTGAGTGACTTATTTCCTCCATCAGACTCTGGTATGTTTATCTCAACTGAAGAATTGAAGTCAGCACTGAAAGTGTCTATGAATGTAGTTCTGTTCAAGAGAATAAAAGGAGTATCAATGTCAAAAGAGTCATTGGTAAGGCTCCTTGTTATAGTCTCAATAGACTGCAACAATAATGAGCTGACACTTTCAGCTGTGGGGATGTTACTTCTTGTTAATGACATGTTTCTGGTATCATTGGTGTTCAGAATGTTCCATGACTCTATGGCCTCGTCTGTGGTGAGAACACCTACAGTTAACAGCACATCCTAAATTAAAAAAAAAAAAGCAAGTAGTAAATTTAACAACATTACCATTTTCAATATATAAACCTTGGCAGACTAAATCACTTACCTCCATTAAAGTTCTGCTTATTGAGATATTTAATGATGATGACGCGTTGGCTACATTTCTGAGTATTTCAACAATGAACCTGATGGTTGCAGGAGATCGAGCGACTTCCTCACCGGAGTTGACAGTGATGTTGCTGAGCTCATCTAGGAAATCTGGCAGTGAAGTAGCATCCAAGTTCTACGGGATTTGAATAGAAGAAGAAAAGTTATGCCATCTCAAGGATCATCTCTCTTGGAAGATCCTACAAACAATTCGGATTGTATTGACCCATTGCATTGAACATTAGTTTTTGCAAAATAACCAGTAGCTATTTGATGACAACACATTAAAAGACAAAGCTTCCTTCCTGAAGTTATAAACTGTACAGTATTTATGGACAGCTACCTGACACCTGAGCAAATGCCAGGTACTATTATTAGTATTATCATTTGCCATTAAGCATTTAGGCTATAAACTATAGCACAAGTGGGGGACATCTGTAATCCGTCTCTATATGTTTTAAAGGATTGTCTTAAAGGCACCAAGACAGTCTTAGAATTTAGTTAAGTGTACCAGCATTTTCACTAAAAGAAAGGGAAAAAAATAGATGGAGAACAAGGTCACCTCAGATCGCCTTTGCAGGACTTGAATGTCCTGAAGTACATCACCTATAAAGACTGAAGAAGAGAGAAGTGATCTCAATAATTGCAGTTACAGATAAAGATATCTCATCCTGAATTGTGTTAAATACTCACTATCTGTGGAAGGCCTCACGTTGACACTGAAGAGCTGCCGGAAACCTGAACGGTCTGTCCGGATCAGGTTACATTCATAACGTCCTGCAATCAAAACATGATCGTAATTGGCATTAATATATATACACACACACATATACATACATACATACACATATATACATACATACATATATACATATATGTGGTATATGTGTCATCCTCATATGTATATATGCATGTATATATATATATATATATATATATATATATATACACACATATATATATATACATACATACGTACACACACACACACACTATATTTTATATATACACTGCTAAAATAAAATAGAGGAACACTTTTTTAATCAGAGTATAGCTTTGATTCAGTTAAACTTCTGGAATATTGATCTGGTCAGTTTTGAGAGGGTTGTTAATCACTTTCAACAACAATAAGATGTCCCCCCAAAACAGGAATGGTTTTACAGGTGGAGGCCACTGACATTTTTTCACTGTTTTTCACTAGTATTGCATTTGAATAGTTTCAGTGTCTCTACTGGTAGAATAAAGCGATTTCTAGACCCTACAGAGGTTGCATGGGAAGTCCACCTCCGCAAGATGGCCCATCAATACGTATCACTGCCAGAAGGTTAGATTATCTCCTAGCCCAGTCTCAAGAGCATGGATGAGATTCTAGGAGACAGACAGTTACTTTAGGAGTGCTGGCCAGGGCAATAGAATGTCCTCAACCCATCAGCAGGACCAGTGTCTTCTCCTTTATGTATAAGCACTGACAAAGCCATACACAGTGACCTGGAGCAGGCCACTGGTGAATTTCTCTGAGCCAACAATCACTGCCAGACCCTGTGCTAGGGCCGTGTGTCCTGGAATCCTCCTGGTACACCACACTGGCATGCCTCATGTGGTGAGAGTATGCAGGCAGTTCTTGGAGGATGAAGGAATTGATATCATGTAATCGAAATCCAAAAGAACACCTCTTAGATATTATGTTTTGGTCCATCTGATGCCAAAGTTGCACCTCAGAGTTGCTGCAATGAAATTTCAGCAAGATGGACTAGCCTGTCATTGTTTCACTTTGATTTTCAGGCTGTCTTTGAATTCAGCTCTCTTAAGGTTGATAGTTTTCATTTCATCAAACAATATGGCATCCTAACCCATTGCCCAGCAGATATTCAGCATGATATTTTTGGTATGTTATGCAAGTCTTCCTTTAATTTGTTTGAGCAGTGTATATTTACAAAATACTACAATACACTAACATTAGTTCTGACTGAGACTAGTAAAAAAATTTGACTTAGCCAGTGACTAAAAAGTCTCTGGCTAAAGGGTCTGGTTCTTTTGTGATGTACTGTGTCTCAAGTTTTGTACAGTTCACTTGTTTCATTGAGACACCAATGCAAAAAGTAATGGCTGTCACTATTTAAGATCACCTCACCTTTTAAAATTTCATTGTTATGGTCTGATACAAAGTTTTTCATTGGTGGGTCGGGCTAAATAATAGATGCAGTGACAATCTTGGTTTGGGACTGTAAGGGAGATATTGTCCTCAAGCCATATTGAACATTGCACAGCTTAGAGAGAAAATTCCTATGCAGCACATGTATTGTAGTGTATGATTTGGGAATTTCACAATTGGCTACACCACATTCAGTCCATTTCCTACCATTGTCAGTGTCTGTAAATCTGATCACAGTTAATGTGGCTGTCCCATCTTCTGTTGAAAACCTGTGATTATCATCTGGTTGTATCAGCTCCAAATTACGTTTCCACTCAGCAGTCCATTCTCCACCAAAATTGAGATTCTCTGGTGGAGGTCCACATGTCACTTTCACTGTATTCTCAAAAAATGCATCAGCTGGCTCAAGTTTTAAGGGGACTGGACCTTTAAAAATGAAAATGAACACAGTGGTCAGTCAATAATTATATATCCCATAGATATTGCTGACTTGCCAACAACCGCAAATATGATAATTTTTTACAAATGACTACTGTGTAAGACTAGCTTACTGTCAAAAAAGATGGGGTATCTTCCTGACAGTGCAGTAAATAATCCAGTGTTAAGCGCTTTAATTTCTGTTTCTGGAAAAGATGCAGCACTGGCAGTAAAAGTAGCAATGGTGCTTCCGCTCCTGTAACACAGAATTGAATCCTAATAAAATTCCAAAGTATAGTATTAAACAATCTAATAATCTAGTAATTTCAAAACTGATTGGAAAATTGACATTAATCCCCACCTGCCACTTACAGAATCTGTTTGAATCAAAGCTCTAATTTCTGGCTAAGGCCCCATTCAGACTTTGCATTAATATCCATCCTGGCCAACCTCGTCACGTGACCAGCTTAAAGTATAGGTGTGAACACACCAAGAACACATGTGAGTGATTTGACACAGGCCCCACAGTGGTGTCGTGGCTAGCACTGATACACAGAAATATAGCCTAGCTAATTTTCAATTTATTAGAAACACTTTAATAGTAGATGCATCTAAGACATACCTTAATGCACTGCTCTGTTCATATGTCCAATTCTGATAATTTATTAATGTACACAAATTTAAATCTGTTACATAAAATCATTCATAAAGCCGCACCTCCACCTTTGAGTAGAGTAGTCAAGCACTGTGCTGAAAAAATGCGTAGAACTACCAGGTCCACCATAAGTGGGAACAGCAGCGTTCCCTTTGAGGCACAGCATTTGCTCAATCAGCCTTCTCCTTTATAGCAATAAAAACATGGAAGACACTCCCAATTAATCTGAAAACCTATTTAGATTACTGTACCTTCCCATATGAGGTGAAAAGATTGTATTTAGGCACCCAATCTTGCCAAAATTAATATATCATATTAACAGTTTGCTATCTTTTTTTTTTTTTTTTTTTTTTTTTTATCTTTTTGTGTCTTTGTATCCTACCTGCCCTAGGACTGCAGATGGAAATTAGCAAACTACATTTGGAGGTGGTCTGGTAAATATCTGATCACATTTTTTTTCAGTAGTCTGACCACACAATCACATTAAAGGCCATCTACTCAGGAGGGGTGCTCTTGCATAAGTGGAGTTTTGCCTCATTCATTCATTTAGAAACACTAGCTTATAAGCGATAGCCTGAAAATAAAAACGTGATGTCTGTTCATTAGTAATGAGAGCCTTTTGAAATATTATGACCGTGCAGCTGTTAACTAACTAAATGTTAAATAAATCTTAATAAATTATTCTCAATACCCAATGAGTGATTCTGTTATTCAAAATAAAATAAATGACTTAGCATTATTGATGCAATCAGGTTGATGTACTGTATAAAGAGTTATGTTACATAATTAAGTTACAATTTCCTAAGTAATAGCCGGCGTCCTTATTTTTTATTTTTTTCCAGCACTGCTTCAAACAGCAGTGAATTTAGGAGCCCATGGAAGTTTGTAGGGTTCACGTCAAAATCTGAGTTTTGTGCAGGCAGTAAAATAACTAACTAACATCAGGATTTCATTGAGAAAGAGAGACCTCACAGTTTGTTCCAGAATATGGATAATTTCCACATTACACCCCATGGTTCTGATACAGAAAAGGAGTTGGGATTAGGGATAGCGTTTAAATGTTGTCAGTGTTTATTTGCATACAGACCACAAAACAGATTGGACCTCAAGTGATTCTTGGGAACAGAGTTGGAGAGGTATTGTTATGCCAGGTGTGAACACAGAAACTTAAAGCTGGTCACTGGATGTTAATGCAAGGTCAGAACCCTAACCTAAGCATGTGAACACATCTGAACAAACAATGTGATCAAATGTATCAAATACCTTACAACTAAGATAATAGGAAATTCAATGCTAATTATCACTGAACACAAATAATGACATTCCTGCCTCTACAGAAAAAGAAACTAAGAGGCCACAGTACTGGACAAAACATCTTGAAAGGTTAATGAATGTCTTCACTAAATTTCAAATTTCATGGCGATCCATTATATATACAGATTCATATATATATAGATGATTATTTACTTAGAAATATCTAATTATGAATGCTATATAGGGTATATATCTTAGCACAAATATACATCATTTTCAAAAAATAGTGTTGGTATACTCAAGCAAATAAAACTTACTTGAATGAAATTAACCTTGCTGATTGTAGAGTTGAGATGTGCTCCTTAGTCTGGCTTTGAATCTGAAGAAATTGATAGAGCCAAATCGGAATGTTGGAGCATTATACTATACTGTTATTGAAAGGGACAGATGGAAGAAACATTTAATACTTACTGATTCATTAATGTCTCGGAAAATTTCATTGCTTGGGTCATTAAATGAAGAACTAAAATCCATGTTTAGAGTCAAGTTAAATGTTCTCTCTGTAGAAGGAACGGTTGGTGGTGTTGTTGTCATTTGTGTTGTTGTGTTTGCAGTTGTCGTTGCTGGTGTTGTGTTTGCAGTTGTCATTGCTGGTGTTGTGTTTGTAGTTGTCGTTGCTGGTGTTGTGTTTGCAGTTGTCGTCATTGGTGTCGTTGTGTTTGCAGTTGTCATCGCTGGTGTTGTGTTTGCAGTTGTCATCACTGGTGTTGTTGTGTTTGCAGTTGTCATCACTGGTGTTGTTGTGTTTGCAGTTGTCATTCCTGGTGTTGTTGTGTTTACAGTTATCATCATTGGTGTTGTGTTTGCAGTTGTCATTCCTGGTGTTGTTGTATTTGCAGTTGTCATCCCTGGTGTTGTTGTGTTTGCCATAGTTATTGGCGTTTGTACTGTTGTGTTTACAGTTTTTGTCATTTGTGTTGTTGTGTTTGAGGTTGTTGGCGTAGTTAGGTTTGTTGTGTTTGCACTTGTCATGATTGCCGCTGTCGTGTTTGGCATTGTTGTCATTTGTATAGTTCTATTTGTGGCTGTGGTGGTTGAGTTTGCAGCTGTGATTGGAGGCGTGGTCACCGTCACTGCAAATAAATCAGAAACCATTAGCATCAATAAAAGCTATTTTAGATTGATAAACAATTTAGTTCAATAATTGTAGCATGTGTGAAATTGGGAACAATGCAAAATGTTATGAGAAGGCCATACTGTTCTGAAATCTTCACATATATACATGTTAAACACTCTCACACATATATGAAAAAGTCCACAGTTGGCTACATATATGAAATGTTCCCATATAAATACCTGAAATGCTCTCATCTCACATATCTGTGTGAGAGCATTTGATATATGTTTATGAGAGCATTTCACAAGCGAGTATGAGAGTTATTTTAAACATGTATGAGTGCATTTCAAGTGTGTATGAGAGGATTTCATGTTTCATGTTTATAAGCGAATATGTAAGTGTGGACTTTTTCATATGTGTATGTGAGTGTTTTACTAGTATGTGTGAGGATTTCAGTATAGTATGTGAATGTGTTTGGTTTCATATGTGGAAGTGAGAGGCAGATTCTGAATAATGTCCCTAACGGTGCCTCAAAAAATACCATACCATTCGGAGTCGGGGCTGGGCATGGAATGACACCTGCGGAACATTAGAGATTACATTATTTTGCTTTCTGCCCAGAGCAACACCATTTCTTCAACGTGTGTTAAAGTAGCTACAAAATAACAACGCTTACTTGAGATTGGTTCACAGAATTGTCCGTCAGAAGGAAGCGCATTAATGCACCCACAGGTTTGTCTGGTGTCATTACTGCATGCACCGTATGTGTTACACTGGTCACATGACCAAGCAAAGTCCTCCTCACACTGACACTGCAGTCCTCCAGCAAAGTTTGGATAGCAGCCTTTTAAAATAATTTAAAAAATTAGCGTCTTTATATAAGCATCATTACATCAGATGTAGTATAAAAACAAATGAGTCAGCTGACGTTTACCTGTGGTGAAATTTAAGTCTGTTAGTTGAACAGACGGGGTGATGTTTTGAGGAAAGGAAAGATTTCTCAGTTTCTCTCTCAATATATCAATGAAGTTTGAGGGCACACTGGAAACTGGGAAGTGCAAGTCAAGGGTTAAATCCCTGACCACAGGGTCTGTGGAGGAGACAAAGAAAAAGTCCAACATGCTCACATTCCTGCTAATACATGTGTACATAATGCTTGCATGCACTTCCAGGCTACAGAAATAGCTGTATCGGTACAACAAATTTCATACCATTTGGTGGTGTAGTTGATGGTGCTGTCACTGTTGAAATGAAAACAAAATAATAAATCAGCAGCATTTTTGATCTCCTAATGCTTTTAATACTTAATAATATGTAGACAAATGAGCTATTGTATATTATCCATGCAAAGCCTAGCAAAATACATTTATTTTCTCCTAGCAAGCGATTGCTTTGAGGCATGAAGCAGAACAGTTTTTGTCATATGCAGACACAACAGCTACTTGCTTGATATGATTGTTGTCCACGGAACGTTTTTGATCTATGAAAGTTGTATTGCATGTCCAAAAATGAGCTGAAACTAGGGCAACTGGAGTTGTAGAGATTACTGAAAACAATTCACCAGTCATCAGCAAGAGAATGGTGGGGAGGTGGGGTAAAGACCGGATATTTACCTGTAGTTGGAGGAAACTGTTTTGATCTTGTTTTTTCAGTGCAGTGAGGAATATAAAGACTTGGACATCGAGGAAACAAAACAACCCACTCAGAAATGCATGGCTCAAAACAGGAGAGCCAGCTCCTCATGCATGTGCTTTCAAAAGGCAAAAGTTATCCCATGTGTCCCTGATTCAGCCCAGTTTCGGTTGACTTGTACCGGCCCTGAATATTGCTTCATTTAGCTTGAGTAAATGCACTTACAGACATCTCAGTGCTACCTGTTTGACTGATGTTGGGCTGGCAGTACTGGTCATCATTTGGGATGGCATTAATACATCCACACGTTTCACCAGCGATGGCATCACAGGCTCCATATTTAATGCAGCTGTCATACGACCAAGCAAAGCTCTCCTCACATGTGCAGCGGTATCCAGTCATAGATGATGAGCACACTGAGAGAAGAAACAGCAGCACACACCTCAACATTTGCTGTTAGAGACACATAAACCTTTGGAAAACAGCCATGTTAAAAATAAATAAATAAATAAACAACAAGACATTTTACCTGTTGTGATTTCAATGCTGGTGATTTCAATTGTGCTGTTGATTGTTACCGGAAAGCTGAGATTGTTCAACATCATTCGGAGATCCTCCAGGTTAGAGATGTTTATAACAGCTATGAGCTCATAATCGATGGTATTAGTAAGAGCTAGAGTAGAAACAGACAAGATCAGATACTGTGTCACTGTTGAACTGATACATCAGTAACCAGGGCAGAACAGAATCACTGATCAGTATGTATTGCTCTAATAATCAGCACAGAGATGTGCAATAATCAATCAGTGAATAATAGTTGATGAACTAAAATGTGACTCACTTGCTCTTTTTTCTCTGGTATGAATGGAGGATCCTTTTGTATCATTTAATTCCTGGAAAAATCATCAGATGAGTTCAATGTGCAGATCAATCTACATAGATTAATAACTGTAACTAAATACTAATCATCAACTAAAAAGTTGTATGTTTAGTGATCAGTTTCAGTATGGCATGGTATAAAACTGCGACCTCTAGTGTTAATACTTATTAATTCTTCCTCTCACCTCATTGAAGACATCCAGAGACCAGAGTCCATTTCCCTGATTCTCCTGAATGCAGCATATAGTCAGAAGAATAACCACGTACCCTACAGCCTTTGGTAAAGCCATCCTGACTAGAGAGTAAATATAGATATAAACACAATCACTTTTCATTATTAGATCAAGCACTCAAAACTACACACAGCAGCACAACATGTTAGGTCAAACTGGAATCTATGCTGAAGAGACACTTGGAATAATATTGCGATTCTGTTTGTCTCCTTGTCTTCACCAGTTAGTCAAAAAGAGCAAATGTTTGTTTTCAGAATTCTAAATTAGAGATTGCATAAAAGGCAAACCATGAGGAAGTAGACACTGAGGCTGTTTAACATTTTGTAAAAACTCAAAAACAAAGCATACACAAAAAAGGTTACATATGTTTTGGTCCTGGAAACTTAGGTTGGGTTGTGCTTTAAGGTATTTGGTTAACACTTTGTGCTATTTTGAGGCCTACCCAATGCTGTACTAACAAATAATATATTAAATGCAGAATAAAAAGAGTAACACTTTTGAAAAAAAATAATAATAATTTGACTGTACATCACTGTCAGTATTACAATTATCAAGCAACTACCAAAATGGGCAGTTTTAGGAAACTAGAGCAGGAAAACAACTTGTTGAGGTTTTATATTGAGTTATTCCCTCGTTTATGTCTTGATACAAGTTACTGGGTCAAAATGTCACTTACATATCCTTGGATGGTGGTTCAAACAAACAATGCAGGAAGGCTATGATATATATAAGCTATAATGTTTTGTCTTTCTTCCTTTGGACAGATTTATTTGCTTCAGTTACATTTTCATGAAACACCTTTTGAATTAAGTGTCCAATAGTTAGCCTTTGTCCCTTGAAAAAGACAGAACTGCTCATGCCATCTCTAAAGTGAAGCACGGTGGTGGTAGTATCAAGGTTTGGGAGTGTTTTGCAACAGGAGGGAAAGAAAGGGAGGTTAGTCACATTTTAAGGCAAAGGGTGAATGCAGCCAAATACAGTGAGGTCTTCATAGAGCAACATCCTGAGGGGGGTGAAATATCTGTGCAGAGATGGCATCTCACAGACGCAGCACTACCCATTAAATTTAACAGGGCCTGAGAGAAAGCTAAGGGATCCATGAGGAAGAATGGATTAAACTAGCTCTGGCCTGCTGAGTAAAGGTCAAATAGTATTCAATATAGTATTAAATGTATAGTATGACAAAGTTTGTTAAGAGAGATTCATGTATTTTTATTTTGGAAACTTGTCTCTATTTTTTTAAGACACATTTTCACATTGTTAGGACTGGCTAACTGAATGTACTGAGGGAAAACAATGTCAGTTTCATTAATTAGTTTAAAATAGACTTTACAAAGCAATATAGTAAAGGGATTGATGAAGTGACTGTATGTGAACAAATCAGTGAGATCATAGAGTAAACAGAGTCATAGATCAGGTGTCTAAAACTATTTTCATACATGTTACCTTGTATACCCTGTATTATGTTGGGGCTTCTCAATGAAACTAAATCTCTGACATTAACAAGTCTCCTTTCTTTCTGAAATGACCTGCAGGGATGCTGCCAAAGAAAATATCTGCGTCACAACATGAGTATGTTACTGAAAAATGATCTTCCGCGTGGTAAAAGACTTCAAAGTAAACAGCACCTGGCTCTGTTCCAGCAGCTTATCCGTTTGTACTGAAGTCTACGCTGTGCAGATTTAATAAACTATGTTCTTATTTTGTAGAATATAGGCATAGTTTATTAAATTCTTATTTTGTACAACTGTCAATTAGAACACAAGACCATTTTAGGAATATGTCTATAAATTGTGGCATAGTTGCAAAAGTAGACACTGTAGTAAACACTTTTCTCTCTACACTATTCGGTTCAACAAACCTGAGTAGATTCCTAACTATGCCAGATTTCTACATTCTCTATGAATTAATACTGGAGCTAAGGAAAATGAAAAACCGTGACTTTCTGCACAGTTGCGTGATTCCTGTTTTTAGTGGGTACTTTTGCTTTCTTCTTTTAGCAGCCTCATTTAGCAGCAGCCTGCATTTAACAAGCTCTATTATTTTAAAGCCATAAAATTCATTGAAGCTTCCATGCAATACCACATGTGCTGTGTGTATATTTCATGAGGAACTGATGAGGAACGAACGTTAATGCTGCAGTGTGTCTTTACGGGTAAAGCCCAAGAGGCTTATACTGCTTTATCCTCTGAAGACTGTAAAGATTACAAGTTGGTGAAAGCAGCGATTCTAAAAGCATACGAGTTGGTTCCTGAGGCATATCGCCAAGGTTTCAGGGGTTTCACGGATAAGTATATATTCATTGAAAATACCCTTTGTCTGCCCAAGTGGGACTATGTTTTTCACAAGACAGGGCTACATGGTACACCTGTATTGGTCTCTCTATTAATCAACAACAGTAAATGGAATTTACAAGATAAAACACATTTGCAAATCTGATCTAATACACTGAGCATGCATTAATAAGAATTGATAAAAATCACCGTGTTCCAGTGTTTCATCTCTAACTCCGTACGTATCCAAATGTTTTTTTGTTGTTGTTGTTGTTGTTTGAAAACAAGACTGGCTGTAAAGTTGGTTTAGAGATAATTTAATACACATAAAGATCATGTTTGCTCTTCGAACATCCTCCCCTCTGTAACTGACCAATGGGTAAAATAAGTAATAACGACTTGTAAGTGTGAAATGATGAAAAGATTAGTTTACCTCTCACTGTCTTCTGAATAGGCTCATGTCAGGAGGATGTCACCAGTTAAATGCACTTCTCCAGACACACAGACTAATATTCACACATACACAGAGAGACCATTTGCCAACTTCCTGGAATACTTTGTCTGACTCACACACTTGTCAGACAGGTTATAAGAACTGATCACTGGTTTAAGATACGAGACACCAGTTACGGTGGCAGAATGAATGTCCAAAGCTGAAAACTTTGCCGGTCCTAGTTCATGTATGTGTCCATACGGAGACAGTGGGTCTTGCGGTTGGCTGTGGTGGGTGTAATATAGGCATCTAAGTCAACGTTATAAATAAATATCTCTTTCGGTTTTAGTTAGTGTCAGTTTCACTGCACTTTTCCTCCACTCACTGTTGCCCACTTTATCAGAAAACATCAGTCTCTGACATGCTCTGAGAGGAGCACTTTCCATGACGTCTAAGTGTAATCTGTTGCTGGATTTCTCTCCAGTTAGCAGATTTAACAAGCGTAGTCCTGCCTGTGTGTGTCTTGTCTTTGATTTTCTCAGAAAGCAATTATCTCAGCTACTTCACACTTGGCGAGTACTGCATATCACTGTATCAACTGACAAACTTTACTCTTTACTCAGCTGTGGTTACATGTCCAAGCAAGCGGCTAATAAAAGTATGTTATTATTTAGCAATAGCTCTCTGGTTAGCTTTAGGTCTGCTAATCACTCTCAAGCATGTGTGACTGTATCCTTACAGCTGTCCTCTTTTAAAAGCATTTACAAGTGGGCATGCATGTTATCTCTAAAAGCCCACTCCTTCTAGGACGCATCACTTCAGTCACTGTCACAGGACGGTGCAAGAGGCAAATTCTGACTTATGAAAACCAAAAGCCACGTATTTTATGCTCCTCTTTCCCCTCGTTTTTGATTGTGCTGTTTCTCACCATTCCATTTTCTCCCATCACACCATCAGAGTCTTCGGAACATTATTTATAGCCAACCAGCACTGACAAATAGACGAATAACATAAATAAATAAAAAATATTGCAATAGTTTGAATTTGCACGTTCTTGCCTTTCCACAGAGACCCAAAATAGAAAAAGATTTCTTATGGTGCAAAAAAATGAATAACTGAATGTGAACAGTCAGATCATAGTAAATGGCCTTGTTTTAATATGTACACAAATCAGTACACAAACGGCTTTACACGAGCACACACACACAGCCACACAATAGCGCCGTACAGTGGAAGCATCTTGGGGTTCAATGTCTTGCTCAAGGACACTTTGGCATGTAGCTCATTCAGGGATCAAACCCGCCCTACCTACTGGGCCACGGCCACCCCCATCATGGCATACTGAAAAACAAACAAAAGCTACTCAAACCTGAGCATACCTAATAGGATGGGAACTAATTGGCCATGACGCACAGGCCCTTATAGAATGAATAATGTACAGTAGACTTTCAATGATGAAGCTAAACCAAACCATGCATTCTTTCAAAGGTTTAAAGACACGCTGCTCTTCTGAATACACCCACATTATTTACAAGTGACAGCAGGAAAGAACCTGTGATCTGATGTGCTTTTTCAGTGAGTCGTGGTTGGACCATTGGGCCTTTCTATGAAAAGGATGTCTTGTGCAGCCTAACCCATAACATAATATACTCTTTCTAATATAGTATGAATAATTTACACTATTACATGTGTGTTATAAATGCTATGAAGGCTCTATGGTCAAGGAGATGATTCTGTAGGTCAGTGGGACAGATACTTTTCTGTTTGTTTGGTTGCTGTGCAGTTACAACATGTCATGATGCAACTGGAAGGCTATTATTGTACACTATTAAATTGGACTCTATGGGTGTATTGTCTCATTATTCACATCATTAAGTGGTCATGAATTTGTTTTGCTTTTGGGCCGAGGTTGAATAGGTGACGAGCGTGTGTGTGTGTGCACGGTGCGTGGGTGTGTGTGCGTGGGTGTTAGGTAACAGAGGGTAGCTCAGGGACCAACAACCACACCATCCTTTCACACCTCTAATTGAAGACGGTTGCATCACATCATCTAACCTGAGACATAATTAGGAGAAGCATCGACACACGTCAAACTTTTCATAAGTACGATTTTAAACTGCTTTATTTTTCCAATCATGCATAAAGTGACGCCAATATCAGAAAAATAAACAGTACAGATAAAAATAAAAAGTAAAAAAACGTGAATTACAAGCACAGGAGAATCCACAAGCAACACAACATTCAGCGTGTTTTTTCGCACTGTTCACACTTTGGCAGAGAAGCCTATTATTTGATGAATACATTACAAGAATAAATCAATTAAAATAATTATTTTCAAGGATAAAGGCTAAGCATCCAGCAATTCTTATATTAAGACAGTTTAGCTGTCAAATGTCAAATCAAGCAAGTTATATATGTCAGGGTTATTAAGTTATTCAGTCTGGAATAAAGTGGACCACGTGGACCCACTGACTGACCAACAAACCAACCTGGTATTAGTGTTACTAAACACAAGTGATTATAGCAATGGGCCTCATCAGTGTGATGCGTTTCTCCATTTGTGATTAGTTGTGTCTTGAAAATTCAAAGGTTTTGATGGACGCATATGTGTTTGCAGTGTCTGTGAGACAGAACAATAATATCCAGGATGTCTGGCTCAAGTAACAGATTGTTTATCTTTTATCGCAATGGTCATGTTCTAAAGAAACACAAGGGGAGATTGAATTCCCTGGTTGACACATAAATGCCAAGTTGAGGAAGTGTTTTAGATGATGGTCTGATAACTAGTTCCCATGAAGGCAGCATGAAAGTGTGCCACAGAAAGCTGACAGAACCACTCATATCAAGAGTTGTTGCTGAGGAAATAATATGTTGTCTTGTCAAGTCACACAATTTGTTAAAAACTAAAAATATACAGGTTTTAGACAGCTAGGTATAATCTAACAGTGTAACACGCCATGCTATGCCCTGTGTTAGATTTATTTCCATCCAGTGTTGCATTCAGTTTTCACAAAGATCTTGTATTGATGATGGGAGAGTCTGACTACTGAGCAAAGCCTTCTCCAGCACATCTCAAAGATTCTCAATGGGGTTAAGGTTTTGACTCTCTATGTGTGAAAATAATGTCTCATGCTCCCTGTACCACTCTTTTACAATCTGAGGCCCATGAATCCTGACATTGTCATCCTGGAATATGCCCGTGTCATCAGAGAAGAAAAAAATCCATTGATGGGATAACCTGGTCATTCAGTATATTCAGGTAGTCAGCTGACCTCATTCTTTGGACACATAATGTTGCTGAACCTAGACCTGAGCAACTGCAGCAACCCCAGATCATAGCACTGCCCCCAGAGGCTTTTACACTAGACACTAGACATGATGGGTGCATCACTTCATCTGCCTCTCTTCTTACCCTGATGGTCCCCCACTATCCTTCCAGTTTTTAATAATGTGATGGACAGTTCTTAACCCAATCTCCTTAGATGTTTTCTCTGCTTGATGCATGCATGATTTGACACTTTTCAAACAGACTTACATCTTTTCCACAACTACGGGATGTGTCTTTCTACATGGTTGTTTAAGAAATGAGAAGCTACTCATTGCATCAGTTGGGGTTAAATAACTTATTGCCAGCTAAAATGTAATCACCTATCCAGTAATTATCCAATAGGAGCCTTGTACCTATTTGCTTAGTGTAATCCATGTGGTGTTTTTTTTTGGCCAGGCAGTGTAGCTTGTCCACCAAGATTACCTCAATGTCAAATGTCAATTGCTTACAGGATTCCAAACTTCTTCTAGTTGTCAAAATCGAATATGTTGCCCTGTGGCAGTACAATATCCTCCTTTCTGTAAAGGGCACAAGTTCATTTTTTGCTAGTTTCTCTTCTAAGCAACTGTTATGTAAAAGCAAGCTCTATTAACTACACCAGGAAATGTATTTCAACACTATCTATTATAAGCCACTGGACTTTGACTGTTAATGTGATGCTATCAACCATTGTAAGTGTTGTAAGCAGAGTGGTGAATTGTTGCAGACCTGTGATATTATCAGACAAACTAACCCAGGTGAGCGATCAGCTGCTACACTACCAACACTGCATTTCCTTGATACCTCTATCTGCTTCCAACGATTTCAAAGTGAAACCAAAAGCTTGACAAGTTCACACCAGGCCTCTGTCCAACTTTTATGGACAGAACTATTTTTAACATTGAGTCAGATTAGAAGGCTGTAGGAAGGAGAAATCACAGGAAGTCTGGTGGCATTTGAAAT
This sequence comes from Planiliza haematocheilus, assembly GCA_005024645.1. Lineage (NCBI taxonomy): Eukaryota > Metazoa > Chordata > Actinopteri > Mugiliformes > Mugilidae > Planiliza > Planiliza haematocheilus. The sequence continues at coordinate 185,467 of SRSE01000853.1, read as the reverse complement.
AGTTTTATTAATTGTAATTACCACTAAGTGCATTTCTGTTTCACAAATTCATAATAAGGAATGAAATTATTGCTGTTTGGTTTTGTTTTACTTTTAATGACGCAGAGGGCAAATACAATATTACACAAAATATATATATTACATACAAAATATGTTGCTAATGTGTAGTTATGTTGTCAAGACTGCTGATTGGACAAAATTAAACTTTCATGTTGCTTTGTTAATTTGTTTAAAAACCAAGCCTGACATTTTTGATGTAATAATAATAACAGTAATGACACCAGGTATTAATACTAATAACAAAATAGTATTAACTAGCTACTAAATAAATGCTAATTCCTTTGGTTTATCGTAGTGACAGTTGAGCTGATTTGCAGTTGTCATTCCAGCTGACCAGAGCTGTCTCCAGATATTATCATGTGTTGGTGAAAGAGAAAGAGTCAGTGGATGATGGACGAGATGACACGGTGTACCCATCTGAAAAGCAGCAAAAAAACAACATGACTCATGTCTGACCAAATGACCAACAATAAAACAGCAGAAACATTACTTAAACAAGCTACTGTAGGCGGTATTTCCTATACTGGAGTTGATTTCGGTCAGGATACAACTGTTAGATTACCTGACCAACTCATTTATAAGCCTCTAGGGCACCTAATACAAACATTATCTTTGAAAGTTTGAGTTTGCAGTTTGAAATTCAGTCTTAGTTCTTTTGTAAAATGGCAGCTGCAAATATCTCCATAGTGTACTATTTGGAGATGACTGCTGGATGTTAGAATGACACTCCCTAACTGTGCCAATATATGGGTTATAAGCTTGATTGCCATTGCATTACTATTTAAACGGAAACATCAAAGACTGACACTTCTATAGCAATACCTCTTCTTCGTCTCCAGTACCAGAAAAATCCCGGTTCACTTGAAGAGATTCCAGCACTAGTGCTCTAAAACAAGAGTAAGGGCAAACGCATGAGTCACCACAACATTTGAAATACAACCAACAAAAATTAATTTGAGAAAACAGTTCTTACCCTGGTTCCACTTTTGAAAGTTTGTGACTTTACTGCTAATTCTGACCGTACCTGAAATGTTAAGGCTCGGAAATCAGTACACCGCTATACAACTCAAGCAAATATGTTTAGAGGAAATGGTAAAGCTCAAATCTGAGAACTGGTAGCAGCTTGTTTTCATAATGCAATGATGTTGACACTGACAAACCATGAGATGCCTTTGAAGGAGGAGGCTTAGCCTGAGAAAACCATGGTAGATTTATCTGCTTATCCTTTAGACGGTTGAGGCGTGGCTGGAGCCTAGCCCAGTTGCGGTTTGGGTTAGGGCTAAAGCCTAATTTGTAACTGTGCATCATCTTTTACAGTGTAGGTACTCTGGACCCTACCCTGTACCCTACACTGTTACTTGACTTGCAAGACTAGACTTGCCCCCAACAATGTCTTTTGACTATGGGAGGAAGCTGGAGTACCCAGACAGAACCAATAGAGGAAGAGGGAGAACATACAGAAATGCTGATCATACCCAAAACCTTCTTGCCAACCCTGCACCACTGGTTAGCCAGTAGCAGGACAGTACTATAAGAACACTACAATTCTGCTGTGATCACGGTCCACTTGTTAGCATATTAAAGAGCGGACGAGCTGATTAAAATGTAAAACGGTGAGACAGGACATACCTTTTTGTCCAGCAGTGTTCCAAACAACAATATGAAGAAACCCTTTATAAAGAAACACAAAGTAATGACAACTACGAAGAATTCAGTAGTAACATACTAGTTCACCATGTGTTTTACATAAATGATTTAAAAGAGCCAAATCTATTATATGGACCCATTAGTAAATACTGAATTTGTACCTGCAGTGAGTTGAACAATGCAAATGCAATATGGATTCCTCTGTTGTGTGGGCTGACCAGTGTTCCAACTCCCAGGCCCCAAGTTAATCCAAAAAATGGTGTGAGCACAGCCAAACTCCTGGCAATGACCACAAGAACGTGCCTCTCAGCTGTTTGTGCAGCATCCCTCCCAACCCTTCTCCTCAACATTTTGTATATAACCACAAGAAGGATTATGAGGTTTATCAACACTATTAACAACACAGGTATCACAAATGCCAGTAGAGCTTTGGATTCATCCCAGTTGAGCCAGCAGGTCCCGGTCCTTTGGATGTATTCATTCCTGGGTGCAGTTATAGCTATAGTGAGGGTTGCAATGATGATGGGTGCCCCATAGCCTAGAGAGAATCCAATAGCCAACATAGATGTCTGAGACAAACCCCCTTCAAAGACAGCGACCGTACGGTACAGCAACAACAGACCTGATGCTAACATCCAGAAGAAGAGGGCTAAGTAGAAGAAATGGATGAAAAATGTAGCTGCAGTGCATGCTGGTGTGTCTGCTTCCTTTGTGTCTGAAATGGATGCTGCAATAATAAACCAAATGTCTGCAATCAGAAGAGACAGTGCAATGTTAACAATGGAAACATGACGCAAGTAAGACGTGTTGTTCTTTCTTATTTTTCTCCATACGACAGCTTCAGTGATGAGACATATGACCAAGGAACCTATGGATATGCCAACTCCAATGTAGGTTATATAGTCCAAGACAGGGTCATTGAAACCGTTGGGTGACATAAGGATAGAGAAGGAGGTCAGATGGTTGCAGCTGCAGGTGACTGTTGTGTTGACGATGAATACCAATTCACAGCCCTGGTCATCCCATCCGCCAAGACCATCAAAGAAGCTGAAGTTCCAGAAAACACATTGAGGATTATCCAGAATGTTGTTTATGACATCAAATGTGAGTGAGATGTTACTGACGGTGCCACTGGACTGAACTAGTACAACTCTGCCATTTATGACACTGAGGGATGAATTGTCTTCATCTCTTGCGGGAAGTACATTATCCATTGAGGAGAATGTTATAACAGTGATTGACTTATTTCCTCCATCAGACTCTGGTATGTTTATCTCAACTGAAGAATTGAAGTCAGCATTGAAAGTGTCTGTGACTGTAGTTTTGTTCAAGAGAATAAAAGGAGTATCAATGTCAAAAGAGTCATTGGTAAGGCTCCTTGTTATAGTCTCAATAGACTGCAACAATAATGAGCTGACACTTTCAGCTGTGGGGATGTTACTTCTTGTTAATGACATGTTTCTGGTATCATTGGTGTTCAGGAAGTTCCATGACTCTCTGGCCTGTGCTGTGGTGAGAACGCCTACTGTTAACAGCACATCCTAAATTGAAAGAAAGAAGGTATTAAATCTAAAAGCATTACTATTTTCAACATGTAAACCTTGACAGAGTAAGTCACTTACCTCCATTAAAGTTCTGCTTATTGAGATATTTAATGATGATGACGTGTTGGCTACATTTCTGAGTATTTCTACAATGGACCTGATGGTTGCAGGAGATTCAGTCACTTTCTGAGTGGAAGTGACAGTGATGTTGCTGAGCTCGTCCAAGAATTCTGGCAGTGAATTATTATTTAAAGACTGTGAAATTTGAAGAGAAAAAATAATAATATATATATATATGTATATATATATGCTTATGTTATCTCAAAGAGAGGGCAGCTGTTGCAGTGAACTGTCACATTACATTGAACAAATATTTTTTACTGTTCAAGTCCAGAAGAAATATCACCACCAACCACTACAAGACAATGTAAGAAAAAGATTTCTGTTTAGGCTACAATCTCCTTAGCGATCCAGTCATTGTATCTATAGAAGTAACTTAGGACAAATGGAAAAAATAAATAAATAAATAATAAGAATAAAAAATAGTGACACTGGGGTTGGTGATGTGCAGTGAATTAAACATGACCCTTTGTTTGCCCACCCATGGCCCAATCAGACTGCATCGTAAATCGAAAAATAAAACAGTATGACAGTCTATCAAAACGGACAATGGACACTGGACAAATTGACAGGCTTGAAGGAAAAAATGTCCATAATTTTCCACTTTAGGGGGACATAGCTAGTTGGTAGTTGATGGAAAACTGCCAGCAATGACCAGTCGTTTACGACAGAGTCATCTCATCCCTTTTAATTGGTACAGATTGAAGGGACAGGAAAGATGTGAAAGCATCTTACAGAACAGAAACAGAACAGCTTGACCCCAGAATGCATGCATTGATCAAATCTGTTGATTCACTGAGCACATATTTCAGCTGCAGTGTAGCCTGTAGTTGCATGGCAGCTGGATACGATAAGGATTTTGTGTCTGTACTAGGACAAACATTGCTCACTCAATTGCATCACATGTGTAAGCCTATCTCTACAGCCGAATTTATAATCAAGGCCTCTATTATTAGGTTAAATGATTAATTAAAAGAACAACTTTGCATATTCTCGTCTCATAATTTACTTATTTTGAGTATGTACACTAAGCATCAAACATCCAGGGAACCGTTTCGTCATTTGACCACTACTGTTACCTAGTGATAGAAACCATTAGAACTAGATCACCTTAGACTGCTCAAAGAGCTCCTGAACAAGTTGAAGGACGCAGTTGTCTTGGCGATCTTCAAATTGACCATTTTCCTTACAAACTGCTGTCTTTTCTCCCACCTTGTTTGGTTCACATGGTGCAACAGCCTTGTAACCTTCAGTTGCATTTCCAAATTCTTCATCAAACACACACACAAATTCTAGAGGGAAAGTATGAGGTTCTGATGTTAGTGCTGTAGTTACATGTAGCCTATCTGGACCTGAATTGAATTAAACATGCTTTAACGTTTGGATTTGCACTCACCGTTTTTTGAAAATGTCAGTTTTATTTCTGTTTTAAAAGCTGGATAATTGATTGATTGACAAGTGACCTTTGTTTCCTGGTTTGTTGTACAGTCAACAGGGACTGGAAATGGATGGGTGATGGAAGTTCCTGTGATGACAACCACAAAAAAAGCAAAACTCAATATAAACACTGGTATAAACACTGACAACCTAAAAATAATGCCTATTATCATAAAAAGTTGACATGAGAGATACTTTAATAGGTACATGGCTGACGGCTGATTTGCCTTTTGTTTGTTTCAGATTTACCTGTGCCTGACAAGTTCAGAAACTTAACCTCATAGGGACTGTTGACAGAGCACTCCAGTTTTACAGTTCCACCCCCACACTTCACATTTGCACTGAGTGGTTTCACTTGGATTGCGGGTGTCTCCCTGAAAGTGAAGGATCCATTGGATTTCTCTCTGAACACTGCACCATCTTTCCGTATCAGCTTACATTCATAAAGTCCTGAAATCAATGATCATCATCGTCATATGAAGCCACTTCAAAATCATGACTATTGACTGAGAGGCTGAGATACTGGTTACCACAAGCTGCACCGTTGCCCATATAGTTGGAATTATTTTTTTTTATTCCTATTTATAGATGTTAAATGTTTGGAAGATATACACTTTATCAAGAATAAATACACTCACAATCACAATCATTTCATGAGAATAGATTAAAAAAAAAATATTTTATTCCAATGTTATAGGCAACAGTGTGCTTTGAAATTATCTTATTTTAAAATAATGTCCGCATTATAATTTACCAATACTTTACATGATCATACTGTAACAATTACTCTACCATGGCCAGACACTTTTGCATTTGTAGGTAAGGCTTAATAATGGATGCTGTGACAATGCTGGTTTTATCCTGTAAGTCAAATACTGTAACCAAGCCAACCAAAATTTGAGTGGGGGCAACACAACACTGTAAAAGTGTCTGATTTTGAATAAATGTTACTATTTACCACATTCGATCTTTATCTTACCATTGTCAGTTCTGAAAAATCTTGACACAGTCAATGTTGCTGATCCGTTCTGCCTCGAAAAGCTGTGCTCTCTATCTTCAAGTATGAGATTTCCATTACGTGTCCACTCAGCAGTCCAGTCTGTACCAAAATTGAGCCCCTCTGGTGGAGGGCCACACATTACAGTCACACTGTCGTCAAAGAATACTTCTTTAGGATCAAACTTCAAAAATGCTGTACCTGGATGGACAAGGAAAGTCAGACAAATACTGTAAAACTATCCAACACAAAGATTACATACATGAAAATAATCAAAAACATATAAAACTGGCTTACTGTCAAATATCACAGAGTAATTTCCACTCAGCTCTGTAAATAATCCAGACTTAAGTGCTGTAATTTCTGTATCTTGAAAAGATGTAGCACTGACAGTAAAAGTAGCAATGGTGCTTCCGCTCCTGTAATACAGAATTTAATACTAATAAAAATCCAAAAAGCAGATATAATGTCAATAATTTAGGGCCACATTACATCTCATCTGGAACCATGATGCCATTTCGGTGGTTGTGTTTTCACTGGGTACAACTAAGTAAGTAATAATAATAATAATAATATATTTAATTTATAAAGCACTTTACATTTTAGGCAAATCTCAAAGTGCTACAATACATAGAACCGAAAAGCAAAACAGCAAAAGCAGTACCATAATTAAAGGGTTAAAAATGATAAGATTTAGAGAAAAGGTAGGTTTTAAGTCCTTTTTTAAAACTATCAAGGGTCTGTGGTGCCCTCAGATGGTCGGGGAGGGCGTTCCAAAGGCGGGGTGCAGCGGCACAGAAGGCCCTGTCGCCCATAGTGCTGAGCTTGGTCCTGGGGCAAAAAAGATGGTTTGAGTTAGTGGAGCGAAGGGATCGAGTCGGGGTTTGTGAGCTGAGCAGTTCTTTGAGGTAGATGGGTGCGTTGCCATGGATGCATTGGTGAGTGAGGAGGGAGATCTTGTACTGGACTCTTGCAGAAATGGGAAGCCAGTGTAGAGCGTGAAGGATGGGTGAGATGTGTTCTGTTTTCCGTACTCTCATGAGGATCCTGGCAGCACAGTTCTGGACCAGTTGTAGCTGCTGAAGGTGTTTGGAGTGGGTCCCGATGAGGAGTGCATTACAATAGTCAAGTCTGGAGGAGACAAAGGCGTGGACTAGTTTTTCACAGTCTTGGAGGGAGAGATTTGGGCGGAGTTTAGCAATGTTTCTGAGGTGGTGGAAGGAGATCTTGCAGAGATGTTTGATATGTCTTTCAAAAGTGAGATGGGGATCGAATCTTACGCCAAGATTTGTTACTGATGAGGAGAGAGGGATGTCATGACCGGAGAGGGTGATGCTGGATATGGAAGCTGACTGGATCTGGTTAGGAGTGCCCACAATAATAGCCTCTGTTTTTGAACTGTTTAGATGTAGAAAATTGAGATTCATCCACGCCTTTATCTCCTCCAGACAGGCTGAAAGAGACGACAGGGCAGATGGGGGTGATGACGTTGGTGGAGAGGTTGGAGAGGGGAGTGTGCCAAATTTGATGTAGAGTTGTGTGTCATCAGCATAGCAGTGGAAGGAAATCCCATGACGAGTGATAACTTGTCCGAGTGGGAGCATGTATACGTTGAAGAGGATGGGGCCCAAGACTGACCCCTGAGGGACCCCACAGGTAACCGTGTGTGTCTTTGATTGTGCGTTGCCGAATGAAATGTATTCAGTCCTGTCAGAGAGGCAGGAGTGAAACCAGTTTAGGGCAGTGTTGTTGAGTCCAATGGAGTGGTGTAACCGGTGGAGGAGTATAGAATGGTCAACGGTGTCAAAGGCCGCAGACAGGTCGAGCAGGACAAGGAGCGACGGTGAACCGGAGTCTGCTGCCATCAGAAGGTCATTTGTGACTCTTACCAGGGCTGTTTCAGTACTGTGAGCAGATCGGAAACCAGACTGGAATTTTTCAAAGATGTTGTTGTTTTTAAGATGATCCAGGAGATTTGCAGCAACTACTTTTTCATGAACTTTAGAAAGGAATGAGAGATTTGAGATTGGTCGGTAGTGGGCAAAGTCTTCTGGGGCAAGTGTTGGTTTTTTGAGAATTGGTTTAATGATGGCGGATTTGAGGGCAGCAGGGACAATTCCGGACTGAAGGGAGAGGTTTATTACTGTAGTTATGAGAGGGCAGATAGCAGAGAGGTGATCTTTGACCAGGGTTGTTGGTAACGGGTCCAGAGCGCAGGTGGAGGGTTTCAAATTTTAGCCAAGCTTGGGAAAGTTAGAGCCAAAGCACACAAAACCTTGATGCTAACACAGGAACACACAATAAAAAGTTAATATGTTAACCTTCTTATACTATACAGATGTAATCTTAAACATTGATATGATCACATGACACTAAACACCAAAGAGCAAGACAAAATAATGACTTTACTGTCAGTCATACCTGAATTATAAACCAGGGGTCACAGCATAAGACAAACCCATTTTAATCCTGAGAGGGGAATGTATGTCTGTACTAGATTTAAAGGCCTATCCAGCAAAATAGCGAATGTCATTACAGGAACTGCCATTAAAGTCATCAAGATAAATCATCGGGGACAGATGAATGTATGGACCAAATGAAGGTTGTCAGTCACCCAGGTCATGGCATATCCAAAATGAAAACAAGCTGAAACAATGGCAAGTGGACTTGTAGAGTTTCTTAGATGTTTCGCCACTCATCATAGAAACTTTTTCAGTTCTAAAATATTGGAGGGAATGGAGGTTCACAAAAAAACAACAAAAAATGTACTTACTGAAATGAAGTTAACTTTGCTGAAAGTAAAGTTGATATGTGTTTCTTACATTGGTTTTTAATCTGTTTGAGAGACATATCAAATCAGAATGAATAAATATCACATTCACTGGATTAACATTGTGATATCACTGAATGACAGACAGGGAAAAAAAGCCTTAACACTTACTGATTTATCAATGTCTTGGAAGACTTTACTATTTGGGTCATTGTATGACGGGTTGAAATCCATGTTCAGGGTAAGACGGAAGGTCCTCAGTTCAGAAATGTTTGCCTGTGTCGTTTGTGGTGCCATTGCTTTTGTTACTGACATTGTTTTCATGGATGTTGGTGTTGTCACTGGCGTTGCTGTGCTCGCTGTTGTCAACACTGGTGCAATTTGTATACTTGTGTTTGTGGTTGCTGTCACTGGTGTTGTTCTGTTTGAGGTGAATGTCGTGGGTGTTGTTGTACTGGCCATTGTTGTAGCCGTCTTTTGCACTGTTGTGTTTAGGGTCATCACCATTGGCATTAATGTTGCCTTGGGGGTTGCTGTGTTTGGCACTGTTGTTTTAGGTGTTGTTATGTTTGACACTGTACCCATAATTTCTATTGTTGTGTTTGGGGTGCTTGTCATTGGTGTTGCTGTGGTTTGTGTTGTTGTTAATGGTGTCGTTGGGTTTGTGGTGGTCGTGACTGGTGTTGTTATGTTTGACATTGTTGCCATATTTACTGTTGTTGCGTTGGTGGTGGTCATCATTGGTGGTGTTGTATTTGCCATTGTTATAGTTGTGTTTTGCATTGTTGTGTTTGGGGTTGTCATCATAGGAGTAATTGTGTTTAGCAATGCAATTGCCTCTGGGGTCGTGGTGTTTGGGATTGTTCTTGTTATGTTTGACAGCGTAGCCATAATTTCTGTTCTAATTGTTGTGTTTGCAGTGTTCGTCATTGGTGTTTGTAAAGTTGTGTTTGTGGTAGTCGTCACTGGTATTCTTGTTGTTATAGGAGTTGTTATGTCTGACATTCTTTCCATAACTTCTATTGCTGTGTTTGGAGTGCTTGCCATTGGTGTTGTTGTGTTTAAGGTTGGTGTTGCTGTATTTGCCATTGTTGTAGTTGTGTTTTGTGCTAATGTGGTAAGCACTTGTACTGCTACCGGGGTTGTTGTGTTCGATGCTGTTGCAGGCATTTGCATTGTCGTGCTTGCAGTGCTCGTTGCTGGTGTTGTTGTATTGAAGGTAGAAGTCATTGACGTTGTTGTGTTTGTTGTCATTATTTGTGTTTTGTTTGAGGTCGTCATCACTGCAGATAAATCAGAAACATGTCATTAATAGAAGCCCCATCTTCACTGACAATAATGTGTGCAATTGAGAACAAAGTAAAATATTGTCCATACCAGTTGGAGTTGGGGTTAGACATGGAATGATACCTGTGGAACATTAGAAATTAAATTAAACATAACATAGGACATAGGTTTAAGAAGGACATTTTAATTTTAATTTTCCAAGCAAGCGTGCAGTGTTTTTACAGATTCCTGTATTTTCTCTTTTTTCTTATTCTATGGCTTTTGTGTCACTTAGACTTTCCCCTACTGGAGATCAGTAAAAGCACATTTTATCTGGTGAAGTAGCTACAAAATAACTACGCTTACTTGAGATTGGTTCACAGAATTGTCCGTCAGAAGGAAGCCCATTAATGCACCCACAGGTTTGTCTGGCGTCATTACTGCATGCACCGTACGTGTTACACTTGTCACAGGACCAAGCAAAGTCCTCCTCACACTGACACTGCTGTCCTCCAGTGAAGTTTGGATAGCAGCCTTTAAAAAAAATTAAATTAAATTAAAAATAAACTCCTACATTACTATAAGCATCATTACATCAGATGTAGTATAAATGCAAATGAGTCAGGTGAAGTTTACCTGTGGTGAAATGTAAGTCTATTAGTTGCACAGACTGAGTGATGTTTTGAGGAAAGGAAAGATTTCTCAGTTTCTCCCTGAATATATTAATGATGTCTGAAGGCCCACTGGAAACTGGGATGCCCAGCTCAAAGACGAAGTCAATGTTTAAAGTGTCTGCAGAGGTGATATGGAAAAATCCATCACAGAAGTTTTTCTCAAGCAGACAAAACCAAACTACATTCACATGAAAACCCACAACATTTGCATATTCTCTGCCACTGCTGAGTGTGTGTGTTTTTTTTGTTTTTTTTTTTGTGGTGTTTGAATTGAGCTTTCGTGAGTGTACAGGCAATGCTTTGTTTTCCAGAGGACTGAGGTAGCTATTTTGGTACAACAGATATTCCAAGAGACACTGTGTGCAGCTTTTTCGCACGTAACAGTAACACTGCTGATAATTTGAAGCTCACACACGGTCCTTTACATTTCTTGTTTCATACCATTTAGTGGTGGAGTTGATGACGTTGTCAATATCATCACTGTAGAAGAAAAAAAAAACAGCCTAACTTTTAATTTAATAATACTGTGATATTATCTGTCCATTTATCCATCCATCTTTCCATCCATCCATGCATCCAGCGACCTGTCTATCTATGATAATGGCACTGAGGTGTGAAGCAGACCACTTGTAACCTTTTTAATTAGCATGTTGCAGGCATATTAGATATGTGCTTTATTCAGTTGTGCTCACAAACTTTGCTGCGTACAAACTACAACTACAGCATTCAAGATACTCTTTTGCTACAGCACACACTCCAGGATCTACACAGCAGTCACCAGCCAAAGCCTACTCACGATCTAAGGGAGAAACAGGAAACCTGTTTCATAGTTAAGTGAAGTAATAATTGGCATTCAAAAAGCAAAACTAGATGTACTTCCCTGTCCTGTGTGATGACAGATTTACCCTAGAAACAGCTTCCTTGTACTGTGTGTGAATATGATTGATGTTAGGGGTTGAGTTGGGTGGTTTGATTTACCGTACGACAATACTGTTGTTGTTGTTTTTTTTAATGTCACAGTTTTTCTCTAAGTATTCATCTGGAAAATAAACAGTAACAACAGCTGTACTAGCAAACAGTTTGCTAATAATTGCATTCTGTAAATACTAGCAAAAGGTCACTCACTTGCTCTTTTTTCTCTGGCATGAAGGGGGGATCCTTTTGTATCATTTAATTCCTGGAAGAATCATCAGACTGCACAGATCAATAACTGTAACTAAATACTAATCATCAACTAAAGAGTTAAGAATATGTTTATTGTTTAGTGTTATTGTTCCATCAGTTCCAGTATCTCATGGTATGAAACTGCGACCTCTAGTGTTAGTACTTATTAATTCTTCCTCTCACCTCAAAGAAGACATTCAGAGAGTCTCCGTTTCCTTGATTCTCCTGAATGCAGCATATAGTCAGAAGAATAACCACGTATCCTACAGCCTTTGGTAAAGCCATCCTGACTAGAGAGTAAATACAGTAAACACAATCACTTTTCATTATTGGATCAAGTAGAAGATATGTGCACTCATTTAGTGTAGGGGTAACCTGTGAACATTTTAAAAGACAAAACAGATGCTCAAAACAGATGCTTGTTTTGAGCATCTGTTTTGTCTTTTAAAATGTGCAAGCTGTTACGTAAGACTGGGCAGATTCATTGTTTGAAATGCTACCAGGAAGTCAGTAAATAAAAAATGTCTGGCAAAAACTTGAGGCATGTGACCAGTCCATGCACATGTTTGTGTTTATAGTTCAGCATGGCAAGAGATAGCAGAGGCTAGTTTTAGGCTTTCCCAACTTAGAAAGCATGCAGCAGTGACAGCTACTCTCATGTAAGGTCAAACTTGACTAAACTGAGTGGACAGCCACTGAAAAGACCACTGACATATATTTAATCTGTCTGTATGCATCACCACACCGGAGAGAACAAATGTTCGGAATTTGAGCCAATAAAAAGCAAACACATCAAGGTTACATCCATTTTTTACATCGAAACATTACATGGGTTTGCACGTTAAGCTGTTTGGGGAACCTTGTGTGCCTCTCTCAGCAGCCTTCTCACAAGGGAGTTAGCAGGTGACGCATACAGTCCAGGCCTGACATCAGGAGGGCTAAGTGCAGAGTAAACTAAATAATTATACATTTTTGGAAAAGCAGTTGGTTTCTCTCATAACTTATTTGATTAGATTTTCATCACTGGAAGTGCCACTGTGGTTTCATCAAATTATGTATCAATCAGTCGAAGCATGAATTGCACAGAGAGACACATGGTAGTGCTGCAGAAACACTCTTGAAGTAAACATGAGTATTTTACTGAAAACTGATCTTACCAGTCTGTGCTGACCAGTAAGACTTCAAAGCGTTCAGCATTTTGCTCTGTTCCAGGAGTGTGTCTGTCTAGACTGTGCAGTTTTAATAACTATATGCCTATAGAAACAATTAGCTCTATGCAGGGGAGCTATCCTTCAGAACAGAAGACACATTTCAGAATGTCTGTGAAATAGTCCATAGGTTTTCTATAAGAATGTACTAAATTACATTCTTTCTTTCAATTTAACAAGCTTACCTAGATTTTCATACATGCCAGGCTTTTATACTATCTATATATAAACAGAAAATTGAACCTACACTGAACAAGCAACACTTTTTTCAGGACTCTTTACACAGCTCATTGATTTGAATCCAAACAATCAGAGCAGTGGATAGATTGAGGAAATCCTGCATTGAATATATTTATATTTATATTCCAAACAACCGGTGAGTGCTAGGTAACAGGATGTATGAATATTACAGAAAGTAAATTATGCTATATCAATAACGGCTGACACAGGTGCCTCTATCTTATAAGGGGTTGGCCAAGATTATTTTAAAGGACTGAACATAAAACATAAAACTTAATTTCTATATTTTATCGTGGGTATTTATGAACTCAGGCCATACCTGGAAACAGGCTTAGAAAGCACTGAATTGTGCAAATCATTTTTAAATTTTAATGATTTTATTTTTTCATTTATTATTAGGGGTTGTACAGGTTGGGTATCGTTTGAATTTCGTTTGAATTCCGATTCCCATTCCGATTCCTCGTTTCGATTCCGGTTCCTAACGATTCTCGATTCCGATTCTTTTAAGAGGCAGGGTCAAAAAAAATCTTCCCCCTTGCCGCTATGGTGAACGGAGTAGACTCAGCACATCGCGGAGTCGTGGAGTCATCAGCCTGGCTAACGTTCGCAATCTCAGGTCGTAAATTGTCTATGAAAAAAAATATGTGGGCTAATTTGTTAGCTGCAATGTTGGCGCAAGACATATTATTTAATGTGTATATGTATTCTTTGACTTACCGGATTGGGACTGCAGTGTAGTCACTGCAGTGCCAGGCTGGGGGTCGTAGCCAGAGCCAGAGGAAGAGGCAGCGGAGGACGGTCGGCGCAGCGCATCAAAGACGGGGCACACATTTATTTGTACTCCATGAATTCGGAGGTTCTTTATCATGTTTGACGTTCACCCTCCTATGCACGAAACAATCTTATTGCAAATGTTGCATTTTGCCGAGACATTTTGTTTAAAAAAGTGAAGCCACACTTTGGACCTCCGACGCATGCTATCCATGTTCAAATAGACAATTTGCAAATGTGCATTTCTAAATATAAGTTGGACATCCCACAAAAAAGAAATAACACGGCCAATATATTTTATAGTATAAGACCAGATTTACTTTAATGAGCTCGTTTCTGTCTCTTTTTTATTAAAAAACTGTCCATTTTGTGTTTTACGCTAGCTAGCGGAGCTTACGTCGCCTGCCTGCAAACGTGCGCTGCACTCAAGTTTTGTAAATAATGCCACATGGCCTGGCCACTTTCATTCGCGCTCTCCGTGATTCAGCTGAGTGAAATGTATTACAACTTATCACCACGAGTTGGCAGTTTAAGTCCGCTGTAGCATTGCCGGTAAACAGTGGAGCGGATTGCATTCAAAGGCAAGTGGCAGTGTGATACTGTAAGCTACCATGCGAGCCGCCAATTGTAGCTTGACGAGCCGCATGTGGCTCGCGAGCCGTGCATTGAGTAACTGTGGGTTAAGCCAACATTTCAGGTGGACGCTTCTTTGTTGGTGTTCAGCGGTTTCTTCTTCCGGTCGGCGGACTGGGAATCGAAACTAGGATTCGAAAATTAAACTTTTGAACAATTCTGGGAAAATCGCAAAGCTAGTCCCGGTTCCAATCGATTCTCAATACTCGATACCCAACCCTAGTTGTACATACTAGTTAAATAGTCAGTTTGTTGAATTCTCTGCTGTAACACGACACATTAAGCATAAGGTCAACTAGTCACTGATCATGTGACAGTAACAACATGGATGGCTCCTAGAAGACAGGTCAGGGGCCCAGTGGGCCATTGCAGTAAACTGCAGTAAATCAGTTCATTACATGTGTGGAAATACTTCACATGCAAAAAACATGTCAGTCCTGAAAAACAAGTACTACTGCAGTGGACAGTCATCTGAGCCAACACTAGCAGAGAAACGGACCAAATTCTGCACATTCCAAATGCAGTGAATCAAATACTTCACCAAATACCCCGTGGCCATTGAGAGAAAACGTCTGCAAACCAACAATTTGATGATGAATTTCATTGTCAAAGTTATTAGATCTTTTGTTGCAGTACACAGGGAGATTTGTAGAGAAATTCTGTATTTTATTTATGTTATTTTATTTATTTTTTTCTTGGCCACACTATTCCATCTTACAACATGTTATGGAGTACTCTTAAATGCTATTGATGGTGCTGCGTTGCATCCTGTTTTTATACAGGCTATACATTTCTGCAGTGCACAGTATGTAACACATGAGCTGTCTGTTCTTGACCTGAATAGATTACTGAGAACACAGACTTCATTGTTGCAAAGCATCACTGTATAGTAGACGGTGTCTACTATGTCAGACAAGTTGTCTGTGTTGACTTTTCAAAAATCTGAATTCCTTCTCTATGCTTCTGACGCTATTAGCACAATAGAAAGTGTAAGTTCAGTTTACACCTAGAGATGAGAGATGTTTAGTGATACAAAGTTTGATAAGAAGCTTGGTTCGAGTGTAACGGAAGAGTCGGGGCATGCAAAAGCATATTTTCTGTCCAAAACATTTACAATAAAAGGAAATTTACAAGATAAAACAATTTAAACAGTTGAAATTTGATCCTATATACAGTAAGATCGTTACGGTGGTATTTATTTTTAGCCTGCATTTGAATTTGTGTTTGAATTTGTCTTGTAAAATGCAGTCATTGAGCACATATTATATATGCGGGTTATAATGAAAACATATGTTCCAGTCTGTGTATCCAAATAGTTTTTGCTTGTTTTGGAAACAAGACTTTCTGTAAAGTTGGTTTAGAGATTAGATGATTGGATTTTAATATGCATAAAGATCATACTTTTTCTTGGAAGCATCCTTCCCCCTTTGTAATTGACCTACGAGTAATATAAATAATAACAACTTATATAATTTAAGCGTGAAATGATAATAAGATTTGTTTACCTCTCACTGTCTTCTGAAAAGGCTCATGTCAGGAGGATGTAACCAGTTTACTGCACTTCTCCAGACACACAGGCTTATATTCAGACCTAAACAAAGAGACAATTTGTCAGCTTCCTGGAATACTTTGTCTGACTCACACACTTGTCCAACAGGTTCCATTAAATGATCCTGGACTTAAATGTAGATATGCTGACAGATTGTGTTTCCTACATGTATCGGGGTCTTTGTTCAGCACCCAGAACACGGCTGATAGGTGGCTGCTCTGGAGTGGGAGGGGATGACATACAAAACAAGGGTATGCAAAACTCAATAGCAGTGTGCAAATATTTCTTTCAGTTTTATATGGAAGTTTTCTTTTTTAACAGTCAACGTGCAAAAAAGGTGTGAATGCACTCCCTCCACTCACTGGTAGCTGTCAGAAGAAAACCCCAAAAAATGCACATTAGTGCCAACATTTTGTCTCAGAACATCATGTGCTATGACGTGAGCGGATTCCATGACAAAATGTAATCTGATGTTACAGTGGAGTTTTTACAGGTGGTCAATTAAACAAGCACAGCCTTTGTTCGAGGAGGTTTGTCGGGGGAGGCTTTACCATAATACTATAAAAACAGGGTTACTGTGCAGTGTAGAGGGTACACCCTGGACAGGTCTATTGCAGTGCTAACAGAGAGAGAGACGGACAACCATTCACACTCACACCCTTGGCCAGATTAGAATCACCATTTAACCTAACAAGCATGTCTTTGGACAGTGGAGTACCAAGTTAATTTCAAGGCCAAATTAGAGTCCATCTGCTCAGAAGTGTTTCCAACACACAAACGTGTACACACTACCATCCATGGGATCCCTACCTCATTCTGTCCCCAAAACGTGAGAGTGGTAATGTCCTTGCTTGGGGCTGTTTTGCTGCACCTCGCACAGGACAACTTGCTGATGGACCAATGAATTTGTTAGAAAATGTTAGCCGTGAGCTGAAGCTGAAGAGAACTAGGTCATGTAGCAAGACAACAACCCCAAGTAGACAGTTGTTCAACAAAAGAATGATTGAAGACAAACTAAATGAGTATTTTGGAAGAGCCAAGTCAAAGTCCTGACCCTGAAGCAAACAGTTCATGTGGGATGTTGGAGGAAACCAACATTTCAGACCTAAAATAGTTTTGGACTGAGGTATGGGCATATATTCCTCCCAGCCGCTGTAGACGACTGATCAGCAGTTACCAGAAATGTTTAGTTGCTGTTACTGCTGCACAAGTGAGCCATACAAGATACTGAAAACAAGAGTTTGCATACTTTTGCAACTCACAGATATGTTCAAATGATTTATTTGCTTGAATAAATAAATGCACAAGTATAATTTTTCTGTTTAATTTGTTTGTTTGGATTTTTCTACCTGTTACAACTACTTAATACTGGTTTTGTCCTCTAGTTATGCATCATTAGCTACTATATAGTCCTCCAATAATACAGATTAAGGTAGTACTTATTAACAGTTCATTAACTTTCAAGTGTTTCTTAAATAACTCACTTAACCTTACTTAATTATTAACTAGCAGTGTCTCTTAATGAAAAGTGTTATCCCAAATCCCCAAAATGTCTTTATTCAGGTTTTGTCTTTCTGGCTTTTAAGTTGTCCTTCAACACATAGTATCTGTGGCCTATGTCCTATACAGTAGACAGAAATTATAATAACAAATGTATGTCATTATTTTTATTCAACTATGTCAGAGCATTATACAGTTGATGAATTCTAAATGCTACACTGGTTGCATATTAAATAGCCTATAGTAGAGTTGATGGATTTATTTATTTTTTTAAACACTGATCATTTGTGTTTGTTTGGTTTCTGTTTCTGTGTCACCCAGCATTATTAGTGTGGCTCCAGTCTACATGGATTGCATGTTAACTAAATCCTCACATTAACACAAGAAAACGTCCTGTTTGCTACTCAGTGAATAAACAGATATATCCCCATGATAGCATGGAAGGCTGTTATCATGTTTCTTGTTTATTTCTTGTACACTATTAAATTGGACTCTATGGGTGTATTGTGTCATTATTCACATCATTAAGTGGCCATGAATTTGTTTTGTCTTATTAGCTTTGTCATTGCTAGAAAACAAGATGGCCCCAGGTTGAATAGGTGAGATGATCTCTGTGCAAAGAGTTTGTGTATGTGTGTGTGTGTGTGTGTGTGTGTGTGTGTGTGTGTGTGTGTGTGTGTGTGTGTGTGTGTGTGTGTGTGTGTGTGCTGTGCGGTATGTGGGTGTTAGGCGACATAGGCAGCTCAGGGACCTACAACCACAACATGCATTCACACCTATAATTGAAGACGGCTCCATCACATCTGAGACACAATTAGGAAAAGCGAACATTTGCATCGATAAACACATTCAAACTTTTGATTAATACGATTTTAAACTGCTTTGTATTTTATATGATACAGAGTGATACCAGTAACAATAAAAGTGACAGTGAAAACAATCTACAAATATAGTTGCAGCAAATGAGTGGCACAAGAATCGAAACAAGAGCATTTATGGGTAAAATTCTGTTCAGAAAAGTAAAAATGAACCTACTTTACCCACTACAGCTTCTCAGGTTAAAGACTCACCAATGTCAACAGTGTTCATCCTCTGGGGACAACAAATGTCTGCAGAGAATGGCATGAGAATGAATCTATAATATATGGTAGTTAAGAAACTGGTAAGATTGTAGTTTTGGTCAAGAGACAAATGTTTGTGATCTTCTTGAGATTTAAAATATGAATACAGAGAATCTAGCTAGAGTGACACATGGATTTTCTAGCTTTTCATGAACATGCATTGGAGGAGAGCAGCATCAACCAGAAATATATAGTTTAATCTTAATAACTAGTGTACTCTAAATGCAGGGTGTGGGCGCCACTTACTTCTTCAAGAAAACACTGTAAAAACTGTTCTACCAACCACAGCAGAGGTACATTGTGGTACCCAAAACGCAAATCTTATCGGCACAGAATCTTTTACAAATCTTTTGTAAACTCAAGTGAAATAATTCCTTTACATTCTTTACATATGTGTGTGTCATTCATGCCAGTGTTTGTGGGATGTGGGCCCTACTTGGTTGAGAGGCTAAATGTCTTTAAGTAACCCTACAAGTTCAGCTGTGAACTTTTACAGACATGGTGGTGTGCTCTAAATTGGATGGATGGATGGATGGATGGATGGATGGATGGTTGTTTTGCCACAAATCAGATGGCAGAACAAACCTCCTGTACATTTAGAACAGTGTCAAATAACAACTATCCCTATCCCTGCCAATAGAGTCTGCAACATCACATGAATCATTAGCTTAATCATTAGCTGCCATCAATCAAACAATCAAATTAGACAGCAGGTCATCAAACAGCTAACATGTCCATCTGCATGCTGTATTTCTATTTTTCACCTCTGTAAAGTCTAGTTTCAGTGTCTGTGTCTAGTTTCAGTGGCAGCAACCAGCTACAGTATTAGCAAGAACACTGACAATCTAGCCTTCCTCAGTCTTTACGATGTCAAAATGTTATAAATTGCCACATAAGGATATGTCATTGTCTTATTTCCCAGTTTTTGAACAGCAAACTTGGTATTTTTATGAAGGCTGGTGAGTAAAATGTTGTGTACAATGAAAATTGTTGGTGAATTAAAGGGAAAAATGACACATTATACAGACAAGAATAAGAACATTGTGGAACACACACACACATATATATATATACTGTATATATTTTTTTTTTAAGTGAGACCCTCTTACACGTCAAAAGTAGTTGGTAGTTGGTATTTACTGCAATGAATGGCGCTTTATTTTCCTGACCAGAGAACTAGACTGACAGTTGTTGTTAATGATCTTGCTTCATAAGAGCTTTCTTGCTAACAGCTAATTTCTGTCACTGTAAGAGGCTTGATAGACAACGTGCTTGTTCATGAAAGCTGTGAAAATCACAAACTGTTGTTCTCCTTAAGTTTGTCCAAAGGTTTGACTGGTTTTAAGTTCTTTGGTACAGGAATTGAGAAAGCGATAAGGCATTATGAACTTGCATTAAATAAACTTAATGTACCATGCCAGTCAATGACTCATTTGTATGTAATTGTACTACGACTATAAAACATTTTTTAGTGTAGTTAAATTGATTTAAGTTAGTTAGTTGTAGTTACTTTTTACTAGTTTTTAGTTTGTTTTAGGTTAGTTCTTTGGATAGCCAATAATACTAATTGTGATGTGTCATCACAACCACTATGGTAATAGTGGAGACCAGAGAAGGATGATTAATTATGGTAATGAGGCAGAGGTTGAAAAGGATTTAAGTCCAGACCTTCTGTTCAGTGACAGAGTGGACAAGGACGAAGCATGTTAAATCTACAGCATTTTCACTTTTCAATGTTCAGTGATCTTTGATCTGATGTTGTATTGTACACGTTTTACATTTTTCCATCTGATTAATTGAGGAAAGCACAAGGAATTGTTTCAGGCTGGAAGTATGAAATCTGTCAACAGGACTACTGTTGTTAGCAATGTACATCCGTGCTATGAAATAGACAGTTTTTCGTATATACTAGCAAGTGCACCGAAGCTGGAATGCGTTTTATTATATATTTTCCTTGGTTTGTTAGCTGTCATAACAATATTTGGAAACCTCCTCGTAATAACCTCTGTCATTTACTTCAAAAAGCTGCACACTCCGACTAACTCTCTCATCCTCTCTCTGGCTGTGACTGACCTTCTCGTTGGGATTATAGTCTTTCCTTTCAGCATGGCGTTCTCTCTCAGCTCATGTCTGTATCACGAAGATCTCTTTTGCCAAATACGCGGCAGCTTTGATGTATCACTTAGCACATGTTCTATTCTGAATCTATGTTGCATTGCTGCTGACAGATATTATGCAGTGTGTCAGCCTTTGACTTACAGAACTAAAATAAATGCTTGTGTTGCTATGACCATGATCCTGATATGCTGGAGCATTTCTGCTCTAACTGGAATTGGTATAATAAGCGCAGGATTAAACCATGAAACATGTGAAGAAAACTGTTCTGTGGGTGTTGTATTATCAAGCATTTCATTTTACCTACCAGCAACTGTAATGCTGTGTATCTACCTGAAGATTTTTCTTGTTGCACAGAGGCAAGCGTGCAGCATCCAGAACACAACAAAGTCTGGGGCTACTGTCAGTAAGATGGAGAGGAAGGCCACCAAAACTCTGGCTATTGTTATGGGAGTTTTCCTGATATGTTGGACTCCTTTTTTTCTTTGCATCACCTTTGTCCCCTTTAGTAGTAATCCTGTACCAGTTCCTGTTATTGAAACACTTAACTGGGTCACCCTGGCAAATTCAATGCTGAATCCATTTATTTATGCCTTCTTTTACAGCTGGTTCAGGTCAGCTTTCAGAATGATCATTTCTGGTAAGATATTTCAGGGTGATGCTATGAATTCAAACCTGTCTTGATTAATTGATTAATAGAATTTTATAAGACAATGTTTGCTACAATAAAATAAATAATAATAAAATAATAATAATAAAATAATAATACATACACTGCTTATACTTGCATGCACGTTTTGATTTTTCCTTTTCAAAAAACGTTGGATTAAATTTCCACATAAACAAAACAGGCGACTGATTAGTAATATTAGTAATGTATAACTATATAAGCTCACAAAATTTTAGGGTTTCTATTTGTAATTTAAAGCCATGGGTATGACTAAACTTAAGAGTACATAGTGGTTAAAACTCCAGCAAAATTTGTAGTATATAGTGTAACTTTATTGTTAATCTGATGCTTCTTAGCATGTTCCCTATAGGCAATGGGTAAAGTTGATCCACATGCTCCATAGTAGGTACTATATGCGTAGCTATAGTTTTGATCACTTTATAGTCTAGAGAGAGGAAATTAGAAATACAAATTCAAGCTTTGTCAAGTGGGGACATTTAGATTTGGATGAGAATCAAGACATCATTCAATTTTCATATATGTACTTAATGTGTGTGAGGGAGATCTGATGTTATCAGTAGATACAGCAACTCCAACCTTAACTTATTAGGATCATGTGAGGGAGCTGTACTCACTCCCTCACCTGTCAGGTCAGCCCTTTCTTTATTTACATATTTAGTATTTTTTTTTTATTAATATTTGTTGAATATATTCATTTGGTTATTATATTTTCTCCAAGGTTATTGGTATTTTGATTTTAACCATTTTCTCTTTTGGAGGTGTTCCAGTTGAGGTGGTGTTGAAGAAGCACACTTGAACGCCACATAGACGCCAGATGCTTTCAATGTAGACTGGACCATCTAGGATTTAGAGGGGGAGAAACTGAGATTGTTCTTGATTGTAGTTTTTCTTTGTTAAGCCTAATATTAATTCAAGATTAAAATATTTGTTTGAAGTAGAGGTATGTTAAAAGGTTTTAATTTAAAAACGTGTTTATATTTGTAGTTCTAGGTTTGGTCGGTTTCATTTCTACCTTAAAGATGGTTTAGTCTACATTTAAGGAGGTGTTAAATTAGCCGGGGTCTCTTTTGTCGGGGAGGGGGCTGGGTTTGGAACAAGATGGCTTCTGTTGCCAGGTCGTATTTTGTTTTTGTTTTTTGTTAAAGTGATCAGAGCTCTGAGTTCGGTGGCTTGGTCATCATTTTGGGAACACTTTAGGCTTCTTCTGAAGGCCGCTCTCATTCTGGGTGGGGGGGAGAAAACATCAATCCCTAACAGATCAGTGAAACGGATACAGTAGAACACAGAGCTAAACAGCAGTAAGTGAGATTGAGAAGCCAATCAAAGCCTCATACAAGGAAATCTGTCACTGTTTGCTCACACTATCAACATCTGATGCTCATGGTGAGATCAATTTTGACTTATAGCCACTTTATTCCATTTCATTACTACGTTCCATTTGGCCTAATGCGGTATTTGTGTTATTAATATATCAGTTTAATTTTGACATTTCAGATGTCGGATGCAGGTTGTTATCCCTAACTGAGCTTCTGCCCAGTTAATGTCACATTGTGGTGACAGCAGCAAATACACATGAGAATCAAATAAAAAATAAAGGACAACACCATCAAATGTATTGAGTCATCCAAAAAAAATAGAGCACCTCCCAGCTACTCAAATAAACATTGAATCATTGGTCATTCTTGCAGTTGGGATGTGGTGTCCAAGCTCTGATTGGATAGCAATAACACCAATGCTAGCAGTTAGTGAGTATTAAACTTCTAAACAGCAGCACATATAACTGAGAACACTCATTAGCACCTACATTGTTCCGACTGTTAATTAATAATCTTTCTATTGTTAATTGTGTTATATTGTAGAAAATCAACAACATGGAACGGCAGGTTACGTTGTAACCTGGGTTCTCTGAGTGAAGAGACTATCTCTCCACTCCGTTACATATTCCATATGTACGGGGAATGACCCCCCTGCATGTCAGGGTACGTGGATACTTCTTTAAGACACACCGGCTCGCCCGGTCACGCCCCCAGGATAGCCTATAAAGCACCTGTGCTGGCGTGAAATCAGTGGTAGTTTGATCGACACTGGCCTCCGAGCGGCTGTAAGAGCTGGAGAGATAGTCTCTTCACTCAGAGAACCCAGGTTACAACGTAACCTGCCGTTCTCTAT
The DNA here is from genome assembly GCA_005024645.1 of Planiliza haematocheilus. Taxonomy (NCBI): domain Eukaryota; kingdom Metazoa; phylum Chordata; class Actinopteri; order Mugiliformes; family Mugilidae; genus Planiliza; species Planiliza haematocheilus. Next base: position 161,791 of record SRSE01000853.1, on the reverse strand, counting down.
CATCTCGAGACTATCTCTCCACTCCGTTACATATTCCATATGTACGGGGAACTCTTTAAGACACCCCGAGAGGAGGCGGTGCAGCCCCCTAATCCAGAGGCAAACGTGCAACAAATGAACTATATACAATGCACACTATTTACGTACCACCCAGGCCAAGGCGCGCAAGTCGCAAAGCCAAACCTGAGAGGCAGAGGGCTGCTCGGGTCGGCCCACAAGACGCAGTATGGACCCAAGAACACAGGAAAAGGCCCCGCAAGACGCAACGGCCAATTACTGGAAAGAGGGGGTGACCACTCAGGCCAACCGACTCTGCCGGCCGAGAGCCAGCAGGTAATGGGGAGGGAGGCACAGCCGATGCTCCCTAGGGGTCCAACCCAGCACCCTGTCCCCAAAGGAAGGAGTGGCCGCGACGCTTATGCGGAAAAACCTTGAAAAGGTGGACTGAGATGACCATGTGGCTGCAGCACTTATGGTGGCCAGCGAGGCTCCCGGCCACAAGGGCCATGAGGTGGCCACACACCGAGTTGAGTGTGCCCGAACCCTGGGTGGGACAGGCATACCAGAAAGTGCCACAACCCAGTGGGACAGCCTTAGTAGACAGGGGCCTCCCCAAACGACTGGTGTCGAAACAGATGAAGAGCTGGTCAGACTTCCTGACAGCCTTAGTGCGCCGGATATATTCCTTCAAGGCCCTAACTGGACACAGCACAGATTGGTGTTACGCAGTCTCCCCATCTCCTCCAGAGGGGGGTGCCACGTAGTTCCACCGAGTGAGAGAAGTGAAACTCGGAAAAAACCTTAGGCAGGAAAGCCGGGTCAGGGTGGAGGACCACGCTTGACCCATCAGGTGAGAACCTGCAGCAGTACTGTGGACCAGAGGTCATGAAACAGAAACCAAGGCAGTTTAGGGGAAAGACTTTACCGCAGCAGCCCAGAGGGGCTCGAAGGGAGGGTCCCCAAGCGCATTGAGAACCACGTCCAGATCTCATGGAGGGACCGTGGGTCTAGTCCTGCAAACCGTAGCCGCTGTGCGCCTTTAAGGAACTGTGAAATCAAGGAGCAACTGGCCTCACTCAGAGCGTGCTCACCGCCACACACTGCCTTGATCGCCACCAGCATACCTCGGAGGGTAACGGCGGACTTTCCGGCATCCAGCTGGCGCTGCAAGAGCAGTAGGATGTCCTTGGCCATGGCTGAATAGGGGTACACCTGGTGGGCCCCACACTAGGCAAAAAAACACCCCCCAGCGATAGGAGTGGGCCATCCTAGTAGATGGTGCCCTTGCTTCCTGCATAGTCCTCACCACTGGTGCTGGCAGACCTAGATCCAGGAGACTGTCTCCCTCAGGGACCAGGCCGCCAGTCTGAGCCCTGTTGGGAAGGGGTGGAACAGGGTAACACTTGCCTGAGACAGCAAGTCCCTGCGCTGTGGGAGTACCCACGGCATGCCATGCAGGACCATGTGTCGGCTCTCTGGAGGCGAACAGGTCGAACTCTGCCCTGCCGAGGCAACCCCAGATCTGCTCCACCACCTGCGGATGGAGCCTCCATTCCCTGGACAAGGGCCCCATCTCGACACGCTGTCTGCGGCCGTGTTCAATGACGCCGGCACGTGTACTGCTCTGAGCGAGCAGAAGAGGGGGTGGGGCCCATGTGAGCAACCTGGTTGCCAGTTTGCACAAGAGGGGGAGCCCAGACGCCCCTGTGTGTTGATTTAGGCAGCCGTCACCGTGCTGACGGTCCTGACAATGACATGGTGGTGTCTCAGTCTCGGTAGGAACTGGTTAAGTGCAAGACAGACGGCTCACAACTCCAGGACATTTACGTGCTGGGTTGTCCAAGGGCCAGTCAGCAACCGCTGACCCCCCCAGCACTCGTGGACGGTGCCCCAGCCTGCTAAGGATGCTTCGGTGGAGACCACTTGGCGATAGACCAGTGGTCCCAGAGCACTCCCTGTCATATGTTGTCCGAAACTCTCTAGTGAAGGACCGTTGGACAGGTCTGATATGCAGCAGGCCTAGAGGGACTACTTGCACCATCGTTGCCATCGAGCCCATAAGGCGAAGGCAGAGCCCCCAGCTGGCCCGAGAACGCAGCTGGAAGTGGCTGAGGCAGGCTCTGAAGGCCTGACGCCCCTGTCTGTGACAACACGATGGTAGCAGTCCTGGGGTACAGGACTGTGCTTAGAAACGTCGTACCTGGGCAGGCTGGGGCCTGCTCATCTCGTAATTGAGGCGCAGCCCCAAGCCCTGAATGTGCTCCAGGAGCAGGGCCACGTGACTGTGGCACTGCTCCTCTGAGACTGCACAGGCCAGCCAATCGTCGAGGTAAGTGAGGATTCTCAGTCCTCGAGGCCTCAGTGGTACAAGGACCGCATCCCTGCATGAAGTAAATGTACGGGGGGCCAGGGCAATGCCAAAAGGCAAGACCCGAAATTCGAGCCCTAGAAGGCGAACCACAGGAAACGCCAGTGCCCCCTCCAGATGGTCTTGAATCTGGAAGAATGCATCCTGAGGTCGATGGTGGCAAACCAATCTCCCGCAGCGATGGGCTGCCTCACCCTGGGGACTGTCAGCATCCTGCATCACAGGGGGCGAAGCTGAACCTGTTGAGCCCCCCTGAGGTCCAGAACAGGACGAAGCCCCTTGTCCTGTTTGGGACCAAAAAATAGAGGGAGAAAAATCCAGCCTGGTGATCTCCCTGGTCCACCTGCCGTATGGCCCCCCTCCCCGAAGGGGGGGCGGCCCGGCCCGCAGAAGTTCCGCGGGCCGAGCCGCCCCCCCCCCGGAGAAGGGGGCCACAGAGGGCCGCTCACATTGGTGAAAGTGGCCAATTGTCATATGGAGTCAGTGAAGAAACGGCGGTAACCCTGTGTCATGGTGGACACAACCCATGGGTCCGCCCCCGAGTCCAGCCACGCCTCCCTGAACTGGTCGACAGGGGAGGCTGGCTACCTGGGGCCTAGGGACTAGTCAGGAGGGGGGTGGCTGCCTGGAAGACCCCCGGCTTTAGGTGATGGTGTCCTGCCCCTTGCTTGAAGCCGGATGTTTCGCCTACGGAGAGCGTCCAGCTGCAGCCTGAGGTCTCCTGGTCCACATGCCGGGACCTCAGGTGTTGGACGAGGGGCAGACGCTATTTGTGTCTGTCTTGAACCCCTGGAGCGCTTCTCTCTTTTCTGCAGGACGACAACAACAGTACTGCACCTATCTGACAGGTGCTACAGACGTGTGGGGGTCAGAGGTCAGAGGTCAGAGGTCACCAAGAGGGTCCCAAAGACCTCCCGAGCGCAGCGGCGATTTACCTGTGCCTGTTGCAGCAGCCTAGTAGCATCTGGCCAACACCGCTGAGGGGCACAGGAAGCCTGAAAAGGCAATCGCGATCCCCCTGCTGGAGCTGGGACTGAGACAGCCACAAGTGGCGTCTGACCACCCGAAAGGATGCCAGAGCCTACCTGCGTCTCCGCCTGCTCCTTCATAACTGAGGAGAGACATGAGGAGCTGCCTGAAACTCGCCCACAACACCGGATCCCCTTGAACCATCCTGTAGCTGACGAGACAGCTGGAAACGTACAGGGACATGATCGCTCCAGTGTTAACCCGGCTGGTCTGAGTAGCCATGACTCTGTGCAGCTTGGCAAGCAGGCCGTCCATAACCCTGCAATCCTTGCTAGGGCAGGAGGCTCTGCCGAGAGCAGAGCCGGAGGGAGAGGCCAGCGGAGCAAGAACTGGGTCCAACGGAAAACTGGTTGCAAACCCGGTCTTTGAAGTCAGGTAGGAGAGGGATCTGGGCCAGAACAGTGGCGCATATCCACATCCTCCTGAAACCGAGAGGCGGGCGCTGAGGGTTTCTCCGGCAGGGCAACATACAAGGCTCTGGTTGCCCTGCTAATAACCCCAGCGAAATGGTGGGCCACCTCCACATTATGGGTGTCGCCTAGCAGGTGCTGCCCCTGTGAGGCTTGTCTGTTGAAGGCCCAGGCCCAGAGGTTTCCTAGCAGAACGAAAGGCTACGTTGTAACCTTGGTTCTCTGAGTAAAGACTAACTCTCCACTCCGTTACATACCATATGCACGGAGTGGGAGGGGCCAGCGTGGTTGGCCGGGGTGGCTGAGCCCCGGACGCGTCAGCTTGCGAGCCGCAAGCAATATGCCGGTAAGGAACAGCCGTAACTGCTGTGGCAGCCGCTGCCGAGCGCGTTAGCTCGCGAGACGCGGGCAATACACCGGAGCGGCTCTGACAGTTTTACCCCTAACTTCATCAGAGAGGGGCAGGCCTGCCCGCTTAGCACCGAAGGAGCGCAACACGCTTCCTGGTCGGTTCTTTTTCTTTTCTTTTTTTTTTTACACAGCACACACTCTAGACACTGCTAGGGACATGGGACCACACAACTAAGACAGCAGAGTCCCTGCCGACTTGACATCCTTTTTTTTTTTTTTGGCCTTGCAAACTCCACACAGTAAAGCCAGCCGGCCCACTTGGATTCGAACCGGTGACCTTCTTGCTGTGAGGCATCAGCGCTAACCACCTCACCACTGTGCCGTCTTCGGCGGGGGCGGGGCCAGCGGCAGTGACAAGGAGGAACACTTCCTTGTTTATCGTGTGGAGATAGCCCTCGTGCTAGCGCTCTGGCTCGCCAGCTATTAATGCTTTGTTTGTTTGTTTGTTTTTTGTTTTTTTACTTTGTTCAAGCCGTCCTTGCCTCCGGCAGGCGGCTGTTCCGGCAGACTTCTCAGCCCGCACCCACAAGGGACCCCGCCGAACGCGTTAGCCCGCAGACGCGAGCAATACGCAGGTGAGGAGGCAACGCCGGGTCGGGCGGCTGAGGCGGCTGGCTGCAGAGTGGACGTCTGCGCTCAGCCGAAACTCCCCGGACGCCGGTGAGGACCACTGCCAACCCAGGTGACACTCAGCGTGTGTCCCCCCGAGCGCGTCAACTCACGAGCCGCGAGCAATACGCCGGTGAGGACACTGCCAACCCAGGTGACACTCAGCGTGTGTCCCCCCGAGCGCGTCAACTCACGAGCCGCGAGCAATACGCCGGTGAGGACCACTGCCAACCCAGGTGACACTCAGCGCGAATTCCCCAAGCGCGTTAGCTCACGAGACGCAAGCGATACGCCGGTAAGGAACCGCCGTGTAGCCGCTGCCGAGCGCGTTAGCTCGCGAACCGCAAGCAATACGCCGGTAAGGGCTGACACTCCTTAGAGACACCGCCACCGGGGAAAGCCACCGATGACAGCGTGAAACAACATGAATAAAACAAAGGAAAGGATCAGCATCCAGGGTGGCTGCCCGTGGACAGGCACCTCCAAAAAGGTAAGTGGATAACTGCTGTAATCCTCTGTATTTTTATCTACTTTGTTTTCTTGCTTTTCGGATTATAACTCTGCACCCTGACTGAGGTGGAGATCAAACAATCACTGATTTCACGCCAGCACAGGTGCTTTATAGGCTATCCTGGGGGCGTGACCGGGCGAGCCGGTGTGTCTTAAAGAAGTATCCACGTACCCTGACATGCAGGGGGGTCATTCCCCGTACATATGGAATATGTAACGGAGTGGAGAGATAGTCTCGAGATGATAGAGAACCAGAAGTTACTGTCAACAGGACTGACGTTGTGACTGACATACATCCTTGTTATGAGATAGATAACTTCAGTTATGTACTGACCACAACTCCTTCCATTGTGTGTGTATTATTGTATGTTTTTCTTGCTTTATTGTCTGTTTTTACAATATGTGGAAACCTCCTTGTTACAGTCTCCATCATTTACTTCAAACAGCTGCACACTCCTACTAACTCTCTCATCCTCTCTCTGGCTGTGGCTGACCTGCTCGTTGGGATTATAGTCTTTCCTTTCAGCATGATATTCTCTCTCAGCTCATGTCTGTATCATGAGGGGTTATTTTGCAAAGTACGGGGCAGCTTTGACATATCACTAAGCACGTGTTCTATTCTGAATCTGTGTTGCATTTCTGTTGACAGATATTATGCAGTGTGTCAGCCTCTGACATATCAGACTAAAATCACTCATCATGTTGCTGTGATCATGATCCTGATGAGTTGGGGGGTTTCTGCTCTAATTGGAATTGGGGTCATAATTTCTGGGTTAAACAGTGAAAACTGTGAGGAAAGGTGTTTAATTGATGTTCTTATGGCAAACACAGTTGGACCCATATTATCATTTTACCTCCCTGTGATCATAATGCTGTGTATCTACCTGAAGATTTTCCTTGTTGCTCAGAAACAGGCACGCAGCATCCAGAACAGAACAAAGTCTGGAGCTACTGTCAGTAAGATGGAGAGGAAGGCCACCAAAACACTGGCTATTGTTTTAGGAGTTTTTCTTTTATGCTGGAGTCCTTTCTTTTTTTGCATCACCTTTCTGCCCTTTACAAGTAATTCAGTGCCGGTTCCTGTGATTGAAACACTAAACTGGCTAGCACTGTCAAATTCAATGCTGAATCCATTCATTTATGCCTTCTTTTACAGCTGGTTCAGATCAGCATTCAGAATGATCATTTCTGGAAAAATATTTCAATGTGATTTGGCAAATTCAAATTTGCAATGACCTACAGTTTGAGAATAAAAATATTGTTCATTCAAATTGACCTATGGAGTCATACAATGGTTGACATTTAGCCATGCTATGAATGACAAATTTAAAAATATACTTGTATGAGATGCTGAGCGTTGACATAATAATAATACACAGTAAGATAAAAAACGATAAGATAAGATAAAATGAAAAAGTAGCTTTACTGTACCTTTATATATAGACACTGACATTATACTGTACCTTTATATATAGCCACTGACATTATACTGTACCTTTATATATAGACACTGACATTATACTGTACCTTTATATATAGACATTGTTAAAAGTTGTTTGTTACGTTGGAAATTTTATCCATTGCATATAGCCCTAAAAGAGTAAAGAGAAAATTTCAGACCTCGTCCACTTGAGTGACTTCATGAACTTTGACATAGAAATTTACATTATATGTGACTTTACAAGACAGATTCATAGTTCTTACCCTTCTCATAAGAGCTCAGGGAAAAAAACAAAACAGATCTAGATTCTAGAATGCTCATTATTTGTAATATTATTTATGTGCATCTCTTTCTGTAAAGGAAGTTCTTATTGGTTGCTATATACTATCAGCGACCCACCTTTGGCTCTGTACAGCAAAAACCAAAGAGATGGTAGTGGATTTCTGGAGGTCCAGGCCTCACCTGCAGTCCATAACAGAGAGTGTGTAGAGATGGTCCAGACCTACAGTCATGGAAAAAACTATTAGACCAGCCTTGTTTTCTTCAATTTCTTGTTCATTTAATGCCTGGTACAACTAAAGATACATTTGTTTGGACAAATATAAGGATAACAACAAAAATAGCTCATAAGAGTTTAATTTAAGAGCTGATATCTAGCCATTTTCCATGGTTTTCTTGATAATAGGGTTAAAGGTTAGGGCTAAATCCGATGATTGAGCAGGCCAAGGCATGGTCCGAATGATCTGGTTTTCCATCCAGGCCTTAACTGAACATGCCGTGTGGGAAGGGGCATTGTCTTGTTAGAAAATCCAGTTATTCGAGGCAGACAGAGTTCCAGCTGGTGGAAAAAGACTGTTTTTAAGAGTAGCCCTGTATGTGACCTGTGTTCGCCCTTCACACAAATTACATTTGCCCTGTTCCACCCATACTGAAACAACCTCAGAACATCACAAGGGTGGTCTAATATTTTTATATATAAAAATAATAATATATTTTATTTATATTATTATTTCCATGACTGTACATGGGTCTATAGCTGACAACTGCATGTAATTTATTGTTAGAATTCATCTGGGCCTTTTCCCATAAAAACCTTAATGTTTTATTGGCATCACAGTATAACAGCTGATGACAGCAGGAAATACACATAAGAATGAAAAAAAAAAAAATGACACCATCAAATGTATTGAGTCATCCAAAAAAAATAGAGAATCTCCCAGCTACTCAACTAAACATTGAATCATTGGTCATTCTTGCAGTTGGGGTGTGGTGTCCAAGCTCTGATTGGATAGCAGTTATGGCAATGCTAGCAGTTAGTGAGTATTAAGCTTTTGAACAGCAACACATATAACTGAGAACACTCCTCAGCACCTGTATTATTCAGACTTAATGGTTTGGTTGTGAAGTATTACTTTAAATGCATTTTCTTTCTATTGTTAATTGTGTTACATTGCAGGAGATCAACAACATGGAACCAGAAGTTACTGTCAACAGGACTGACGTTGTGACTGACATACATCCTTGTTATGAGATAGATAACTTCAGTTATGTACTGACCACAACTCCTTCCATTGTATGTGTATTATTGTATGTTTTTCTTGCTTTATTGTCTGTTTTTACAATATGTGGAAACCTCCTTGTTACAGTCTCCATCATTTACTTCAAACAGCTGCACACTCCTACTAACTCTCTCATCCTCTCTCTGGCTGTGGCTGACCTGCTCGTTGGGATTATAGTCTTTCCTTTCAGCATGATATTCTCTCTCAGCTCATGTCTGTATCATGAGGGGTTATTTTGCAAAGTACGGGGCAGCTTTGACATATCACTAAGCACGTGTTCTATTCTGAATCTGTGTTGCATTTCTGTTGACAGATATTATGCAGTGTGTCAGCCTCTGACATATCAGACTAAAATCACTCATCATGTTGCTGTGATCATGATCCTGATGAGTTGGGGGGTTTCTGCTCTAATTGGAATTGGGGTCATAATTTCTGGGTTAAACAGTGAAAACTGTGAGGAAAGGTGTTTAATTGATGTTCTTATGGCAAACACAGTTGGACCCATATTATCATTTTACCTCCCTGTGATCATAATGCTGTGTATCTACCTGAAGATTTTCCTTGTTGCTCAGAAACAGGCACGCAGCATCCAGAACAGAAAAAAGTCTGGAGCTACTGTCAGTAAGATGGAGAGGAAGGCCACCAAAACACTGGCTATTGTTTTAGGAGTTTTTCTTTTATGCTGGAGTCCTTTCTTTTTTTGCATCACCTTTCTGCCCTTTACAAGTAATTCAGTGCCGGTTCCTGTGATTGAAACACTAAACTGGCTTACACTGTCAAATTCAATGCTGAATCCATTCATTTATGCCTTCTTTTACAGCTGGTTCAGATCAGCATTCAGAATGATCATTTCTGGAAAAATATTTCATTGTGATTTGGCAAATGCAAATTTGCACTGACCTACAGTTTGAGAATGAAAGTAGAAATGTCTCTTTACATAGTTTCCACGGTTCATTCAAATTGACCTATGGCCTAAGAGTCATATAAAGGTTAATCTTTAGCCATGCTATGAATGACAAATTTAAAAATATACTTGTATGACATGCTGAGCGTTGACATAATAATAATACACAGAGTAAGATAAAAAACTAAAATGAAAAAGTAGCTTTACTGTACCTTTATATATAGACACTGACATTATACTGTACCTTTATGTATAGAATTTTACCCATTGTATATAGCCCTAAAAGAGTTAAGAGAAAACTTCAGACCTCGTCCACTTGAGTGACTTCATGAACATTGACAAACAAATTTACATTATATGTGACTTTACAAGACAGATTCATAGTTCTTACCCTCATAAGAGCTCAGAGAAAAAAAAAAACAGATCTAGATTCTAGAATGCTCATTATTTGTAATATTATTGATGTGCGTCTCTTTCTGTAAAGAAAGTTCTTATTGGTTGTTATATACTATAAACTCAAACAGAATAGAGTAGGTTATATATACAAGTAATACAGACTTTATCTACTGTATGTTTCCGAAAAATGTCCATAAACCAGTGGTATTGCTCGACGTAGGACAAATACAAACCTGATCTCTACATTTACGTTTTAACTGTAACAAAACTTAATTAAAACATAATGATCAATCAGTTATTGAATCACAGGTCAGTCGCAGGGTATGAAATTCTGGCTTGCGCTCAGTGTTGCCAGATGTACGATAATTATCGTATTCAGTGCAATACTCAGGAATTATTCAGTATAAAAAGACGAATATACGATAGTTTCCATTTGACTGACAATTAATAAAGCTGTTGTTTCATTCAAATGGCCAGGCCTCTGTGTTTATTCCTTAGGTTATTGCAGTTCCATGCACGTGGAATAGCTTTGATTTTAAATGCACGGTCCTAGTGTTTTTTTCAAGTTGTTTTAGTACAAACAATAGTTTGGGTAAAAACACGATTTTAAAGCAACATCTGGCAATACTGCTTGTGCTGTCTAATTGAATGTCCAATCCATTTATGTACGCTTTACGTTAGAACTGGTCCATAACAGTATTTTGAATGATTGTTACTGGAAAAATATTTTAAGGTGACTGACTGCCTCTGAGACACACCTGAAAATGTGAATAGTGTGCACTGCGAAACGTACTACTACACTTTTAAAGACTGTATGTCTGTGTTCTCAGTTATCCAGATCATGATATATCCAAAAACATTAAGGAAGGCAACTGGAATTGTAGAGTTTCTCAAAATCGTTTTGCCATTCGTCTAAGTAGGTTCTTCAGTTCTTTCAAGATTGTACAACTTCTGAGTGCATAAGACAATCTTGGATAGTTCAACACACAACTGCTTGCCATTTAATGCTATAATACATCAAGGCATTTTGCCATAAAAACTTCACTCTGTCATTAACCTCACAATATAACAGCTAATGACAGCTAATTCAATGCTCAATACATTTAAGTATGCTTCCTGTTACAAATGGTCCTGAAATGCTTTTTGAATTAATATTTCAGGAAAAATATTTCAACGTGCCAAAAACAAAACAAAGCAACCCATCCACAAACACATGGCTCAACACAAGAGAGACAGCTCTTCAGGACAAGACTAGGCTGTCTTCCTACACCTGAAAGACAAGACATGGCACTCCTTTGAGGACAACAATGTAAACACTTTAGCCAGAGAAGACAGGTGTTTTTTAGTAGATGAAAGGAAGCCAGAATATGGCCTTACATATAACCTGCCATCACTTTGCAACACAGTGCTAATATCTGCACCCCAAAATATTTCCATATTTGTTCCTTTAATGTCTGGCAAACCAACAACTGCCAATATATTTCACTAAACATCGAAATGTCAAGCTGCTCTAGAAGAAATCACCGGATTATCCTATTATCCTATCCTAATCCTCAGGGGAATATGAATTTGAATATATTCTGAGATATAATTATGTATTAACATCGTGTACTGTTTGTGCACTTTAATAACATCCGTTCTAAGATGGTGTATGTGCATTTTAAAAATGGTGGCACATGATGTAGACATACCCTATATATACACATTTAATCTTGGATAGTTCAAAAGACATAGTATAACAAGGGGTGACAGCAGGAAATGCACATAAGAATCAAATAAAAAGGACAAGACCATCAAATGTATTTCGTCATCCAATTGCAGTTGGGATTTGGTGTCCAAGCTCTGATTGGATAGCAATTATGGCAATGCCAGCATTTGTTGAGTATTAAGCTTCTAAACAGCAGCACATACAACAGTGAACACTCATTAGCACCCGTATTGTTCAGACTGTTAATGGTTTGGTTGTGAAATATTACTTTAAATGCATTTTCTTTCAATTGTTAATTGTGTTATACTGTAGAAGATCAACAACATGGAACCAGAAGTTACTGTCAACAGGACTGACGTTGTGACTGACATACATCCTTGTTATGAGATAGATAACTTCAGTTATGTACTGACCACAACTCCTTCCATTGTATGTGTATTATTGTATGTTTTTCTTGCTTTATTGTCTGTTTTTACAATATGTGGAAACCTCCTTGTTACAGTCTCCATCATTTACTTCAAACAGCTGCACACTCCTACTAACTCTCTCATCCTCTCTCTGGCTGTGGCTGACCTGCTCGTTGGGATTATAGTCTTTCCTTTCAGCATGATATTCTCTCTCAGCTCATGTCTGTATCATGAGGGGTTATTTTGCAAAGTACGGGGCAGTGTTGACATATCACTAAGCACGTGTTCTATTCTGAATCTGTGTTGCATTTCTGTTGACAGATATTATGCAGTGTGTCAGCCTCTGACATATCAGACTAAAATCACTCATCGTGTCGTTGTGATCATGATCCTGATGAACTGGGGGGTTTCTGCTGTAACTGGAATTGCAATTATAAATATCAACTGTGAAGAAAGGTGTCTCATTGACGCCCTTGGGGCAAACATTACTGGATCCATATTATCATTTTACCTCCCTGTGATCATAATGCTGTGTATCTACCTGAAGATTTTCCTTGTTGCACAGAGACAGGCACGCAGCATCCAGAACAGAACAAAGTCTGGGACAACCGTCAGTAAGATGGAGAGGAAGGCCACCAAAACACTGGCTATCGTTTTGGGAGTTTTTCTAATATGTTGGACTCCTATCTTTCTCTACCATACCTTTGTGACTTTTAATAATAAGTCACTTGAAGTTTCTGTGATGGAAACACTTAACTGGCTTGCATTATCAAATTCAATGCTGAATCCATTTATTTATGCTTTCTTTTACAGCTGGTTCAGGTCAGCGTTTAGAATAATTATTTCTGGAAAAATATTTCAAGGTGACTTTGCTAACTCTAAGTTGCCCTGAGACAGGCGGATTAGGAATGTGAATAGTGTAACTGAAAGCTGAAAAGGTGAATCTATTTCTGTCATCAACAGCTACTGGAGACTTATCTATTTTAGAATTAAATGTAAATTATTAAATACACAATAATTAGAAGTACTATGTGGGAAGGTAGTGTTTGGACCTTCTTCAATCAATGTCAGTTTGTGCATTATTATTACTAGGATTATTATTTTTAACACACTGTGGCAGTGATTAGATTTTAACAAAGATGAAACTCATTAAAACAATACGTTTCTCTAGACTCACAATAAAAAGTGATCTCTTTTCTGAAGCTAAGGCCTGGTTTGGTAGAAGGGTTAACATGCACAGCAGCATTGAGTGTTGATAATATTTGCATGTTTACATGATTTATACCTTCTATGAAATGGGCTCAGTTGGACGTAATGTCCAACTGAGCCCATTTCATAGAATGCAACTGCAACACTAACTAGGATGGATGATAAATGCATGCACTGCAGCCAAGAGATCACCCATTGGAGGTGTATGTGAGAATCCAGCCAGCACCCCTGATACAAAGCTGTGTAATGTACAACTGAGCCCATGTGTGAAGACATATGTTTACATATTGCATATGTTAATTAAAATATTGTGAAAAAAGAATGGCAGTTAATTCTTTATCAGTTGCCAAACTGACTCACTGTTTCAGGTTTATTTGAATTTATTGCTGCATGGTGTAGCATGCATATCAAGATGGCAGTGCATACGGATGCTACGGCTCCTCTCTGTCCTGACAATACGGTGTTTTCGAGTTTTTTTGTCTAGTGAGTCTCATCGTTTTTTTGTATGTCTTGTACGGCTTCGAGTACACACCTTCACTACTTGAGTAAAAGTACAGATACTCCTTGTCAAATATTACTCCAATACAAGTAAAAGTAGCTTAGTCATATTACTTAAGTACTAAAGTATTTGCTTAAAAAAAGACTTAAGTAAAAGTATTTAAAAAGTATCTCAGGAAATACAGGAAAGGAAAGTAGCTTTATTGTCATTATACAATCCACTCTACAATCCATGGCTTCACGCTGTCTCTTGCAGACAGCTTCTCTCTTTCTCAAATTCAAATTCAAATTCAAATTCAAGGTGGGCTTTATTGGCATGAAAGTTTCTTTAAAAAACAATATTGCCAAAGCAAAGCATAGCATCAAAATACAATACAATGAATCAGATATATACATTATATCTGATTCTCTCTCACACGCACACACACACACACTCCCCCCCCCCACACACACATACTACAAGCTCACACAATTACGTTTAAAATGTTTTTCAGCAATTTAACAAACATTAAGCTAGCCAACGTCAATAACTACTTTACATGCCACGACATGCTTTTTCATGTTGGCAGATGAGTTCTTGCAGGCTGTGATATAATTTGTTCGCGGTGAGCACAACAAACATTTACTGAAACGAATCATGTTTTGTGGCAAATACTCAAACATGGGTTTGAGATAAGGCCATGGGTGCTCGGTGGGAGTTTCTCCATGTGTTTCTTAAGTTTTTTCCTGCATTGTATGAATTGTATGGCATGTTGTGAAAAAGCAGATTCACTTGAGTAAAAGTACAATTCTTATTGACTCAGGCTGGTGTTGTACAGCCTGACGGCAGCTGTTCTTGCATTAAGGATGCAGCAGTCCGCTGCTGCAGGAGCTGCTTATGTCTGAAACAGTCTGATGCTGTGGGTGAGAGGGGTTGTCCATGACTGATGTCAGCTTGGCTAACATCCTCCTCTCACCCGCCTCCTCGATGGAGTCCAGAGAGCAGCTTGTTCAGTCTCTTCCTGTCCCTCTCTGAGCTTCCACTGCTCCAGCAGACCACTACATATTGGATGGCAGAAGCCACCACAGAGTCATAAAACGTCCTGAGCAGTGCCCTGCACACCCCAAAGGACCTCAGTCGTCTAAGCAGGTGGAGACGACTTTGGCCCTTCTTGTACAGGGCGTTAGTTTTGTGTGTCCAGTCCAGTTTATTGTTGAGATGAACACCCAGGTACTTGTACTCCTCCAAGACCTCGATGCCCAAGCCCTGGATGCTCACTGGTGCAGTTGGATGGGGTTTCCTACTGAAGTTGATCACCACCTCCTTTGTCTTGTTGGTGTTGATGTGCAGGTGGTTCAGAGCACACCAGTCCACAAAGTTAGTGATGACCTCCAGGTACTCCAGATCGTTTCCCTGAGATACACACCCAACAATGGCTGTATCATCAGAAAACTTCTGGAGGTGGCAGATGTGTGCTGGCTGAGCCCCCTCCTCTTCACTTTACTGACTCACAACTGCACACCAAAGGATAGCTCCAGCTCCAAGCTATTCATAAAGTTTGCAGACGACACGACTGTGGTGGGTCTCATCAGCAACAGAGATGAGACCAACTACAGGAACAAGGTTAGCCGACTGGCTATGTGGTGTGGAAACAACTAACTCTTCCTGAATGAGGAAAAGACAAAGGAGATGTTGTGGACTTCAGGAGCGGCACACTCAGCATGCTCCTCTGACCATCAATGGTGCTGCTGTGGAGAGGGTGAGCAGCAACAAGTTCCTGGGTGTGCACGTCACAGAGGACCTCTCATGGGTGACCAACACTGCATCACTGGCAAAGAAGGCTCAACAGTGCCTCTACAAACTGAGGAAAGCCAGAGCACCGGACCTTATCATGCGCAACTTCTACAGAGGCACCATTGAGAGCATCCTGACCAGCTGCATCACTGTGTCCTGCCGTGAGACCCTCCATCGCATAGTGAGAACAGCTGAGAAGATAATCGGTGTCTCTCTCCCCCGGGACATTTAGGACACTCATCTCATCTGCAAAGCTTTCTGCATTGGACGTGATCCCACTCACCCGACACACAACTTCCTCAGTCTGCTGCCATCAGGGAGGAGACTACGGAGTCTTCAAGCCAGGACCAGCAGACTCAAAGAAGGCTTCATCCACCAGGCTGTCAGGAAGCTCAATTCCTTACCTGCTCTCCGATCTCCCTGTTCTGTTCCCTGCTCCCCGATAGTGGACTATCTCACTGGGAGACCTCAGTATGTCAGGTTGGGGAACTGCACATCTAAATACCAAACACCCAGTAAAGAATAACAATAACAGTAATAAAAATAAAGGAGACATCCATTATGGCAATGTCACGTGATCAGCAACTAGTCAGCTTCCTGCTTAAACGTCATGGCACAGCACAGTCAACAAACACATTAGTCTACACAATCCCTAACATATATACGCACACAATTTTGGATAGGTCAACTGACAACTGACTCCAGAAAATAAAATAAAATAAATAAATAAATAATCTACCAGCTACTCAAATAAACATTGCAACATTTGTCGTTCTTGCAACTGGGATGTGGTGTCCAAGCTCTGATTGGATAACAATGACACCAATGCTAGCTGTTAGTGAGTATTAAGCTTCTAAACAGCAGCACATATAACTGAGAACACTCATTAGCACCTGCATTGTTCAGACTGTTAATGGTTTGGTAGTGAAATATTACTTTAAATGCATTTTCTTTCTTTCTATTGTTAATTGTGTTACATTGCAGGAGATCAACAAAATGGAACCAGAAGTTACTGTCAATGTGACTGACATACATCCTTGTTATGAGATAGATAACTTCAGTTTTGTACTGACCACAATTCCTTCTATTGTATGTGTATTATTGTATGTTTTTCTCGCTTTATTGTCTGTTTTTACAATATGTGGAAACCTCCTTGTTACAGTCTCCATCATTTACTTCAAACAGCTGCACACTCCTACTAACTCTCTCATCCTCTCTCTGGCTGTGGCTGACCTGCTCGTTGGGATTATAGTCTTTCCTTTCAGCATGATATTCTCTCTCAGCTCATGTCTGTATCATGAGGGGTTATTTTGCAAAGTACGGGGCAGCTTTGACATATCACTAAGCACGTGTTCTATTCTGAATCTGTGTTGCATTTCTGTTGACAGATATTATGCAGTGTGTCAGCCTCTGACATATCAGACTAAAATCACTCATCATGTCGTTGTGATCATGATCCTGATGAGTTGGGGGGTTTCTGCTCTAATTGCAATTGGGGTCATAATTTCTGGGTTAAACAGTGAAAACTGTGAGGAAAGGTGTTTAATTGATGTTCTTATGGCAAACACAGTTGGACCCATATTATCATTTTACCTCCCTGTGATCATAATGCTGTGTATCTACCTGAAGATTTTCCTTGTTGCACAGAAACAGGCACGCAGCATTCAGAACAGAAAAAAGTCTGGAGCTACTGTCAGTAAGATGGAGAGGAAGGCCACCAAAACACTGGCTATTGTTTTAGGAGTTTTTCTTTTATGCTGGAGTCCTTCCTTTTTTTGCATCACCTTTACAAGTAATTCAGTGCCGGCTCCTGTGATTGAAACACTAAACTGGCTTACACTGTCAAATTCAATGCTGAATCCATTCATTTATGCCTTCTTTTACAGCTGGTTCAGATCAGCATTCAGAATGATCATTTCTGGAAAAATATTTCAATGTGATTTGACTAATTCAAATTTGCACTGACCTACAAGACGCAGGAATCCTCTGCTGTGACACCATCAATTCATCACACGTCATATTTGTAAAAAATCAAGGACCTTTGACATGACACTAACTTTTTTTGTTGTCAGTTCTTATCATGAGTAGTTTCATTTTACTTTTCATTTTTATGCGGTGTATCTACCTTTGACATGGAAAGACTGAACATTTCACGATACGCTAGCCAATACCTGCAAATTTCAAAAACCTAGTGGTAGATGCTGGCATGCTGAGCATTGACATAATTACACGGGGTTCATTTCATAAAAATAAAATTGTTGCTTTCCTTTCAGTATTTGCAGAAGTAGCTTTACTACAGCTTTATATACAATCTATGCATATAATTAGCAAAAGCAAATTTAATGCAAAATTTGTCACTAGAACTCTTTTGCTCTTGAATTAGTGAAATCTTAACACTCTCCATATTGATAAATGCTGTGGCATATTCTTTTTTTTCTTTTCTCTTTGTTACTTTTTAGAATCTTGCATTATACTCTCCCCAAGGGACACATGTACTCAGTTCTCCTGTACACCTACAATTGGAGCAGATTTCATTGGCAGTTTTCCTATAGCATTGTTTGATAAAATCTTATATGGGACATACTATGGTAATATATGTTGTAGCCATTGTAAAATGTCCAAAATCCAGTGGCAGTACACTGGACAAATCCAAATCCTTCTCTACATATATGTTTTATCGAAACTAAATTAAACACCTTCATTATTTACTTGACACTAAAACATGATGATCACTCAACTACTTTTAGAATGTATGGAAAAATTGCAACCTAACCATTCATCTTCTGTAACCACGTGTCCTTGTTAAGGGTCGCAGGGTCTGCTGGAGCCTATCCCAGCTGTCATTGGGTGAGAGGTGGGATACATCCTGGACAGGTCCCGAGTCTCATGGGGCTAACACAGACAGACAGCCAACCATTCACACTCACACCAATTTAGAATCGCCAATAAACCTAATGAGCGTGTCTTTGGGCAGTGGGAGGAAGCCAGAGTACCCGGAGAGAACCCACGCAGAGGGAGAACATGCAAACTCCACACAGAAGTACACACAGGGATTTGAACCCAGAGCCTTCTTGCTGTGAGTCATCAGCGCTAACCATCAAGCCGCTGTGCCTCCCCCTTTTGCAGAGATGATAAATAAAAAGTCATATATATATATATATATATGACATATATAATTAACATATTAACATATATATCCATGTAAAACCCACAAAACATCACGTCACACAGTGCTCCTGTCTGCTGTGAAGTATCTAACATTCTTTCTGACAACACTGAATTCATTCAATATGACATTAATAATTAAATCATTTTTAATAAATTAATGAGAGATTATGTTGTTCTTGCAGCTGTTAACTAAATAATAAAGAAATCTAAATAAGAATTGACAAATGAAATTATTCAGTGATTACACTATGTGTAATGCAATCATTAATGTACAAGGAGCTGTGTAGAGTTAAGTGTATTTCATCATTCACAAGAGCTTTAATTTATTTTTATCACTGGAAACTGCACTGCATATGGATGCTTCCATGGTTCAAGATACATAACGAAGTTATAACTTGACGTGACTTAATGCATAAGGGCTGAATATCGGGATATATATAAAGTATCTATCCATCTATCCATCCACTCATCAACAGACAATTCTGCTCATGGTTCTGAAACAGCAGTAGTTCTACTTGCAACATTAGCTGCTAAATATTCCACTGCTTCTCAAATGATGTTGGCATTTATTTGTAAACAGAAGACTAAACTGAGATTGGTTCTCAAGTGCTGGCTAGATGCATGTGTAGATGCATTTTAATGCCAGGGGTTCACTAACTCAGTAGATTCCAGGATTCCACGTACACTATATTACCAAAAGTATTCGCTCACCCATTCAAATGATCAGAATCAGGTGTTCTAATCACTTGGCCTGGCCCCAGGTGTATAAATTCAAGCACTCAGGCATGCAGACTGTGAAACAAGACATTTGTGAAAGAATGGGCCGCTCTCAGGAGCTCAGTGAATTCCAGCGTGGAACTGTCATAGGATGCCACTTGTGCAACAAATCCAGTCGTGAAATTTCCTCGCTCCTAAATATTCCACAGTCAACTGTCAGCTCTATTATAACAAAATGGAAGCGTTTGGGAACAACAGCAACTCAGCCACGAAGTGGTAGGCCACGTAAAGTGACGGAGAGGGGTCAGCGGATGCTGAAGCGCATAGTGCAAAGAGGTCGCCGACTTTCTGCACAGTCAATTGCTACAGAGCTACAAACTTCATGTGACCTTCAGATTAGCCCAAGTACAGTACGCAGAGAGCTTCATGGAATGGGTTTCCATGGCCGAGCAGCTGCAGCCAAGCCACACATCACCAAGTGCAATGCAAGGCGTCGGATGCAATGGTGTAAAGCACGCCGCCACTGGCCTCTAGAGCAGTGGAGACGCGTTCTCTGGAGTGATGAATCACGCTTTTCCATCTGGCAATCTGATGGACGAGTCTGGGTTTGGAGGTTGCCAGAAGAACGGTACATTTCAGATTGCATTGTGCCAACTGTGAAATTTGGTGGAGGAGGAATTATGGTATGGGGTTGTTTTTCAGGAGCTGGGCTTGGCCCCTTAGTTCCAGTGAAAGGAACATTGAATGCTTCAGGATACCAAAACATTTTGGACAATTCCATGCTCCCAACCTTGTGGGAACAGTTTGGAGCGGGCCCCTTCCTCTTCCAACATGACTGTGCACCAGTGCACAAAGCAAGGTCCATAAAGACGTGGATGACAGAGTCTGGTGTGGATGAACTTGACTGGCCTGCACAGAGTCCTGACCTGAACCCGATAGAACACCTTTGGGATGAATTAGAGCGGAGACTGAGAGCCAGGCCTTCTCGACCAACATCAGTGTGTGACCTCACCAATGCGCTTTTGGAAGAATGGTCAAAAATTCCTATAAACACTCTCCTCAACCTTGTGGACAGTCTTCCCAGAAGAGTTGAAGCTGTAATAGCTGCAAAAGATGGACCGACATCATATTGAATTCTATGAGTTAGGAATGGGATGGCACTTCAGTTCATAGAATGAGTAAAGGCAGGTGAGCGAATACTTTTGGTAATATAGTGTATCTTAGATGCCTGTGTCTTGACATTTTTTCTCACCTGTTGTTTTCAGTGATGTCAGTACGTCTACACAGGAATTACTGCCAAGAATTTGAAGTGAGGGGAATGTGGTTGGAGAGATGCTGCCTATAGCTGTCTCTTAGGAGATTTTGCCTATGGGTACACGGTTTAGCAATCAGCATCTGCTGTTCTTGATGTTATGCGTGGTAGGCAGAGGTGTGTCAGGCCTTTGTAGTAAAGTTTGCATTGTTGACTCAGGCTCCTTCTTTCCCGCTGTGTGCCACTTGATGTAGGGGCATTGTTTGTTACTGGTCCGGAACATGGTCCACAAACTGGACTACTTTGTCTGAGTGCTGTTCTTCTAGTTTGATGCTCTGAGAACCCCAGGTATTAAGTATCATTAACAAATAACAATTAGTGTATACTACTTATACTTCTAATACTACTAGTAGTAGCAGCAACATCAGCATCTCCACATAAAGCAACTGTTACTAGCAAAATTGGGGGAAAAAAACTTGGATGCTAGGCATGCTTCACAATATTCGACCCTTAGGTAAAATTAACTGAGGGACCCTGCTATAGGTAGCCTGTTGAGTTTTCCGTGGAGATTCCAGGTATAACATGTGGTGTAATTACCTGTATTAGTATTATTACTGCAACCATAGAATAAATCAATCATTCATTCATCCATTCATCTTCTGTAACCGCTTATTCCTGTTAAGAGCCCCAGGGGCCTATCCCAGCTGTGATTGGGCAAAAGGCAGGGGTACACCCTGGACAGCTCGCCAGTCCATCGCAGGGCACATGCACCATTATCACCTCCGTTGTTATGACCACTCACAGGATGCAGAATCCCACATCTGATTGGACAAGTGAGGCTTCCAGTTATTGCATAAAACAGTAACTAATAAATACCAACTCTTGGAGAGGACCACAGTAAAGACATTAACATGTGAGCATGTGAGGCTGGGAAAACACATCTCAGACTCCCATACCATCAGCACAGGTTCCCCTCAAGGCTGTGTCTTTTCTCCTCTGCTCTTCTCCCTGTACACCAACAGCTGAGATGCAGCGGTGATAAAAACTGAAAATCCACAGGTTTGGAACTGTTCAATACTCTTGCATGAAGAACTACTGTTTCTTACAACCAGAAACCTATTTCTAACATGAAATACAATAGTTTGCTCAGCCATATATCTTTTTTGTCATGTGCACTCGTTCAAGAAATAATTAGATCTGTGTATATCCATACAGCGGGAGTGACTGGGGCATCGAGATCCAGCCTCTAAATAACGCATTATCTGATACGCTAATGCTATTCCCCGTTGAGTCCGGAGTTACCCATTATCATCATCTGGGGTCTGGTTGATGTCATCTCTGGGCACTGTGCACCTCAGCGACGGTCGGCTCTTTTACGTGTAACTTACGTACTACTGCTACACAACCTCAGAGAGTGACAAATATTTAGCCATGTAGCAAAAAACTAGCAGAAGCAAATTACAGGTAAACAAGCTGACCATTGAGGGTGCACATGGCGCTCAGAGATGACATCGTCCTAGTCGATGCCCCAGTCACTCCCGCTATATGGCTATATGCTGATCTAATTATTTCCTGAATGGATGCAAATGACACAAAAGTTACATGGGTGAGAAAAAGACAGTACTTTATGCAAGAAATAAGGTCCATGCTGTAGGAGGAAGCAAGCTGCCTTCATAGCGAATCCCTTTTGGTTTGCAAAACAGCTGCTACGGCAGAAGTGGAGTGGCTTGTTCCAAAGGTGAGATTACCTGCCACCTCAGAGAAACCTTCGCTGAGAGATCCAGGGAGCAAGATTTGGGCCACTGCCAGCATCTGAATGACCCACTTGTATTAACTCTGGACTTTGATGGGCCTAGCTGGATGGAGCCCCAGGATCAATTGGGCTACCTTACAAGGTTTATAAGAACTGCCTGAAGCCACTCCACAGGCTCTGGAAGATCCTAAAGGTGGTATGGAGGTGGTATTTTTTCTTAAATAAACAAAGTGTAGAAAATTATCACTCCACGACAAATATTACAAATAATGTAATGACGTGTTAGGAAGTACAATACAACACAATAATGAGACAACATCTTTGCACTTTTTTTCTTCTCGTCAGCGAAGGGCCAAATGGGCAGGGATTTTACATTTCTATATGCTTTTACAAGTTTGTAGGGGGAGGAGGAGCAAAATGAGCCTGATCTGCTCTGTGACAGCAGCGGCATCTAGACAAACAGAGTCAGGTCGCTTCTTTAATGAAACGAGAGAAACTGAAACTTAAGTATCGGTCTCATTACATTGGTATCGATTAATCTCGATACACGTTGGTATCGATATTATCAATATTTGGATTGATCCACCTACCTCTACTACTCACTAAGATGTATTTGCCGTATGACTGCGTGCACCAAACCGTGGCCCCCCTACTGTAACACCACAGGATGAATACATATACCGTTTCACCCCTACTAACATGTATGATCAAATTGTTCTCTCACTGATTGGTGATTGAAAGCTGCTTTATTTTGCAGCAATTGTCTTATTGTGGTATAATGATAATTACAATACTACTAATAATTGCATGTATACGTAGGGCTAAATAAAGTATCTACTGATCTATCTACAGACCCTAACTCAAAAGAACAAACAGACACAAAGGGCAGTTCTAGTTTTTTTTGTTTTGTTTTGTTTTCTGTTTTGATGCTTTGAGAACCCCAGGTCTTAAGTATCATTAACAATTAATGTATAAAACCAGTATCTCCACATAAAACAACTGTTATGCTTCACAAAATTTGGGTAAAATTAACTCAGGTGCCCTGCTACAGATGGTCCTGCATGTCCATAGTGTGTACTACTGTGAAACCTCTTATCTTTCTCATATTCTGTGATCTATAATAGCTTTGTCATTGTCACTGTAGTGGTATCATGTATATCACTGAAAACACTGATACATTCATTCATTGTAACTGCTTGTCCACTGAAGGGTCACGGGAGGGGTTGGAGCCTATCACAGATGTCTCTGTGTGAGACATGGGGTATATCACCAGTCCATCCCGGCCCATCTAACACAGACTGCCAGCCAGCCATTCACACTTACACTTTAGAATCATCAATGACTGTAACGAGCCTGTCTTTGGAGGGTGGGAGGAAGCTGGAGTACCCGGAGAGAACCCATGCAGACACAGGGAGAACATGTACACTCCACAAAGAAAGGCCCCAGTCGTCCAGTCAAACGCAGAACATTCTTACTGTGAGGCATCAGTGTGCCGCCCTCACTGAAAACAACAGGTGAGGCTTAGCAGATTTATTCTGGTAGGCCTCACGGGCTACCAATACAAACAGAGCTTAAACCGACTGAGTTTAATTAATTAACTCTGTTGAGTTACCCATGGAGATTCCAGCTGTAACATATGGTGTATTTACCTGTATTATAGGGCTGGGCGATAAAACGATAACGATAAATAACGCGATAGACGCGTGGTCAATATCAATAGAAAATATGTTCGATAGAATGTTCGATAATTTCACTTGAACTCCGTTAGAGAAAAATAGGGAGAAAACCCCGAGCCACAACTGCAAGTCATTGTTTCTCTGCCAACATGTAAGATGTTTGAATGGTGCCGGTACTGAGCCGGTTAAAAAGATCCCAGATTTATTAATTCTCGAGTCGTCTTTGGTGGCCGGTTGTATGAACCGAATCTTTTTTTCAACCGCTACTGAATTAATTAAAAAAGAATGAAATTTAAATGCTATTGAATTGTTATAATTTTAAAAAAATTAAAATGACGGCTCATATTGTTATGACCCTGTCACTCAAAATAACAGATCGATCGACTGATATGAAACACTTATGTCGTATTACATTTTCCAGCCATATCGCCCAGCTCTACTGTATTAGTATTATTATTGCATCCATAAAATAAATCTTTAATCTAAACTCATAGCCAAACACACGTGCTCGTACCTCCGTTGTTATGACCTCCCACAGGATGGAGAATCCCACATCTGATTGGACAAGTGAGGCTTGTGGTTACTGCAGTCATAAAACAGCAATTAATAAATACCAAGTCTTGCAGAGGACCACAGTAAATAAGGACACCCATTAACAAATCTGGAGCAGGTATGGCACCAAGCGTATGGAGTGCTAAGAATAATGAAAAATAAATGTCTGAGTTATGTCTTAATGCTTGACACACTGTTGAACTGCATATTTCTGATTGTTTACTTCATTCTGACTTTATGTCTTACTGAATTGCAGGCTTACACAAGAATGGAAAGAGAAGTCGGTGTCAACAGGACCGATGTTTTCACTCAGATTAATCCCTGCTACAAAGTAGATGTCTCGTATACACTGACAAGAAACCCTTCCACAATATGTGTTTTGTTTCAAATTTTCCTTGGCTCATCATCTGCTGTAACTGTATGTGGAAACCTTCTCGTGATCACCTCCATCATTTACTTCAAACAGCTGCACACTCCCACTAACTCTCTCATCCTCTCTCTGGCTGTGGCTGACCTGCTCGTGGGGGTGTTAGTGTTTCCTCTCACCATGGAGTTCTCCATAGGTTCATGTCGCTACTATAATGATCTATTTTGCAAAGTACGGGGCAGCTTTGACGTCTCACTGTGCACATCGTCTATTCTGAATTTGTGTTGCATTTCTGTTGACAGATATTACGCAGTGTGTCAGCCTCTCACATATAGAACTAAAATGACTCATCATGCCGTCAGTCTCATGATTCTGCTTAGTTGGTTTATCTCTGTGCTGGTCGGGATTAGCTTCATAATTGTTGGAGTAAATCAGGAGAAATGTGCTGAAAAATGTTTTATTGATGCTGTAATAGTGAACATAATGGCACTTATTTTCTCATTTTACCTCCCAGTGATCATAATGCTGTGTATCTACCTAAAGATTTTCCTTGTTGCACAGAGACAGGTACGCAGCATCCAGAACACAACAAAGTCTGGAGCAACTGTCAGTAAGATGGAGCGGAAGGCTACCAAAACTCTAGCTATCGTTATGGGAGTTTTTCTTTTATGCTGGCTGCCTTTCTTTCTTTGTACCACAGTCCTTTCTTTCAGCCGTGTTTACCTGCCTCTTCCTCTGATTGAACTACTGAACTGGCTTGCACTGTCAAATTCAATGCTCAATCCATTCATTTATGCCTTCTTTTACAGTTGGTTCCGTTCTGCTTTTAGAATGATCATTTCTGGTAAAATAATTCAAGGTGATCATACCAACTCCAAACTGTCGTGAACAACCAATGGTTGTCAATATAACGATAACAAAGGGCTGACGCAGCTTTTACTTAATAAAAAATGAAACATCTAGAACCTATGTGTGAAGGTTTATTGCATATTTTTATGGATTTACTCCCATTTTGTCGTTTATTTCTTTATTGTTTTACAATATCATTTATGGAAACTAAATGGTTGTTTCCCTCCTTTAGATTTTAGTGTCCTGGATATCATTCCATGCAGTGCTTTAAAAGTGAGGTGCATATGAACAAGCAGCGAGCATACAGACTAACAGTATATCTGGTAAACCCTTTGGTTTTTTAAAAAGTGTAACGTGTCTAAAACCTTTTTGATTAGTCTTTCCTTTATTAGGCAGCTGCTCTGGTGATCAGATTGAGAGTTACTGGCCACAGTTGATAAGACAGTGATGGAGCAGACTGTCATCAGATATCTCTGAGCACAACACCAGATGGTATAATGCATGAGGCATCCCAGCAGGGGCAATTCTAGGATCAGATAACTGTGGAGTTTCAGCTCCCAGTCATAATCTCACACATACAGTACTGCGCTGGGCAATTAATACAACAAGAATACTTATTATAAGAGTGTTATAAGAATCTTTGTGCTGCCATGTGTAAGGTAAACACACCGACCAAACTGAATTTACTTATTCAATATTATTGGTTAACATTTGTACAAGTTTGCGTCTTTCAGTGTTTTAATTCGCTGTCCACAATTATACTGTAAATAAATCATTAAACCTAGTTGAGACTAGGGATGCACTGAATATTCGTCCACCGAAAAAAAATGGCCCAAAAGTACATTTTCGGTGTTTCGGCTGAAAGACTTTTATCACCGAAACAACACGACTGAAACAGGATGTTGTGATGACGCAAGAAAAACCACAGCCTGCACAGGCATGTCTGCCGTGTGGACGTATGTATAAAAAGGCTGTTCCACCACCTCAAACACAAGCACAAACCAGAATATGATGAAAGCCATAAAATACGCGAGGATGCAGAGGCAGCGTCGACTTCATCCAAAGAGTCCATTAAAAAAAAAAACAACAACTCCTCAGATAAAACTAGCCAATGCATTATAGTCAAAAAGATTAGGCTGAATTGTTGTTCATTTATCAGTTACCGTGAGGCGACTGTGGCTCAGTAGGTAGAGCAGGTTGTCCACGAACCAGAGGGTTAGCGGTTCAATCCCCGGAATGTGCCACATGTCGAAGTGTCCTTGAGGAAGACACTGAACCCCCAGTTGCTCCCAGTGCGTGGCACTGGTGTGTGAACCAGTGCGTGCTTGTGTGAGTGAATGGGTAGATGTGTCTCTGACTGTAAAAGCGCTTTGAGTACCAATAGGTAGAAAAGCACTATATAAAAGCAAGGCCATTTACCGTTTACCAGAAATTATCGGGATAAATATTTTAGTCCATATTGCCCATCCCTACCACAACCATACACTTCATCTTGCAGACAGAATTTAACAAACATTAAACTAGCTAACATCAGTACCTACTATACACGACATGCTTTTTCATGTTGGAAGACGAGTACTTTTAGGCCGTGATATAATTTGTCCGCGGTAAGCACAACAGACATTTAAACTGAAATGAATCACTTTTTGTGGCAAAAATCTAAAACATGGGTTAGAGATAAGGCCACGGGTGCTCGGTGGGAGTTTCTCCTGGTTTCTTCCTGCATTGTATGGATTGTATAGCATGACGTAGCGAATCAGTGAATCAGCAGAAACAGTTTATTTTCTCAGAATTTTGAAAGAAATAAAATAAAAAATAATCAGCTGATGTAAGCTCAAAAGTAGCGAGTAACAGGAGCATCAACCGAAATGTAGTGGAGTAAAAAGTACAATATTTGTCCTTCAAATGTATTGTAGTGAAAGTAAAAGTATCCCCCCAAAATAATACTCAAGTACAGTACAGATACTCAAAAACTGTACTGAAGTACAGTACTCAAGTAAATTTACTTCATTACTGTCCACCACTGTGTTTCACCAAGATCTTGTATTGATGATAGGAGAGTCTGACCACTGCACAAAGCCTTCTCCAGCACATCCCAAAGATTCTCAATGAGGTTAAGGTCTGGACTCTGTGGTGGCCAATCCATGTGTGAAAATGATGTCTCATGCTCCCTGAACCACTCTTTCACAATCTGAGCCCCATGAATCCTGGCATTGTCATCCTGGAATATGCCTGTGTCATCAGGGGAGAAAAAAATCCACTGATGGAATAACCTGGTCATTCAGTATATTCAGGTAGTCAGCTGACCTCATTCTTTGGACACATAATGTTGCTGAACCTTTAGACCTGAGCAACTGCAGCAACCCCAGATCATAGCACTGCCCCCACAGGCTTGTACAGTAGACACTAGGCATGATGGGTGCATCACTTCATCTGCCTCTCTTCTTACCCTGATGCCTCCATCACTCTGGAACAGGGTAAATCTGGACTCATCAGACCACATGACCTTCTTCCATTGCTCCAGAATCCAGTCTTTATGCTCCCTAACAAACTGAAGCCTTTTTTCCAGTTAGCCTCACTGATTATTGGTTTTCTTAAGGCTACAAGGCTGTTCAGTCCCAATCTCTCGAGTTCCCTTCTCATTGTACGTGTGGTGGTTGAGAACTCATTGGTTGCTAACCACTTGCCTCTGGAGGGTCCCTGATCTGAGCTGTCATTGGGCAAGAGGTGGGGTACGCCCTGTACAGTTCGCCATCACACGGGATAACACATAGAGACAGACAACACACTTACACTCACACTTAACCCCCAGCCATTCACACTTACACCTACAGCCAATTTAGAATCACCAATTAACCAACAAACATATCTTTGGACAGTGGGAGGAAGCCGGAGTACCCAGAGGGAACCCATGCAGACACAGGGAGAAAATGCAAATTCCACACAGAAAGGTCCCTGTTGTCCTGTCAAATCCAGAAACTTTTTGCTGTGAGGCATCAGTGCTAAACACCATGCCACTGTGCCACAATGAAAACAATAATTAATTATCAGAATTTACTTAATTTGTTATTTATAAAGTTCTACAAGGGTGATTTGTGCATCTATAAAACACCTTGCATTATGGAATAATGGAAAAATACTTTAAAAAGTTACACACACTACAGGTAGCCTTAACCTTATCATGAATCTAAATGAATCCAGATCCATGACAGAAAATTACAGAAGCAACCTGTGTCAGGTGAAGCAGGTGAAGTGCTCTCATGCTGAGAGTCATACATGCCTCTGTAGAGAGTATTCAGAAAAACACACCATTTCATGTTCCTATCCAAAAACACTAATCCAACCAAAATAACATTTCGTCAAAAATACTTTATATGTTTACCAAAGAAATCACTACCACACACACTATGTATTAGAGGTCGACCGATAGTGGATTTTTGAATGCCGATATTATACCGATAGTTTGGAGCAGGAAAAAAACGATAACCGATTAATCGGCCGATAACCCCCCCAACAAAAAAAAGACAAAAATGCCAATAAAATCTCAAAGTGAAAATAACATAACAGAACATAATAAATACAGAAATAAATACATCTTATCCATACTCTTAACAGTCCTGTTCTTCCCAAATTTTAAGATTTATGGCAAACTAAGATGAAGAGACTACACACACACAGTCAGCTTTCATTTTAGCTTAACAAGCTCATGTAGGCTAAATCATGCCGGTGGAGATGTGGCTGTTTATGCTGAAATATGATGCACGTTTATGCTCCTTGAACTAGTGGTACTTATTGCCTCTGCGAAGGAGGTTATGTTTGTTGACTTTCAACTTGTGAAGGTTTTATTTCACTTACAACACATGTTGTCGTCCAGTCGACTTGTCTTCTCCACAGATCACTTAATTCCTCTCTGCTGCCGCTGCACACGCTGCGTTTCTCTCTCTCTCTCGCTGTGTGTAAAGAGCAGCCCCGCCCCTCAGTGATCAGAGCGACAGAGCGGAGTTTTTTTTTTTTTTTTTCAGAGTTATGGCACTGTGAAAAAAAATGGCAACTATCGGCGCCAAATTCGACCGATGCCGATAGTTTTTAAAACGTCCTATCGGCGCCGATTAATCGGTCGACCTCTACTATGTATACACACATACACACATGCCAGCTTACAGTATGTTAATACATTTGTTGTCTAGTTTCTCCGCATCTGATTGGGCAACAAGTTTGTGATGAATGAGAGAGGGGAGCTAAATATCACTACGTAGTACTGCAGTGGAACATTGACCACACTGCACGAGGAGGCATTGAGGGTATACTAGGTATGGTTTGAGAGTTAAGATGAACTAAAAGTGTCTTTTTCTTTTATTTTCTGTTATAATAGTAATGCTGTTTGTACTGTGCAATACTGCTGAACTAAAATCTTGTTTGAAATTTTTGGTGATAAATGACAACCTCGTTTTGGTGAGCTGTAAGAGTATGGAACCAGAGCCTACTGTTACTGATTTTGACATGCATTATTGCTATAAAATACATAATGCTTCTAACATGCAGACGAGATCCCCTTCCACCATATGTGTTTTATTGTATGTTTTCCTTGGCTCATTATCTGTTGTAACAACATGTGGAAATCTTCTTGTAATAATCTCTATCCTTTACTTCAAGCAGCTGCACACTCCTACTAACTACCTTGTTCTCTCTCTGGCTGTGGCTGATCTGCTTGTTGGTACTTCAGTCTTTCCTTCAAGCATGGTATTCTCTCTCAGCTCATGTATGTATAATGACAATTTATTTTGCAAAGTGCGTGATAGTTTTGATGTATCACTTTGCATATCTTCAATTATGAACCTATGTTGCATTTCTGTTGACCGATATTATGCAGTGTGTCAGCCACTGACATACAGAGCTAAAATAAATCCTCACAACGCAGTAGTCATGATTATGCTGAGCTGGACTGTTTCTGTTGTAATTGGAATTGGCTTCACGTTGTCAGACAGAGGAAACTGCACTCAACCATGTGCAACTTCTATTGGATTTACTCTTGCATTTTACTTGCCAGTGATCGTAATGCTGTGTATCTACCTGAAGATTTTCCTTGTTGCACAGAGACAGGCACGCAGTATCAATAACACAACAAAGTCTAGAGTAACGGTCAGTAAGATGGAGAGGAAGGCCACCAAAACCCTGGCTATTGTTATGGGAGTTTTTTTGCTGTGTTGGTTTCCTTTCTTTTTTTGCGTCACCTTTCTTTCTATTAGTATTCCGGTGCCACTTTCTGTGTTTGAAGCTCTAAACTGGCTTGTTTACTCAAATTCAATGCTGAATCCATTCATTTATGCTTTCTTTTACAGCTGGTACAGATCAGCTTTCAGGATAATCATTACTGGAAAAAATTTTCTAGGTGATTTTACTAATTCAAAATTGTGAGTTACCAAATTAGCTAATTCAATCAGACACCATTTAGTATGTTGCTAAACAACACCGTCCACTAAACTGACTGTTTTTGATTGTTACCCTGTCTTACACACATCTGTGTGCTCTTTGTCAGCTGACACAGTTATGATCCATATGTTGTCACAATATAATAAAGTCCATAAATCACATTGTTAATTCGGATTTAAGATGAACTGTAAACTGAAAGAACATGTCATTCTGCAGCATTATAATAAATAAACGTGATCTATTATACACTGTTACTCACACATTGTTAATTGATTATTAAAAGTTAGGATCAGTTCATGTCCAACTTACAAAACAATCCTATTGACTTTAGTGGTATCCACCCTTCCAAATAGATTTGGTTTTAACTGTCCAGATTTTGATATTTGTCATTTATTTAGAACTGATTTCTACAACAAAGACAGGCTCAGTAGGGTTCATTGGTGATTGTAAATTGGGTGTAGGTGTGAATGGAGTCTATGACTGTCTGCCTCTCTGTGTTAGCCCTGTGCAAAGGTGTCAAAAGTACTCACATTCTGTACTTACATAAAAGTATGGCTGCTTGTGTAAACAGAAATACTCTGGTAAAAGTAAAAGTACTGATTCCACTCCTTTACTCAAGTGAAATTAAGAAAGTACAGGTTCCGAAATGTACTTAAGTAAAAAGTAAAAATTGTTTTGCCATAAACAATTCATCTGTTGATAATGTTGTAAAATGAGTTCTCGCAAAATAATCTAGACTTAATTGACCAGATGTCCCGCATGAGAATCTGGATAATTTTTAATAATAAATTGAGAGTGATTGGGTTGTTGTTTTTAAACTGCTAGCTAATGTTAGCAATGCTATGGGAGCACACTCTTTTGATAGATAATAGCTAACATTGTGAACTAGCTTCAAAAAAATCCTCAAAAAGCTAATGATAGCAACAGAAAACACACCATATGTTTATTTTTTTTTCACATTAGATCAGTAGTTCTCAAATAGTGGGGTCAGGTGGACTTTCCGTATTAATGTCTCTATCGATGCTTGAACGATAAACAAGTCTCCAGTCACTCGGTGTAAGTAGAGCTCAAACTGATCAACAGGCTGCCTGTTCAAAACAGTAGAAGAAGTACACAGGAAGAGCATCATCGACTTTTCTTCTCTAGTCCAATGCGTCAGTCCAATGCGTCATGACAAGCTTGTTTTTCCAATGTAAGGAGTAGATTAAATAATGATAATGAGATGCAGCGGCAATGAAAATCCACAGTTTTGGAACTGTTCGACACTCATGCATGAAGAACTACTGTTTTTTTACAAGCAGAAACCTATTTCTAACATAAATACAATAGTTTACTCATCCATATATCTTTTGTGTCATGTGCACTTGTTCAAGAAATAATTAGATCTGTGTATACAGCGGGAGAGACTGGGGCAACGAGATCCAGCCTCTTTTTTGATTTGGGCCACTGCCAGCATCTGACCGACTCATCTGTTTTAACTCTGGACTTTAATGGGAAGGAGCCCAGCTGGATGGAGCCCCAGGATCAATTGGGCTACCTTACAAGGTTTATAAGAACTGCCCGAAGCCACTCCACAGGCTCTGGAAGATCCAAAAGGTGGTATGGAGGAGGGGAATGGTATCCCAGCAGTGGCAGTTTGTAGAAGGGATGCATATTCCAAAGGAGGAGGAGTCTTAAGACCACTGACCAGTTCAGAAACATCTCTCTGCTCAGTGAGCTCAGAGAAAGATATTATTTAGCATTCCTGTCAGGCAGCTGACTGACTACCTCCTGAGGAAAGGTACATTGACACCTCAGTCCAGAAAGGAGGAATCCCAAAGGTGCTGGTTTGTCTAGAGCAGCTGATCAGGGAAGCTCAACAGAACAAGAGGGACCTGGAAGTGCTGTGGTTGGATCTCGCAAGTGCCTACTGGTCTATACCCCATAAACTGGTTGAGGAAGGCACCACATCCCAGACAGGTTTGGAGACCTCATCCTGGACTATTATGATAGTTTCAGTCTGAGAGACTCGGTTGGGTCTACAACATCAGACAGGCACAGGCTTGAATAGGGTATCATCACCAGAAGCACTATTTCAGTGATCCTATTCACATTCACCATTAACATGCTGGTGAAGTGCAGAGGTCCAAAGCACAGGTCCCCACACCAAATACAGTGTCTGCCAGCCGCCCATTCATGAATGACCTGGCAGTGACAACACCACATGTTCCAGGGAGCAGGTGGATCCTGAAGGAACTGTCAGTGAAAATACTCTCACGTTAGCAATATTGTCCATCCATCCATTTTCTATACTCAGTTATTCCTGTTAAGGGCTGCGGGGATCTGCTGGAGCCTAACCCAGCTGTCATTGGGCAAGAGGCAGGGGTACACCCGGAGAGAACCCACACAGGGAGAACATGCAAACTCCACACAGAAAGGCCAGCCGGCTCATGGATTCAAACCGGTGACTTTCTTGCTGTGAGGCATCAGTGCTAACCACCTCCCCATGTGCCGCCCAGCAATATTGTCAAACATGTTAAACAAATATTTCAAATAGTACCAAAACTGAAAATCTCAATATTACAAAATGCATAATGAGTGTGTCTTATGGGCATTACCATGTTTGATGTGTTCCCAGCCACATACTGCACCTCTGTGAAACATTGTTGGCAGACAGTTTTTGTCCGGTCCACCACTCGCATCCCACTGCTGTTATGTTACACTGGGAAACCAAAGTGATCCCACACACACTTCTTTTCTTCTTCGTTTGGTTTTCTTCTTCTGTTGGCTAATGATGTTAGCCGGCAGCTTTTAGGTTCATTACCCGCCACCTGGATTGAAGGGAGAAATCGACTTACATTTATTTATTTATTTTCTAAATTGGCTACTCACTACAGGTGTGCGATCCGATACCAAGTAAATACTGGGCCAGTATCGCCGATACCGATATCAATACTTTTAGACGGATGCACCATCAATCTGAATCAATCTAAATCTGAATCTGTGATTTGCCTTTTGGATTATTAATCAGTTAAAGTCTAGTACAGAATTTGGTTTATAAGTAAATAGAAAATACTTTATTACAAAAATGATCACTTGAAGACAAATAAAAAAATTTTTTCAGGCAGAGTGTTCAGAAACTACAATAAAAAGTAAATCTCTCCCTTCATTGAACTTCTTTCTGGATTTTTTTTTCTTAAATAAAAAAGTGTAGAAATTGATCACTCCACAACAAATATTATAAATAATGCAAGGACGTATTTAGGGAGTACAATACAATACAAAAATAAGAAATTTTTTCCCTTAAGTGCACTTTTTTTTCTTCTTATCAGCGATCTGTAAGGGCCAAATGGGCAGGGATTTTAAAATTTCTATGCTTTTACAAGTTTGTTGTGTTACCACTGTATCTTACCACATTTTTACATATAGCAGAACTTGCTATCATTTCATTTTCGGCCCGAAAATATAACCAAACAGCCCTACTCTTTCTCTCATTGTGTGTAATGTGTTGCAGTTGGTCAGGCCTGGCTGGTAGCAGCGGCGGTGTTCGGTCACTTGCGCCGCGGAGTCACGTGACGGTACAACAAACACACACGGGGGGGGGGGGGGCAAAATGAGCCTGATCTGCTCTGTGACTGCAGGGGCATCTAGACAAACAGAGTCAGGTCGCTTCTTTAATGAAACGAGAGAAACTGAAACTTAAGTATCGATCTCATTACATTGGTATCGATATTATCGATCTCATTACATTGGTATCGATATTATCGATATTTGAATCGATCCGCCCACCTCTACTACTCACTAAGATGTATTCGCCGTATGACTTTGTGCACCAAACCGTGGCGCCCATACCGTAACACCACAGGACAAATACATATACCGTTTCACCCCTACTAACACGTTGCTGCGGTTTGACCTCGACCCACCCCTTAAAACTGACCATCGACTTACTGTCGTCATAATACAGACTATGTCGACACCATGGTCTGCATGAAAAAAATCATTGACCAGGAAAACTGCCAGTTCAAATCTGACTGGAGGGTTTAGCTTAATTTTACCCGAACACACCAACGCTAAGCCAACTTGCTTAAAGGTGCAGTAGGCAAGTCTTATAAAACTAACTTTCTGTCATATTTGCTGAAACTGACCCTATGTTCAAGTATAATTGCATGAAGCATGGTCATGTATCTACCACATAGCAAATTGATAAATCTAAACTGTGGAATAAAACACCACAATGAATGCTTCTAACTGTTACTGATAGCAAACATCACCGATGTAGGCTACTTTCAGAAACATCCTAACCTTGGTTTTGTCCTAAAGTTGACTATTGCTAAATATTTTGACCTAAAGTATAACGACTGTATCGTTGTACTTTAGATCAAATTATTTAGCAATAACGAAGGGTATTATAAAACCTATTTTGTTGTTTTTACGTCGGTGTGTTCCATGCTAGTTTGTTTACTCATGCTCTCTCGGTTCTCTGCTCATGCCCAGTATTCCAGGGCCAATATACACGCACTCTATCGTGCACAGCTCTCCCTTGTGGGGGGGAGGGCTTGGGAGACTGTTTTGGGCTTTAGCGGAAAGGGGGGAGGGACTGAGAAGTTGTCGATGTTCACATTTTTTTGGCTAAGTCCTGGATCTTCGCAGTCCTGCTTACTGGAGCTTTAGTATGCATGATGACCTTTGCAATTCAACAGGATGCATGCTACTTTATGAATCTATGTACGGTGTCCTTGAGTGCCAAGAAAGGCGCCTTTATTATTATTACCCATTTTAATTACAGGTATTGTTCTCTCCCTGCTGGTGATTGAAAGCTGCTTTAGTTTGGAGCAATTGTAAGTCTTATTGTGGTATAATGATAATTACAATACTACTAATAATTGCATGTACAGCGGGGAAAATAAGTATTGAACACGTCAACATTTCTCTCAAAAAACATATTTCTAATCGAGCTATTGACATGAAATTTTCACCAGATGTCGGCATCAACCCAAGTAATGCACACATAGAAAGAAATCCAAACATTTATGTCCATAAATGAAGTTATGTGTAATAAAGTGAAATGGCACAGGGAATAAGTATTGAACACATGAAGAAAAGGAGGGGTAAAAAGGTCTGGCAAGCCAAGAAAGCAGCTGGAGTTTGTCAGTATTCAGAAGGTTAACCTGCCCCCTATTAGTGCAAAGTAATATCAGCTGGTATAGTCCTGATTGATGCCTTTTAAAAAGGTTTCTCACCAGCAAGGTGTTAGACAAGAAGCATTGCATGATGGGTAAAAGCAAAGAGCTGTCCAAAGACCTACGCAACCTTATTGTTGCAAAACACACTGAAGGCATTGGTTACAGGCGCATTTCTAAACTTAACCGAGAGGAGGCCCCAGTGAGAACAGTGAGGAGGCGCTATCTTACTTCTGAAGTGGCTGCAAATTTTATGGAGATTTTACAGAGCACTCCTGCTGAAATTTTACCTGCACCTTGTGATTTTATCGTTGATAATTTTAACAATAGACTGAAGTCAACTCTGGACTCAGTAGCTCCACTTTTAACTAAAACAGTAAAAAGAAAACCAACACCCCCGTGGAGAAAAAACAATGAAATCAAGGAACTGAAAAGAAAATGCAGGAGTGCCGAGAGAAGATGGAGGAAAAGTAAACTGATAATTCATTACGAGATTTTATGTCAACAACTCAAAACTTACAATAAGGTAGTCAAAAAGGCACGAATTTCCCATTTTTCACAACTCATCACCATCAATAAAAACAACCCCCGGTTCCTCTTCTCCACTTTTAATGTTATAACAGGTGCTAATTCTAATAACGTTTTTAAGGCACCAACAGATGATCTTTGTGAGAATTTTGCAGACCACTTCAGAACCAAAATCAAGGACATCAGATCTTGCCTTTTATCCCATCAGGTTTTATCTGTTGACACTGAACTGCTGTCCTTGCCTGAGGAAACACTGGAGAGTTTTGCCCTGGTTGATGCAAGGACGCTTGGTCGAGTTTTCTCCCAAGTAAACCCAACAACCTGCCTTTTAGATCCCATTCCCACATCACTCTTAAAATCATTTTATGGATTCTTCGAGGAACAGTTTTTAAACATCATGAATTGCTCTCTTCAGACGGGTGTCTTCCCCACCGCCTTTAAAACGGCGGTGGTGAAGCCCCTTCTGAAGAAGAGCAATTTAGATCCAAGTATTTTTAATAACTACCGACCTGTATCCAACTTACCATTTTTAAGTAAAGTTTTAGAAAAACTGGTTTTTAACCAAGTTAATGACTTTTTAAACAGAAAGAACATTTCAGAAAAGCATCAGTCTGGTTTTAGGAAATACCACAGTACCGAGACAGCACTTTTAAAGATTTTAAACGACATCAGGTGGAATTTAGATAATAAAAAGCTCACAGTGTTGGTTCTACTGGATCTAAGCGCTGCTTTTGATACAGTGGACCATCACATTTTATTAAATAGGCTTAGACACCTGGTGGGCCTCTCTGGTACTGTTTTTAATTGGTTTTGTTCTTATCTCACAGACCGATGCTTTTATGTAAGTATGGATACATGTTCCTCGGAAATCCATGAAATTGGATGTGGGGTTCCCCAAGGGTCAATTTTAGGTCCACTTCTTTTTAATCTGTACATGCTGCCTCTTGGGGACGTCATCAGGAGGCACGGCATCAGCTTCCATAGTTATGCTGACGATACGCAACTGTACATCGCCGTGTCTCCTGATGACACAGGGCCAATAGATGCCCTTTTTAACTGCATTTTAGACATCAAGTCATGGATGGCAGTGAATTTCCTACAGCTCAACCAGGACAAGACTGAGGTTTTAGTCATTGGTCCTGAAGGTCAGAGAGAGAAACTTTTACCAAAACTACAGGATCTTAAACCAACACAGTCAGTAAAAAATCTGGGCGTGATTTTTGACTCTGAGCTGAATTTTCTTCCACACATCAAAAATATGACAAAAATAGGTTTTTATCATCTTAAAAATATAGCCAGAGTCCGCCCGTTTCTCTCTCAGGCCAGTACGGAGGTGCTGATGCATGCTTTTATCACCTGTCGATTAGATTATTGCAATGCCCTGCTCTCTGGTCTTCCTAAAAAGAGTATTTTTAATCTCCAATTATTACAAAACTCAGCCGCACGAGTACTGACGAGGACCAGAGGGCGGGAGCATATTACACCTGTTTTAGAGTCGCTGCATTGGCTCCCCGTACGTTTCAGGATCGACTTTAAGGTTCTTTTACTAGTTTTTAAATGTCTTAACGGCCTTGTGCCCTCTTATTTATCTGACCTGCTTTTACCATATCAACCCTCGCGGACCCTGAGGTCCTCCGGCACAGGCCTTTTATCCATACCAAAACCCAGAACCAAAACCCATGGTGAGGCGGCATTTAGCTATTATGGCCCCCACCGGTGGAACAGCCTGCCGGAGAGCCTCAGGGCCGCAGAGACAGTTGATATTTTTAAGGGAAGGTTAAAAACACACCTTTTTAGTCAGGCTTTTAACTAGATTTTAAATTCTTCTCATGGTTCTATCTTATTTTATGTTTCTGCTTCTATCCGGCTTTTAAGTTGTTACTAACCTTAAATAATTTTACTTGTTTTATTTATTTTATCTATTATCTTACACATTTTTATTTATTTATTTGTTTACTTAATTTTTATCTTTTTAAACTGTTTACCCTGTTATCTTACTTTTCAGGGTTTTTATCCTATCTTATGTTTTTACTTTTTAACTCCAGTGTTTCCTCAGGGGGGTCTTCCACGCTGGGAGCTGTGTCTGGGCTGCTGCTGGGGGCGCTGTCCCTGGGTCCCTTCGGCTCCGCTGGCCGTGGCCTGTCGGGGTCGGGAGGCCTGGGCGCTGGTGCCCCCTGTGGCACGGCCTGCGACTCCTCCCAGTGTGGACGGCCCCAAAGATAGCGCTTCCTCAATCCTCAGTGTCATGCCATGTCTCCCTAGCGTCAGTAGTGAGAGAGAGTGTGTGTGTGTGTGTGTGTGTGTGTGTGTGCGTGTGTGTGTGTGTGTAGTATGGAGTGTGGGAGGGAGGGGTTTTTATTGTTTTTATTTTTTATGTGTGTAAAGCACTTTGTGTTGCATTTCGCATGTATGAAAGGTGCTATATAAATAAAGATTGATTTGATTTGATTTGATTTGATTTATGTTTGTATTTTGTAGTCAAAGCTACTTAATAAAATGTACGTATTAAGTATGTATTCCATGTTTCTTAATTTGAGGGAATTTTAAGTTAAAAATATAGCTGCAAGCAGCAATGAAGGGTTCAAGCAGTTCATTTGCAATAGTGCCGATAGTGTCAATGCTACCAAATTTGGTTGCAGTGCACCAAATCGTTGCAGAGATATGAGCGCCGCCTTCGCCGCCACTTTTGATTGGCTGTAGCGGCCAAACGGTTTCGAGGCTGCAGACGCCTGATAGTAACTTATGTGCGCATTGGTCAGAAGACAGTCTGTGCCAATTCCCGTGAAAATCGGACAAAAGTTGTGACTGCTGAAAATTAGTTTCGTTTTTCAACAAAATCGTGAATTGCGAGAAATATATCTGATGCATTATGACGTCATGTGG
Organism: Planiliza haematocheilus; assembly: GCA_005024645.1. Taxonomy (NCBI): domain Eukaryota; kingdom Metazoa; phylum Chordata; class Actinopteri; order Mugiliformes; family Mugilidae; genus Planiliza; species Planiliza haematocheilus. The sequence continues at coordinate 122,221 of SRSE01000853.1, read as the reverse complement.
TGCGTTGCGATCGTCATGATCCAAGGATTCCAACGATACCTTGTTTTCAAAAATCGGACGCACGGTTCAAAAGTTACATGCACTAATGTACTTTGAACTTTGACCCGTTGGTGGCGCTAGACCGTACTTGGCGCTTACATGCAACCCAGTCAAAGTAATATTGAGACTGGCCTTAAGCTATGTGCCCAATTTTTACAACTTTTTACCGTACGGTTCTATGGGCTGCCATAGACGCCCATGGCGGAAGAATTAGGAATAATAATAATAATAAATATAGCTGCAAGCAGCAATGAAGGGTTCAAGCAGTTCCTTTGCAATAGTGCTGATAGTGTCAACGCTACCACATTTGGTTACAGTGCACCAAATCGTTGCAGAGATATGAGCTCAAATGTAGAACGCCGCCTTCGCCGCCACTTTTGATTGGCTGTAGCGGCCAAACGGTTTCGAAGCTGCGTACGCCTGATAGTAACTTTTGTGCGCATTGGTCAGAAGACAGTCTGTGGCAATTTCCGTGTGAATCGGACAAAAGTTGTGACCGCTGAAAATTAGTTTCGTTTTTCAACAAAATCGTGAATTGCGAAAAATCTATCTGATGCATTATGACGTCATAGGGTGCGTTGCGATCGTCATGATCCAAGGATTCCAACGATACCTTGTTTTCAAAAATCGGACGCACGGTTCAAAAGTTACATGCACAAATGTACTTTGAACTTTGACCCGTTGGTGGCGCTAGACCATATTTGGCGCTTACATGCAACCCAGTCAAAGTAATATTGAGACTGGCCTTAAGCTATGTGCCCAATTTTTACAACTTTTTACCGTACGGTTCTATGGGCTGCCATAGACGCCCATGGCGGAAGAATTAGGAATAATAATAATAATAATAATAATAATAATAAGAAAACATAGAATCACAATAGGGCTTCTACGCAGCTTCGCTGCTTGAACCCTAAATATAGCTGCAAGCAGCAATGAAGGGTTCAAGCAGTTCATTTGCAATAGTGCCGATAGTGTCAATGCTACTAAATTTGGTTGCAGTGCACCAAATCGTTGCAGAGATATGAGCGCCGCCTTCGCCGCCACTTTTGATTGGCTGTAGCGGCCAAACGGTTGCGAAGCTGCGGACGCCTGATGGTAACTTTTGTGCGCATTGGTCAGAAGACAGTCTGTGCCAATTTCCGTGAGAATCGGACAAAAGTTGTGACCGCTGAAAATAAGTTTCGTTTTTCAACAAAATCGTGAATTGCGAGAAATCTATCTGATGCATTATGACGTCATGTGGTGCGTTGCGATCGTCATGATCCAAGGATTCCAACGATACCTTGTTTTCAAAAATCGGACGCACGGTTCAAAAGTTACATGCACAAATGTACTTTGAACTTTGACCCGTTGGTGGCGCTAGACCGTACTTGGCGCTTACATGCAACCCAGTCAAAGTAATATTGAGACTGGCCTTAAGCTATGTGCCCAATTTTTACAACTTTTTACCGTACGGTTTCTATGGGCTGCCATAGACGCCCATGGCGGAAGAATTAGGAATAATAATAATAATAATAATATAATAATAATAATAAGAAAACATAGAATCACAATAGGGCTTCTACGCAGCTTCGCTGCTTGAACCCTAAATATAGCTGCAAGCAGCAATGAAGGGTTCAAGCAGTTTATCTGCAATAGTGCTGATAACGTCAGCATGATCCAAGGAGTCCAACAGTACCATGTTTTTGTAGGGGAAAACGCAATGTTTTCTAAGTAAATAGTCCCCTAGTGGCCGAATGAGAGACCTTTTGCTATCACACAGCGCCCCCTAGTGGCCGAATGACACCAAATTCGAAATGTCCCCTCGGGACAGGGTCTCCAAACAAACTTACAAATTTAGTTTGATACGTCACACCGTTCCCGAGATATGAGCTTGCATCACGTTTGCTGCCTTCACCAGTGATTTTGATTGGCTGTAGTGGGCAAACGGTTTTGAAACTGAAGACACCTGATAGTAACTTTTGTGCGCATTGGTCAGAACACCGTCTGTGCTGATTTTGGTGAGAATCAGACAAAATTTGCGAGCGCTGAAAATTTCGTTTCGCTTTCAACAAAATCCACTATGGAGGAGAATCCATTGGGGCGTAATGAACATCATTGGTATCGTTGATCTCGGCATCATCCAAGGAGTCCAACAGTACCATGTTTTTGAATATCAGGCATATGGGTCAAAAGTTATAAGCAAAAACGCAATGTTGCTAATTACATCGCCCCCTAGTGGCTGAATGACACCAACTTTTAATTGCGCACTTCTAAGGGAGTCTCAAAGCATGTGACTAAGTTTGGTGTTCAGACGTCAAAGCGTCACCGAGATATAAGCAAACTTCCTGTTTTGGGGCTTCGCCGCCGACTCCAATTGGCTAACATGAAACGTTGGTGTGAACTGTCACTGGGGCAACCCACGGTATGTGCAGATATCACAATTTCATTTCAAGTAAAAACGCATCAAGAGATATGAGCAAAAACAATGTTTTGCTACTTATAGCGCCCTCTAGTGACCACAAGACACCAGATTTTGTTTGTGCATGTGGGACAGTGTCTGGAAGCGAGGTACCAAATTTGGTTACAGTGCACCAAATCGTTGCAGAGATATGAGCTCAAATGTAAAACGCCGCCTTCGCCGCCACGTTTGATTGGCTGTAGCGGCCAAACGGTTTTCGAAGCTGCAGACGCCTGATAGTAACATTTGTGCGCATTGGTCAGAAGACAGCCTGTGACAATTTCCGTGAGAATCGGACACAATTTGTGACCGCTGAAAATTAGTTTCGTTTTTCAACAAAATCGTGAATTGCGAAAAATCTATCATGACGCATTATGACGTCATAGGGTGCGTTGCAATCGTCATGATCCAAGGATTCCAACGATACCTTGTTTTCAAAAATCGGACACACGGTTCAAAAGTTACATGCACAAATGTACTTCGAACTTTGACCCGTTGGTGGCGCTAGACCGTACTTAGCGCTTACATGCAACCCAGTCAAAGTAATATTGAGACTGGCCTTAAGCTATGTGCCCAATTTTTACAACTTTTTACCGTACAGTTCTATGGGCTGCCATAGACGCCCATGGCGGAAGAATTAGGAATAATAAATATAGCTGCAAGCAGCAATGAAGGGTTCAAGCAGTTCATTTGCAATAGTGCTGATAGTGTCAAGGCTACCAAATTTGGTTACAGTGCACCAAATCGTTGCAGAGATATGAGCGCCGCCTTCGCCGCCACGTTTGATTGGCTGTAGCGGCCAAACGGTTTCGAAGCTGCAGAAGCCTGATAGTAACTTTTGTGCGCATTGGTCAGAAGACACCCTGTGCCAATTTCCGTGAGAGTCGGACAAAATTTGTGACTGCTGAAAATTAGTTTCGTTTTTCAACAAAATCGTGAATTGCGAAAAATCTATCTGATGCATTATGACGTCATAGGGTGCGTTGCAATCGTCATGATCCAAGGATTCCAACGATACCTTGTTTTCAAAAATCGGACGCACGGTTCAAAAGTTACATGCACAAATGTACTTCAAACTTTGACCCGTTGGTGGCGCTAGACCGTACTTAGCGCTTACATGCAACCCAGTCAAAGTAATATTGAGACTGGCCTTAAGCTATGTGCCCAATTTTTACAACTTTTTACCGTACGGTTCTATGGGCTGCCATAGACGCCCATGGCGGAAGAATTGGAATAATAATAATAATAAATATAGCTGCAAGCAGCAATGAAGGGTTCAAGCAGTTCATTTGCAATAGTGCCGATAGTGTCAATGCTACCAAATTTGGTTGCAGTGCACCAAATTGTTGCAGAGATATGAGCGCCGCCTTCGCCGCCACTTTTGATTGGCTGTAGCGGCCAAACGGTTTCGAAGCTGCAGACGCCTGATAGTAACTTTTGTGCGCATTGGTCAGAAGACAGTCTGTGCCAATTCCCGTGAAAATCGGACAAAAGTTGTGACTGCTGAAAATTAGTTTCGTTTTTCAACAAAATCGTGAATTGCGAGAAATTTATCTGATGCATTATGACGTCATGTGGTGCGTTGCGATCGTCATGATCCAAGGATTCCAACGATACCTTGTTTTCAAAAATCGGACGCACGGTTTAAAAGTTACATGCACAAATGTACTTCGAACTTTGACCCGTTGGTGGCGCTAGACCGTACTTGGCGCTTACATGCAACCCAGTCAAAGTCATATTGAGACTGACCTTAAGCTATGTGCCCAATCTTTACAACTTTTTACCGTACGGTTCTATGGGCTGCCATAGACGCCCATGGCGGAAGAATTAGGAATAATAATAATAATAATAATAATAATAATAATAATAATAATAAGAAAACATAGAATCACAATAGGGCTTCTACGCAGCTTCGCTGCTTGAACCCTAAATATAGCTGCAAGCAGCAATGAAGGGTTCAAGCAGTTCCTTTGCAATAGTGCTGATAGTGTCAACGCTACCACATTTGGTTACAGTGCACCAAATCGTTGCAGAGATATGAGCTCAAATGTAGAACGCCGCCTTCGCCGCCACTTTTGATTGGCTGTAGCGGCCAAACGGTTTCGAAGCTGCGGACGCCTGATAGTAACTTTTGTGCGCATTGGTCAGAAGACAGTCTGTGGCAATTTCCGTGTGAATCGGACAAAAGTTGTGACCGCTGAAAATTAGTTTCGTTTTTCAACAAAATCGTGAATTGCGAAAAATCTATCTGATGCATTATGACGTCATAGGGTGCGTTGCAATCGTCATGATCCAAGGATTCCAACGATACCTTGTTTTCAAAAATCGGACGCACGGTTCAAAAGTTACATGCACAAATGTACTTTGAACTTTGACCCGTTGGTGGCGCTAGACCGTACTTGGCGCTTACATGCAACCCAGTCAAAGTAATATTGAGACTGGCCTTAAGCTATGTGCCCAATTTTTACAACTTTTTACCGTACGGTTCTATGGGCTGCCATAGACGCCCATGGCGGAAGAATTAGGAATAATAATAATAATAATAATAATAATAATAATAAGAAAACATAGAATCACAATAGGGCTTCTACGCAGCTTCGCTGCTTGAACCCTAATAAGAAAACTAACAATCACAATAGGGCTTCTACGCAGCTTCGCTGCTTGAACCCTAATAATAAGAAAACATAGAATAACAATAGGGCTTCTCGCAGCTTCGCTGCTTGAACCCTAATAAATATAGCTGCAAGCAGCAATGAAGGGTTCAAGCAGTTCATTTGCAATAGTGCCGATAGTGTCAATGCTACCAAATTTGGTTGCAGTGCACCAAATTGTTGCAGAGATATGAGCGCCGCCTTCGCCGCCACTTTTGATTGGCTGTAGCGGCCAAACGGTTTCGAAGCTGCAGACGCCTGATAGTAACTTTTGTGCGCATTGGTCAGAAGACAGTCTGTGCCAATTCCCGTGAAAATCGGACAAAAGTTGTGACTGCTGAAAATTAGTTTCGTTTTTCAACAAAATCGTGAATTGCGAGAAATTTATCTGATGCATTATGACGTCATGTGGTGCGTTGCGATCGTCATGATCCAAGGATTCCAACGATACCTTGTTTTCAAAAATCGGACGCACGGTTTAAAAGTTACATGCACAAATGTACTTCGAACTTTGACCCGTTGGTGGCGCTAGACCGTACTTGGCGCTTACATGCAACCCAGTCAAAGTCATATTGAGACTGACCTTAAGCTATGTGCCCAATCTTTACAACTTTTTACCGTACGGTTCTATGGGCTGCCATAGACGCCCATGGCGGAAGAATTAGGAATAATAATAATAATAATAATAATAATAATAATAATAATAATAAGAAAACATAGAATCACAATAGGGCTTCTACGCAGCTTCGCTGCTTGAACCCTAAATATAGCTGCAAGCAGCAATGAAGGGTTCAAGCAGTTCATTTGCAATAGTGCCGATAGTGTCAAAGCTACCAAATTTGGTTACAGTGCACCAAATCGTTGCAGAGATATGAGCTAGAACGCCGCCTTCGCCGCCACTTTTGATTGGCTGTAGCGGCCAAACGGTTTCGAAGCTGCGGACGCCTGATAGTAACTTTTGTGCGCATTGGTCAGAAGACAGTCTGTGGCAATTTCCGTGTGAATCGGACAAAAGTTGTGACCGCTGAAAATTAGTTTCGTTTTTCAACAAAATCGTGAATTGCGAAAAATCTATCTGATGCATTATGACGTCATAGGGTGCGTTGCAATCGTCATGATCCAAGGATTCCAACGATACCTTGTTTTCAAAAATCGGACGCACGGTTCAAAAGTTACATGCACAAATGTACTTTGAACTTTGACCCGTTGGTGGCGCTAGACCGTACTTGGCGCTTACATGCAACCCAGTCAAAGTAATATTGAGACTGGCCTTAAGCTATGTGCCCAATTTTTACAACTTTTTACCGTACGGTTCTATGGGCTGCCATAGACGCCCATGGCGGAAGAATTAGGAATAATAATAATAATAATAATAATAATAATAATAAGAAAACATAGAATCACAATAGGGCTTCTACGCAGCTTCGCTGCTTGAACCCTAAATATAGCTGCAAGCAGCAATGAAGGGTTCAAGCAGTTCCTTTGCAATAGTGCCGATAGTGTCAAAGCTACCACATTTGGTTACAGTGCACCAAATCGTTGCAGAGATATGAGCGCCGCCTTTTTGGGATCAGGGAGACCACAACGCAGTAGGGGCCAATTTATAGTCGATATATAGTATAGTGATTTTACACAGCATGCAGTGATTTTAATGGGAACAGGTCATACAATCAAATTTGCCCAACCAATTTGCCAGGCTGTTAGAACTGAATGACACTGACTGTATATACCATGGGCAATTATTTGTCTCAAGGGGCCACATGAGAAACAGTAAATATCTTGGAGGGCCGTACCAATAGGCTGAACTCAATTCTGTGCCCTCAGCATTGGTATGTTTTATTTTGCACTAATGTTTTTAGTAAAGGGATGATCAAGAAAGCAATTAGTCATACTTAAAACTTGAAATGCTTTAATAAGAATGAACACATTCTCTTATAAAGTGCAGTTAATTAAATCTTAAATCAAATCTGTACCAGTGGACAAAATGTATTTATTAACTGTTAATCTATTAGTATGTTTTTTTCAATGACCATATATATCTATATTGGCTAATACTACCAATTAGCCAAATATTACTACTAATACTACTGTATATTAATAAATGATCATTCATAAACCACACATGTCAAACTCAAGGCTCTTAACTGTATCAGGTAAGATTATATTTCATATCAGAACAGACCCACAGGTGTTTTACGTGCGACAGGCATGTACGTCATTTAGCTCCTCCTCCCAGCTTTATTGAAACAGCACACACGGCTAACAGAAACTATAAATGACAGCACTGCAGCTAAACATCAGTCTGTTAGCATACATGCTAACATACGCACACACTGAAAGTGACCGTTAGCCAAATAATAGCAGCATGTTTAACACGGCATTAGCATTAGCATTAGCATGTGACCACGCAAAATAAAAAAAGTTATGTCCGGATGATCTGTGGAGAACAAATGACATGGACCGGTCAGAGTCAGCCAAAGGGCCGTACACGGCACCACAATTACAACAATAAGCCCAGTTCAATGAAGATGTTATTTAAAAATGGACAGCACTGGCTCTCAATCCACCAAAGCTGTCTGGCATCATTAGCGCAGTGTGATTGACAACTGCCGCAGCAGCCTGAGGAAATGGGTGGGACTTACCCACAAGGACGAAATGTGATTGGCTATCAGCGTAGGCAGTGATACGTGAACACAGGTATAGCCTATCACAACAATAGCCGTCCGACCCAGCCCCCAAAGCGGACTACAACGCTGTTGGCCGTTGCTACAAACTTTTTTCCTCTTTTTAGTTTTCTTTTTCTCATGACCCGGCCCACAAGGCCACCGGCCCACCGGGGAAATCCCCAGTGTCCCCGTACGCCAGTCCGCCCTTGACACGTACATTGAATAACTGACTTGTCTTGTCTAACTTGCTAAGTTCTCTATTATGTCCGTGACATGAAGCTAGCATCACCTGCTGTCGTCATGACAACGTAACGTTAGTATGGTTCACAAACCAGAACGATGGGGAGTTTATCCTAAAAACATGAAGTTTATTTTTCTTTTTGGACTCACTGTGTCGAGATGTTTTGCTGGCATCAGCTGAAAGGTGGATGCTCCGACGCTTCAGAAATCACCTGATAACCTAATCGCATAGCCTGCTGGCTCCCGCAAGAGGGCGATCGGTAGACAGACAGATTAAAACTCCCCAAAACTTGTGCAGGATCTACTAAGTGTAGCCAATTGAAAAATAACGAAATAGCTGTGTATTAATATCTGTATAAAACAAGAGATATACGTGCGTAAAGTGTATTTGGAGGTGCGTAAACTATATTTAGAGGTTCATAAACGCTATTTCCTTAAATCTGGAGGTGGGTAAACGGCGTTTACGTGCGTTTGCGCACCACTACATCCCTGGGCATACAGGTCAAAAGTTATAAGTAAAAACACGATGTTTTCTAAGCCCTACGGACCCGGTACCGGGTCCAGAATAGCGTTAAAATGTTTACGGCGTATCAAAAGTTATTTACATATGCTGCGGTCGGTTTTTATTCAAAATGTTTCCAAAAGACAAGGCTTCAAAGCTACCAAAACAACAGTCTAAGTGTATTTTTCTCAAGACAGTTTGTTCGGCAATAATTTAAACATTTAACTAAAAAAAAAAAAAAAAAAAAAAACAGCTGCGTGAATATACGGGACAGCCGAAACTAAATGCAGCGGTGCTCTGTATCCCCTCGCTCGATTGCATCATGTTAGGTATCAAAACAAACCAGAGAAGTTGATCCTTCCGCTCATACAAAGCAAAACATAGTCCGACTAAACCAGCGAACGTAAGCCCCGTAGCAACGACGGAGCAAAAGTTCGCATTTTGTCGTTGACACGTGAAATTCTGTGTTTATGTCTCAATATTCCATCAAATAACAAAGCAGATTTCACCAAAAGCGACGAATTTTGTTTCCCTACCCTTTCGTGGCCATTGTGAGTCTACCCGTCGAGTCCTCCGCTCAAAACAAATAGCACGGGAGCCTGAATTGTGTAAACAGTGTCGTCACTGCTCGATTTCATATACGGTCCTTTGCCTCCATCTGCTGGTTGTGTGTTGGTGTAGCAGCGTAAATTACACTGCAGCTGTGTAGTAGAGATGACAACCTTTTGATTGAGGTCCATTTTTCCGAGGTAAACCTCGGGTTACCTCAACTTTTTTCGATGCGTAAACATACAGAAGCTGGAGAGAGAGAACTGCCATTACGCATGACGCACGAGCAAGTCCACCAGGCAGCCATTTTGTGTCTTTAAGAGAACTGTTTTCGTAGCAATTGTCGAAGTTCAAGGCCCTGTAGGACAAATGACTCTATTCACACATTTTTCTCTTGGAAGTGGAAAATTGGTGCCAAATTGTGCCAAGTTGTGCCAAACGAATGTCCGCCTGATCCTATCCTTACTAAAACAACAATAAATTACACTAGATTTGTTATATGTGTAGTCAGTACATAGCTGAAGGTGACCAGTGGCCCCTGTGTCCATGGGATTATTGCTGGCATAGTGTTATCCTCTTACAAATAGGGGGAGAATTAGGCGAGGACAGACATTTCACATTTCTCCTTTCATTTCTTACAATTTAATCAAGTATAGTAACAGATAAAACATTTCTGACACTGGGAATAGATTCCCTGAGGTCTCTAGATGTCCCCAGACACCAAGGACATGTATATGAACCATGTAATTGTGTAACAATTCTTCATTTACTTTGGGTATGTATTTTTAGGTGTTTATCTTAAAATATGCTTAGGGGTTAACAAGTTAAATAGTCCCCCTAGTGGCCGAATGATGCGCCATTTGGAGCCAAAAAGAGACTTTTGCTAATTACAGCGCTCCCTAGTGGCCGAATGACACCAAATTTGACATGTCCCCTCGGGACAGGGTCTCCAAACAAACTTACAAATTTAGTTTTGATACGTCACACCGTTCCCGAGATATGACCTTGTATCACGTTTGCCGCCTTCACCAGCGAATTTGATTGGCTGTAGCGGCCAAACGGTTTCGAAACTGAAGACACCTGATAGTAACTTTTGTGCGCATTGGTCAGAAGACGGTCTGTGCTGATTTTGGTGAGAATCAGACAAAATTTGCGAGCGCTGAAAATTTAGTTTCGCTTTCAACAAAATCCAGTATGGAGGAGAATCCATTGGGGCGTAATGAACATCATCGGTATCGTTGATCTCGGCATAATCCAAGGAGTCCAACAGTACCATGTTTTTGAATATCAGGCATACGGGTCAAAAGTTATAAGCAAAAACGCAATGTTGCTAATTACATCGCCCCCTAGTGGCTGAATGACACCAAAGTTTTATTGCGCACTTCTAAGGGAGTCTCAAAGCATGTGACTAAGTTTGGTGTTCAGACGTCAAAGCGTCACCGAGATATAAGCAAACTTCCTGTTTTGGGGCTTCGCCGCCGACTCCAATTGGCTAACACGAAATGTTGGTATGAACTGTCACTGGGGCAACCCACGGTATGTGCGGATATCACAATTTAATTTCAAGTAAAAACGCATCAAGAGATATGAGCAAAAACAATGTTTTGCTAATTATAGCGCCCTCTAGTGGCCACAAGACACCAGATTTTGTTTGTGCACTTGGGACAGTGTCTGGAAGCGAGGTACCAAATTTGGTTACAGTGCACCAAATCGTTGCAGAGATATGAGCTCAAATGTAAAACGCCGCCTTCGCCGCCACTTTTGATTGGCTGTAGCGGCCAAACGGTTTTCGAAGCTGCAGACGCCTGATAGTAACTTTTGTGCGCATTGGTCAGAAGACTGCCTGTGACAATTTCCGTGAGAATCGGACACAATTTGTGACTGCTGAAAATTAGTTTCGTTTTTCAACAAAATCGTGAATTGCGAAAAATCTATCTGATGCATTATGACGTCATAGGGTGCGTTGCAATCGTCATGATCCAAGGATTCCAACGATACCTTGTTTTCAAAAATCGGACGCACGGTTCAAAAGTTACATGCACAAATGTACTTCGAACTTTGACCCGTTGGTGGCGCTAGACCGTACTTAGCGCTTACATGCAACCCAGTCAAAGTAATATTGAGACTGGCCTTAAGCTATGTGCCCAATTTTTACAACTTTTTACCGTACGGTTCTATGGGCTGCCATAGACGCCCATGGCGGAAGAATCGGAATAATAAGACTAACAATCCCTATAGGGCTTCTCGCAGCTTCGCTGCTTGAACCCTAAATATAGCTGCAAGCAGCAATGAAGGGTTCAAGCAGTTCCTTTGCAATAGTGCCGATAGTGTCAACGCTACCACATTTGGTTACAGTGCACCAAATCGTTGCAGAGATATGAGCTCAAATGTAGAACGCCGCCTTCGCCGCCACTTTTGATTGGCTGTAGCGGCCAAACGGTTTCGAAGCTGCGGACGTCTGATAGTAACTTTTGTGCGCATTGGTCAGAAGACAGTCTGTGGCAATTTCCGTGTGAATCGGACAAAAGTTGTGACCGCTGAAAATTAGTTTCGTTTTTCAACAAAATCGTGAATTGCGAAAAATCTATCTGATGCATTATGACGTCATAGGGTGCGTTGCAATCGTCATGATCCAAGGATTCCAACGATACCTTGTTTTCAAAAATCGGACGCACGGTTCAAAAGTTACATGCACAAATGTACTTTGAACTTTGACCCGTTGGTGGCGCTAGACCGTACTTAGCGCTTACATGCAACCCAGTCAAAGTAATATTGAGACTGGCCTTAAGCTATGTGCCCAATTTTTACAACTTTTTACCGTACGGTTCTATGGGCTGCCATAGACGCCCATGGCGGAAGAATTAGGAATAATAATAATAATAATAATAATAATAATAATAATAATAATAATAATAATAAATATAGCTGCAAGCAGCAATGAAGGGTTCAAGCAGTTCATTTGCAATAGTGCCGATAGTGTCAATGCTACCAAATTTGGTTGCAGTGCACCAAATCGTTGCAGAGATATGAGCGCCGCCTTCGCCGCCACTTTTGATTGGCTGTAGCGGCCAAACGGTTTCGAAGCTGCGGACGCCTGATAGTAACTTTTGTGCGCATTGGTCAGAAGACAGTCTGTGCCAATTTCCGTGTGAATCGGACAAAAGTTGTGACCGCTGAAAATTAGTTTCGTTTTTCAACAAAATCGTGAATTGCGAAAAATCTATCTGATGCATTATGACGTCATAGGGTGCGTTGCAATCGTCATGATCCAAGGATTCCAACGATACCTTGTTTTCAAAAATCGGACGCACGGTTCAAAAGTTACATGCACAAATGTACTTTGAACTTTGACCCGTTGGTGGCGCTAGACCGTACTTGGCGCTTACATGCAACCCAGTCAAAGTAATATTGAGACTGGCCTTAAGCTATGTGCCCAATTTTTACAACTTTTTACCGTACGGTTCTATGGGCTGCCATAGACGCCCATGGCGGAAGAATTAGGAATAATAATAATAATAATAATAATAAATATAGCTGCAAGCAGCAATGAAGGGTTCAAGCAGTTCATTTGCAATAGTGCCGATAGTGTCAATGCTACCAAATTTGGTTGCAGTGCACCAAATCGTTGCAGAGATATGAGCTCAAATGTAAAACGCCGCCTTCGCCGCCACTTTTGATTGGCTGTAGCGGCCAAACGGTTTCGAAGCTGCGGACGCCTGATAGTAACTTTTGTGCGCATTGGTCAGAAGACAGTCTGTGGCAATTTCCGTGAGAATCGGACAAAAGTTGGGACCGCTGAAAATTAGTTTCGTTTTTCAACAAAATCGTGAATTGCGAAAAATCTATCTGATGCATTATGGCTTAATAGGGTGCGTTGCAATCGTCATGATCCAAGGATTCCAACGATACCTTGTTTTCAAAAATCGGACGCACGGTTCAAAAGTTACATGCACAAATGTACTTTGAACTTTGACCCGTTGGTGGCGCTAGACCGTACTTGGCGCTTACATGCAACCCAGTCAAAGTAATATTGAGACTGGCCTTAAGCTATGTGCCCAATTTTTACAACTTTTTACCATACGGTTCTATGAGCTGCCATAGACGCCCATGGCGGAAGAATTAGGAATAATAATAATAATAATAATAATAATAATAATAATAAGAAAACATAGAATCACAATAGGGCTTCTACGCAGCTTCGCTGCTTGAACCCTAATAATAATAAGAAAACATAGAATCACAATAGGGCTTCTACGCAGCTTCGCTGCTTGAACCCTAATAAGAAAACATAGAATCACAATAGGGCTTCTACGCAGCTTCGCTGCTTGAACCCTAATAATAATAAGAAAACATAGAATCACAATAGGGCTTCTACGCAGCTTCGCTGCTTGAACCCTAATTAAGTGAAATATTTAAGTATATTGAACTTAAATAAGTAAAGTTAATATAAAGTGAACATTGTCTTGCTTAGAAATTAAATGTCTTCTGTTAACATAACCAATATGTTTTAGTTAGTTCTACTTATTGTTTTTGAGTACTCTGAAAACAAAAATACAGAGTAGTAATAACAAAATGAAGAAGAGTTTCTTAACTTAAAAAAATGTAGTGAAAAGTACTTAACCAAATATGTTTACTTAACTTACAATATTGTGTAACTGTCACTTAAAATTTTTTATGTAATCAGTTACAACAATTTTTTTGAGTTGAATTAACTTATCCGGTTTTACGGTGCAGCTGGAGTTTGTCAGTATTCAGAAGGTTAACCTGCCCCCTATTAGTGCAAAGTAATATCAGCTGGTATAGTCCTGATTGATGCCTTTTAAAAAGGTTTCTCACCAGCAAGGTGTTAGACAAGAAGCATTGCATGATGGGTAAAAGCAAAGAGCTGTCCAAAGACCTACGCAACCTTATTGTTGCAAAACACACTGAAGGCATTGGTTACAGGCGCATTTCTAAACTTCTGAAAGTTCCAGTGAGTACCATTGGGGCCATCATCCAGAAGTGGAAAGAACACGGCATTACCATAAACCAGCCACGGCCAGGTGCTCCTTGCAAGATTTCAGACAGAGGAGTCAAAACAATCATCAGAAGGGTTCTCCAACAGCCCAGGAACACTCGTGGAGAGCTTCAGAAAGACCTGGAATCAGCAGGTACCGTTGTTTCAAAGAAAACAATAAGTAATGCACTCAACCGCCATGGCCTCCATGCACGCACACCACGCAAGACTCCATTTTTGAAGAAGAAGCATGTTGAAGCTCGTTTGGAGTTTGCGACACAACATTTGGATAAACCCATGACATTCTGGGAGAAGATACTCTGGTCAGATGAGACCAAAATTGAACTCTTCGGATGTCATAAGACACAACATGTTTGGAGGAAAAATGGCACCGCACATCACCCCCACAACACCATACCAACAGTCAAGTTTGGAGGTGGGAGCATCATGGCGTGGGGCTGTTTTTCAGCATGTGGTACTGGTAGACTTCATATCATTGAAGGAATAATGACTGGAGAAAAGTATCGAGACATTCTTGATCAGAATCTGCTGTCATCTGCCAGGCTGCTGAAGATGAAAAGAGGGTGGATCTTTCAGCAAGACAACGATCCCAAGCACACAGCCAAGGTAACTCAACTGGTTGAAGAAAAAGAAAACAAAGCTGCTAGAATGGCCCAGTCAATCACCAGACTTGAATCCAATTGAAAATCTTTGGAAAGAACTGAAGATCCGGGTTCACAGAAGAGACCCCCGGAACCTTGAAGATTTGAAGGCAGTTTGTGTGGATGAATGGGACAAAATCACACCTGAGCAATGTATTCGACTGGTTTCTCCATACAGGAGGCGTCTTGAGGCTGTAATCACCAACAAAGGTTTTTGCACTAAGTATTAAATAAATTTCAGTAAGCGTGTTCAATACTTATTCCCTGTGCCATTTCACTTTATTACACATAACTTCATTTATGGACATAAATGTTTGGATTTCTTTCTATGTGTGCATTACTTGGGTTGATGCCGACATCTGGTGAAAATTTCATGTCAATAGCTCGATTAGAAATATGTTTTTTGAGAGAAATGTTGACGTGTTCAATACTTATTTTCCCCGCTGTATACGTAGGGTTAATAAAGCATCTATTGATCTATCTACAGAGCCTAACTTAAAAGAACAAACAGACACAAAGAGAGAATGGAAACAAAGGAAAGGGCAGTTCTAAATCTTGCTGTCTTCCTGTATCTGTCTTTGCAGTTGAGTGGCTCTTCTAGAGGGGAATGAGGGTGGAGAGATGCAGCCAATAGCTGTCTCTTAGGAGATTTTGCTGATGGGTACAGTGTTTAGCAATCAGCATATGTTGTTCTTGATGTTATTTGCAGTAAGTAGAGGTGGATCAGGCCTTTGTAGAAAAGTTTTCAAAGTTTGTCTCAGGGTCTTTCCTTCCTGCTGTGTGCTACTTGATATGGGGATGTTGTTTGGTACTGGTCCAGGAAATGGTCTACAAACTGGACTACTTTGTTTCAAGAGTGTTTTTTTTTTTTTTTTTCTGTTCTAATGCTACTACCAGTAGCGGCAAAAACCAGTATCTCCACATAAAACAACCGTTATGCTTCACAAAATTTGACCCTTAGGTAAAATTAACTCAGGTGTCCTGCTATAGATACTCCCGCATATCCATAGCGTGTACTACTCTTATCTTTCTCATATTCTGTGATCTATAAGGCAGAGCCTTGTCATTGTCATTGTAGTGGTATCATGTATATCACGGAAAACACTGATACATTCATTCATTGTAACTGCTTGTCCACCGAAGGGTCACGGGAGGGGCTGCAGCCTAGCCCAGATGTCTCTGTGTGAGACATGGGGTATATCACCAGTCCATCCCGGCCCATCTAACACAGACTGCCAGCCAGCCATTCACACTTACACTTTAGAATCATCAATGACTGTAACGAGCCTGTCTTTGGAGGGTGGGAGGAAGCTGGAGTACCCGGAGAGAACCCATGCAGACACAGGGAGAACATGTACCCTCCACAAAGAAAGGCCCCAGTCGTCCAGTCAAACCCAGAACATTCTTACTGTGAGGCATCAGTGCTAACCACCACACCACTGTGTCGCCCTCACTGAAAACAACAGGTGAGGCCTACCGGATTTATTCTGGTAGGCCTCACGGGCTACGAAGACAAACTGAGCTTAAACCGACTGAGTTTAATTAATTAACTCTGTTGAGTTACCCATGGAGATTCCAGCTGTGGTGCATGGTGCATTTACTTGTATTAGTATTATTATAGCATCCATAAAATAAATCTTTTATCTAAACTCATAGCCAAACACACACGCACGCACCAAAATGCACACACGGACCATTCTCATCGCCGTTGTTATGACCTCCCACAGGATGGAGAATCCCACATCTGATTGGACAAGTGACGCTTGTGGTTACTGCAGTCATAAAACAGTAATTAATAAATACCAATGCTTGCAGAGGACCACAGTAAATAAGGATACCCATTAACAAATCTGGAGCAGGTATGGCACCAAGCGTATGGAGTGCTAAGAATAATGAAAAATAAATGTCTGAGTTATGTCTTAATGCTTGACACACTGTTGAACTGCATATTTCTGATTGTTTACTTCATTCTGACTTTATGTCTTACTGAATTGCAGGCTTACACAAGAATGGAAAGAGAAGTCGGTGTCAACAGGACCGATGTTTTCACTCAGATTAATCCCTGCTACAAAGTAGATGTCTCGTATACACTGACAAGAAACCCTTCCACAATATGTGTTTTGTTTCAAATTTTCCTTGGCTCATCATCTGCTGTAACTGTATGTGGAAACCTTCTCGTGATCACCTCCATCATTTACTTCAAACAGCTACACACTCCCACTAACTCTCTCATCCTCTCTCTGGCTGTGGCTGACCTGCTCGTGGGGGTGTTAGTGTTTCCTCTCACCATGGAGTTTTCCATAAGCTCATGTCTCTACTATGATGATTTATTTTGCAAAGTTCGGGGCAGCTTTGACGTCTCACTGTGCACATCGTCTATTCTGAATTTGTGTTGCATTTCTGTTGACAGATATTACGCAGTGTGTCAGCCTCTCACATATAGAACTAAAATGACTCATCATGCCATCAGTCTCATGATTCTGCTTAGTTGGTTTATCTCTGTGCTGGTCGGGATTAGCTTCATAATTGTTGGAGTAAATCAGGAGAAATGTGCTGAAAAATGTTTTATTGACGCTGTAATAGTGAACATAATGGCACTTATTTTCTCATTTTACCTCCCAGTGATCATAATGCTGTGTATCTACCTAAAGATTTTCCTTGTTGCACAGAGACAGGTACGCAGCATCCAGAACACAACAAAGTCTGGAGCAACTGTCAGTAAGATGGAGAGGAAGGCTACCAAAACCCTGGCTATTGTTATGGGAGTTTTTCTTTTATGCTGGCTGCCTTTCTTTCTTTGTACCACAGTCCTTTCTTTCAGCCGTGTTTACCTGCCTCTTCCTCTGATTGAACTACTGAACTGGCTTGCACTGTCAAATTCAATGCTCAATCCATTCATTTATGCCTTCTTTTACAGTTGGTTCCGTTCTGCTTTTAGAATGATCATTTCTGGTAAAATAATTCAAGGTGATCATACCAACTCCAAACTGTCGTGAACAACCCTCTGAACTTCTCCGTTCGATGGCCTGTAATATTCAATATAATGATAACAAAGGGCTGACACAGCTTTTACTTATTAAAACATGAATCAACTAGAACCTATGTGTGAAGGTTTATTCTATATTTTTATGCATCTATATTTTTATTTACCATTTTGTCTTTTATTTCTTTGTTGTGATACAATATTATTTTTGGAAAGTAAATGGTTGTTTCCCTCCTTTAGGTGTCCAGGATATCATTCCATGCAGTTCTTTAAAAGTGAGCTATATACAAACAAGCAGCGAGTATACAGCAACTAACAGTATATCTGGTAAACCCTTTGTTTTAAAAAAAAAAAGATAAAAAAAAAGTGTAATGAGTCTAAAACCTTTTTGATTAATCTTTCGCTTATTAGGCAGCTGCTCTGGTGATCAGATTGACGTAGACTGAGAGTTACTGTCTGGGTTCTGTTCACAGTTGATAAGATAGTGATAGAGCAGACTGCCATTAAGATATCTCTGAACACAACACCAGATGGTATAATGCATGAGGCCTCCCAGCAGGGGCAATTCTAGGATCAGATAACTGTTTCTGCTCCCAGTCAGAATGTCACACATACAGTACTGCGCCTGACAATTAATACAATAATAAAACAAAAATATTTAAGTATTAAGAATCTTTGTGCTGTCATGTGTAAGGTAAACGTACCGACCAAACTGAATTTACTTACTCAATATTATTATATATTTTTACTACCACATATCGATAAATGTTTGTATAAGTCAGGGTCTTTCAGTGCTTCAATTCACTGTCCATGGCTCAATACACACCTTGCAATGCCAACCTACGCACATCATCAGTGCTGTAACCTGGGGTCATCGGGTGTTTCAGGTCTTTCAACATCATACACCCTCACCCCACTAGGGGTGATCAGTCCGAGGCTTGTGTCTAGGCAGCTTGTGTGGTTCATGGAGCACCCCTCTTGATCCACAGCCATCTTGATGCCTTCCCAGCAGCATCAGTGATGTTCTTGATGACTTTCTTGCTGTGCAGTCCTCTTAAGCCCTGCAGGTATGGCCATTGCCATTGCTTTCGCACTTGCCTGCCAGCTCCTCATACTACCTATTCACACTCAAAAGCCTCCTCTATCCGTCGTAGATTGACTGGATTAGGAACTTCACCCACTGAGGCTCCGCTCTCCAGAGCTCCTGCTGCCATCGAGTCTACGCCCTGTTGCCTCATCCCCACTATCCTGCTCAAATGGGTCTCCTCCGCTCCTGCTCAGACCTCTTCCTGGATGAGTTGGTGCCTCTCCTTCCCCTTGGCCTTCTTGAATTGAAGTCTTGGGTTGCTACCCAGCCCTGCCCGACCTGATGTAATGGTTCCCAAAAGCATGATGTGCTGCAGCCAAGCTTCAGCTTGGTCAACTGCCTCTGTGCTCCTCACTTTCTACCAGTTCTTAATTCTTAGTATCAAGCCGAGGTGACTCTGATGTCATTTGAATTTCTGTACAGCAGCAACAGAGTGAGGGGGAGACGCAGCTTGTTCTTGCTCCCATACAAGGCTTTGTCACTGAGGTTTCATGGTAAGCCCAACCACCTGCACAGGAAGCTGCTAACCTTCCTCTTGAAGCCCTCAACAGTGGTCAGAGGAACATCATAGACAAGCAATGGCCAGAGCAGAATTCCATGCTAATATATCCAAGCCTTAAACCTGCCTAGTAGTCCACCACACTAGTAAGTTACCAACTCACTGCTGGTTGTTTGGAGTGCTGCCTTGTCCCTCAGAGTGCCATCAAATATTTGCCCCAGGCTTTTCACTGGCTTCTCTGAGATCGATGGAATCTGGACACCTCCCAGCGACAAACACAATTTGTCCGTTACCCTTCCCTTCTTCACAACTAGGGAGCAGGACTTTGCAGGCTTAAATACCATCCGAGCCCAGTTGAGGAGACGATCACAGCCTTGGAGGATCTATCTGCAGCCTAGTACCGTTGTTGTGGTAATAATAATAATAATAATACATTTTATTTATAAGGGCCTTTCAAGAGGGAAAAAAACAAGACAGAATAAAATGGAACAGTACAATCAGAGTTAATAAGCTTTCTGGAACAAATGTGTTTTCAGTTTGGATTTGAAGAGAGGAAAAGAGTCAATGTTGTTCAGTGGGAGTGAGTTCCAGAGTTAGGGAGCAGAGCAACAGAAGTCTACCCATGGTACTGAGGCCGGCTTAGGGCACAGAGAGGTTGATAGAGGAGGAGAATCTGAGGGAGCAGGAAGGGGTGACAATATGGAGGAGATCCACCAGAAAACAAGGGGTGAGGTTTTTATTTATTTATTTATTCATTCATTTCGGCAAGTCAATTCAATCATCATCACACATCAAAATCAATATCAGTATGAGTACAAGAGACCTGGCCGAAAGGGAAAGCGGGAGAAGCCAAAGCTTATCTAGTCCCGCCCCCATTACACAGAGTACAGTTTTAGATGTTTTTTTTTGTCATTTGACCTATTACAACAGAATATGAAAGCATAGCTGCAGTTCAGAATGAGACAATCAAATACAGAATTACATGTGTGTTCGCACATTATACATATTCTTCAGTCATGAGTGAACAACAGTCCCTTCTAATCGCCTGGTGAACCTAACATTTAGGTTCACCAGAACCCGCCTTCCGTGTTGAGAACACATGCGTATGACCTTTATCTGCACTAACTCTGCATCGCTGTATAACGTTCCATGGTTAATTTAACAATTTTCTTTTTGAAGACACTCAGATTCACTGAATTCTTGACCTCCTCGTCCAATTTATTCCACTGCTTAACCCCTGCAACAGTTACAGAAAAGGATTTTAATGTAGTTCGTACCATTTTACGCTTGTATATTAGATTCCCCCTTAAATTATGTCTCGTCTCTCTTTCTTGGAGTAGTAACTGCAAATTGTGAGGGAGGCTTTTCTTAGTGGCCTTGTGCATTAGCTGAGCTGTTCGAAAGTTTGATAAGTCATTGAATTTGAGTATATTCGATTTGATAAATAACTGATTTGTGTGTGCCCTATACTTGGCATGATGTATGATTCTCACTGCTTTTTTTTGGAGTATTAACAAGGGATGTGTATTGCTTTTATACGTGTGTCCCCACACCTCTATGCAGTATTGCAGGTGAGGAGAGATTAGTGCGCAATACAAAAGATGAAGTGCTTTCTGATTTAGTAGTGTCTGTGCTCTCCAAAGTATGGACACACTCCTGGCCAGCTTACTTCTTAAGTGTTTTATATGCGACTTCCAACTTAACCTATCATCGATGATCACTCCTAACACTTTGCTTTCGTTAACCCTTTCAATATTTATTCCGTTTAATTGTATGTTAACGCTGGTATTTCGGCCCTTTTTCCCAAACAGCATGTATTTTGTTTTCCCCAGATTCAGTGATAATTTGTTTATATTAAACCACACATGAAGCTTTGCTATTTCAGTATTGATTGTTTCAACTAGTTGGTTCAAGTCATCCCCCGAGCAGAAAATATTGGTATCATCCGCGAATAGTATTAGTTTCAACATATTTGACACTTTACAGATGTCGTTTATGTACAGTATAAACAGCTTTGGACCCAATACTGACCCCTGCGGGACCCCGCAGACTATATTCAAGCAAGTTGATGTGTATTCCCCCATCTTGACATACTGTGATCTGTTATTTAAGTAGCTTCTGACCCAATCCAGTGCTACTCCTGTAACACCATATCTTTCCAGCTTATCTATAAGAATTGTGTGATTAATGGTGTCAAATGCTTTTTTGAGGTCTATGAAAATTCCTATTGAGTGCAATTTCTGGTCAATAGCATCAGTGATGATTTCCACAGACTCAGTTAGGGCCATAGCGGTAGAATGGTTCTTTCTGAATCCATACTGGCTGTCGTAGAGCAGATTGTGTTTGTTGATGAAGTTGTCTAGCCTATTGTTAAATAGTTTCTCTAGTATTTTTGATAGTTGTGGTAGTATTGAGACTGGTCTGTAATTGGTAAATTCATGTATGTCACCATTCTTAAACAGTGGTACAACTTTGGCCACTTTCATCTTGTTGGGGAATGTCCCAGTTTGAAATGACAAGTTACAAATGTATGTTAAAGGTGAAATGATCCCGTCCAAAACATACTTGATTAGCCTCATATCAAGGTCGTTGACATCCGTAGATGTTTTTGCTACGCATGTATTGACCAGGTGTCTAATCTCTGTTGTCTCCACTGGTGTGATAAACATTGAGTTTGGATTTCTGCCTCCCTTTTTATCAAAGTGGTCCCAGTTCAGGTCAGTGCAGTCTGGAATGTCCTTGGCTAGATCTGGCCCCACATTAACAAAGAATTCATTGAATCTGTCTGCTATGACTCCCATATTATCTTCCCTGATGTTATTGTCCTTGAAGTAGGGGGGGTAACTTGGTTTAGCCGCTTTGTTATTGGTCACTTTGTTTATAATATCCCATAATTTTCTAGTATAGCTCATATTATCTGCTAATAGTTTACTGTAATATTCTTTCTTGCAATTCTTTAGTATGTTATTTAGTTTATTTCTGTACCGTTTGTATTTCAACTCTGATTGGATTGTCCTAAGTTTTAAAAACTGTCTGTACAGTGTGTTCTTCTTCTTGCAAGCGTTTATCAGTGATTTTGTGAGCCATGGTTTATCTTCCTTATTCTGTTTTTTGTGTCTTATTTTCACAGGACAGTATTTGTCGTACAACATTCTTAATATTTCCAAAAAGGAATCATACGCCCCATTCACATCTGTTTCATTATAAACCTTACTCCAGTCTTGTCTCAGTAGTTCATTTTTCAGTGTTTTCATTCCCCCCTCACTTCTGATTCTCACATGTCTGCTCTTGTTCCGTGTTTGACTCGTAGTATGTTTCCTGTTATAGATAGCAAAGATCGGTAGGTGATCACTGATATCATTTATCAATAGACCACTTGTTATGTCATTCCCCATAATGTTGGTGAAAATATTATCAATTAGAGTAGCATTGTGTCTCGTGATCCTACTAGGTCGTGTGATGAGGGGGTGTAGCCCCATAGTATACATTGTAGTAATGAACTCATCCGTTAGTGTATTTTGACGTGGATTGAGTAAATCAATATTTAGGTCACCACAGATGAAAACCCTCTTTTGGCTTGTATTGGAGAATAATTCTCCCACACAATCATTGAACTTTTCTATTTTTGAATCAGGTGCTCTGTAAACACAACTTACAACTATATTTTTACCATCCTTGACAAGAATTTCGATTGGGCACAGAGAGGTTGATAGAGGAGGAGAATCTGAGGGAGCAGGAGGGGGTGACAATATGGAGGAGATCCACCAGAAAACAAGGGGTTAGGTTATGGATGGATATGAAGGTGTGCAGAAGGATTTTGAAGTCAATGCAGACTTTGACTGGGAGCCAGTGAAGATGCTGTAGTACAGGGGATATGTGGTGAAATAAAGGGGTAACAATCAGATCATCCATAAAAGCTCTGATGCAAGGCTCTCAGCCTGAAACAGCTGTAATAGTCCAGTATGAGCTCCCTGATCTTGCCTGGAACATGGTGTTGGTCAAGCAAGATCTTCAGCAGCTTATGTGGAATTGACCCGTATGTGTTGGACAGATCGAGCCACAAAACTGCCAGGTCACTGCTGCCCCCCCGTGCCTCACAGATAAGCTGGTGACTACTCCTGTGTGCTCCATGCACCAATGGTGCGAGTGTTTTCCTCCTTTGGAATCCATACACCCTCCACATGCCTCCAGTGTTGGGCTACCTTACCCCTCCTCCAGATGACCTTGAAGATCTTCCACAGTTGCTGCAGGAGCCTGGGGCACCTCCTGTAAACTACGTAAGGCACTCGGATACGGCGCTGAGTTGGATCTAGCTGCTCTGACAACGTCCTTCACCTCTCTCAGGGATCGCTCCTGGATGTTAAATGCAGATGTGGGTTCTGATGGGATTATCAAAGTGCTGCATGGCCCAAAGTCCTGATCCCTTGCACTGTCACTGTAGGTTGCCTTGGGATACCAATCAACCTCTTCTTGAGTGCAGGCAAGTTGTTCATCTTGCTTCTGCCCAAGAATCTTCTTCTCCTTTCTTCCCTTCCAATGCCATTCCGCTCACCGGAGAGTTGTGAGCTTTCCTCTCAAGATGTTACGAAGCCTTGTCCTCCTTCCTTGGCTGTTTGTATTGTCGTGTCAGCAGTCTAATTTTCCTCTGCTGTCCGTTTGGCTCTCCTGCACCACAGTTCTCAGTGGCAATGCTTACAATTACTGTACATATTGTGTGCAGCCTCTGGTCTGCATCCCTTCTGGCTGTGGCTTTCAGAACCTGGTCAACATCTTCATCGAACTGATGCCACACTTTCTCATTGTTGGCAGAAAGCCACGAACCCCAAGGAGTTCAGAGTGCATTACTTGGGGCGGGGCATGTGGGGCATGGAGGGTCTGAGAACTGTGGAGTGACTCTGGGTCAGGCTCCCCCTCCGTCTTCACCAAGCACTTCATTTTGGTCTGGTAGATCTCGAGTCCACGTGGGTTTTTGCAGACTTTGCAACATAAGCAGACTGCACTCGTAGTCGTAATTCCTTTAGCTTCGGTCGATAACTGTGTGTCCGTCCTGTTTACATTCTCCATGGACATTTGGACAGTCATAACATTTATGGCATGGTAACTTTTATATTCATTGTATTTTGTATCTTGTACTATTATATTTAGTTATTTATTTATTTATTTATTTAGTGAAGGTGAAAGTAGCAACATATTAACATTGTCAGCATGCTGACATTAGCATTTAAATTAAAGTCTGGAAACAAACTCATGCAGCATGTGGAAAGTTTAAGGTGGAATGTACTGGAAACAATAAATATTTTATATATTCCAGAAAACAATAAATTCATTCATTTCTATAACCACCTGTCCTCTGAAGTGTCGCTGATCCGACCTCTCATTGTGCAAGAGGCTGGGTATACCCTGGACAGGTCGCCTTCGCAGGGATAACACAGAGAGACATACAACACACAACTACACACAGAAAGGCCCCTGTCGTCTTGTCAAGCCCAGAACCTTTTTGCTGTGAAGCATCAAACAATAAATTAATTATCATACTTTATTTCCTTTGTCATTTACACAGTCCTGCAATGGTGATTTTTGTATCTATAAAACACTTTCCATTATGGAATAATGGAAAAATACTTTAACAGAACAAAAGAAGAGAAGAGAAAGAACAGAAATTGCAATTTGCAACAGCATGCAGAGATGACAGAGATATATTAAATAAATTACAGATATATTGCATTGTACTGCACTACACTACAGGTAGCCTTAACCTTATCATGAATCTCAATGAATCCAGATCCATGACAAAAAACGTGCATGACAAACATTTTGTCAAAAATACTTTGTGTGTTTACCAAAGAAATCACTACCACACACACTATACACACAGGCACACAGGCACACATGTCAGTATGTTAATACATTTGTTGTCTAGTTTCTCCGCATCTGATTGGGCAAGAAGTGCGGAATAAAATGAGAGAGGGGAGATAAATATTACTACTTAGTACTGCAGTGGAACATTGACCACAGAAACCTATCAAAAACACTGCACGAGGAGGCATTGAGGGTATACTAGGTATGGTAATTAACTGCTTTGAGAGTTAAGATGAACTAAAAGTCTCTTCTTTTTTTAAGTAATCCTACTTTTTTTTTTTTTAAATAGTAATGCTGTTTGTACTGTGCAATACTGCTGAACTAAAATCTTGTTTGAAATTTTTGGTGGTAAATGACAACCTCGTTTTGGTGAGCTGTAAGAGTATGGAACCAGAGCCTACTGTTTACAGTGATTTTGACATGCATTATTGCTATAAAATACATAATGCTTCTAACATGCAGACGAGATCCCCTTCCACCATATGTGTTTTATTGTATGTTTTCCTTGGCTCATTATCCGTTGTAACAACATGTGGAAATCTTCTTGTAATAATCTCTATCCTTTACTTCAAGCAGCTGCACACTCCTACTAACTACCTTGTTCTCTCTCTGGCTGTGGCTGATCTACTTGTTGGTACTTCAGTCTTTCCTTCAAGCATGGTATTCTCTCTCAGCTCATGTCGGATTCGTGAGAATTTATTTTGCAAAGTGCGTGATAGTTTTGATGTATCACTTTGCATATCTTCAGTTATGAACCTATGTTGCATTTCTGTTGACCGATATTATGCAGTGTGTCAGCCACTGACATACAGAGCTAAAATAAATCCTCACAACGCAGTAGTCATGATTATGCTGAGCTGGACTGTTTCTGTTGTAATTGGAATTGGCTTCACGTTGTCAGAAGGAGGAAACTGCACTCAACCATGTGCAACTTCTATTGGATTTACTCTTGCATTTTACTTGCCAGTGATCGTAATGCTGTGTATCTACCTGAAGATTTTCCTTGTTGCACAGAGACAGGCACGCAGCATCAATAACACAACAAAGTCTAGAGTAACGGTCAGTAAGATGGAGAGGAAGGCCACCAAAACCCTGGCTATTGTTATGGGAGTTTTTTTGCTGTGTTGGTTTCCTTTCTTATTTTGTGTCACCTTTCTTTGGATTAGTATTCCGGTGCCACTTTCTGTGTTTGATGCTCTAAACTGGCTTGTTTATTCAAATTCAATGCTGAATCCATTCATTTATGCTTTCTTTTACAGCTGGTACAGATCAGCATTCAGAATGATCATTACTGGAAAGATTTTTCAATGTGATTTTACAAATTCAAAATTGTGAGTTACCAAATTAGCTTATTAAATCAGACACCATTTAGTATGTTGCTAAACAACACCGTCCACTAAACTGACTGGTTTTTGATTGTTACTCTGTCTTACACACATCTGTGTGCTCTTTGTCAGCTGACACAGTTATGATCCATATGTTGTCACAATATAATAAAGTTCAGAAATCACATTCTTATTTTGGATTTAATATGAACTATAAACTGAAAGAACATGTCATTCTGCAGCATTATAATAAATAAACGTGATTTATTATACATTGTTACTCACTCATTGTTAACTGATCATTAACAGTTTGGATCCGTTCATGTCCAACTTGCAAAACACTCTGTTTGGAAGGGTGGATACCACTAAAGTCAATGAGTTTGTTTATCCGTCCAGATTTTGATATATTTAGAACTGCTTTCTGAGATCTATGCTGCTCCAGTCACATGTTTCTCTATTCTAAGTTCCATACATAGGGAAAGGCACTACAAAGCCCTGTCGTATCTTGCTATATAGTGGGAAGGTTACTCTCTATATGTCAGGCTACAGTTGTAACAACACCTAACAGTCCTAGTTGCTGATGTGCATACATTTCTGACACAATTAATCTCATCACAGTTCAGAACTTTATCTATATTTCACTTGATCACTGACAAACATATACAGTTGCACAAACAAATATCCATCAACACCGTCTCAAAATGTAAAGGTAAATTTTGTATTACTTTACACCATCAACACCCTACTCAGCATTTACTTCTGAGTTGGAATGAGTTTGAACTATGTAAAGTCATATTTGTTTTACTGCCTTGAGTTCAGGTCACAGTTGCAGGACATGTTATACACTATATTACCAAAAGTATTCGCTCACCTGCCTTTACTCATTCTATGAACTGAAGTGCCATCCCATTCCTAACTCATAGAATTCAATATGATGTCGGTCCACCTTTTGCAGCTATTACAGCTTCAACTCTTCTGGGAAGACTGTCCACAAGGTTGAGGAGAGTGTTTATAGGAATTTTTGACCATTCTTCCAAAAGCGCATTGGTGAGGTCACACACTGATGTTGGTCGAGAAGGCCTGGCTCTCAGTCTCCGTTCTAATTCATCCCAAAGGTGTTCTATCGGGTTCAGGTCAGGACTCTGTGCAGGCCAGTCAAGTTCATCCACACCAGACTCTGTCATCCACGTCTTTATGGACCTTGCTTTGTGCACTGGTGCACAGTCATGTTGGAAGAGGAAGGGGCCCGCTCCAAACTGTTCCCACAAGGTTGGGAGCATGGAATTGTCCAAAATGTTTTGGTATCCTGAAGCATTCAATGTTCCTTTCACTGGAACTAAGGGGCCAAGCCCAGCTCCTGAAAAACAACCCCATACCATAATTCCTCCTCCACCAAATTTCACAGTTGGCACAATGCAATCTGAAATGTACCGTTCTCCTGGCAACCTCCAAACCCAGACTTGTCCATCAGATTGCCAGATGGAAAAGCGTGATTCATCACTCCAGAGAACGCGTCTCCACTGCTCTAGAGGCCAGTGGCGGCGTGCTTTACACCATTGCATCCGACGCCTTGCATTGCACTTGGTGATGTGTGGCTTGGCTGCAGCTGCTCGGCCATGGAAACCCATTCCATGAAGCTCTCTGCGTACTGTACTTGGGCTAATCTGAAGGTCACATGAAGTTTGTAGCTCTGTAGCAATTGACTGTGCAGAAAGTCGGCGACCTCTTTGCACTATGCACTTCAGCATCCGCTGACCCCTCTCCGTCACTTTACGTGGCCTACCACTTCGTGGCTGAGTTGCTGTTGTTCCCAAACGCTTCCATTTTGTTATAATAGAGCTGACAGTTGACTGTGGAATATTTAGGAGCGAGGAAATTTCACGACTGGATTTGTTGCACAAGTGGCATCCTATGACAGTTCCACGCTGGAATTCACTGAGCTCCTGAGAGCGGCCCATTCTTTCACAAATGTCTTGTTTCACAGTCTGCATGCCTGAGTGCTTGAATTTATACACCTGGGGCCAGGCCAAGTGATTAGAACACCTGATTCTGATCATTTGAATGGGTGAGCGAATACTTTTGGTAATATAGTGTATCTGTAAGGGTGCTTAGCAGAAGAGCAATATGAACAACGTGACCTTCAGCAGATAGGGGGTATAAAGTAAATCTATTTTGTGAACTGACTGCTCATTTGCCACAGTGAATGCTTTGTGCTTTGTCTGTGCTGTGAGACCATCTGCAGATGCTGAATTAAACGAACTGGAACATCAGAGTGTTCTGATTTGTTGTTTCTCCCTGTGTCTGCGTGGGTTCTCTCCAGGTACCATCCAAAGACATGCTCGTTAGGTTAGCTGATGATTCTAAATTGGTCGTAAGTGTACATGTGAGTGTGAATGCTTGTCTGTCTCTCTGTGTTAGCCCTGTGATACACTGGCAACCTGTCCAGGGTGTACCCTGACTCTTGTCTGATGACAGCTGGGATAGGCTCCACCCCCAATTCACTCTTTTCTTCGTTAAAAACAGATTAATCACATTATGGATCACAGATCTAGTTTCCCTCAATTACTTACGGTATGTAAAAGAGCCAAATCTAAAATAAATAAATACATTTGACTTTGATACGTGTCATTTATTTAGAAATGCTTTCTGCAAAGAAGACATGCGCGTTAGGGTTAATTGGTGATTCTAAATTGGCCGTAAGTGTGAGTGGGAGTGTAAATGGTTGTCTGCCTCTCTGTGTTAGCCCTGCAATAGACTGGTGACCTGTCTAGGGTGTACCCCACATTGAAAAGCCAAGGAGGGTATAGAAGTGTGTAACAAGGAGCTTTATTAATGAAAAGAAACGGGGCAATTCTGACTTTTCTCCACTAAAAACAATAATACAAATGAGTCACATTATGGATCATAGATCTGGTTTCCCTCAATTACTGTAAAAGAGCCATATCCAAAAAGAAAACCCAACTGTATGCGACTTTAAAAGTAATTTCAGCAATTGACTTAAAACTTTCCACATGCTGCATGAGTGGAGCCCATTCCCCAGACTCATACATAATTCATTCTGAATGAATTACATGTAAAACTTGAGAGCAGTTACCACATCTGATAGGACAACCTATGCCTGCCTTAATTATGCTAATGAGATGTAGTGGCAATAAATACTGAAAATCCACAGGCTGGGCACTGTTCGACACTCGATCACTCTGATAGTTGATATGAGCGATATGAAGCAGGAATCTTCCTCATCCTCTCAGGAAAATTATTAGCTCTTTATAGGTGTATTAATGCAAAACTAATTATTACAAACTGCCAGCAATATATGTATTCTGAGTATTTATGAACGTAGTAATTGTGACAGATGCTAAATTTGCTAGGATCCTAGAAAGATGGAATCACAAGCTATTGTGAACTGGACTATGAACATGCACCCCTGCTACAAAATAGCAAACCTCTCTTACGAGCTATCAAGCACTCCCTCCAGAATATGCATTTTGATATACAGTTTCCTAGTATCATTATCTGTTATCACAATATGTGGAAACCTTCTTGTGATTATCTCTGTCATTTACTTCAAACAGCTGCACACTCCTACTAACTCTCTCATCCTCTCTCTGGCTGTGGCTGACCTGCTCGTCGGGGTGTTAGTCTTTCCTTTCAGCATGGCATTCTCTCTGGGCTCATGTCTGTATCATGAAGGGCTATTTTGTATTGTGCGAGACGGTTTTGATGTTACACTGAGCACATCGTCTATTTTGAATCTATGTTGTATTTCTATTGACAGATATTATGCAGTGTGTCATCCCCTGACATACAGTACTAAGATTAATTGTCGTGCTGTTGTGATCATGATCCTGGTCAGCTGGAGTTCATCTGCTCTTGCTGCAACATGCCTTCTCATGGCAGGATTAAAACAAGATAAATGTCAAGAAGGGTGTTTAGTTGAGGTTTTATTGGCAACAACTGTAGGAATTATTTTCACATACTTGCCACTGATCATAATGCTGTGTATCTACCTGAAGATTTTTCTTGTTTCACAAAGACAGACACGCAGCATCCATAACACAAAAAAGTCTGGAGCAAGCGTCAGTAAGATGGAGAGGAAGGCCACCAAAACATTAGCCCTCATTATGGGAGTTTTTCTGATCTGCTGGACACCTTTCTTCCTTTACATTACAGTTAATTCTGCCAGCAATGATGCTGTGTCAGTTTCTGTTACAGAAACCCTTAACTGGCTTGCACTGTCAAATTCTATGTTGAATCCTTTTATTTATGCTTTCTTTTACAGCTGGTTCAGAACTGCTTTTAGGATGATAATTTCCGGTAAAATATTCAAAGGTGATTTTGCCAACTCCAAACTGCAGTGACATAATCACAGTCTCCCTAGTATTGCGGGTAGTCCGTCTGTCTTTCTCTGTTAGGCTGTATTTGTCCAACTACACCAACTATCACTGTATTCCACTATGTAATCGAACTCTAAACTTCAGTAAAAATGTGCGTGTGTCTGCATATACACACATAATAAATAAGTAAAATATAAACTACATGTTTTGATTTTTGTGTGCATGTGTTTAAATATTCCCTGAGACAGAGAGTAGTCATTTTATTAAATCATGGAAACGGCATGATTTTATCAGAGAAGCAACATTGTCAAAAACGCAATACATCTGGCTTCCTGGACTAGAAGTTCTTTGTAAATTATGTGGTACTGGCCTAATACACTGCCTGGTCAAAAAAAGCTTGCCATCAAGAAAAAGGTCAAATACTCTAATATTTTGGGATATATTTGGAATAACCTGGTCATTCAGTATATTCAGGTAGTCAGCTGACCTCATTCTTTGGACACATAATGTTGCTGAACCTACACTATATTACCAAAAGTATTCGCTCACCTGCCTTTACTCATTCTATGAACTGAAGTGCCATCCCATTCCTAACTCATAAAATTCAATATGATGTCGGTCCACCTTTTGCAGCTATTACAGCTTCAACTCTTCTGGGAAGACTGTCCACAAGGTTGAGGAGAGTGTTTATAGGAATTTTTGACCATTCTTCCAAAAGCGCATTGGTGAGGTCACACACTGATGTTGGTCGAGAAGGCCTGGCTCTCAGTCTCCGCTCTAATTCATCCCAAAGGTGTTCTATCGGGTTCAGGTCAGGACTCTGTGCAGGCCAGTCAAGTTCATCCACACCAGACTCTGTCATCCACGTCTTTATGGACCTTGCTTTGTGCACTGGTGCACAGTCATGTTGGAAGAGGAAGGGGCCCGCTCCAAACTGTTCCCACAAGGTTGGGAGCATGGAATTGTCCAAAATGTTTTGGTATCCTGAAGCATTCAATGTTCCTTTCACTGGAACTAAGGGGCCAAGCCCAGCTCCTGAAAAACAACCCCATACCATAATTCCTCCTCCACCAAATTTCACAGTTGGCACAATGCAATCTGAAATGTACCGTTCTCCTGGCAACCTTCAAACCCAGACTCGTCCATCAGATTGCCAGATGGAAAAGCGTGATTCATCACTCCAGAGAACGCGTCTCCACTGCTCTAGAGGCCAGTGGCGGCGTGCTTTCATCAGGCCTTGCCTTTGACAGGCACTGATCTGCATTGTAATACAGCAAACTTGGAAGTAACTGCAAAAGCAGATATACATTTAGACTGTTTCTCTCCGATTGACCTTGATCAAATAACCTCAATAACTTCTTCATCTAAGCCGTCAACCTGTCTCTTAGACTCCATACCAACTAGGCTGCTCAAGGATGTTCTACCTCTAGTTAGCTCTTCTTTATTGGACATGATTAATCTGTCCTTATTATCAGGATATGTACCACAGTCCTTTAAAGTAGCTGTAATTAAACCTCTTCTTAAAAAGCCCACTCTAGATCCAGAGGTTTTAGCCAATTACAGACCAATATCAAACCTTCCCTTTCTCTCTAAGATACTTGAGAAAGCAGTTGCTAATCAGCTATTTGACTTTCTCCATAAGAACAGTTTACTTGAGGATTTTCAGTCAGGTTTTAGAGTGCATCATAGCACAGAAACTGCATTAGTCAAAGTTACAAATGACCTCCTAATGGCATCAGACAAAGGACTCATCTCCGTACTTGTCCTGCTAGATCTTAGTGCCGCATTTGATACCATTGACCACCAAATTCTTTTACAGAGACTGGAACATCAAATTGGCATCAAAGGAACCGCCCTAAGCTGGTTTAAATCATATTTTGCAGATCGATCTCAGTTTGTTCACGTCAATGATGAATCGTCCATACATACCAAAGTCTGTCATGGAGTACCACAAGGTTCTGTCCTAGGACCACTTCTATTCAGTTTATACATGCTTCCTCTAGGAAACATTATCAGGAATCATTCCATTAATTTTCATTGTTATGCTGATGACACCCAACTGTATCTCTCGATCAAGCCTGATGAAACCAACCAGTTAACTAAACTCCAATCATGCCTCAAGGATGTAAAAAATTGGATGACCTACAATTTTCTGATGTTGAATTCAGACAAAACTGAAGTTCTTGTAATTGGACCCAAACACCTCAGAAACTCTTTTTCCAGTGACTTGGTCACTTTAGACGGGATCAATCTGGCCTCCAGCACCACCGTAAAAAATCTAGGAGTTGTTTTTGATCAGGATCTGTCCTTCAATGTCCACATAAAACAAACTTCTAGAACTGCATTCTTTCATTTGCGCAACATTGCCAAAATCAGACACTTTGTGTCTCAAGTAGATGCAGAAAAACTAATCCATGCATTTGTAACCTCTAGGCTGGACTATTGCAACTCTTTGTTATCAGGCTGCTCCAGTAAGTCTCTGAGGACTCTGCAGCTAATCCAGAACGCTGCTGCACGCGTTCTGACAGGAACCAAGATCAGAGATCACATCTCTCCCATTTTGGCTTCCTTGCATTGGCTACCTATTAAATCTCGAATAGAATTTAAAATTCTTCTCCTTACATATAAAGCTCTTCATGGTCAGGCACCATCATATCTAAAAGAGCTTATAGTATCTTACTATCCCTCTAGACCACTGCGCTCTCAGGATGCTGGGTTCCTTGTGGTTCCTATAGTTTCCAAAAGTAGATTGGGAGCCAGAGCCTTCAGCTATCAAGCTCCTCTTCTGTGGAACAAACTACCTTTCTGGGTTCGGGAGGCAGACACGGTCAACACCTTCAAGAGTAGACTTAAGACTTTCCTTTTTGACAGCGCCTATAGTTAGGGGTGACTCAGGTCATCCCTTAGTTATGCTGCCATAGGATTAGACTACCGGGGGACCTCTGGGTTATGCCTAGCCAGGCACAGTACTGGTCGAAGATGTAATCATCTCCCTTTACTGATAACCCTCTCTCTCTCTCTCTCTCTCTCTCTCTCTCTCTCTCTCTCTCTCTCTCTCTCTCTCTCTCTCTCTCTCTCTCTCTCTCTCTCTCTCTCTCAAATCAAATCAAATCAAATCAAATCAAAGTGGGCTTTATTGGCATGAAAGTTTCTTAACAAAACAATATTGCCAAAGCAAATCGAAATACAAAGCAAATCAAAATACAATACAATGAATTAAATATATACATTCTGAACATTCTATTAATTATATACAGTGTGTGTGGTGGTGGTGGTGGTGGTGGTGGTGGTGGTGGTGGTGGTGGTGGTGGGGGGGGGGGCTTGATCACTCACTGTCCCTCAGGGCGTGGCATGTTAACACATACTGGGCAGCAAGGTGTGCCCACTCTCCTTCTCCGAGGAGTATTTTTAGTTTGGATAGGTCGTCCAGCTCTTTGAAACCTGGAACCAAAGAGCTGAACTTGTTCCAATAAATTTCTCTTGTGTCATTTAATTTTGTACATTGTACTCTCTCTCTCTCTCTCTCTCTCTCTCTCTCTCTCTCTCTCTCTCTGAGTGGAGTGCATGCTGGGAGTGAGTGTGGTGAGGAGCGACTCTGAGCGAGTGTTCTTTGTTTTTCTGTCCTTTTTTTGATTAATGTTTTCTTTGTGAATGGTAGTTTAAGTTTATAGTGATAAGTTAGTAATTTGCTTGTTGGTGTGTTTTGTTTGGTTTTTGGTGAGGTGGCGTCTTAGACGCTATGGTGAATGGAGTTTTCTCCCGGCTGACGAGGAAGCATGGCATCAAAGTTGGTGCCAGCTTTCCGTGTAGCGTGGAGGAGGTTGGGTTAGCGGTAGGAGAGGTGGTCGGGCACAGTTCCGTGAAGTCGGCCGCTAGGATGAACGGAGCTGTGGTTTTATTCCTGGATCAGGTGGAGAAAGTGAACCGTGTTGTAGAGACTGGTATCACTGTTAATGATATGTTTGTGTCGGTGCAACCGCTGACGCTGCCCGCAACAAAGGTTATTCTGTCGAATGTCCCCCCCTTTATCACTGACGAGTTCTTATGCAGAGAATTATCTAGACATGGAAAAGTTGTTTCTCCTCTGAAAAAGATCCTCTCTGGCTGCAAATCTCCATTATTGAAGCATGTTGTGTCTCACAGGAGACAACTTTACATGATTCTAAATAACCGTGATGAGGAGCTTAACCTCAGATTTCATGTAAAAGTTGATGATTTTGATTATGTTTTGTTTGCCAGTTCTTCGGTGATGAAATGTTTTGGTTGTGGTGAAGAAGGACATACTGTCAGAGTTTGTCCTGGCAGAGGAGGGCCGGCTTTGCCTGGCCTTCCGGCAAAAAACGCAGAGCACCCCGCAGCCGCGGAGCATCGCGCCGATGCCGAGCGGCCCGGTGCCGCGGAGCATCGCGCCGATGCCGAGCGGCCCGGTGCCGCGGAGCATGACGCCGATGCCGAGCGGCCCGGTGCCGCGGAGCATGGCGCCGATGCCGAGCGGCCCGGTGCCGCGGAGCATCGCGCCGATGCCGAGCGGCCCAGTGTTGTGAGGTTGGGGCACAATGGATTTGGTCAGCAGGATGGCCTGGAAGGCACTGCTGAAGACATTGTACAGGTTGAAGGAGAGGAAGAATTCACAGGAGGAAAAGGTGTTGTTGTAGTTGGTGAGGATAATCTTGAGGGAACCAAGATCAGTGGTGTAAACATTGTGAATGGTAGAACTGATTTATGTGTGGCACAGATGGGAGAGACAGGTGAGCTATGTAAAACACAAGTAGGTGAAGGGGAAGTAAGCAGACCATGGGGTGAGCAGGTTGAAGAGGCTGAGATGGTGGAAGCAGAATCTAAATCTACTCCACGTAAACGAAGGACCAAAACTAAAAATACGTGTGCGGAGGCAAAGACAAGTCGAGTGAGTGTAGACAAACACACAGATAAAAAGCAGGAGCAGACAGACAGCAGTGCTGCTGAGGATGACTGTGTGTCTGACAGCAGTGATGTGTCTCTCCCTAAAGTGTGGGGCAGTCAGGAAAGAAAGGCCTACACAGCCACAATGGTCAAGTCTTTCCTCCAGGAAACAAAAAATATGAAAGGAGTTAAAGTGGAGGATTATTTTCCTGATTTAGTAGGTTTCTATACCTCAGCCAGGTTCCACATGAGGAACCGAGAAGAATCAGTTTTAAATGATCAGGAAATCTTCAGGCTGAGGAAACTTGTCCTTAAAGTTAAGAAACAACACTTTAGTAAGGATGATGGAAAAGGCTCTTTGTTTTTTAGCTAACTTATTGTTTGTTTTTAGCCTGTTTTTTTATTTTTCAGTCTGTATGGCTTCATTTAGGGTGGGAAGTCTAAACGTAAATGGGGCCAGAGACGTTAAGAAGAGAGCTGTTATATATGAATCAGCTAGAATTAAACACATGGATGTTCTGTTTTTACAAGAAACACACAGTGATGCAAGAAATGAGATAGATTGGAACAGAGAATGGGAGGTGGTTTTGAGTCACCACACTGCAATCAGTGGAGGAGTGGGTCTCCTGTTTTCCAGAAACTTCACTCCAGCTTCCCTGGAGGTTGAACATGTTGTAGAGGGGAGATGTCTTTTAGCTAAGGCTCTTTTTGACCGTTTTACTGTCTTTTTTATCAATATCTATGCTCCAACCAACGGTGCAGAGAGGAAGAGGTTACTGAAGCAAGTTAGTGACAAACTATGTGACTGTGGCCCGGAGGATTTTTTATTCTTGGGAGGGGATTTTAACTGTACGGAAAATGACTTTTTAGATCGTAACCATGCAGAGCCTCATCCAGCCTCCCAGCACGCTCTGAGGCAGCTGCTTCATTCTCATGGCCTGGTGGATGTGTGGAGAAGGATGCACGCAGACTCCAGGCAGTACACATGGTCCCATTTTAGAGAAGACAGGGTCTCCTTAGCCCGACTTGATCGTTTTTATTGTTTTAAACAACATTTTAATATTTTTAAAATGTGTAAAATCATGCCAGTTGGGTTTTCAGATCATTCCCTACTTTTATGTCATGTTAATATTAGAAATATTTTACCTAAAAGTGCATACTGGCATTTTAACTCAGTTTTAACTTTTGATAAGAGGTTTAAGGATGTTCTTAGTTACTTCTGGACTGGCTTCAGACAGAGAAAGTGTGAATTTACATGTTTGAGACAGTGGTGGGACCATGGGAAGATAGAAATTAAGCTTTTGTGTCAGCAGCACACACTCAATGTCACAAGAGACATCACCAGATCTGTAAAGGACCTGGAGACTGATATAGTGGAGCTAGAAACATTGAGTGACTCCACAGGAAATCGAGGATATATTGAAATCCTCAAAGCTAAAAAAATGGCTTTAGCCAACCTGCTGGAGAAAAAAGCACATGGTGCACTGGTGAGATCCAGAGTACAGAACATCTCGGAGATGGATGCGCCATCCAGCTTCTTCTTTGGTCTAGAGAAGAAGCGAGGACAGAAGAATGTGATCCACTCTCTCCTGTCAGACACAGGGCAGGAACTGACAGAACCTGGTCAGATCAGAAGGAGAGCTGTTGGGTTCTTTTCATCGTTGTACTCTAGTGAGTATGAAGAAAATGAGACATTGTGTGAAGAGTTCTGCAACGAACTGCCTCAGGTCTCTGAAGAGACCAATTCACAGCTGGAGGGGCCTTTACAGCTGCAAGAACTTCATGGCGCCCTGCAGAGCATGCAGGGGCAGAGGGCTCCTGGCATCGATGGCCTGACCGTGGAGTTTTACAAAGCCTTCTGGGACATTTTAGCAGCTGATTTTTTGGAGGTTTGTAATGAGAGCATGACATCAGGTTCATTGCCTCTGTCCTGCAGAAGAGCCATAATTGCTCTCCTCCCGAAGAAAGGAAACTTGCAGGACATTAAGAACTGGCGCCCTGTGTCTCTGCTTTGTACGGATTACAAGATCTTCTCAAAAGTCCTGGCCAACAGGCTGAGAGCGGCGGTCCATCAAGTCATCCATCGGGACCAGACGTACTGTGTGCCCGGCAGGTCTATGGTAGATAACATCTACCTAATTCGAGATGTTTTGGAGGTCTCCAGCTCATTGGGCGTAAGTTCTGGTCTGATTTCTCTGGATCAGGAAAAGGCTTTTGACCGCGTTGAACACTGCTTCCTCTGGAAAACTATGGAGAAGTTTGGGTTCAGCGCTGGTTTCATTGCCAAGATCAGGGTGTTGTACAGTGACATTGAGAGTGTGCTGAAGTTCAATGGTAGTCTGTGTGCTCCTTTTAGAGTGCGTAGAGGTATCCGACAGGGCTGTGCACTGTCTGGCATGCTCTATGCACTCTCCCTGGAACCCCTCCTCTGTAGAATACGTGCAAGCATTGAAGGCCTGATTCTACCTGGTTTTAGAGAAAACATTGTTTTATCTGCTTACGCTGACGATGTCATTGTTTTTATAAAAAGTCAGCGTGAAATTGACATTTTAGCTAAGATAACAAAAGATTTCAATGTTTTATCATCAGCGACTGTAAATTGGAAAAAAAGTGAAGCTCTTGCAGTCGGGGAGTGGCGTGATGGTCTCCCAGTTCTCCCCCAGAACCTAGTCTGGAAGAGAGATGGTTTGAAATACCTTGGTGTCTTTCTGGGAAACGAAATAATAGTCCAAAAGAACTGGGAGGGTGTCACAGATAAGATAGAGAGAAAACTGGCTAAATGGAAATGGTTGCTTCCTCAGATGTCTTATAGAGGTAGAGTACTTGTGCTTAACAACCTTGTAGCCTCTCAGCTCTGGCATCGGCTGAAGTGTATTGACCCCCCCTCAGGTTTACTAGCCCAGATTCAAACAAAAATGACTAATTTCTTTTGGGATCGTCTACACTGGGTACCACAGAGTGTTTTGTTTTTATCCAGGGAGGAGGGGGGACAGGGCCTCGTCCACCTGGCCAGTAGAACAGCCACGTTCAGGCTACAGTTCATCCAGAGGTTCCTGACAGGTCCGTCAGACCTGGTGTGGAGAGAAGTGGCTAGTTGTGTTCTCAGACGTGTGAATAACCTGGGACTGGATGCTGCTCTGTTTTTAACTGATTCTAAATTTTTAAATTTAAGGGTTTTACCTCCGTTTTATCAGGGTGTTTTTAGATCCTGGGCTCTTTTTAGCCTTAAAAACAGTGAAAAGTCTAACTCTCTGCACTGGTTGTTGAAGGAGCCACTGATCCACGGGGCGAAACTGGACATATGCTGCGCTGCCACACCTGGCCTGATGGGGGCGCTATACCGAACTAAAACCTTGTGCCTGAAGCAGCTGGTGGATGCAGCAGGTCCAGAATTGACTGATGCCCACGCCGTTGGTGCTCTGCTGGGTCTTCATTCTGCTCGGGTAGCTCAGAGGGTCCTGGAGCTCTGGAGGCAGAGGCTCTCTGGAAGGGATAGAGGCCTCATCAAGGAGTATGGTCGCGGAAACATTGAACCTGACCATAGAGACCCGTTCCCTGAGATTGTCTTAAGCCATTGTTTTGGGGAGCTGAGCGGCCCCCTATTGAACACATACAACCCTGACAGACTGAGCTTGTACCGAGCAGATAAAAAAACTCTGTACTTGAACTGTGTGAAGAGTATAAACAAGAAAGGTCTGAGCAACAGAGCAGTCACTGTGTGGAGCAGCAGGCTGAGAGGAGACGTTGCTCTGAGTCCACAGTGGAGGATTTTATATAAACCCCCCCTCAAGAAAAGGACAGCTGACCTCCAGTGGAGGGTTTTACATGGGGCTATTGCTTCAAACGCTTTTATTTCTGTTCTTAACCCTGTTGTCGCCAATAAGTGTCCTTTTTGTGCGCTGTATGAGACTGTCTTCCATATTTTCACTGAATGTACAAGACTTACTGTGTTTTTTAGCCTTTTAACTGCTGTTTTTAAACAATTTGGTGAAAAGTTTTCAGAAACCAGTTTAATCTTTGGTGCAGGGTACAAAAAGGCAAACCACATTAAGTGGCAGCTTTTAAATTTCCTGTCAGGAGAGGCTAAGCTAGCCATATATGTGAGCAGGAAAAATAAAATGGAGGACAAGGTGGGCCAGGAGGCCACTTCAGTGTGGTTGTGCAATGTTAGGTCCAGACTTTTGTTGGAATTCAGATTTTACAAGATGATGGCAGACATGGACACGTTTGAGAAACTGTGGTGTTACAGAAAAGCTATTTGCACTGTGGAGGATGAGGAATTGCAATTTGCAAAAACTTTTATTGTGTGATTTTGTGTGTGTTATATTTATATGATGGGTTTTATGTAAGATGAATTATGCATTCCTGTAAATAAAGTTTTTTGTAAAAATCAAAAAAAAAAAAAATCTCTCTCTCTCTCTCTCTCTCTCTCTCTCTCTCTCTCTCTCTCTCAAGTTCAAAGTTCAAAGTTCAAAGTGGGCTTTATTGGCATGAAAGTTTCTTAACAAAACAATATTGCCAAAGCAAATCGAAATACAAAGCAAATCAAAATACAATACAATGAATTAAATATATACATTCTGAACATTCTATTAATTATATACAGTGTGTGTGTGGTGGTGGTGGTGGTGGTGGTGGGGGGGGGGGGGGGGGGGGGGGGGCTTGATCACTCACTGTCCCTCAGGGCGTGGCATGTTAACACATACTGGGCAGCAAGGTGTGCCCACTCTCCTTCTCCGAGGAGTATTTTTAGTTTGGATAGGTCGTCCAGCTCTTTGAAACCTGGAACCAAAGAGCTGAACTTGTTCCAATAAATTTCTCTTGTGTCATTTAATTTTGTACATTGTAGGAGAAAGTGCATCTCCGTCTCAACCTCACCTGTCGAACAGTGACCACATGTTCTGTTTTCTTTTGGTTGCCATGATTTTTTGTGTCTTCCTGTTTGGATTGCCAATTTGTGGTCACTGAGCCTGTACTTGGTTAGGATCTGTCTCTGCTTTCTATCTCTGACAGTAGAGAGATATTCTGCTAATTCATAATCTCTTTGAAGGGCAAGATAACATTCCAATCTACTTTGGCTTTTAGTTGTTTCTTCCCAATGGTCCAGATAGCTTTCTTTATATTGTGCTATAATTTGCTTTACCCTGATTTCTGTTTGTAGAGCAGTGTTGTTATGAGGCTGGTCAGAGTTTGTCTGAGAGGGGGCAGTTAGCCTCAGTACCAACTGACATAGGGGACTCTTTTCTGGGCTCAGCTCTTGGGTTTGGAGGGCTTTGGAGTGGAGGGTGTCTCTGGGACTGGATTTCAGGTGGTTAAAGAAGTTGAGCGTTCTCTTCTGAACGTTGATGATCAGTGGGTATCTGCCTAATTCTGCTCTACATGCATTTGTTGGTGTGTTTCTGTGTACGTGTAAAATGTATCTGCAGAATTCTGCATGTAGAGATTCTGTTGGATGTTTGTCCCAACGGGTAAAGCTCTGATGACTGAGTGGACCCCATACTTCACTACCGTACAGCGCAATGGGCTGGATGACACTATCAAATATTTTCAGCCAAATTTTTATTGGAATATGGAAATGATAAAATTTTCTCTTAATTGCGTAAAGAGCTCTTCGAGCTTTTTCTTTTAGTGCATTCACTGCCATGTTGAAACTCCCTGATGCTGTTATGGTTATACCAAGGTAGGTATAACTCATGCTGTGTTCAATGACATGATTATTGATGGTAAACTGGTGTTTGTTCTCATGACACCTGGGGCGTTTTTGAAAAATCATGACATTGGTTTTCTTCATGTTTACTGCCAGGGCCCAGTTCTGACAGTACTTTTCTACTACGTCCAGCTGTAGCTGTAGTCCCTGTTCAGTAGGAGACAGTAGAACAAGGTCATCAGCATAGAACAGAGACTTCACCTCTCTATCCAGGAGGGAGAGGCCCGGAGCAGCACATTTATCCAACTCAACAGCCAGTTCATTTATATACACATTAAATAAAGTTGGACTTAGATTGCAACCCTGCCGAACACCTCTTCTCTGGGGGAAGAAATCAGTTAATTTATCTCCAATTTTAACAGCACACATGTTTTCCGAATACATTGATTTAACCAGATCATACATTTTGCCACCTATGCCACATTTTAAAAGTCTGTAATAGAGCCCTTCATGCCAAATAGAGTCGAAAGCTTTCTTGAAATCGATAAAGCAGGCGAATATTTTTCCATTCTTAGTTTGTTGTACATGTTTGTTGATTAAAGTATGGAGGGTATATATATGATCGGTGGTGCGGTGTTTTGGGAGGAAGCCAATCTGACTTTTACTTAAGATTGACTGTTCTTCAAGGAAACCTAGTATTCTTGTATTAAGAATACTACAGAATAGTTTACCCAGACAGCTGCTGACACAGATGCCACGGTAGTTATTAGGCTCTGATTTGTCCCCACTCTTGTGAATGGGGGAAATGAGCCCTTTGCACCAGATGTTGGGAAAACAACCTGCCTGTAGTATGAGGTTGAACAAGTGTAACACTGCACCCTGCATTTCTGGGCTGCTGCTTTTGAGCATTTCATTTTTAATGTTGTCTGGGCCACAGGCTTTCCTTGGCTTCAGACATTTTATCCGTGTGGTTATTTCTTCCCAACTAATTTCGAAATCAAGGGGGTTTTGATTGTCTTTAATTGTTTCTTCTAATTTTTGGAGTTTTTCTTTCATAATACACTGATCTGAGGTGATTTGATTGATTGGTATGTCTTTGTATAGATTTTCAAAATGTGATCTCCAGATGTCACCGTTCTGGATGGGTAATGTCTGCTGTTGCTTTGTGTGGAACTTGTTCCACATATCCCAGAATTGATTTTGGTTAATGGCATTCTCAATATCTTCAAGTTTCAATTGGGTATAATTTTGTTTTTTGATCCTAATTGTGTGTTTATATGTGTTTAAAATTTCATTGTATCGGATGCGCAGGGCTGGGTTGTTCGGTTGGCGATGTTTCTCATTGGCTGTTTTTCTCAGCTCTTTTCTGATTTCTTTGCATTCTTGATCAAACCATTTGTCACTATTTTGCCTTTTAACAGGTCTCCGTCTTTGCTTTATGAGGTCAGCCCTAATAGCTGCCTTATGAAATATCATATTGATATCATCAGTGGCCTTGTTTACTCCATCTCTGGTAGGGGCATACTGATGCTGAGTATATATTGATATGTAGTTCATCAGATCAGGGGAGTTTAAAGCCTTGGTGAATTTGTCTCCACTGTCTGGGGCCCATCTGTAAGAAGGATTTAATTTGTACAGCTTACTGGGCTTCCTTTTTGTGTCACTAATTTGGCCTGATAATTTAAAGAACACATTGATTTGGTTGTGGTCTGAGAGGGGGGATTGCTGTCTGACAGTGAATGCACTGATAGTTGAGGGGTCCATGTCAGTGATTGCATAGTCTACGACACTAGAACCAAGAGCTGAGGAGAAAGTGAACCTCCCTAAAGAGTCCCCTCTGAACCTACCATTAACTATGTACAGGCCTAAGGCCCGACAGAGATGCACTATCTCCCTGCCACTTTGATTTAATATTGAGTCCAGGTTGTTCCGACGGGTGATGTTTGGTGTGGTAAACAGGGGGGCCTGACCAAATACATGGTTGTTGCCCTGTGTGTCAATGATGTCAGGTTCAGTTCCTGTACGTCCATTCAGATCTCCAGTAAGAAGAATGTTTCCCTGGGCCTGGAAATAGGCGATTTCTGAGTTTAGGGTGTCAAAAATGTCCTCTTCAAAATAGGGAGAATCCATTGGGGGTATGTAAATTGCACAGAGGTATAGATCCCTATCGGTTATGCCTAGGCTTTGATCTAACCTCAACCAAATGTGCGATTTACCCTGTTTTACTGGTGAGATCTGATTGCAAAGATCTCCTTTATACCACACCAAAATCCCCCCCGATGTTCTGCCCTTGCGTATGTTTTTTAGTTTTATGGAGGGAACCATGACTTCATTATATCCTGGGGGACAGTGAGTGAGTAAATCATCTTGGCACCATGTTTCCGTCAATATGATGATATCGACATCTTTGATAGATTTCATGAACTCAGGGTCTCCACTCTTTAGCTCAAAGGTCGAGGAGTGGAGACCCTGAATATTCCAACAACTTATATGAAATGAACGCATCAAAAAAGAAAACAATCAAAATGAACCTGCACAGTGAGACAAAAAAAACAAAAAAAAACTATCTATATATTAATAATAATAATTTGATATTAATTCTATTTAGATGTACTATTTTCAATATTATTATCATTGTTCTGACTACTACTATTGCTATTACCATTACTAACTAACAAATATATGTCCATGTTGTTTTGTGATTCATATGGGAATATATCTTAGCTGGACAAAAGCCGGCTGCATAGGGTGTGCAGCATCTCCCTGATGTCTCTCAGCTCACAGGTAGCAGGGGGAGGGACTGTGACAGCAGGCCGGGCTACAGCTGCAGCATAGCTCTGCTGCTGTGGGTGGGGAGGGAGACGTGCTGCTCCATGGCTCTGCTGCTGTGGGTGGGGAGGGGGACGTGCTGCTCCATGGCTCTGCTGCTGTGGGTGGGGAGGGGGACGTGCTGCTCCATGGCTCTGCTGCTGTGGGTGGGGAGGGAGACGTGCTGCTCCATGGCTCTGCTGCCTATGCTGTGGTCTCAGCTGGTTCTGTTTCCCAGTGGTGAGGTGGTAAGCACGTGGG
The DNA here is from genome assembly GCA_005024645.1 of Planiliza haematocheilus. NCBI lineage: Eukaryota > Metazoa > Chordata > Actinopteri > Mugiliformes > Mugilidae > Planiliza > Planiliza haematocheilus. Next base: position 77,768 of record SRSE01000853.1, on the reverse strand, counting down.
TAGTGTGGGGTCCGGGCAGAACTGGTGTGTCTCCTTTCAGCAGAGGGCGTGATCCGGGGCTGGAGATAGGGGGGAGGAGGTCTGTGATGGCTTCTGAAGCTTCTGGTAGAAGAGAGGGTGGAAGGGCTGCGTCCTAGAGCTGCGTCTTTGAGGGTCTTTGCAAAGATATTCACCCTCTCTCTGTGTAGATGGAGTCCATCGTAGAGGTCCCAGGTGCCAATGGTTGGATGGAGGGCCAGGTGGACGTTGGGTAAGGTGGCACAACCTCTTCTGATCTCCATATTGATGTCATGGATGACGTGAGGAGGAGTGTCTGTCCTAGGCAGCAGGGTGGAGATCACGATGCGGGTGTCAGGGAATTCCGTGGTGGCCTGTTCCGCCATCTTCCTTACTGCCTCAGCAGTGTTCCTTCGGAGGTTGTGCAGGTCGTTTGTTCCTGTGTGGATCACCAGGCATTGAGGGTTCCCGAGGGTCTCCTTTCTCAACAGCTTCATTGCTTGGCCTGTGGTGCTACAACGTTTAGACAGCACTTTCTTAGAAGGAAAAAGCTTGTTGGTGTCCAGGAATTTCCCGTTTGAGTCAGCCAGCAGGACCACTTGTGGGGCTTGTTCTTCAGGCTGAGTGGAGGGCAACTGGGATGGACAGGGTTGGCTGCTGGGAGCTGGCTGTGTGGGTGTTGGTAGGGTGCAGGGCAGAGATGGTGGGACAGAGACAAGGGAGGGGTTTGGAGGACTAGCAGGGAGAGTCTGTGTCTCTGTCTCTGTAGTTGTCTTTCTGGGAACTGATGAGAGTTGGTCTGTCAGGTGTCGGACTTGTCTGATGAAGTTCCTTTCTCTGTTCTCAGCATCCTCTTTCACTTTGGCAAACTGAGCCCGGAGTACACTGTTCTCATGTTTTAGTGCCTCTACACTTCCTCTTAGCTCAGATGTCAAGGCCTGGTTTTCATTCTTCAGCTGCTGGAGCTCCTCTTGAAGCTGTTGCACAATGTTGTCTAGGGGGGCAGACAGCCTGGCCTGGGTCAGCTCTTTGAATTCAGCAAAGTCCAGCTCCAGCAGGGCCATACTCTGCTTCAGCTGGTTGGTGGAGCTGGCAGGTGTGGGAGGGGCACAGATGGACAATGTGGTGGGGTTCTCTGTTGGGCTCTCCTCATCTTCACTGTCACAGAGAACATTGCACCTCTTGGTCTCCACCTCAGCCTTGATCAAGGAGAATACTTCTTCAAAGGATTTCAAGTTTGCTTCGTCCCCCTGGACCATCACCTTTCCCTTTGTGTAGTAGGTGATGGTGAGCAGGGGGTCATCCTTGTTCATGTGTTTGTCCTTACAAATCCTCAGTCGGCCTCCTGAGCCGATGCCCTCACTGCAGATGTAAGGATATTTCTTGCATAGACTTTCCTTCCAGGTGTATATGGAGTCTGTGAAGAATATGAGGTTGTTCTTCTTCCTCCCTTCTTTGTGTAGAGCATAGTCAGTGAACAAGACTTCTTTGTTCTCCTGAAGTGTCTTCTCCTTAAACTTCTCCCTGGCTGCTACACTCTTACAGAGAGCAGGATATATAACCTCCCTGCTCTCTGTTCTCTGCTTGGCTGTTTCCATAGCAACCACTTTGTTTGTTTATTAGTGGGCTAACTCTTTACTGTTGCTAGCTTTTTTACCCTTTAAATAAACAGTTATTAATGTTATGATTTTTGGTTTGTTCTCCTCTTCTCCTCCTTATCTTCATAGAAGACCTCTTCTGTTATCTTATTTAGTTCGGTTCCTCCTTAAAAATGTTCTCCACTGTGGTAGGTGGTAGCCCACAGCAGTTGATAAACAGTTGCCAGCTAGCTTTTGACAAGTCAGTTGGTTGTTTTCATTTAAAAAATATATCCAGAAATGGTATTTTCTTTCTTCTTCTTTGCTGATAAAGTGTTTACCTTTTCTTTAGAGTCCTTTTTGAAGAAAAAGATGGTCTTGTTTTGTAAAATGTCCCACTGCTCAGGTCCATACTTGAGATGAATTCAGGAGCACATTTTCATGCAGCCATTCATTCGGAATCTTCTCTCTCTCTCTCTCTCTCTCTCACTGAGTGCATGCTGGGAGTGTGTGGAGCTTGTGGAGAGCGTGGTGAGTTCGCTGAGTTTGTAAGATTTTTCCAACTTTTTCTTGCCTGTGTGTATTTTCTCACGGTGTGATTGTGATGTGAGGGGTTTGTGGGTGTTGTCTGATTTGTTTACTGCTAATTTGGTGTGTCTTTGGTGTACTTTTGTGGGTTTTTAAGCCGTGGTTCACGGCGGGGATGGCGTCCTCGGGGACGCCTTCCCTCTCGATCCGACACGGGGTGCGGATTCAGCCCGACCCGTCGGTGCCGGTGGAGGAGGTTCTCCTGGCTGTAGGAGACCAAGTAGGACATGCTAACCTGTCCTACGCCTCCAGGATGAACAAGGGGGTGGTGGTGTTTGTTAAAGAGGAGCGTTTGGTGGCTGATCTGTTGGCGAGCGGAGTGACTCTGAACGGTTTATACCTGCAGGTGTCCCCGCTCGCCGTACCGTTCACCCGGGTCACAGTCTCCGGTGTTCCCCCGTTTATTCCCAACGAAGCGCTGGAGCAGGAGCTGCAGCGCTTCGGGAAAATGGCGAGCAAGTTCAAAACGGTGGGTTTGGGCTGCAAGAGTGATAAACTGAAACACGTCCAGTCCTTTAGGAGACAGGTACACATGTTCCTCACCTGTCCGTCACAGACGCTGGATGTGTCTTTTAGAGTCAGGCATGGAGAGGGGCATTACATGGTGTACGCTAGCACAGGAAACATCAAGTGCTTTGAGTGCGGGGATGTGGGACATAAGCGGGTCGCCTGTCCCCATAGACCCGCGGACGGACGCACTCTGACCGCTGCGGTGTCCGGGGATGAGCCGGCGGAGGTTGCCGTCGCTAAACGGCGGAGCGGCCCCGCCCCTCCCGAAGAGTCCGATGGAGGACAAGACTCAAAGAGACGAGTAGTGGAGCAGCCAGCTGAGACAGCAGCTGTGGACAGTTTGGCTGCTTCAGGGGAAAGACCAGGAGGAGGTGAGGAGTTGCGGACAGCAGGAGGAAGTGAGGTGCAGACAGCAGGAGAGGAGGTCCATGGGGGACACAGCGGCAGAGGTCAGGCAGCTGAATCTGACCAAAGTCAGGCTGCTGGTGTAGAGGTGAGGAGGGGGGAGTCAGGTGTGACACAGACTGTGGGTGAGGAAGAGGACGGGATGGACGGGATGGACGGGGATTGTGAATCAGAATCTGATTGTGTCTCTTTAGCAGATTCACAGTCTTTAAGTGGAGACATATACACCTTAGAGGACATTAACACTTTCCTGGATGATACTTTTGGACAGTCAGTCAAAGTAACAGATTTTTTTCCTGACTCCAATAAATTCATGAAAACTGTGATCACCTTACAGAAGACGGTCGGAGTCGACGTCTTGGATGAAAAAAAACGTTTCAGACTAAAGAAATATATGACAGCTTTAAGAAAGATCAAGAAAGGAAAACGGTCCAAGCGTTTAAGATGATGATGATGAGTGTGGTGCACCTCTTACTGCTCTTTCTGTTCTTTCCTGTCTCTCTCTCTCTGTTTCCTATGAACAAGCTCAGAATAGGAACTTTAAACATCAATGGAGGGAGAGATCAGCATAAGAGAGCATTAGTGTCACAGATGGTCTCCTACAAAAAACTGGACATCATTTTCTTACAGGAGACCCATAGTGACACCAACAATGAGGTGGACTGGGGTCTGTGGTGGAAAGGACATTATACATTGTCTCATGGCACCAACCTGTCTGCAGGTGTAGCCACTCTGATCTCTCCAGGCCTGGACATTAAAGTCACCTCCACCTCTGAGATCATGGCAGGCAGAGCTGTGGCTGTTAAAGCTGAAGTTCAGAGTTTCACTTTCTGTTTGATCAATATCTATGCTCCAAATCAAGGCCCAGACAGGTTGGACCTGTTTCAGAAGATCTCTGCCTTCATCAAACAGTGTAATCAAGATGAGGTTTTAGTGATGGGGGGTGACTGGAACTGCACCACAGACTTCACTCTGGACAGGACAGGACAGGAGCCTCACCTCCAGTCTGCTGCAGCCCTGGCACAGCTGGGAGCGGAGGTGGGGGTGGTGGACGTATGGAGGCTCAAACATCCTAATGATAGACAGTACACATGGGTGAAGGTGGTGGATGGGGGGGTGAGTGCAGCCAGACTAGACAGGATTTACATGTCACATTCATATAGCAACAGATTATTGAACAGTCACATTTTTCCAGTAGGATTCACAGATCATCATTTAGTCACTTTAGATTTTCACTTCACACAAACATCTAAATGCAGCTCATACTGGCACTTCAATGTGAAGCTGCTGCAGGACACGGATTTCTGTAGGAAATTTGGGACATTTTGGGAAATTTGGAGAGGGAGGAAGGGTGAGTTTGAGTTTTTGAGTCAGTGGTGGGAGGTAGGTAAGGCACACATTAGGGTTTTCTGTCAGCAGTACACTAGTCACTCAACAGCAGGGATCAGAAGAACCATACAACATTTAGAGCAGGACATCAGGGACATGGAGGACAGGCTTCACACACATCACAGCATAGACACACACACACTGCACCAAAAGAAACAAGAACTGAGCACGTTTTTACAGGAGAGGGTTAAAGGGGTTTTAGTTAGAGCACGTTTCACCACCGTCCGGGAGATGGACGCTCCCACCTCCTTCTTCTTCAACTTAGAAAAATCGGTGTCAAGACAGAAACAGATGCTCTGTCTCCGCCTTCCTGATGGGTCAGTAACAACAGACCAGGGTAAGATGAGAAGGCATGCAGTGGATTTCTACAGCGCCCTCTTCAGAGCGGAGGACGTCCACAGAGGGTGCCAGGACGAGCTGCTGCAGGGACTTCCACAGCTCAGCTCTGAGGACAGAGTCTCCCTGGATGCCCACATTTCACTGGAGGAACTTACTGCTGCAGTGGGACAGATGGCCTCTGGTCGGGCCCCGGGACTGGATGGACTGCCTGCGGATTTTTACAAACATTTCTGGAAGGTTTTGGGTGCTGACCTGTGGGGGGTGCTGCAGGAGTGCTCAGGGACAGGTTTGCTGCCGACCTCCTGCCGGAGTGCCGTCCTCTCTTTAATCCCCAAAAAAGGAGACTTGGCTCTTTTAAGAAACTGGAGACCTGTGGCGCTTCTATGCACAGACTATAAACTGTTATCAAAGGTGCTAGCCAACAGGCTCAAACAAGTACTGGATATAATCATCCACAGGGACCAGTCTTACTGTGTCCCAGGCAGGTCTATTATGGACAACCTGTTCTTGATGAGAGACTTGTTTGAAGTTTGTAAACTGTACAGTTTTGACATGGGGGTGTTTTCACTGGACCAGGAGAAAGCGTTTGATAGGGTGGATCATGGTTTTCTTTTTGGTACTTTAAGGGCTTTTGGTTTTGGTGGTGGGTTTTTGTCACTGCTGGGTTTGTTGTACACAGACGCGTGTTGTTTAGTGAAGGTGGGTGGAGGGTTGAGTTGTCCAGTCAAAATTACGAGGGGTATTAGACAGGGCTGTCCCATTTCTGGACAACTCTACAGTCTAGCGATAGAACCCTTGCTTTGTAGGCTCAGGTCTAAGCTGACAGGGCTGTGTTTACCCGGTTTGCCCCAGCGTCCCCCGTTAGTGTTATCAGCCTATGCTGATGACATCAATGTGTTGATTAGAGATCAGGGGGATGTAGATAACCTGACAGAAAGCCTTACACTGTACCAGAAAGTTTCCTCTGCCAGAGTAAACTGGGACAAGAGCGAAGCTTTTCTAATCGGGCAGTGGACAGACAGGCAGACACCTAAGCTACCAGGGAACCAGGGCTGGGGTAGACAGGGACTCAGGGTACTAGGTGTCTTTCTAGGGACTGAGGAGTATGAGAGGAAGAACTGGGAGGGTGTTCTGGAGAAGGTGTGTACCAGACTAACCAAATGGAAATGGCTGCTCCCTCAGCTCTCCTACAGGGGCCGGGTCCTCATTGCCAATAACTTGGTCGCCTCAGCCCTTTGGCACAGACTGACAGTCCTAACACCGCCAAGAGGCCTGATTAACAGCATCCAGAGAGAGATGGTGGACTTCTTCTGGTCTGGGCAGCACTGGACACGAGCCTCTGTCCTGTATCTGCCTGTACAGGAGGGTGGACAGGGACTGGTCGACATAACATCGCGGATCACAGCATTCAGACTGCAGACCGCCCAGAGGCTGCTGTACACCTTTGGTCTGCCATGGACGGACACAGCCTGTCTCCTACTCAGGAAGGCTGGACGACTCGGATATGACAAGCAGCTGTTCCTGGTCCAGCCTCAGTCTGTGGATATGACAGGACTAACATCGTTCTACCAGTCGGTGCTACAGGCCTGGCAGACTTTAACAGCTAAGCGGAAGACTGGGACCACACCAGGGATGTGGATCTTTGAAGAGCCGCTCTTTGGGAACAGCATCATCACCTCTCAGGTCCTGTCATCTGCCAGCCTGAGAGTCAGACTGAGAGAGGCTGGACTGGTCAAGCTGGGTCACCTCATCAAGACGTCCGTCCCTCATCTTGCGGACATGCTGAGTATCCGGTCCACCAGAGTGCTGCAGAGGCTGATGGAGGAGGTCTGTGCTTCCCTGCCAGCAGGCCTCAGAGCGTTTGCTGAGGACAACAATCTGTCTGAACAATGGGATGATGGATGCGAATATGTCTTTCCCTCCCTAGCTGTGTCTCCAGCTGTGGGACAATGGCAGCCAGAGGAGGACGGCCTCCTGAGTCTGAAGACATCGGAGTCTACAGAATTTGAATCTCTGGGAAAGAAAGACCTCTACTTCCTCGGCGTCAAGGTCCTAAACTTACGCTCCTTGGCAGGGGTAAAGGTGTCTAGGTGGACTGAGGTCTTTGGCGTGGGAACCTCCCCGAAGGGCTGTTGGCGGTCCCTGTACAAACCTCCTGTCAACAAACGGACAGGAGACCTCCAGTGGAGGATTGTACACGGGGCCATAGCTACAAACAGGTATCTGGTGCACCTTGATCCTAACACAGGGGACGGCTGTCCCTTCTGCTCCCAGTCAGAGACAGTCTTCCATCTCTTTGTCCAGTGTCCCAGATTAGAGGCTTTGTTCAGGTGCCTACAGGGGTGGTTTCAGGGCTTAGGCCAGCTGTTTTCTTTTAGTCTTTTTATTTTTGGGCCACTTTATTGCAGCAGGAAGAAGTCCATCCACCAGCTCATTAATTTTATCTCGGGGACAGCTAAGCTGGCTATCTGGAAGACCAGAAAGAACAGGGTCAGAGGTCAGGGGTCAGAGGACGTGGTGTCCATGGTGGCCGGGCTGCTGGCAGCTCGACTCAGGGTAGAGTTCAGTTTTTATGAACTCACTGGACGAACACAGGAGTTTGTAAATTTATGGGCTGTGAAAGATGTTCTGTGTTCAGTTAGAGAGAATGCTCTACTGCTGAACTTTTAACAAGTCTGTTTGTTTTTGTTTGATTCGTTTGTTTTTATTTGTTGTGGTTTATTTTTTTTGAGTTTGTAGAGAAAGGAAAGTATAAACTGTAAAAAATGAGAATTAGGAAATAAAGGTTGATTTCAAATTCAAATTCTCTCTCTCTCTCTCTCTCTCTCTCTAATCACCATTACCGTCACTGCTAGCTACTAACTAAACTTCTTCCCCGGAGTTCTCTGTGCTTTGTCGTCCAGCAGGTTCTCATGGATCGTGGCTGCTGCTGTGGTCTACTGCTGACATCCACCATATAAAGCATTACTGTCATTATTGTTACCATATCTCCACTTCAGTTAGTTCATGATTTACTGCTGCTGTGCATTTGTGTCTCTCTATCACAGGTTCCACTGCTACTGTAATCATTCTATCATTCATTGTAATTCATTGTCATTTCATCTTTCATTGTAATTGTACAATATGTCTGTGTTGATTTGTACATGTGACATCCATTGCACGTCTGTCCGTCCTGGGAGAGGGATCCCTTCTCTGTGGCTCTCCCTGAGGTTTCTTCCACATTTTTTCCCTGTTAATAGGGTTTTTTGTGGGCAAGTTTTTCCTCACTCGAACCGAGGGTCTAAGGACAGAGGGTGTCACTCCCTGTACAGATTGTAAAGCCCTCTGAGGCAAAACATGTTTTGTGAATTTGGGCTATACAAATAAAATTTGATTTGATTTGATTTGATTTGCTTTACACCATTGCATCCGACGCCTTGCATTGCACTTGGTGATGTGTGGCTTGGCTGCAGCTGCTCGGCCATGGAAACCCATTCCATGAAGCTCTCTGCGTACTGTACTTGGGCTAATCTGAAGGTCACATGAAGTTTGTAGCTCTGTAGCAATTGACTGTGCAGAAAGTCGGCGACCTCTTTGCACTATGCGCTTCAGCATCCGCTGACCCCTCTCCGTCACTTTACGTGGCCTACCACTTCGTGGCTGAGTTGCTGTTGTTCCCAAACGCTTCCATTTTGTTATAATAGAGCTGACAGTTGACTGTGGAATATTTAGGAGCGAGGAAATTTCACGACTGGATTTGTTGCACAAGTGGCATCCTATGACAGTTCCACGCTGGAATTCACTGAGCTCCTGAGAGCGGCCCATTCTTTCACAAATGTCTTGTTTCACAGTCTGCATGCCTGAGTGCTTGAATTTATACACCTGGGGCCAGGCCAAGTGATTAGAACACCTGATTCTGATCATTTGAATGGGTGAGCGAATACTTTTGGTAATATAGTGTAGATCTGAGCAACTGCAGCAACCCCAGATCATAGCACTGCCCCCACTGGCTGGGAGAGTAGGCACTAGGAACCTAAAGCCTACAAACCAAACTACAAAACAGGGATTTCAAAGTAGCTTCCAAAGCACACAAACTGACAACTAAAAGTTAAACCAAGAGAAAAGTTTTTGTTTTTATCATTCTCTGATAAAATACTGTTGCAGAGGTATCTCTTGAAGATAAAAATGTTGGAAGTGATTATTCGTAGATATTATGTGACATCATGATGACTACCAGTTGCCTGATTTTAACTAATTAAACTTATACAGCAGTTCACCAACCTTTTTGAAACTGAGAGCTACTTCAAGGGTACTGAGTAATTCGAATGGCTACCTTTGATACAAACTTACTGAATAACATAGTCAGAAAGTTCACCTTTAATAATAGTTATAATAATAATAATAATAAGGCTGTCTGCGCAAGTTAGTGATTGCTGTTATATCAAGTTGTTGTTAATGAATCCTCACAATAAATATAATTATTTAAACATGCAACATTTTTCATTATTTTTGTTCCTATAATTCAGTTTCAACATTTGAGCATGTCTCTCCGACTCATCTTTCTTGACTGCACCTTTATGACATTTTTGAACAAATCATGAACTTGTCTGTACAAACTAACAGTAATGTAATATTTTTTTTAAAAAGTTTAACATCGCCATGGCGTTTCACTAAAAACATCCGTTTTGCTAAATGATGCTTCCCTTACGTCTTTTGACTTCTTTGCCAGCCTCATGTAAAACACTGCCTTTAACTCAAGGCCTTTATCCACCCGTAGTGCGCTGCCAAGTGGGGAGTTAACAGTTAGCATGGAAGCTAGCATGACACGTACTGAAGTGTCTCTCCTCATTGTGCTTTGCCGTTGCTACAGTAACCCTATAAATAAGATGTACGCACGTTCCTTTTACTGTGGTAAAAAAGAACGCTTCTTCCCACTCACTTGAACGTACCACAAAATGGTACATTTTCTTTCATGTTTTTCTGTTGCTAAGACCCTCATCTACGGCCGCTCCCATACATCTGTAAAAACAAAGATGCCGGTTTTTCTTGCACATGATATTGAACTTGACACCAGATGAGGTCAGACTTCATATACACATAAAACATATCTAGGGATGCTCGATTATTTTCTGGCGATATCCGATATTCCAATATTGTCCAATTCTTAATTTCACCCGATACCGATATATGCAGTCTTTTTACACCAAAATTGTTAGGTAACAACATAACATTACCTATTATGCCTAATTTTATTGCAATGTCCCACTGGTTGCAAACATAAATGCAACATGGCTTTCCAAATGTAAACACTGTCTGTGCAAAATAAGTTACCGAAAAAAGTGCCAAAAAAGTGCCATTCATTTATTTTTGGAGTTTGTAGAGAGAAAATTTTGCCTCAAACACTACAGACAATATCAAAACAAGGACGAAAAAATTTAGCGTATAACTCTGCATTCTTGGTTAGCTATAATTTGTAAAAATTTTATTTGTAATTTCGTCAAATATAGCCCTTGTTTGTATTTGTTGAAGTAATCAATTATCTCCCCCCATCTCCCCCTATCTGAGCTGTACAGCCGCTGTCTGTGATCAGGAAAGCCAACCTGATCACAGAGGATCCCTCCCACCCCATCCATCACTCCTTCCAGCTTTATTGTACCACTGGCCCGTAAAAACATCTATAAGAAATCCTTCATTCCCTCTGCAATAGCCATACTGAACAGTGCAAAATGAACACCACAGTCAGCCGATACCTCAACACCCCATGTCCTGTTTGTCTGTGTGAATGTTTTTCTTGTGACTGGAGCCTTGTGTAACAGACAATAAAGTATTATCTTATCTTATAAAATCACTTTCATCGTCAACTCAACGCTTTTCAGAGCACAGCAATCTGCAGTACAGAGGAAAGTGTGAAGCTGCAGCTTGTAAAGCTCAGCCTGGGAGTCAACGGCTGAAGGCAGATTCACCCTGGAGCCGAGCCCATGCTCATGGCAGGATTAAAACAAGCTCACTCTTTGGTCATGGGCTTCCGCCTGGATTTGAGCTGACGGGAGCTAAACAGCGCCACCCTACCCCCATTGTAACACAATGCTAATTTGTGGTCAGCACAGGAAGTGCAACAAATAAATAAACATTAAAAGAGATATTCCGACTGCTGGCAGTGGGGAACTAATAATAATTTAATTATTAAAAATATGAGCATGTACTGCACGGCTAATTAAATCCTCATAGGCAAAGAGGCAAGTGGCAAATGTGTCTTGTTATTGCATGTTTGTTTCTATGGCATCTCATATGATGCAGGATGCTCATAGGTTGCAGCATCTAACACCTGAATGGACAAGGGACGTTTACATAAATGCTTTGTATTAGACATTGTCAAACAGACAAAGGTCACCAAACAGTACTGATGTATGGACTACTCAAACAGTTTGGTATGTACTGTGTAGGGAATCAGTTAGAGATTTTTTTTTTTTAATCTTGTGAAAACTTAACTGATGCTGAGCAAAATGTTGTATTAGTTTTAATTGTAAAAATACTTGAAATAACAGGAACTCATAAACATGCAACTTGTAACTGGTGTAAACAAGACAGAGTTTTTTAACCTACATTCATGCTATAAAGTAGATGCATCATATGCCCTGGCAGAACCTTCCACAATATGCATCATATTTCATATTTTCCTTAGTTTCTTATCGGTTGTTACTGTATGCGGAAATCTTCTGGTCATAATTTCCATCATTTACTTCAAGCAGTTGCATACTTCCACTAATGCTCTCATCCTCTCTCTAGCTGTGGCTGACCTGCTCGTAGGAGCTGTAGTGTTTCCTCTCACCATGGTATTCTCAATAAGTTTGTGTCTGTTTCAAGAAGAAGTGCTGTGCAAAGTACGGGGCAGCTTTGATATAACACTTAGTACTTGCTCTATTCTGAACCTGTGCTGTATTTCTATTGACAGATATTATGCCGTATGTCAGCCTCTGACATATAGAACTAAAATGAGTGGTCGAATTGTTGGGACCATGATCCTGGTGAGCTGGGGTGTTCCTGCGGCAATTGCAACTTCTATGATTATAAGAGGATCTGACAAAGGAAAATGCAAGGAAAATTGTTTTTCTGATGTAGTCGGTAAAACTATGGGAGTTGTATTCACATTTTACTTGCCACTAATCTTACTGCTTTGTATCTACCTGAGGATTTTCCTTGTTGCACAGAGACAAGCACGGAGCATCCAGAACACAACAAAGTGTGGGGCAACTGTTAGTAAGATGGAGAGGAAGGCCACCAAAACTCTGGCTATTGTTATGGGAGTTTTTTTGATGTGCTGGCTGCCTTTCTTTCTCTGTGTCACTGTTCTTTCCTTCAGTGATGCATCAGAGCCAGGACCTTTAGAGGAGATATTGAATTGGCTTGCTCTTTCAAATTCAATGGTCAATCCATTTATTTATGCTTTCTTTTACAGCTGGTTCAGATCAGCTTTTAGAATGATCATTTCTGGAAAAATTTTGTTTGGTGATTTTACCCACTCCAAACTGCTTTAATTAAAAATTAATGTGTTTTTTTTTTGTGCTAGAAGTGTCTATTGCCATGCTTATACAAATGAAAATAGCATTATATTTTACTTAGGACTGAGTATGGTGTACAGTTCAGTGGCACACAAGTGTACCCATTTTGTAAGCTCTGCTTGAAGACTGCTAGAGGTGCTGGGCTTCTTGAAGATGAAGTCATCCACTAATCCCATACATAGAATAAAAAGGCTACCTGTGACTAACTAAACAGTGCCTGTTTCACTGAAGTCACACTTCCTGGAAACTTTGTTTTTGTCACAGCTGTTTTGACACAGAGATGAGAAGAAGCATGGCCTGAAGCCACAAAGTATATATGGGAGGCTGATTCAAACACAATGGGATATTTTCCAGTACAGGACAAAGAAGCCAACGACCAGTTTCTTGTCTTCTGACCAATACTGAAGCTGAATACTCATCACTGAACTCCTAAGTCTCAATTATGTGCTGCATCATATGTTATTTGATTTGATTTCATAGTAACATGATGATATCATTTTCTTAAGTAAAAATAAATTCAAAGCAACGTGTTTTGTTCAATACATGTGAATGTCTGATGATGTAAACTTCTATATTGATCAAATAATGGTGTAATATACTTTACCATGAATTGCAACAATTACCACACTGTCACACGGGTATTGATGGCGCTCCACATCACTAAAACAATGGTGCCTTAGCAAACACTATATATTATAGAAGGGATGATGCATGTGGGATAATGTTTGCTGGAGCATAGATTTTCAAAAAATCTAGATAATACCAGAAATAGGTAAACACCAAACTGTATTTCTACGTGGAAGAATATATAGTTGTTGGATTAAGGTTAGGATCAAAACTGATGAAGAAAAAGAAAACATAAATCTATGCAGTGCTGTTAAAAAGTGTTTACACCCTTCAGAATTTTCTATATTTATGCATAAAAATGACTCAAAACCTCACACAAACCCTGGTAGTAGACAAAGAGAACCCAATCAACCAAATGAAACGTTAATATTATACTTTTGTATTCGTGTAATCAAGAAAATGAACCATTTTTAAATATCTGTGGAGTGAAAAGGTCAGTTAACCCTTGTTTTCAGTATCTGGTGTAGTTAGGCCTGGAGAAATTTGAGCCAATTATCTTATATTATTTTTGTCCTTCTTTAACCATTCTGTTGTGTTTGGGGTCGTTGTCTTGCTGCATGACCCGGTTTCTCCTCAGATTTGACTCACATACAGATATCTTGACATTTTCATTCACTGTAGTAGTTCAGAATTCATTGGACCATCAGTGATGGCAAATCGCCCTGGACAAGATGCAGCAAAACAGGCCTTAAGTTGAGTAGAAGTTACCCTAGAGCTGAGGTCCTCAGAAAGCTCCATTGTCCTTGTCATCATATACTTCCATAAACATGCGTTAAGAAAATGACTGTGAAAAATTCCTGATTTATTTATTTGTTTTAAACAAAATGGGCACTGGATTACAGCTGAGTCTCATTGCAATGACTGGAAAGACTTTGGCCTCGAAATGAACTTCTAATACTAGAGGTGCAATTACTTTCCCACTATTGTCTCATTCACAAATACAAACTCAGCATTTCTGTTTAATCCGTTTGACTGGGTTTTCTTCATCGACTGTCAGGACTGACAGTAGATGGAAAATCTGCTGACATTCTGAATAATTTTTATGCAGAAATTAGAAAGTAGAAAATTATCAGAGGTGCAAATACATTTGAACGGCCCTGTATATACTGTACAAGACAAGTATGGTTACATAGTAGTTGTTGCAGATGACCTCTGTAGAGATCATTAAGGGCACTAAATTCCTTGGTAGTGGAGAACCTCACCTGGTCACTCAACACCAGCTCCATCACCAAGAAAGCCCAGCAGCGTATCTGCTTTCTGCTTCCTGAGAGTATCATGAGCAGCTGTATCACTGTCTGGTTTGAGAAATGCAACATCTCGGATTGCAAGACTCTGCAGCGGACAGTGAGAACAGATGAGAAGATCAACAGAGTCTCTCTACCTCCCATCACAAACACTACGCCGCAAAGCCGACAGCATCGTGGATGACCACACACACCCCGCACACACATTCTTCACACTCCTTCCATCTGGGAAAAGGTACTACAGCATTTGGGCCCGCACTCTAGAACTTGCTGTAACTGGACATCGACAGATATACAATGCCCAGGCATCGGTATCAGTATCAGGACTGAAAAAGTCGGATCGGTGCATCCCTAGTCTGCATTGTACTATTGTTGCATACAAGCACAGTCCCTTGCATTGTACTTAGCCCTATGTGTTCAAGTAGCTCAGTGGTCTTAAAGGAACATCCTCTCATCTCATTATGTACTGCACCTTCTATATGTGTGTGAAATGACAATGAAAACCTCTTTGACCTTTGAAGCTAAATGCAAAACCAGTAAATTAAAAAAAGTGGATAATTAGCTTGTTAGCTAGACAACTACCACTACTTGTAGTGTATCTTTATTATTATTATTGCTACATCATTTTCACATGTTCTGGTTTAATGTTTAGTCAACCATAGTACAATGAAAGCAATATTCGCAATTATCTCCACTATAAAGGCAGTCATATCAACAGAGTTTATGATTACATTATTATGTATTTGATGGCTAATTAAATCCTCATAGGCAAAGAGGCAAGTGGCAAATGTGTCTTGTTATTGCATGTTTGTTTCTATGGCATCTCATATGATGCAGGATGCTCATAGGTTACAGCATCTAACACCTGAATGGACAAGGGACGTTTACATAAATGCTTTGTATTGGACACTGTCAAACAGACAAAGGTCACCAAACAGTACTGATGTATGGACTACTCAAACAGCTTGGTATGTACTGTGTAATGTTTGAATAGTTAACTGATGCTGAGCAAAATGCTGTAATACCTTTAACTGTAACTTGAAATAAAAGAAAATCCAGAAACATGCAACTTGTAACTGGTGTCAACAAGACAGAATTTCTTCTTAACCTACATCCATGCTATAAATCATATGCCCTGGCAGAACCTTCCACAATATGTGTAATATTTAATATTTTCCTTGGTTTGTTATCGGTTGTTACTGTATGCGGAAATCTTCTGGTCATAATCTCCATCATTTACTTCAAGCAGTTGCATACTTCCACTAATGCTTTCATCCTCTCTCTAGCTGTGGCTGACCTGCTCGTAGGAGCTGTAGTGTTTCCACTCACCATGGTATTCTCAATAAGTTTGTGTGCGTACCAAGAAGAAGTGCTGTGCAAAGTACGGGGCAGCTTTGATTTAACACTTAGTACTTGCTCTATTCTGAACCTGTGCTGTATTTCTATTGACAGATATTATGCCGTATGTCAGCCTCTGACATATAGAACTAAAATGAGTGGTCGAATTGTAGTGACCATGATCCTGGTGAGCTGGGGTGTTCCTGCGGCAATCGCAACCAACATTACGGTCAGAGGGTCTGACAAAAGAACATGCAAAGAGAGATGTTCTTCTGATGTCCTACTTAGCAAAACTATGGGAATTGTATTCACATTTTACTTGCCACTAATCTTACTGCTTTGTATCTACCTGAAGATTTTCCTTGTTGCACGGAGACAGGCGCACAGCATCCAGAACACAACAAAGTGTGGGGCAACTGTCAGTAAGATGGAGAGGAAGGCCACCAAAACTCTGGCTATTGTTATGGGAGTTTTTCTAATGTGTTGGCTGCCTGTATTTCTCTGTGTCCCCGTTCTGTCTCTCAGTAATACACCACAGCCAGGACTTTTAGTGGAGATACTGAACTGGATTGCTCTTTCGAATTCAATGATCAATCCATTTATTTATGCTTTCTTTTACAGCTGGTTCAGATCAGCTTTTAGAATGATCATTTCTGGAAAAATTATGTTTGGTGATTTTACCAACTTCAAACTGCTTTAATTAATCTTTTTTTTGTTTTTTTTGCTAGTAAGCTCTACTATCATGCTAAAAAATAGCATAGCATTATAGTTTATTTAAGATTGAGTGTAGTGTACAGTGAAGTGGCACAGCTGAGGCTACACTTGTAGTACCCATTTTGTCAGCTCTGCTTGAAGACTGCTTTAAGACTACCAGCGACTAACGGAACAGTGCTGAAGAGACAGTAAATGTAATTGTTCTGGTGTCTTTTACACGTAGTAATCACTTGGCCACATTCATTTGTTTCACTGAAGTCACACTTCCTGGAAACTTTTTTCTTGTCACAGCTGTTTTAACAGAGACAAGGAGAAGCATGGCCAGGAGCCACACAGGATATGGAGGCTGATTCAAACACAATGGGGCACAATGGGACAGAGAAGCCAACATCTGCTTTTTGCTCATGTGACCAGAGAAGTGTCTTTGTGACTTTAACAGACACTGAAGCTGAACACTCATCACCTAACTCCTAAGTCTGAATTGTATGTGCTGCATCACAGATTACTTGATTTCCTTTTATGCTCACACGACGACGCAGTACGACATCATTTTCTTGAGTAAATTTGTTGTCAAAATAAATTATTCAAAGCAAATTGCAGTTTTTCAGTAGATATTAATGTCTGATGATGTTAACATCCACATACATTGATCAAATAATGGTTCAATGCCTTCTATGACTCCTTGCACAGCGCTTTCAACGGATTCCTCTATAAGTATGCTGTATAAGTACAGCATACTTTACCATGGACTGTAAAAATTACCACACTGTCACATAGGTATTTATTGCTCTCCACATCACTGAAACAATGGTGCTTTTGCGAATACTATATATTATACAAGGGGTCATGCATGTGGGATAATATTTGCTGGAGCAGATTTTCAAAAAATGTAGATAATATCAAGTGTAGATATAAGTGTTGAAAGTACCTTTGAAATTAATCATAGTTTAACAGCATAGTGTGATGATTCATGTTACAAAATGTATAGCAGTGAAGAGTGTGTTCTGCTTAATATATCTTACTGACCACAGAGTATTCCAGACCGTGCGAGAATAGAAGAATGTCAATAACAGATAAAGGAAGGGGATACAGCAGATCGACAAGACCCAACGCTAGATTAGCATATAACAGAACTGCAGAAAGGCAAAATGGCGAATAAAGGGGCACCCAAGAAGTACACCAAGCCCTCCATACCTGAAGCACTCGAAACTGCCAAACAGAGACTAACAGCACTGGCCACCCGGTTGAAGAGATACACCAAGGAGGCAGAGGCCAGGAGAATAAACAAACTGTTCTCCACTGAATCCCCCATGGTGTACTCTCAGTGGGAGGGAGAAAATAACAACTGGTCAGACCCACCAAGAGCTGAGGTGGAAGAATACTGGAAGGGTATATGGGAAAAAGTGGCATCACACAACCCAGATGCCCAGTGGCTAGTGGACCTAAGAGCAGACCACAGCAACCTCCCAGAACAAGAACCAGTAACCATCTCAATGGCAGACATTCAAGAAAGAGTATCAAAGATGAAGAGCTGGACAGCACGAGGCCCCGATATGAGCCATGCCTACTGGCTGAAGAAGCTAACAGCACTCCATGAACGCCTAGCAGCACAGATGAACCAGCTGCTAAGGGATGGGTCCCATCTAGAGTGGCTAACCCAGGGCAGGACGGTCGTAATCCTGAAGGACCCCCAGAAGAGGCCTATCCCATCCAACTATCGGCCAATAACCTGTCTCTCCACAACATGGAAGGCCCTGTCAGGCATCATTGTGGCTAGGATGAGTAAGCACCTAGCTTAATACATGAGTGGGGCTCAGAAAGGAATTGGTAGCAACACCAGAGGAGCCAAGCACCAGTTACTGGTCGATAGAGCAGTCGCCCGCGACTGTAAGCGCAGACAGACCAACTTGTGCACCGCCTGGATCGACTACAAGAAAGCTTACGACTCAGTGCCACACACATGGATATAGGAGTGTCTGGAACTGTATAAGATCAACAGGAACCTAAGGGCCTTCATCCAGAACTCGATGGGTATGTGGAAGACAACCCTAAAGGCCAACTCAAAGCCAATTGCCCAAGTCAACATCAAATGCGGCATATACCAAAGAGATACACTATCACCACTGCTGTTCTGCATAGGCCTGAACCCCCTCAATCAGATTATCACAAAGAGTGGTTACGGGCACCAATTCCGAAGTGGAGCAACAATTAGACACCTGCTCTACATGGATGACATCAAGCTACACGCCAGGAATGAGCAAGAAATCGACTCACTGATTCACACCACTGAAAAGTCCTGCTAAATGGCAGGAACAAGATCCAAGCCATCAACATGTACGCAATACCAGTCATCAGATACCCTGCTGAGATCATAAACTGGCCAAAGGAGGAGATAGAAGCCAGACAAGAATGCTCCTCACCATGCACAGAGGGTTTCACCCTAAATCCAGCACCCTGAGACTATACACTAAGTGGAAAGAGGGAGGCCGAGGACTAGTGACCATCAAGACCACTATCCAGGATGAAACATCAAAAAATCCAAGAGTACATCAGAAAGGATGAACTGCTAAGTGAATGTCTCAGGCATCAGAAATCCGATAAGTGCAGAGGAAGAGGAGCAGATCACCTGGAGGGACAAGCCCCTACATGGCATGTACCACCGCCAAATTGAAGAAGTGGCTGATACCGAGAAGACCTACTAAAGGCTGGAAAAGGCTGGACTCAGAGACAACACAGAGGCACTGATCATGGCAGCACAAGAACAGGCCCTAGGTACAAGAGCCATGGAGGCCAAGATCTACAAGAGTAGATCAGATCCAAGGTGCAGACTATGCAAATATATATACCATCCTGGATAGTGGTCTTGATGCTCACTAGATAGATAGATAGATAGATAGATAGATAGATAGATAGATAGATAGATAGATAGATAGATAGATAGATAGATAGATAGATAGATAGATAGATAGATAGATAGATAGATAGATGTTAAATTATGCCACCAAAGCATGTCAACCCTTTGGTACCATTTAAATGCAAATAAGCACGGAAACCGTCAGAGCTGTTACAGCTAGCGGTTTGAGTACAAAGACAAGGTGTCGGTAGCCCAAACTTGATGTCACTGCACACTTTGCTGATGTCACACATGGGACAAGACATCTACATTTGTTTGCTTTGACTGTGCAGAAGACAAACACTAGACACTACGCTGAAAACTGCGCAATGCAGTTTCTCTCTATGCCAGAGGAATGGGGAATTCAACAAAAAGTCACCACAACTGGAACAGACAGTGAACAAACCATGATGGCTGCAGCAAGACACCTCTCATTCCAACACATGCCTTGTGTTGCTCATCTCTTGCAAAGAACTATCACCGTTAGCCTTGCTGATAGTGAGTTTAGTGATGTATTAGTAATACAATGGCAACAACAACAAATGCAAATAAGACTGGGGCAAGAAAAAGAGCCACTCATATGTTGTTTCCACAAGGCAGAATTGAATGGTGGATATAATTGCTCGTCTACTAAAGAATCAAGAGGCTGTTTTGCTGCCTTAGACAAACAGAAGCACAAGCTAGTCACATTCATAGTCCATAAGAGTCCACGTCCACAAGAGCTGATAAAACTCCAAACTCTGTGGCAGCCCGCTTGAATATATTCCAGTTGGTGGTAATGAAACACTCTTGAAGTGCCTTGAAGACCCTTACAGCCACACCCATACATGCTTCCGAACTGGATTGGTTAGTTGAACCAACGGTATGTAAGATGGCATCAGCATAATGGTGATGTGGCCAGAGGCACAGATGTTGGGAAGGGGGAGGGCCTTGTAGGCTCCTCTCTAGGTGGAGTGAATAAGTTTGGGAAAATAAATTAGGAGGTGGGATACATAGGAAAATATTATTGACACAAATAATGACACAGCAAATGTCTATAACCTGTGATACCCTCACATGGGTATCTGAAGACACTTGGAAGATTTTTTCATAGAGTGATCCTTCACAGAAGCTCACACATCAGCAATGGCTGAAAATGTCTGTGAAGCTTCTCAAGCCATCCAGGCCATGGTATAATATTCTGATGAGTGGTGGGAATCACCCCTTGGTATTTAACTGTTAATGGAAATTACCTCCATTGGTTTCTGGTTGTTTACACAACAACCAAGTTTCAGTAAAAATTTCCTACTTAAGGCTCAAACTTCCAACCAGTCCCCTAGAACTGAAGAAGCTACTCGGATGAGCGTTGAAACGTCTTCTCGGAACTCCAGGTGGATTGTTTAAACGCATTTTTGGATAACTGGAAATTGGACATCTGACCACTAAAAACAATCACAAAATCTCCCAACTTTATAATTTTAGGGGATTTTCTTGTCTAAATGAATTATTAATTCATCTGAAATATAATTAAAACTCAGCATAGAGTCACAGTCCGTAATAATAATTAATTAGATCACATGCTCATGGAAAGTAGTGCGCTGCATCTGACTGGACAGGATATGTTTGTATTATGATAATTAGGTTGGGTTTAATATTTAAATGAGTCCAGTATATCTGCACAGTGGCACTATAAATAAGAACACATGTCCGTGACAAACAACAGCGGTGTCAACTGACTCCCAGCATACGGTATGGTACTTGGAGAAAACAGAATTATTTTATGTTTTTCACAGTAGATGTCAAAGGAGCATTGATGTTGATGTAGTTATATGCAGTGTGCTGTATTTAAACTAATGAAAATGCTCTCTCAATGTAATTAAATATTATTGAACATTCATTGCAGGAATTTACAAGCATGGAACCAGAGTTGACTGTGAACAGGACTTCTAATGACATACATCCCTGCTACGAATTGTATGATTCTATGTATATATTTACAAGCAGTCCTTCCATCATATGTGTAGTTTTATATATTTTCCTTGGTTCATTATCTCTTTTCACAATATGTGGAAATCTTCTTGTAATAGTCTCCATCGTTTATTTCAAACAGCTCCGCAGCCCGACAAACTATCTCATCCTGTCCCTGGCTATGGCTGACCTGCTGGTCGGAGTTTTAGTGTTTCCTTTCAGCATGGCATTCACTGTGACCTCGTGTTGGTATCATGAAGGTTTGTTCTGTAAAGTGCGAGGGAGCTTTGATGTGACACTGAGCACAGCTTCGATTCTAAATCTGTGTTGCATATCTATTGACAGATATTACGCTGTATGTCAGCCTCTGACTTACAAAAGCAAAATAAATGACCGCGTCATAGGGTTGATGATTCTGGTGAGCTGGGGAGTTGCCTCTCTGATTGGAATTGGAATCATAATTGCAGGTTTTAATCAAGGAAAGTGTGAAACAAGTTGTTTACTTGATGCTCTCATATCAACCACATTAGCGTGTATTTTCTCCTTTTATATCCCAGTTCTAATTATGCTCAGTATTTACCTAAAGATTTTCCTTGTCGCACAGAAACAAGCGAACAGCATCCAAAACACAACCTTTCAGAGCACAAAGTCCGGAAGAGCTGTCAGTAAGATGGAGAGAAAGGCTACCAAAACTCTGGCTATTGTTATGGGAGTTTTTCTCTTATGCTGGACTCCTTACTTCATTTGTATGGTTTTTCAGCCTTTAACACACAGTGTAACACCTATCGCTGTGATTGAAGCACTAAATTGGTTGACACTGTCCAATTCGATGCTGAATCCATTTATTTACGCTTTCTTTTACAGCTGGTTCAGGTCAGCTTTCAGAATCATCCTTTCGGGGAAAATATTCCTGGGTGACTTTGCAAACACAAGACTGCTCTGAATGTTATTTTGAATGCTTAAGTGCTGTTTTAGAACCGCTAAACTACTCCACTGTTTTAGTATCACAATTTTTAATATCTGTCAAAAGACAATAATTAAATTCACATATTTTATTGTTCTTCAGGATTTGCTGAAAAAGTGGTGAAAACAATAAAAAAAAAATAGCAGCACAAGAACGTGCATGCGACCCACACCACACAAGTAAATGGGACATGGAATATATATTTTTATGCTTCAGCTTTTTTTAGTTATAGTGATTGTGTGTTTGGGTGTGGTCCCACACAATAGATAAGGCATCACTAGATGGAGACTGGGATTGGCATGGGATTGAGGTGATTTGGGATTTACTATGCTAGTAATTACTATGCTCTTACTGAAAATTATACCACATGTTCAACTTCGTTTCTTAGGGGAACTCTGTTAAGATCCAGAAAAGAAAAAGTGCACCAGTACATATCTTGGCCAATAATGCTGGAACAGAACACTGGCCCAGCAGCATCAGAAGGATTGTCTCATATTATTGTCACAGTTTAATTGTGCTATAACAATTATTACAACAAATAATAAAACAATAACCTTCTGGTTTGTGTAACATGTCTAATAATTCAAAAACTGAATCTAATTTAAAAAACAAAACGATGGAATGACGAAACAGAAATGGTAGAAAAGGAAATTATATGTAAAAAAACAACTCCTTTTTTTTTGACACAACTGAAGCAGTTCCCCCACCTCCCAGTTACCACAGTTACAACACTGGCAGTCAAAACTTCCCAACGCACGTAGCACGATCTCAATATCAGAGCTTCAGATATTGGCCATTGCAAAAATATGCCCTGAGTAACACCATTTGCAGTTGACAGAGACAACAAACCTACATCAGATATAACACAATACACTACCAGCACTCAAGCTGTGCACTAGCCAGAGCCAGTGCCCATCTTGTTAGTCAGTGACCATATATGCCCGATACTGACACCAACACATTCTCCACATTCTTATTTGAGTTCCTCGTCTCTGTACCCTGGTTTACCCATCAAACATACAACTGGTGAATGGTGGTACTGAAAAATACCCTCACGTTAGTGGCACAGCAGCTGGACGGTTGAGGTGTCCATTGTCCTGCACATAGTGTGTAGTGACAATCAGTTGGAAAATAGCCAAAAACGAAACTAAAACTGAAACAGAAATAGTAAATTGTATCTAAACATTAATGCAACCAAGCAATATTGTTCTGAATTCAGTCAAAGTAAAAAAAAAAAAAGAAGAAAGAAAAGCAGCTAAGAGTACAGGAGCTCCCATGGTGGAAGGCCAAGTGGCAGCATACGGTATATTAGGCAGCCAGCTCTTGAAGTTTACGGTTTGGAGGGCAATTTGAGCAAATTTGTCAAGGTCAGTGGTTCAAAGCATCATCTCTGTAACTACAGCTCTTGTGGGGTGATCCTAGTACGCAGTGGTTTATACCACCAAGAGTGGTCCAAGGAAAGAAAGCTGGTGAAATGTGGCGTAGGCAAACATTTAATAAGGAAGATCTGTCTCCTCATGATCTTTACACCTCAAGTGAATATGGGCTGTCAATGTCATTATCCATTACATTTTCCCATGCTGTCAAAATCAGTCTGTCCATAATTGATATGTCACTACAGTCATCTATAAACTACCCTCCCCTCATCCCTGTGCTTTAAAGTCTGCATCATTCTGTCACTCCGTCCACAGGCTGTCACATACAGCCCAATTTGATCATAAGCAGGCCTGACCAGTAACATTACAGTATAAATAATTTGTGTAAAAAGTGCAATGACATTATGAAAATCTTTACATTTAATGAGCTATCCTTTTACAAAAGATTTTATGAACAAACTGGAATATTTAAAAAAAATAAAAATAATAATAAAATAAAGTGCAATTTTATTGCTATCTGCTGTTTGGTTCTGGATGTTGCGTTCTGTCCACTACGAAAACTGGATACATTTGGAATAGCACTTACTTTTGTAGCATTCTGTTCTCTTATTTTACTGGAGGGTGGGTAAGCTGCCTCAAAACTATTCTGAGTGATCAGCCCTTTGCATGGGAGGTGAATGGATGACGGGTTTACCAAAGTATTAAACTAGCGATGTGTGTATAGCAGCAGTTGTAGAATGTAGGGCTCAATGTACCACTGTGGTCCCATAGTTCCCTACTAGTTAGCAGGACTTCTAAGTACACATAACATATATTTATGACCAGGTGGGACCCATCTTTGAACTAAATATCAAAACCAAAAAAATGTTTTTTGAATAGACTTTAACTTAATTAGGTCTATCTGTCGGCAGTGTCTTAACAGTACTCACAGTTCCTGGGATGCATCGTGCTGTTAGATACACTTTGGCCCCTCCTTCAGCAGTGTCCCGTCAGTGTGGTGAAGAAACACGTCATCAGGTTCCGTCCACGTTTGCAAGCATCCTTACTGCAGCTTGGTCCAGTAAGTGTTTCCCAATAACAAGTCTCTCATAATACTAGCACGAGGAGCCAGCTAGCAACAGTCCACAGTGTGGTCGCGGTTGCATGAAGTAGAATTCCCCACAGAAAAGGCTCCCACTGAGCGTCCAGTCTCTCCAGCAAACAAAATCATAAAAGTCGTGCAGGCAGGCACGTAACTAAAGCATATTAAGTTAAAACAGTAAACGCTGGATTCTGTACCTGATTTAAAGTGATCGCTACAAAGGCGAAGTCCATTTCTTGAGGGATCCCACTGCTCCGCTGTCCGTGCAAGCTTCTTGCGCGGTCTTGCACGATCTCTGGGAATCCTAGAAAACGTTTTCCGCTTTGCTCGTCCCCGACTGTTCTGGCATCCTGGGGCACAATAGCTGTCGAGCAGTTAT
This sequence comes from Planiliza haematocheilus, assembly GCA_005024645.1. Lineage (NCBI taxonomy): Eukaryota > Metazoa > Chordata > Actinopteri > Mugiliformes > Mugilidae > Planiliza > Planiliza haematocheilus. The sequence continues at coordinate 52,862 of SRSE01000853.1, read as the reverse complement.
GGATGTAACTGTACAAGGACAAGTGACTTAGATGTTCGCAGGTGTCAACCGAATCGTAGTTTGAAGAGTAGCTTTCCTGCCAATATGGCGGTGAGGCGATTGGTGGCTGCTGGCGTAGGATGACGTCACCTACCGGAACTCATTTACGACACAACACTGGTGCATTCAGGAACCAAGCTGAACAAAGGACATTCCAAATACTTAGTGAACCATTCCAAATTAATAGTAGTCTTCTATGTAATTTCCACATTTTGTAATTCATGCCGCGAAGGGCCGGTTTTGGCATATGCCACGCTGGCTATTACAATATGTCTGTAGCCATTTTGCCTTAGACGACAATCGAATTTCTTCTTAGTTTCTTATTGTTTGTACCGTTACCCCTCTGTAACCTACTTTTGTTACAGTATGCTTTACATGAGACTAGAAATCAAAACTGACAAAACAGAGAAAACATAAAGTGTAAGAATAAACACACTCATACATACACACACACATCTGTCATTACTGATCATTTTGTAACTTTGTACGTCATACAAAGAGGACATTGGCTGGTTGCCTACATCTGATTGGAGGATCCAATCTTGTGTTAATTATATGTATGAGGTAGGGGATTTTAAATACACATCAGACTTTTAAATCATTTTAAACTCTGATGTTCCACGCATTGACACAGTGATCATTCCACTTGCATGGACTAGTACGTATTACAAGGTGAGAAAGCTTGATGAACTGAAAACATTTGAATGGAAAATAAATGTTGGTATGGTTCTGATGTGCATATTGTACATGCTGAAATTAACACATTTTCTTTGCATTACAGACTGATATTGCAGGAATCTCCAAGCATGAATGCAGAGCTGAATATCAGCAGCAGTTATGTTTTCGATGACATACATCCCTGCTATGAATCACACAATTTAACTTACATATTTACAAGCAACCCTTCCATTGTATGTGTATTATTATATGTTTTCCTTGGCTCATTATCTCTTGTCACAATATGTGGAAACCTTCTTGTAATAATCTCCATCATATACTTCAAGCAGCTGCACACTCCTACTAACTACCTTATCCTCTCTCTGGCTGTGGCTGACCTGCTTGTCGGTGTTTTAGTTTTCCCTTTAAGCATGGCATTCACTGTGACCTCATGTCTCTATCATGAAAGTCTTATTTGCAAAATACGGGACAGCTTCGATGTGTCGCTGTGCACATCTTCTATTCTGAACCTGTGCTGCATTTCCATTGACAGGTACTACGCCGTGTGTCATCCTCTGACATACAGAATTAAAATCAATGCACACGTTACTATAACCATGATCCTCTTGAGCTGGGGTGTTTCAGTTCTAATTGGAATTGGGATCATATTTGCAGGTTTCAGTCAAGGTACATGTGAGGAAATGTGCTCAGCCGATGTTGTAGTGGCAAACACTATTGGACCAGTTTTTTCATTTTACGTTCCAGCGATCATAATGCTCTGTATTTACTTCAAGATTTTCCTTGTTGCACAGAAACAAGTAAAGAGCATCCACAACACAGCTTGTCAGAGCACAAAGTCAGGAGCTGCTGTCAGTAAGATGGAGAGAAAGGCCACCAAAACTCTGGCTATTGTTATGGGAATTTTTCTTTTAAGTTTAACTCCCTATTTTATTTGTGTTGTTTTTCAGCCTTTAGCTTATAACCCTCCATCAGTTCCTGTGATTGAAACACTAAACTGGCTTGCACTATCAAATTCAATGCTGAATCCATTAATTTATGCCTTCTTTTACAGCTGGTTCAGATCAGCTTTTAGAATGATTATTTCTGGAAAAATTATATTTGGTAATTTTACCAATTCCAAACTGCTTTGATGAATTGGTTATTTTGCCGGAAAACCGTTCTGCCTTGCTTATAAAAATGAACATAGCATTATATTTTACTCAAGACTGAGCAGTTTAAACAGCATATTACATGAAGTGGCATAGCTAGGTTTCAACTGTAGTGCCCGTTTTGTAAGCTCTGCTTGCAGACTGCTGGAGGTGCTGGACTTCTTGAAGATGAAGTCATCCACTAATCCCAAATAGGAGAATTAAATGCTACCAGTGACTAACCAAACAGTGCTCCTTAAAGTCCATTTTACATTCTGATGAAGAGACAATAAATGAAAGTTCTGGTGTCTTTTACTCACAGTAGTCACTTGGTTATATTCACCTATTTCACTGAAGTTCGTCTTGGAAACTTTTTTGTCACAGCAGTTTTGACGTAGAGATGAGAAGAAGCATGGCCAGAGGCCACACAGGATATATGGGAGGCTGATTCAAACACAATGGGGCATTTTTCCAGTGCAGGACAGAGAAGGCAAAAGTCGGTTTCTGTCATGTGTCTCAATCCAGAGAAGTGTCTTTTCTGACTTAAACAGATACAGAAGCTGAACACTCATCGCCTAACTCCTAATTCTGAATTATATGTGCTGCACCATATATTATTTGATTTGATTTCATAGTAACATGATGATGCAGTACAATATTATTTCCTTAAGTAAATTGGTTATCAAAAATAAATGATTCAAAGCCAATTGCAGTGACAGAACAGTTTTTTTTATTTCACTACATGTGAATGTCTGATGATGTAAAATTCCATATACACTGATCAAATAATAGTGTATATACAGTATATACACCATGAACTGTATCAATATACCCAACACTGCTCATCGCTGTCCCGTGTTATGCCTGATGCGTCTAGCCTTTTCTCCCTCCCGCACAAACATAATGTGTATATTTTCTTTATTAACAGCCATGGAATTGTACATTTAACCGATTTTCCTCAATTGCAGTTGCTAAACATTTCAGAACTTGGTTGTGACGGCAGGTGTAACATCCTTCGGAAAGACTAACCCTACAAACTTTCAGAATATAGCCAAACGTACATACACAAGTTCACAGTGAGCAGGCAGCATCCTCACCTACCCACTGGTTTAAGTTCTGGGGAGTTGCCAGCACATCATAAGTAACCCCTATTATAAACCTAATGCTGCTGGCCTCCATGCTATACAGCTATCTCCACTTCAACTTCCTTTTCTTTACTCTCTCCCACTGAGTTAGACTGCCACTCTAAAGTCAAATTATATTCAGGCTAAATTGTGCCAATTTCTTCTTACTTTACTGTTTGCACCATTTCCCCTTTGTATTAGTCATTTTTAAACATACTGTTTGTCACAGTATGCTTTATATGAGACTAGAAATCAAAATTGACAACTGTAAGAATAAACACAAACACAAATACACACACATACGTGTATGTCATTATTCATCATTTTGTAAATTTGTACGTCATGCAAACAAGACATTGGCTGGTTGCCTACATCTGATTGGAGGATCAAATCTTGTGTTAATTATACGTATGAGGTAGGGGATTTTAAATACCAAAGTCTGATGTTCTACACATTAACACAATTTCTACACATCATTCCACTTGCATGGAGTAGTACGTATTACAAGGTGAGAAAGCTTGATGAACTGAAAACAACTGAATCTAAAATGTATACAATGCATTTGTATGGTTCTGATGTGCATATTGTACATGCTGAAATTAACACATTTTCTTTGCATTACAGATTGATATTGCAGGAATCTCCAAGCATGAATTCAGAGCTGAATATCAGTACCAGTTATGTTTTCGATGACATACATCCCTGCTATGAATCACACAATTTAACTTACATATTTACAAGCAACCCTTCCATTGTATGTGTATTATTATATGTTTTCCTTGGCTCATTATCTCTTGTCACAATATGTGGAAACCTTCTTGTAATAATCTCCATCATATACTTCAAGCAGCTGCACACTCCTACTAACTACCTTATCCTCTCTCTGGCTGTGGCTGACCTGCTTGTCGGTGTTTTAGTTTTCCCTTTAAGCATGGCATTCACTGTGACCTCATGTCTCTATCATGAAAGTCTTATTTGCAAAATACGGGACTGCTTCGATGTGTCGCTGTGCACATCTTCTATTCTGAACCTGTGCTGCATTTCCATTGACAGGTACTACGCCGTGTGTCATCCTCTGACATACAGAACTAAAATCAATGCACACGTTACTATAACCATGATCCTCTTGAGCTGGGGTGTTTCAGTTCTAATTGGAATTGGGATCATATTTGCAGGTTTCAGTCAAGGTACATGTGAGGAAATGTGCTCAGCCGATGTTGTAGTGGCAAACACTATTGGACCAGTTTTTTCATTTTACGTTCCAGCGATCATAATGCTCTGTATTTACTTCAAGATTTTCCTTGTTGCACAGAAACAAGTAAAGAGCATCCACAGCACAGCTTGTCAGAGCACAAAGTCAGGAGCTGCTGTCAGTAAGATGGAGAGAAAGGCCACCAAAACTCTGGCTATTGTTATGGGAATTTTTCTTTTAAGTTTAACTCCCTACTTTATTTGTGTTGTTTTTCAGCCTTTAGCTTATAACCCTCCATCAGTTCCTGTGATTGAAACGATAAACTGGCTGGGACTGTCAAATTCAATGCTGAATCCATTTATTTATGCCTTCTTTTACAGCTGGTTCAGATCAGCTTTTAGAATGATTATTTCTGGAAAAATTATCTTTGGTAATTTTACCAATTCCAAACTGCGTTGATGAACTGGTTATTAAGCCGGAAAACTCTGCTGCCTTGCATATAAAAATGAACATAGCATTATATTTTACTTAAGATTGATTACAGTGGACAGTTTAAACAGCATATTACATGGAGTGCCACAGCTAAGGTTTCAACTGTAGTGCCCGTTTTGTAAGCTCTGCTTGCAGACTGCTGGAGGTGCTGGACTTCTTGAAGATGAAGTCATCCACTAATCCCAAATAGGAGAATTAAATGCTACCAGTGACTAACCAAACAGTGCTCCTTAAAGTCCATTTTACATTCTGATGAAGAGACAATAAATGAAAGTTCTGGTTATATTCACCTATTTCACTGAAGTGTGTCTTGGAAACTTTTTTGTCACAGCAGTTTTGACGTAGAGATGAGAAGAAGCATGGCCAGAGGCCACACAGGATATATGGGAGGCTGATTCAAACACAACGGGGCATTTTTCCAGTGCAGGACAGAGAAGGCAAAAGTCGGTTTCTGTCATGTGTCTCAATCCAGAGAAGTGTCTTTTCTGACTTAAACAGATACACTCATCACCTAACTCCTAATTCTGCATTATATGTGTACCATATATTATTTGATTTGATTTCATAGTAACATGATGCTGTAGTACAATATAATTTCCTTAAGTAAATTGTTTATCAAAAATAAATTATTCAAAGCAAATTGCAGTGACCGGACAGTTTTTTTTTTTTTACTACATGTGAATGTCTGATAATGTAAACTTCCACATACATTGATCAAATAATAGTGTATATATACACACCATGGACTGTATCAATTACCACACTGTCACACAGGTATGTATGGCTTTACACATCACTAAAACAATGGTGCCTTAGCAAACACTATATATTATACAAGGGATCATATGTGTGGGATAATATTTGCTGGAGCACTGACTTTCAAAAAATGTAAACCAGAGATGGGCAACCTAACCTCGTCAACACTACCTGAGGGCCACATAGGGCTGCACACTTGATATGATAAAACTGACATTTTTGAAGCAAACAAAAAATAACCACTTACTGCGATTTATTTATTTATTTATTTTCATTAATCTGTGCATTTTTATACTAAGAAAGAGTTTAACATTTTCCCTGCAAACCCACTCTACCTCATCACTATCAGCAGTGATAGATAGATAGATAGATAGATAGATAGATAGATAGATAGATAGATAGATAGATAGATAGATAGATAGACAACTTTATTAATCCTTTTGGGAGGTTCCCGCAGGGAAATTGACATCTCCATCGCATACAGCACTGTCAGACATACATGTAGGAAAACAGTACAGTAAGCCAAATACCAAAACACCCAGTAAAGAAAAAAGATAAATAATAAAAATAAATACTGTGACTGTACATAGATGGTTGTTGCATAAATAGACAGATGCCGGGTACATTTATATTGCACATTACTGTTGTAGATTAAGTTAAAAAAGTCATTCAGGCCCTTCCTTTTTTGTCCTCTTCCCCCAAGTGAGTGGTGGTTGAACAGTTTTATGGCACGGGGAACAAAGGAGTTCCTCAGTCTGTTGGTCCTGCACCTCGGGAGGAGCATCCTCCCACTGAAGGTGCTTCTCTGGCTGCTGATGATTGTGTGCAGAGGGTGGCTGGCATTGTCCAGGATACTAGTCAGTTTGTTCAGTGTCCTTCTCTCTGCAACAGCAGCCAGAGGGTCCAGCCTCGTGCCAACCACAGAGCCAGCCCGCCTGATCAGCTTCTCCAACCTGGAGAGGTCTGCCTTTGAGGTGCTCCCACCCCAGCACACCACAGCGTAGGTCAGGATGCTAGCAACCACAGACTGGTAGAAGATCCCCAGGAGCTTTTTACAGATGTTAAAGGATCGTAACCTCCTCAGGAAGTACATCCTGCTCTGGGTCTTCTTGTACAGCTGCCCCGTGTTGCTTGTCCAGTCCAGCTTGTTGTCCAGCCACAGCCCAAGATATTTATAGGTCTGCACGACCTCCACCTCCTCCGCTCCTATCAGAACTGGTCTGGGGTTGGGTCTGTCCCTCCCAAAGTCAATGACCAGTTCCTTAGTCTTTGAGGTGTTGAGCTGTAGATTGTTTTTGTGGCTCCAGACAACAAAATCCCTCACCAGGCTCCTGTACTCCTCCTCTTCGTCGCCACTGATACACCCCACGAGTGGGCACTGGTATAAAGTCACTGTTTGTGTACTATTGATTTAAGGTCCGCAACGATAGCAGCCTTTGCAGCTTTAGTATACTTCTCGTGTTTAGCTTTGTGCAATGTGTTGTAGCAGCAACTTCAATTGAAATCTTTTATGGCAAATAGGTTTGCCTTTACATTCTGTGAAGAGATAATCTTCTTTCACCTGAAAGACACAATTTTCTCCATCAACTTTTCTCTTTCCTCCACTTTTAGCCACAGCTCAATGTCGCTTCTTCAGTGATAGAGAAGACCTGACTCTGTCCATCTGACAGAGGGCACTGCACATGTGCAAAGCTCGCTGAGAAGGGAGAGAAGCTGCCAATTAGAACAACTCGGAGCTATAAGGAAATGTAAATTGACAAAGAAATGCGCAACAGGTTTTCCAGTGGCAAAGATGCTTGGAATGAAATTGAGTTCAGAGTGATGCCAAAAAACTCTATAGAAATCCTGAGTGGGGCAAATAATGCACCAAAAATTGATAATTATCTTAATTGTGATAATTGTGATAATTGCTATAATTGCGATAGTCACAATGATAGCTGAATAATCGAATTGTAGCACCGTGAGTAGTAATTGAATCGAATCGTGAGTTGCCTTAAATGGCACACCCTTAAAGTGAGTGTGGTGAGACTGATGGGGTTGATTGCAGGTTGGGTCGAGGGTAAAGGAATCAAGGAGTGAAGGAGTGCCAGAAGCCAGTGATGGGAGGTGCAAAAAGAAAGGTCGGCGTTGGGGACTAATGCGGATGGCGTGATCGAGATGGCTGAGAAGGGAGAGAAGCTACTGATTGGAAAAGCTGGGAGCTAGAAGGAAACGGAAATTAGCAAAGAAATGCGGAAACATTTTCTGGTGCTAAAGATGAAATCAAATAAAGTTCAGAGTGAACTCTATAGAAATCTGGAACGGGGAAGAAAATTGTAAAAATCGTGATAATCGCAATGATCGTTGAATAATCAAATTGTAGTACTGTGAGTCGTAACTGAATCGAACCGCGAGGTGCCTTAGATGGCACATCCCTAAAGTGAGTGTGGTGAGACAGAGGGATGGGGGTGATGGTAAGTCATCCAACAGATGTACCATGAAAGGGAGCTTGTGGTTACTGAGGATCTAGCAGAGGGCTTCTGAAAGAGGTTGGGGGCTGCTTCGCAACCAAAGGTGAGGCGAACTGCGAAGCAGTTGGGCCATGTCCATGCTACTCCTCCAGAAGTCAGGCTGTAAAGGCAAGTCTTTAAAGGCGCTGGTGATATTGGCTTTGGCCAACTAGGCCCGTGATCGGCAAGGCAAATCAGCAAAGGAGCAGTTTGGATGGGTTCCAAGGGCTGAGTTCAAGACATTGATTTTTAATGGGTGTTTTGAGAAACTGGTCTAGTCATAAGGAATCAGCAACTGGAGGATCTGCAACGTAGGTCGTTGAAGTTATTACAGACCATCCTGCCGCCCTGACCGAGTAAGGGTCTTCCTCTTCTGTCTACACCCTGGAGAAAAGAGCCATGGTTGAAAGGTGGAGTTTTTGTCTGGAAGGGTAAGAACAAGATAGGTTGACGGGAGGAGGTGGAGCGGCTGGAGAGGGGTGATAAACTACGAATTGGGGCCAGATGTTTGGCGTTTGAAGTGCATGAGATTGAGGGAGCTATTAAAATGTCATGCCAGCGTGCATGGTGGGCTGGAGGCAAGCGACTGTTCAATCTGTGATGGTAGTCGGGCGTGGAGGAGTGCTGGCTGGGGGGGACCCTAGAGGGGCCACTGTTACGGTATCTTGTTGCCAACTGGCTGTGGTGGTTTCTGGGTGGACGTAGCTCAGGTGGGTGGCGGCAAGTACCTCGGCCTCTGTCTGGATGTGGTGGAGGAGGTGTAAGATGAGGGTTGTAGTCGCTGGATGGAGGATAATGTATGAGGTTTTGAGGAACTTTGACAACAAAACATAGTCAAGAGAGGTGGCTAGCTAAAAGTGAATGAAAGGAAGTAGATGGAATAGGAGAATTGTGAATGATCGACAGGATATCAAACGAATCGCTGTGGGATTTATCAAGGACCAACTCGTGGTCCATCGTGAAGGTAATTTAGTAGGGATGTCCGATATTATCAGAGAGCCGATATTATCGGCCGATATTGAGTTAAAAATGTAATATCGGGAAATATCGGTATCGGGTTTTCATAACCGATATTTGTTCTGTAGGAATCAGCATTTCCGAGTGTGCGTGAACGCAGCATGGGACGTTAACAGGCGCGTGCTTGATGACGTATATAAACAACACGCTAGTCTCTAGGTCGCTAACCGTGGCTAACAAGCTAGCTTGCCCGGTGTATGAGATGTCCGTGGTTTGGAGGTATTTCCAAGTGTCACCTACTAACAGTAAATTTTGCGATTTGTAATGACTGCAAAGCAAAGGTGGCTATGAGAGGAGGAAACAAGGCGTCTTCCTTAAATACAGTGATCCTCACTATTTTTTTCACAAGAGCCACATTAGCAGTGCGAAATCAAAAGGCGAGCCACGACAACATACAAATTTGACATCCCACAAAAAAAAAAAATAACACGGCCAATACATTTTCATTTAAAACCAGATTTACTTTAATGAGCTGGTTTCTGTCTCTTTTTTATTAAAAAACGGTCCATTTTGTGTTTTACGCTAGCTAGCGGAGCTTACGTCGCCTGCCTGCAAATGTGTGTTGCGGTCAAGTTTTGTAAACAATGCCACATGGCCACCTTCATTCGCGCTTTCCGTGATTCAGCTGCGTGAAATATATTACAACTTATCGCCACGAGATGGCAGTTTAAGTAGCATTGCCAGTAAATAGTGGATTGCAATTAAAGGCAAATGGCAGTGTGATACTGTAAGCTATATGCGAGCCGCCAATTATAGCTTGACGAGCCGCATGTGGCTCGCGAGCTGCGCAATGAGTAACTGTGCTTTAATACATCAAATTTGTTCACCCACCTCAAGAAGAATCATGTGGAGTTATACGCTACATTTGTCTTCCTTGTTTTGATATTGTCTGTAGTGTTTGAGGCAAAATATTCTCTCTAAAAACACACAAAAAATAAATAAATGGCACTTTTTGGCACTTTTTTCTGTAACTTATTTTGCACAGACAGTGATTCCATTTGAAAAGCCATGTTGCATTTATGTTTGCATCCAATGGGACGTCGCAATAAAATTAGGCATAATGTGTTAATTCCATAATAGGTGATATGTTATGTTGTTACCTAACAATTTTGGTGTAAAATAACTGCATATATCGCTATCGGGTGATATCGGTATCGGAAATTAAGAGTTAGACAATATCGGAATATCGGATATCAGCAGAAACGCCAATATCGAGCATCCCTATAATTTAGTTATTCTTTAGTCGTGTCTGTGCCCTCGAGCGCTCTTTTGAGAAGTGAGTCAAACTGGTGAGGACAGGTTAGATGCGCCTATATAACCAGGTGCTGGTAATTGGGTGTTTGCATGGTTTCCTGAACCTCAGTTATTTAAACTTCATTTGATGAAGTTACTCCCCTTAAATGTTCTGGTTATTCCAAAAACAGTTGGCCATAATTGTACAAAACCTGACACCAAATTTGATGTAATAGACTAATAGAAACCCTGCCTTAAGCTGACACATATAAATCTAATTTTAAAATCAAATCAGTGATGTGTTGATCTAGTTCCAGCCACATTTCAGTGAATTGACTGAAGTTCATATTTTTGTGGACTGAACGCATCATCTTTCCAACTGCTAGCGTAGATGTGCACTAGCCAGACCCCATCTTGTTAGTCAGTGATCCTATATGGCCGATACTGGCGTAAACATATTCTTCAGATTCTTGCTTGAGTTCCTTGTCTGTGTACCCTTAACTCCGACTTCCAACATACAACTGGTGAATGGTGGTACTGAAGAATATCCTCACATTAACAGCATTGTTGTTGGACGGTTGAGGTGTCCATTGTCCTGCACATTGTTACTACACACTATCAGTTAGAAACTAGTCAAAAAAATAAACTGAAAATGAAACAGTCGGTCGTGGTAAAGAGAGAGCTAAGCCGAAAGGCCGATCTACGTCCCAATCCTACGGTCATGAACTTTGAACGTAAGTAATAATTGAATCCAATCGTGAGGTGCCTTAGATGGCACATCCCTAAAGTGAGAGTGGTGAGACAAAGGGATGGGGGTGAGAATAAGGGTGTGATGGTAAGTCATCCAACAGATGTACCACGAAAGGGAGCTTGCGGTTACTGAGGATCTAGCAGAGGACTTCTGAAAGGGGTTGGGGGCAGGAAGCTGTGGGATGCCTGCCTTCAGGCAGCTGGTATCGATGTAGCTGTTTTCTAGGAGATAGCTGCTCATTTGTTTCGCCACCACTGATAAGAAAATCTTTCCCTCCACTTTCAATAGGGCAGTTCCTCTGAACTGGTTGATGCCAAGCCATTCACTTGCTCGGTCTGCTGCCAGGGACATGTAGCTGGTCTTGTTAAAGCCTCCATCAACTCTCTCATCCCTCTTATAACTGCCTTTGTTCATTCCTCTCTCACCTCTGGTCTTGTTCCTTCATCTCTCAAATCAGCCTCAGTCACCCCCATACTTAAGAAACCTGGTGCAGACCCCAACAACTTAAATAACCTCCGTCCTATCTCCAATCTGCCCTTTCTATCTAAAGTTCTTGAAAAAACAGTTGAATCCCAGATCCATGCCCACCTCTCCAATAATAACCTATATGTGCAATTCCAATCCGGTTTTCGCCCTTTACACAGCACAGAAAAAGCCCTGTTAAAAATCACCAATGATCTCCTTAAGGCTGCTGATTCAGGACTCCTTTCAATTCTCATTCTTCTTGACCTAACTGCAGCATTTGACACTATCTCCCACTCCATTCTCATACATAGACTAGCCTCCATCAGTGTCTCTCACACACCTCTCAGTTGGTTCATCTAGTATCTCTCTGGCCGCACTCAATTCATTCAATTAAAAACATTTACATCCCACCCATCCCCCTTTTCTCTGGTGTTCCTCAAGGCTCTGTTCTTGGCCCTCTTCTATTCACCGTCTACCTCATCCCCCCCGGCCAGATATTTCAGGTATAATATTAATTTCCACTGTTATGCGGATGACACCCAGTTCTACTTGTCCACCAAACCCAGCTCCACCTTTCCACCCACTTACCTCTCTGACTGTATACAGGAAATCAGAACCTGGTTCTCCACCAACTTCCTCAAACTCAACAGTAGTAAAACTGAAATTCTTCTCACTGGCACCAAAACCACCCTATCCAATATAAATAACTTCTCTATTCAAATTGACAATTCCCCAGTCAGTTAAGAGTCTGGGTGTCATCCTTGACACCACACTTTCCACTTTTTCTCTTTCCATTCCCATATTAACACTATTACCCGTTCAGCCTATTTTCATCTACGCAACATCTCCTGTTTCCGTCCGTCCCTCTCACCTGAAAATACTGCCAACCTTGTCCATAGCCTGGTCACATCCTGTCAAGACTATTGCAACTCCCTCTTGGTTTACCTGACAAATCCATTCATAAGCTACAACTGGTTCAAAAACTACGCCGCACACATCATCACTAGAACCCCCTCCATAAGTCACATAACACCGATCCTGCAGCAAATCCACTGGCTTCCTGTCAAATTCCATATCATCTACAAAATTCTAATTCTCACCTCCAAGGCATTCAACAACCTCACCCCTCAGTACCTCACTAACCTGCTCCACATAAACATTCCTGCCCACAGTCTTAGGTCATCCTCATCACAGCAACTCACCATCCCACCTGCTCGCATGACCACCATGGGGTTTAGAGCCTTCTCCCACTCAGCCCCCTGCCTATGGAACACTTGAACGCTTAAAAAATTCAGACTCAGTCACTCACTACCTTCAAATCTCAACTCAAAACGTATTTATTCAGACAGGCCTACTCCATTCCATAGTCTCACTTCTATCTCCCATGCTATCTGTAATTTATTTGTATGTAACTATATTTATGCTTGTGTGTACTTTCATTTTGTTATTTTGTGTATTTGAACTGTGTTTTATTTTAAACAATTTTGTATGGTGACCTTGAGTGTCGTGAAAGGCGCCTATAACTAAAATGTATTATTATTATTATGGTGGATCTAGCCACAAATCTATGGCAGCCACCTCCACTGGACGCACACAGGCCCTGCAGCCATCCTGCTCTGCTGCTGCCATCTCTGTATATTTAGCTCTGTTGCACTGGTTAGCTTCCTCAACTCTATCTTCCCATGAGACAGTAAGTTCGATGAAATAGACTATATTCTCTGGCTCAGACTACAACAGCAGATCTGGCCATAGCCAATTGCTAGCTATATTAGTTGGAATAACTAGCTGCTCATTTAAGTCCACCCTCATCTCTCAGGCTCCTCCTACTCGTAGCTGTCCCATGCCTGATGCTTACTAGTCTAGCCTTTTCTAACTCCCATACAAACACAATATGTCTATTCTCTTTATTAACAGCCATGGGATTGACTTTTAACCGTTTTTCCTCAATTGCAGCTGTTAAACATTTCATTACCTGGTTGTCACACCAGGTGTATCACCCCTGGGGTAGACTAACCCTACAACCTGTCAAAATATGGCACAGCATCCTCCTCACCTACCTACTGGTTTAAGTTCTGGGGAGTTGGCAGCACATCATAAGTAGCCCCTATTATAAATCTAATCCTGCCGGCCTCCATGCTATACAGCTCTCTCCACTTCAACTTCCTTTTCTCTACACTGTCCCATTAAGTTAAATTGCCACTCTAAAGTCAAATTATATTCAGACTAAACTGTGCTAATTTCTTCTTACTTTATTGTTTGTACCATTTCTCTGTTGTATTAGTAATTTCTAAACTGACAACTGTAAGAATAAACACAAACACAAATACACACACATACGTGTATGTCATGCAAACAAGACATTGGTTGGTTGCCCACATTTGATTGGAGGATCAAATCTTGTGTTAATTATATGTATGAGGTAGGGGATTTTAAATACCAAAGTCTGATGTTCTACACATTGACAGTGTCTACACATCATTCCCCTTGCATGGACTAAATACGTATTACAAGGTGAGAAAAAAGGAGGAAAGCTCGATAAACTGAAAACATTTGAATGGAAAATAAATGTTGGTATGGTTCTGATGTGCATATTGTACATGCTGAAATTAACACATTTTCTTTGCATTACAGATTGATATTGCAGGAATCTCCAAGCATGAATTCAGAGCTGAATATCAGTACCAGTTATGTTTTCGATGACATACATCCCTGCTATGAATCACACAATTTAACTTACATATTTACAAGCAACCCTTCCATTGTATGTGTATTATTATATGTTTTCCTTGGCTCATTATCTCTTGTCACAATATGTGGAAACCTTCTTGTAATAATCTCCATCATTTACTTCAAGCAGCTGCACACTCCTACTAACTACCTTATCCTCTCTCTGGCTGTGGCTGACCTGCTTGTCGGTGTTTTAGTTTTCCCTTTAAGCATGGCATTCACTGTGACCTCATGTCTCTATCATGAAAGTCTTATTTGCAAAATACGGGACTGCTTCGATGTGTCGCTGTGCACATCTTCTATTCTGAACCTGTGCTGCATTTCCATTGACAGGTACTACGCCGTGTGTCATCCTCTGACATACAGAACTAAAATCAATGCACACGTTACTTTAACCATGATTCTCTTGAGCTGGGGTGTTTCAGTTCTAATTGGAATTGGGATCATATTTGCAGGTTTCAGTCAAGGTACATGTGAGGAAACCTGCTTAGTTGATGTTGTAGTGGCAAACACTATTGGACCAGTTTTTTCATTTTACGTTCCAGCGATCATAATGCTCTGTATTTACTTCAAGATTTTCCTTGTTGCACAGAAACAAGTAAAGAGCATCCAGAACACAGCTTGTCAGAGCACAAAGTCAGGAGCTGCTGTCAGTAAGATGGAGAGAAAGGCCACCAAAACTCTGGCTATTGTTATGGGAATTTTTCTTTTATGTTTAACTCCCTATTTTATTTGTGTTGTTTTTCAGCCTTTAGCTTATAACCCTCCATCAGTTCCTATGATTGAGACACTAAACTGGCTCACACTGTCAAATTCAATGCTGAATCCATTAATTTATGCCTTCTTTTACAGCTGGTTCAGATCAGCTTTTAGAATGATTATTTCTGGAAAAATATTTCACAGTAATTTAGTTGATACAAAATTGCTTTGAACATTTGTTGCTGAAATACTAACATGCAAATAATGCTATACTATTCTACACCCCAAATATAGATTATAGAATCATTATATTGACATTATACAGCCAATAATAAAGCATTTTGTAAAAGTGTGCATGCATTATGTGAAGAATCTCTTAATAACAGCTAGTAAACAAACGTTTGTGTGTGTAAGTGTTTGTTGTAATGAGATATCTCATGTCCTGTTTGGAAGATTTTGCAGCCTGGGGGTATGATGTTTTTCTTTTCACCATAACTCAATCCAAATGTCACCATCAATAATGTTTACATGCAGTAATCTCTTTGTGAATGAGGGCTTTTGGGGTATCTCTGGAGTTACATAATAAACAAACATAGTAAACAACAGACAAGTGAGTCTTCATTTTCCGTTTACATTCTGGCAGGATAGGTATAAACTAAGCGATTCAGTGACTGCTCCCTATCTGCTTGAATGAGCGCTGTTTTACCAGCAAGTGTCAGGATTGTGGCCGTGCATGAGCAGCAATGCTGACTGAGCTACAGGCAGTAAGCAGTGCCAGCTTACAAAGGTGGTTGCTGAAAATAAGAAAAAAAGGTGGTTTGGGTGTGCAGATTGTTGCATTAGTTGCATAAATATATGTGTATTGTCAAGCTGCTTTTAGAAGTAAATGAAGGCATTTGAAGCCATTTGATGAGTATTTGCTTTTACAAAATGGCAAACTGTGTTTATGCACTTGAATACTTCCAACTGTTACTATGTTGGGGTTAGAAAATAGGATTTCTTTAAAAGAAGATGAGTTAAAAAAGTAGAGAAAGAAGAGTTCTTTTCAAAAGAAAACTACTTTGACACTTGAAATGTAAGGATACACAATGTTGTATTTTGAGTTTGTCTTCAAACATTTTTACTCTCAGTTGCCAGGACCACATTCTGCACATAACTGTGTAACCAGCTTTGATTTGTTTTTTTGGTAATCTGAAAGCTCTAAAGATTGACACCCAATTTAATGTTAAATTAGAATTTTTGCAATTCTAATGCCTGGTTAAATGTTAAATGGTTTACACTTGAAAGCTGTCTATGTCCACAGGAATGTATGTTGCAGACTGATATCTTAAAAACCACACACTTTTATGGCTAGTCAGAATCCAAGTATCCAATCTTTAAAAATTAAGGAGAAATGTCAATCGTCTACCAAGGTATCTGAGTTTCTATTCATAAATATATGTTCTGAGTCAATACGATGCATTCATTTTCATATGATAAAGGATAATCTTTTAGAATAAATAATTTCAACTTTGTTTTGTTCGATCAGCACAATTCATTAATTTAACTGTGAAAAGGTAGTTGTGCCTACCCTATTAACTTAGGTAACTCATAATCATATCATACAAGTTTAAATGCCAGTGAAAATTAGTGTAATACATTTACCCATACAAATCTAGTTGGCCTGAACCATGGTAATTAAATAACAGTAACTCAAATACATTACGTTAACCCAACATATTTACATTTAGGTCACTCATCAAAATTGCTTCTGTTTAAGTTGACGCTTCTTACTTGGGTGGAAATACTTTACATAATTTCATTACGTCCACTGAGCAAGTCATTTTGATGAAAAAATCATCATCAGACATTTTTGTTATAATGTCATGTAAGCAACAGGCATAGTTTGTCAAAGCTTACTGCTTATTATTTTTTGTAATGAGCTGGGAACCTATAAAAGTGACAGCCAAGTCCACAGACTGTGCTCAGTATGACTGAGACCAAGCACATTCATCAACACAAGGACTTCCAGCACAGGGACCTGATGAGTAAGATGTGAGAATGACCTGAAATTCTTTGTATGTGTGTCTTATGTGTGTTATTTACAGAGTTGACATTGGCGTGCTCTCACAGAAAGAAATGTTAGTTTGAATGCAGTTATTTTTTCATTGTTGCCTGTTTATGAAAACTGAACTGCTTGTTAAGATTTCAGGAGGGTGGCATAATGGAGTCTTTTAATATGACAGATATAGACTGGAATTTCTGTCAAGTAAGCAATGACATATTGTGCGTATTGTTATACATTTTTCTTTCCTCATGGACTGCTGTGACAATATGTGGCAATCTTCTTGTGATAATGTCTATCATTTACTTTAAACAGCTCCACACTCCTACTAACTACCTCATCCTCTCCCTAGCAGTGGCTGACCTGCTAATAGGAGCTTTAATCTTTCCTTTTAATATGGCGTTCTCTGTAACATCATGTTTGTATCAGAATACTTTAACATGCAAAATACGAAATACCTTTGACTTTACAATCAGTGCATCTTCTGTTCTAAACTTGTGCTGTATTTCTTTTGACAGGTATTATGCAGTGTGTCATCCTCTGATATACAAAATTAAATTAACTGATCATGTTTCCTTGATGATGAGCCTGGGGAGCTGGGCTATTTCATTTTTTTTGGGAATTTTGCACTGTGTAGTTGAGTTTTCTTATGATTTATGTAAAATAGAGTGTTTCTTCATTCTTTCTGTTATAAGTTTTTTTACATTTTATGTCCCAACAATACTCTTGTTTTGCATCTACTCTAAAATTCTGCTGGTTGCACTGAAACAAGCATACAGCATCCAGAATGCAACCTCCCAGACTGGACCAGTTACCAGTAAGAAGGAGAGAAAGGCCACCAAAACCATGAGTATAGTCATGGGATTATTTTTAATATGCTGGCTGCCTCTTTTTATCACTTACCCCTTTCAGATTTTGAGTAACATTGTTATTAATTTAATTGAACCATTTAACTGGTTTGCACTTTCAAATTCATTGATAAATCCATTTATTTATGCTTTCTTCTACCGCTGGTTTAGATCCGCTTTCAGGATGATGGTTACTGGAAAGATTTTTCAAGGCGATTTTACTAACACAAATCTGTACTGATTGTTCATATACCTCATATAATTGAAAACACAATTCAAACTACTTATTTCATTTCTTATTATATTCTTATATCATATGCCATGCCATATTTGCATTGTTATAGCCTGCACATACAGCACATTGTGCATATCTTGTACATACACAGGTAAAGGTGTTCACAAGTTGTTCACTTTGCATTTCTTATATTATCACAAAATTGTCACTGTCACCTGGAAGAATGAACGAGTTCAAATAGCCTGTGCTTCTCTGAGCGAAAATTTTAATGTTTATAAATGATTGTTATGATTTATGATGGAGAATTGTCACCATACACATAAATATATTATTTATAAATGTATAAATTACTACTGCTCCCAGTGCTTCTCTGATTAAGGATTTTTTAATATTTATAACTGATCTACAAATGTCAGCTTATTTATGAAAATTTTCAATTATAAGTATCCATTTATTTTTACCTGTTGATGATTAGTTTTGAGTCATGTCTATGTTTATGTACTAGTGTGCTAATAAAACACAATGTTTATGCAATATATGTGTACAAATAAGAGACAAACAAATGAAAGTCAGAAAAAGGTGCTAACAAGATTATACCTAGCTGGTTATGCTTACTACACTCTTAAATATAATGACAATAATAACACAAGATAACATTAGATAAGATAATCATGGTCATGAATAAGGTATTTATATCACTAGCTATTATATTGTAATGAATAAAGTATAAACTATTAATACAGTACACATGCGTGCATGAATTAAGGTAGGAAAATAAAAAAAAGTTTGCAAATTCAGAGATCAACCTGATGCCCTTTCCTCCTGCCATATGTGCCATTACCAGAATTATGTTTCATTATGAATTGTGTGAAATGGCCAAATAAAAATTGGTAATACAAAACGATTATGTGGTCACCAAGATGAATTGATTTAGTCTTCTTGTCACGAGTGACAGGGTTGGGGGATGGAAATCTGTTAAATGTCAAGTGCCAATTAACGCAGAGATCGACAGAAATGGTCAAAGTCATCAGGTCAATGTAGGAAAAAAAGAAAAGATGAAGAGGAGAAACGAGCAAAAGATAAAGGTATGGTATGTATGATTACAATATCTACGTCATGAATGAAGGGCTAATGTTAATTGGTGGTAACGTTTGTTAGCCTTTTTGCTATGATGCTTGCAATGCTTATACAACAGTAATTTGTCTTAACAAACACCAGATCTAATTTCACCCTGAGATTGTGCTTTGCAACAAACCTGTTACAAGTTCAGTTATTATTTATTTCTATCACATTGGGTCCTGTAATTAGCCAACGGAATTTTCACATCTGTAGGTAGTTTCAAAGATGAACAATTGCCATTTGCTGCAACTCTTCAATTGTAGTCTCCGGTCTTTTGATGTCAGTTTCAATTGCAATTTCAGGGGCACTTCTAAAATATTATGGAGCATCCTCTGCCACTGATCAGGATGCCACCCACCTCTTGAATAATTGGATTCTCTTAAGTGTGATTTTCAAATGTTCTATTGAAGGAGTTGTGCGATTGAGAAATATAAGTTTCACTTATATTGTTATAATAAAACATGGCTGTTTGTACAAACTGTCCAGGAGCTGGGAGGATACCCTTAGGATCCCACCATCCATTGTCTCATTAGGATACAAGCACTTGGGGGCCATCCTAACTACTGAGTACTATTTTGGACAAGCCTGACGCATCATTTTTTCACTTTGCTTTTCAGGGTGTCTTTGAATTCAGTCCTCTGCAGGTTGATTTTTATTTCCATCAAATGATATGGTATCCTTTAGTTCCTACAACATTACTCAGCCCATAGCAACTGAACCATGTAAACTTCTGAGTCACTGCTCGTGTGGTCGGCCGGTTAGTCAACTGACCAGTTTTTCTCTTGTTTTTCTTGTTCTTGCTCGTTTTCTTTCTTCTTCTTTTTTGTCCTTATATGGCTCTTTCACCCTCCCTCTCTTGGACAAGTGTATGTCTGCCTGCCTTAACTTGTTCAGCGCTGACTTACCACAGAGAAGCAACGTTTATCCTGTTTCCCACTATGCATCTGGGGCATATTCGACCCTTTAGCCTTTAGCCTAGTGCAGTTAGCAACCCCCAGACCTCCTACACTTTTTTTCTTTCTCTTGGAACCAGGTGCTGGTTAAGGATCTAGTTGAAATGGATAACAGGCCTTGGTGTGGTCTAGACTGTGTTCATACAAATTAGAGTCAGGTTTGTGCATGAACAAATACAAGACAAGCTACTGTGAGCTAATAAAATGCTAAGCATTCTGTACCTGAAACACAATATTGTTCTTGTTTTATTCCAGTTTATAACTTTGTTGATATATTTGCCCATGTTAACATTACATAATTACCTTGTGACAGATTAGTTTGCTCATAGAGTGCTCCTTGGGGAGGAGCAGAGCTCTGTGTACCACCAGAGCACCTCAGGGACCAAAGACTGAACTGCTTTTCACACCTTTAATAGGAGACAGGTTAGGTTGTATTATGCTCTAAATATGAACAATCAACATGAGAGAAAAGTAAAAAAAAACAAAAAACAATACATTTGAGTAAAATTTGATAAATAAAGTAATAAATAAATACATTTAAAAAATGTGTGTATGTGTAAATCTGAAGATTCCCACATTCTACATACTACACTGACAGGAGTTTTTGTTACCTAATATTGGTTCGTAGCAATTAATGCATGAATAACATTTAGATGGTTATGTTTCTGCATCTTACACAAGTTGGTTAAAGATCCTACTTTAAAGTGTCTTAACTGTGTAAGTGTTTCTGTGACTACCAAGACATAATTATCAAGGGTTATTAGATGGCAATGCGGACATAAAAAAAATAATTTGAAAACTGATGTCATAATGGCACAAACACAGCTTATGGTTTATCATAGCTAAATTATTAATTATTTATTGAAATTAGCTGGGAAAATGCAAAATAAGAAATGCCTTTCACTTTACAATCAGTGCATCTTCCGTTCTAAACTTGTGCTGTATTTCTTTTGACAGGTATTATGCAGTGTGTCATCCTCTGATATACAAAACTAAATGAACTGATCATGTTTCCTTGATAATGAGCCTAGGGAGCTGGGCTATTTCATTTCTTTTTGGAATGTCGCACTTTGCAATTGACATTTGTTATGATTTATGACTCTATGATAACATAGAGTATTTCATCATTCTTTGCATTATTATTATTATTATTTTTTTTTTTTTTACATTTTATGTGCCAACAATAATCTTGTTTTGCATCTACCCAGACTGGACCAGTTACCAGTAAGAAGGAGAGAAAGGCCACCAAAACCATGAGTATAGTCATGGGATTATTTTTGATATGCTGGCTGCGTCTTTTTATCACTTACCCCTTGCATAATTTAAGTAACATTGTTGCTAATTTAATTGAACCATTTAACTGGTTTGCACTTTCAAATTCATTGATAAATCCATTTATTTATGCTTTCTTCTACCGCTGGTTTAGATCAGCTTTCAGGATGATGGTTACTGGAAAGATTTTTCAAGGTAATTTTACTAACACAAATCTGCACTGACTGTTCATGTACCTCATATAATTGAAAACACAATTCAAACTACTTATTTAATTTATTATTCTCTATTATTATATTATTACATCATATGCCATGCCATAAATGCATTATTATAGCCTGCACATACAGCACATTATGCGTATCTTGTACATACACTGGTTTAAGGTATTCACAAGTTGTTCATTTTGCATTTCATATATTGTCACAAAATTGTCACTGTCACCATACACATAAATATATTATTTATAAATGTATAAATTATTACTGCTCCCTGTGCTTCTCTGAGTAAGGATGTTTTGATGTGTATAAATGATCTATAAATGTCAGCTTGTTTGTGAAAAATTTCAGTTACAAGTATTCATTTATTTTTACCTGTTGATGATTAGTTTTGAGTTGCCCCCAGACACAAGAGTCATGTCTTTATGTACTAGTGTGCTAATAAAATACAATGTTTATGCAATATATGTGTACAAAAAAGGAGACAAACAAAAGAAAGTCAGAGAAAAAGTGCTAACAAGATTATACCTAGCTGGTTGTGCGTACTATATTCTCAAATATATTGACAATAATAAGACAAGACAAGATAAGATAATCATGGTGGTGAATAAGGTATTAATGGCACCAGCTATAGTTATGTGGACATTATATTTGTAATGAATAAAGTATTGAATAAAGTATAAAATATAGAATACACTACACACACGTATGGGAATAAAGGTATAAAAATAAAAATAATGTGTAGTAGGTGAAGGAGCAATAACCCAGATATCAAGCAGATAACAAAATAACCTCTTGCCAAGACAGTCCTCAAAATGTGATGCTTCGGAGGGTTTTCTGTTTGGCAAGCTAGACCTAGTCTATATTTGATCAGGGGACTATAACTGCATGTACATAATCCAGAAGATACAGTGCTGCATAAAAGTTTTTTGTGCCCTTAAAAATCGTCAACATTTCTGAATAAGAATGATTCAAATCATCAGCAGATTTTCCACAACTACTCAAAGCAGGAACAATGAAAACCTAATCGGACAAATGATACACAATTATTATACTTGTTAGTAAATTAACAAACTAGTCTATTCATGAAAATGAATGTGCATTTCTATATGTTGTAAAATAAAGTCCACTACAAGGATTACAAATGAATGTCAAGGCCATACTAGAGTTCATCTGTTCAGAAGTGTTTCCAATCAGTGTAATGAGGCTGCTGTTGTTAAGTGCACCATTTTGTTTAAGAAATCTTGATTTGTCTGTCTATGATCATGCAGAAAAAGTAGCTTTCTGAGGACCTCGCAAAAAGAGTTGTTGTTGCTACTCTGGCTGGAAAAGGTTACAAAACCATCTATAAAGAGATTGGAACCCACATATCCACAGTCAGACAGATAGTGGCCAAATGGAGGAGACTAAAGGCGACTGTTACCCTTCACAGGAGTGGTCGACTAAGAAAGATCACTCCAAAAGCAAGACACATAATAGTCTAAGAGGTCACAATTTTAATTCATCCACCATCAGGAGAACCATACAGACCATACAAGCCAGCAGCGTTTAGTTAGGTCATGTTTTACAATGTTTGAAGTCCTCTGCTGCTCAATGGGCTTACAAGCCAGCAGCTTTTTATGTAGATTATAGGTTAATTGTCATATCACATGACTGTAGGTTTGGTAGGACCTCTTAGTCGAACAGGGCCTCTAAATGTGTTTTGCCTGGGATCTTGGCACAAGGGATTGTAACATCTTATCCTGTGTATTAATGAAAGTTGTTTCTGGTGTCAGGCTGCATCCTGCTGGGGATGGTTGCTGCCATCAAGGAGTGTCATTGTTATGGGGTGTCTGGTCTGGTCTGGTCTAGGTGGGTGCTACATGTCTAAGTAACATCCACATGAATGCCAGGTTCAAATGTTTCCCAGCAAAACATTGGATTGTCACAAGATGGTCAATTTTATTTACTTCTCCTGTCGGTGGTTTTAATGTTGTGGCTGATCAGTGTATATCTATTGCCTCTGGTGGGCTCCTACCTTTCCCTTCTGGGTGATGATCGGTACGGCATATTTCAGTTTGACATCATAGAACAGGCAGGCCAGGAAAACGCCACAGAGATCAGATGGTGATTCTCCTGCTCGTCAAAAAATGTTTGAAACAGGACCACATCACCTGGAATAGAGAAAAAGACAACAGGAAAAAATGGTGTAAATGAGAAATCAGTCACTTGTTCTATCACAGAGCCCCATGTAACTTCTCAGAGCAAATATGAAAATGAATGATTACGAAGGTTGCTCATTGCTATGGGGTGGGGGTGCCTGGTCTGGCTTATTGCTATGGGGTGGGGGTGCCTGGTCTGGTCTAGGTGGCAGGGGACATCATCAAGTCATTGAGTTGACGTCGACTAGTTAACGATGTCACATAAAAACACAGCAGAAAGTAATGCTGAAATCTATGTTCTTGACTTGAATATATACTGTAGCGCTCCACACAAGACAAGCTACAGAGGCTTTTCTACAAGTTTACTGAAGCTTGAACGCCTACTGACGGTTGTAGATCACGTCTAGACCATAAACACCATCAGTCTGACATGTAATATGCAACTGTCGCTCGGTGGAAAAGGTCACGTTTTACAACCACAGCAACAATGTCAACTAAGATAACTGGTAACACAACAGAACATGACATAAGCTTATCAATACTGTGAGCTGCAGATTTGTATAGCCTGTAAAATGTCAGTAGCGTTTAATAGTACTTCACAGTAAGATAGGATAATGTAGCCGAACAAACAAACAAAAAAAAACGGTATCTCGGAATCCTTTTCCATGTATAGCGACAAAATTCTAAGAACTATAGACAATTCATCAACAAATTGTTGATGAGCAGCCTCCTTCTCTCTGTTACCACAGGACGTTTGGTAAAGTTGTTAACTGACTGCTGTTGAGAGGATTTGGACCGTTCCTCTGCTGTTCCAAGCCTGACGCATCACTTTTTCCTTTGATGTTCAGGGTGTTTTTGAATTCAGCCCTCTGTATAGATATGGAATCCTTTAGTTCCTTAAACATTACTCAGGCCATATCAGTATAGATATCAACATGATTTTTTTCTACAGAGATTACAATGGGTAATTCCAGATTTCACCTGTAATCTTCACTTGTTAAAACAAGTGTCCTTTCTTCAGTCATTAATATCATACATGGCGTTGACTACTTAGTTATCAACATGGCTTCAGTCCTGATGAAAAGGAAAACCACAGATTCTAAAGAAACACTGTCTTGAGTGTGCATGAATGAGACTCACAGAGACGCCAGCAAGACTTCATGTCATGTTGAGATTGCCATAGTGTGGCACCATGCAGTTTCTCAATACAACAGATAATGATTAGGAACTGGTATTTCTGTCAGTCAGAAAAGGACTGATGTGTGTTGTTATATATTTTTCTTTCCTCATTGACTGCTGTGACAATGTGTGGCAATCTTCTTGTGATAATAAAAAAACTGTGATAATCATTTATTTCTAGCAGCACCATGCTACTAACTACCTTATCCTCTAGCTAGCTATTCACTTCAAAATGCAATATTGGCTTCCCTGTAATAACTAATGCAGAGTCTTCATACATATAAATAATCATGATGAATTAACGTTGGTACGAACAACTCTTGTCAGTATTTTTCACTTGTTAATTTTGGCACATGTGCAAACAACATGCAATAATCAGTTTGTGTGATATTTTAATCATATATACAGTTACATGAATAACTCAGTTACAGTGTGTTCTATGTAAACTCCACATCCAAAATGCGATCAAATTAACCACGATCCTTGAGTTGTAATGAAGCCCAGATTTGTATAACCAGTTAGTCCACTTGGCCCCAGTAGATTTGACTACATTTGTACTGTATGCAAAGAAGATGAGTGAGTAAGCAAATAGTTGCCGCAATGCTAAAGAGCTTTAGCCTTGGCTTGTCCCTAAATAGTAGCCAAATGGTAAGTAAATGTTCTTTTGTTAGGGGTATTTAGAAGGACCTGGAATATGAACTACAAGGAACTCCCTTTTATCTTTTAGGCATACTGCATTGCTAGTAATGAAACAGTTAATTATAGCAGATGGGTGTGGTGTTCCATAAAGAACATCAAAAAATTGAAGATTAAAGTCCTTGGCTTGAATGATCTTACCAGATGTGGATATACAGCTTATTGTTTCCCAGGTGCCAAATGTGTGAGACAGATCCTTGTGCTCTCCAGGACACGGCATGGACCACTCCTACTGGTTGAGCAGCTAGTTGAAGTGGATAATGGTTGGTTAAAAGATCCTACATTAAGTGCCTTAACTGTGTAAGTGTTTTTGTGACTACCAAGACATAATTATCAAGGGTTATTAGATGGCAGTGTGGACATGAAAAAAAAAAACTAATTTGAAAACTAATGTCATAATCCCAAGACAACTTATGGTTTATCATAGCTAATTGGCCCAGCAAATTATTAATTATTTATTGAAATTAGCTGGGAAATTTTAAAAGTGACAGTCAAGTCCAAAGTTGCTGCTGAGCATGAGTGAGACATGCAGAGAGGCCAACAAGCCTTCATGCAGTGTAAGAAATGAGAAAGTAAATTAACTTCATGACTATGTAATTTATATGTATCCTTTTAACAAAACGTCTTGCACTTATTCTCACTAATAAATATGTTTCTTTGACTGCTGTTATGATTTTACAGTTTTTATTCGTGGCAGTTTCTCATACGTGGCAGTTTCTCATACAACATGTTTGCATCAGTACACTTCAAAATGCAAAATAAGAAAATGCTTAGACTATACAATCAGTTCATCCTCCATTCTAAACTTGTGCTGTATTTCTTTTGACAGGTATTATGCAGTGTGTCATCCCCTGATATACAAAACTAAATTAACTGATCATGTTTCCATGATGATGGGTCTGGGGAGCTGGGCTATTTCATTTTTGGGGGGAATTTTGCAGTTTGCAATTGATTTTTCTTATGATTTATGTAACATAGAGTGTTTTGTCATTCTTTGTACTTTGGATTTTATAACATTTTGTGTCCCAACACTAATATTGCTTGGTGTCTACTCTAAAATTCTGCTGGTTGCACTGAAACAAGCATACAGTATCCAGAATGCAACCTCCCAGACTGGACCAGCTGTAAGAAGGAGAGAAAGGCCACCAAAACGATGAGTATAGTCATGGGATTATTTTTAATATGCTGGCTGCCTCTTTTCATCATTTACCCCTTTCAGCTTCTGAATAACATTGTTACTAATTTGATTGAACCCTTTAACTGGTTTACTCTTACAAATTCAATGTTAAATCCATTTATTTATGCTTTCTTCTACCGCTGGTTTAGATCCGCTTTCAGGATGGTGGTTACTGGAAAGATTTTTCAAGGTGATTTTACTAACACAAATCTGCACTGACTGTTCAAGTGCATAAAATCGCAATAAATATTAACACAGATATTCCATTCTGTCTTGTTCTGTACAGTACTTGCTTCACAAACGGACCATTGTTAATCTCATGGACTACCTGTGTGCACTGAACCAGTCAGTTATGGTTCCATGTTCCCAATATTATAATATCACAAAACAAGTTTGCAAATTCAGAGATCAACCTGATGCCCTCTCGTCCTGCCATATGTGCCATTACTAGAAGGTTGAAGTCTGGCACCCTGTGCTTTTCACTAGGGATGCTCGATATTGGCTTTTTTGCTGATATCCGATATTCCGATATTGTCTAACTCTTAATTTCCGATACCGATATCACCCGATACCGATATATGCAGTCATTTTACACCAAATTTGTTATGTAACAACATAACATATCACCTATTATGGAATTAACACATTATGCCTAATTTTATTGCGACGTCCCACTGGATGCAAACATAAATGCAACATGACTTTTCAAATGTAAACACTGTCTGTGCAAAATAAGTTACCGAAAAAGTGCCATTTATTTATTTTTTGTGTGTTTTTAGAGAGAATATTTTGCCTCAAACACTACAGACAATATCAAAACAAGGAAGACAAATGTAGCGTATAACTCCACATGATTCTTCTTGAGGTGGGTGAACAAATTTGATGTATTAAAGCACAGTTTCTCATTGCGCAGCTCGCGAGCCACATCCCACCAAACATTGGACGTCCTATGGACGTGCAGATCATGTCTATATTGCGTCCGTCGGTCCATGACCAATTCTGGACGCCTAAACAACGTCCAAACTAGGTCCACTTTTTGGACGTCTAATCATGACCCCACTTGGACGTCAATATGTAGTTGAACATTTGAACGTCGGGTTAGGTCACTTATTTCGACGTCGAAGACAGGTGCACGTTATTATCATTATTAGTAGTATGGACATGATGACATATTTTGTGATTAAACATTATTTTTCAATAGAAGTAATGTTTTTGTTTGTTAACAGTATTTGTTTTTCTCTTCTAAAATAGTGTTATTCTGTTTATTACAACAACAAAAGTGTAGCCTTAGGGGAAGGGGGGCGGGGTGTTACAGTCAACGCCATTGTGATTGGCTGAGGCATTGCGTCATCAACGTATTCATGCTTCTCTACCGTCGGCATGCTGTGTGTATCTTCGACAGCCTTCACTAAATTGCAGGTAAGTTTGGTCAGACCGTCAGGCCATAGACCTAATTTAATGTTAATTCCTGCATTTATAGCGGTTGCCATTTTAGCTTTATGCCTTAAACTTGTTGTTGCTACAATTAGCTTTACATCTGCTAACGTTAGCTTTTGAACACGACCATTTTTGTTTAACGTACACCGAAACCGGCGAAAAATAAATACATGGAGTGAAGCGCTGGCAACAGGCCTCCAGTGTTAATGAGCAGGAGGGCCATTGTGATGAGCTGGGGTGCGACTGGGTGCTAGAACTGCGGATGTTAACCGCTAACGCTAGTCGAAGTTAGCATCGAACTACCTTCACAGCACGGCCATCTTTCTTATTCCCAGTCAAGGTGCGCGGGAGGGATAGCTATTTGAACACATAGCTAGCATTAGCATGCTACCGTCACAATGCGACCTGCCCATGTGTTTAACTGCCTGTGCGAGGAGGAGAGAAAGACAGAGCAGCCGCCAGAGACTCGTTAATTCATGCAAAACGCAGGTGAAGTAGGGGGGTGGGAGGTTTGGGGTTTTCACAGTGTTTTGTATTGGTTTGTTTTTATCCTCTGTGAGGCACTTTATGCTACAATTGTATGAAAAGTATAAATAAAGTTGATTTGATTTTAAAAATACCCCTCATTTTTAATAACCTCCTCCTTATTGACCTCTGAAAATGTCCAGCCCAGCTTGAGGTCTCGGTTTTAAAATCTGGCCCCACTGAATTTGTAATTGAATAGCCCTGGCCTAGTCTATACCATGTTGAAGGGAAGAACATTTTGATCCTGCCAATCTCTAAATAATTGCAAACATTACAACATGAAAACATTTCCTTCTTCATTGACATTTAAAATACAATGCCAACTGTCTATAATGGCAGATGGTTTTTGATGCATAGCAACATTTTTGCTTACAGATATGCAGACTTGGTGTATGACAGCTGATTGCCTTTGCAATTTTCTTATCATTTGTCTTTATCTACTTGCAGATGGAGTCATGCAATTTGACAGTAACGCCACGGAGGAAGTAATAAGGAGCCATGCAGCAGAACACCTAAAGCATGCCCCACAAAGGAGGGGAGGGGCAGTCTTCACAGACACTCAAGAACACTAACAGACACTCAAGAATAAAAATTATGTTTATACTGCCTGCTGTTAATGCTGTTGCTATTTGATGTTATTTATATATATATATATATATATATACCTTTTTTTTACAAGTTTATACTGTTAATGCTGTTGCTAACTGATGTTATTTAGATATGTGTGTGTGTGTATAGATATATATATTTTACAAGTTTATACTGCCTGCTGTTAATGCTGTTTCTAATTGACGTTTGCAATTATAAATGGGTGACAAAACAGTCAGGATTGGATTGTGATTTATTGTGACTGTAGAAACGTGTCCAGAAGGTAGGAACCTGTTTTCCTGTACCAGCTAATTTTACTGTAGTGTGATTTGGTTATGCATAGGAACTAAACCAGTAAAGGAAAAAGGTCTAATATGAGTTATAATTTGACGTAGAAAAGACGTCACAACGACCATATTTGGACGTCAAATAGCCGGCGGTACGGCGGTCCTGTGGACGTTCACTAGATGTCGGTTTAAATTTTGACGTAGAATAGACGTCAATAATGACCTAATTTCGACCACATTTTGACTAAAAGTGGACCTTGTATGGCGGTCCTCTGGACGTCAATACTGGACGTTCATTAGACGTCGGAAAAAGACGTCGTCTGGAGTAACAGTCTGCACCTTCAGGGGACCAAAATTAGACGTCCAAAAATGACTTAGAAAAGACGTCGTTTGGACGTCTCTTTGCTCAGTGGGATGCGGCTCGTCAAGCTATAATTGGCGGCTCGCATGGTAGCTTACAGTATCACACTGCCACTTGCCTTTGCAATCCACTATTTACCGGCAATACTTAAACTGCCATCTCGTGGCGATAAGTTGTAATACATTTCACGCAGCTGAATCACGGAAAGCGCGAATGAAGGTGGCCATGTGGCATTGTTTACAAAACTTGACCGCAACGCACGTTTGCAGGCAGGCGACGTAAGCTCCGCTAGCTAGCATAAAACACAAAATGGACCGTTTTTTAATAAAAAAGAGACAGAAACGAGCTCATTAAAGTAAATCTGGTCTTAAATGAAAATGTATTGGCCGTGTTATTTATTTTTTGTGGGATGTCCAATTTGTATGTTGTCGCAAAAGTGGCTCGCCTTTTGATTTTGCACTGCCAATGTGGCTCTTGTGAAGAAAATAGTGAGGATCACTGTATTAAAGGAAGACGCCTTGTTTCGTCCTCTCATAACCACCTTTGCTTTGCAGTCATTACAAATTAGTAGGTGACAAACCACGGATATCTCATGCACCGGGCGAACTAGCTTGTTAGCCACGGTTAGCGACCTAGAGACTAGCGTGTTGTTGTTATACGTCATCAAGCACGCGCCTGTTAACGTCCCATGCTGCGTTCACGCACACTCGGAAATGCTGATGCCTACAGAACAAATATCGGTTATGAAAACCCGATACCGATATTACCATTGGTAATTCCAGGTTTCACTTGTAATCAAGGTTTAAATAAGTGCCCTTTTTTAAGTCATTCAACATCATTCATGGCGTTGACTACTTATTTATTAATATGTCTATGTAATACGTATATTTGTTGTGAACAAAATTGTCTTATATTCTCATTAAAAGAAATGTTTCTTTAAATCCTGTTATAATTTTACTGTTTTTTATTCACCGAAAACAAAGTCATATGTTGAGATTGCCCTAAAACTGCAATAGCTAACATCATGTAACTTGGCAAACACAGTCTGTACAATACTGTGTATCAAGAAGCGTGACATTACATGAGGCACTACAGGTGACACGGAAACATTTTATGACTTTCAGGCCTGTAACTTGTGAAGTATTTATGCAATCCTTGTGAAACTGAGCAGCCATGTGATTTGAGCTACTGAAAATGCCAAGCATTCTGTACCTGAAACACAGTGTAACTCAGCTTCTTGTTGTATTCCGCTTTGTTGGTAATTTTGCCATGTAAGCATTACATAATTACCTTGTGACAGATTAGTTAGAGAGAGTGCACCTTGGGTAGGAGCAGAGCTCTGTGTACCACCAGAGCACCTCGGGGACCAAAGACTGATCTGTCTCTCACACCTTTAATTGAGTTTGAGAAGGCCAGACTCAACATTCAAAGTCAATTTTAGAATATTTGATTTGCAATTGCAGTGGCTTTGTTGACAGCATTTTCTTTTTGTCAGTCAGTCATTTTCTAAACCCGTTTAGTCATGTTAGGGGTCACGGGGGTCTGCTGGAGCCTATCCCAGCTGTCATCGGGCGAGAGGCCGGGGAACACCCTGGACAGGTCGCCAGTCCATCGCAGGGCCAACATTCACACTCACATTCACACCTACGGGCAATTTAGAATCACCAATTAACCTAACGAGCATGTCTTTGGATGGTGGGAGGAAGCCGGAGTACCCGGAGAGAACCCACGCAGACACAGGGAGGACATGCAAACTCCGCACAGAAAGGCCCGCCGGCCCATGGATTCGAACCGGTGACCAGTGATGCCGGTGAGGCATCAGTGCTAACCACCTTTCCACTGTGCCACCCCATTTAGATGGTTATGTTTTCTCAAAGTTTTACCATAATTTGAGTATCAACTGTGCTAAAGGATCTTCATAAGACAGCTAATGGGCCTCATAAAATGCCATGTTACTTTTATGTAGCAGTAAGTAAGGGGTAATTGCAGTGCTGCATTGTGTGGGCCGCTTCTTGGTTTGATACATTCATATTTTCCACTTGCCCTTGTTCGATTTAGATGTGCAAGTCTATTCTCAGTTTGAACAAAAACACTAAACACTAAGTATCAAAAAAGCTTTAACAAGGGCAGCTGAACTTGTTGAAGTCAAGTTTAGGGATTCAGAGTTCAGCCAAAAGTTCTTTTCCGTAGCTTCTTGGAACTCCTCCCACGCTTAAGATTTCGCTTCTGATACTGCAGAAGCTGCAGCCCACCTGGCCTCCCGATACCTGCCTGCTGCTTTCAGCCTCCTTCTTCAGCCTGACCACTTCCCTCCCCACTGGCCTCCACCAGCAGGTTTGGTGATCAGATAGCTCAGCACCTGTCTTCACCTGAGTGTCCAAGACATACGGTGGAAGATCTGATGACATGACCACAAAGTCTATCATTGACCTGATACCAAGTACACTTATGAGGAACCTTATCCTCAAAAACATGGTGTTTGTTATGGACAATCCATGACCAGCACAGAAATCCAACAATAAAACATGGGTTATAACTTGAGTTAAGTTCAGGCAGGCCATTCCTCCTAATCACTTCCCTCCAA
Organism: Planiliza haematocheilus; assembly: GCA_005024645.1. Classification (NCBI taxonomy): domain Eukaryota; kingdom Metazoa; phylum Chordata; class Actinopteri; order Mugiliformes; family Mugilidae; genus Planiliza; species Planiliza haematocheilus. The sequence goes on along the minus strand of SRSE01000853.1, from coordinate 20,409 downwards.
GTTTCTCTACCAGTCCCCACATGGGCGTTGAAGTCTCCTAGAAGAGCCTTGAAGTCCACAGATACCGCCTTGAGGTGGTATCTGTGGACTTCTGATGACTCCAAGTGAGTGGCGGGAGTGATGAGTTGGTGGAGATATAAAGCTGGACATCATCAGCATAACAGTGGAAATGGAGACCATGGTGGCGAATGATGTTGCCAAGGGGGAGCAGGTAAAGTGTGAAGAGGAGAGGACCAAGCACCGAACCCTTGGGGAAACCTTGGGACAGAGGAACTGTGGAGGAGGTGCAGTTGCTGACGTGGACGAATTGTTGTCGGTCTGAGAGGTATGATTTGAGCCAGGAGAGTGCAGTGCCAGTGACGCCGATGGAGGACTCAAGGCGGGGGAGGAGAATGGTGTGATTTATTGTGTCAGCATATAAATCACACCATGTCAAAAGCTGCAGTGACCTGATACCAAGTACACTTATGAGGAACCTTATCCTCAAGAACATGGTGTTTGTTATGGACAATCCATGACCAGCACAGAAATCCAACAATAAAACATGGGTTATAGCTTGAGTTAAGTTCAGGCAGGCCGTTCCTCCTAATCACTTCCCTCCAAGTTTCTCTACCAGTCCCCACATGGGCGTTGAATCACCCAGAAGGGCTTTAAAGTCCACAGGTGGTTCGCACAGGTCATTTGAGCAGAGGTGGGCTTTGAGTTGTGTGGCGACAATACGCTCCAGTATTTTGGACAGAAAGGGAAGATTGGAGATGGGCCGGAAGTTCGACAAGATGTCAGGGCTGAGTCCAGGTTTTTTGAGGATGGGGGTGATAGCAGCCAGTTTGAGTGAACAGGGGACTGAGCCAGACCTGAGGGAGGAGTTGATGATTTCTGTGATTAGTGTGGAGATGGCTGGTAAAGAGTCCTTAATGAGATGAGATGGGATGGGATCCAGAACACATGTAGAGGTTTTCATGCCTATCATAATTTTGGGCAGGTCCCCTGGTGACACAGGGGAGAACTGAGACGGAGGCTGAGAGATGAGGAGGGGAGGAGCAGGTGAGGGAGTGGGAGTGCAGGCTGTGGGGGCAGGAGAGGAGGACAAGTTGTTATAAATGGTGTCGATTTTTGTTTGGAAGAATGAGAGAAAGGAGTTGCATTTGTCAGTGGTGAATGAGTTGGAGGTATTGTCAGTGGGCTTAAGGAGTTTATTTACTGTAGAAAACAGAGCCTTGGGGTTGGTGGAACCAGAGTCAATGAGATGACAGTAGTAGGTGGACCGGGCAGTACTGAGAGCATCCTTGTAAAGGTAATCCGCCTTGCTGAAGGTAATCTGTATAGGCTAGATGGACAGTTAAGCCGGTTTTCTTGTGAAGTCTTTCAAGCTGTCATTTCCGTGATTTTATTTTCTGTAGTTCAGGAGTGTACCAGGGGGAAGAGTGGGTGAAGGACACAGTTTTAGTTTTGATGGCTGAAGGGGAGATGGATTTGAGGTTTCTGAAAGATATTATCCATTTGTCCTTAGCGGTGGGGATGGGGATGTCCATGATGATTGCCAAGTGGTCGGAGATGGTGAGGTTGAAGCTGGAGAGGTGATGTAGGGTGAGACCAGTGGAGCAGGCCAGGTCCAGGATGTGACCACGTCTGTGGGTGGGAAAGTTGACGTGTTAAGTGAAGTTGAAGCAGTGTAGCAGTTCCAGGAATTCAGTGGCAGATTTGCATTCAATGTCAATGTTGATGTTGAAGTCCCCCAGAAGAAGGACAGAAGGCAAGATGGCAGATAACTGGGTGAGGAAGTCAGAAAAGTCAGAGAGGAAGGAGGGGTTTGGTTTGGGAGGGCGGTAGATGATGGCAGTGACCAGAGGAGTGGGACCAGAGAGTTTGAAAAGAGCGAGCAGCAGGGATGGAGATGGTGGATGTTTTAATGTCCTTACAGTAAAATGCTACTAGGAGAGCCAGTTTCAGGTGACGTTGCTCCATGACAGGTTGTGAGGACTGAGGAAGGGGTCGGAGATCTGATAGGTGCACATGTCGTTTGTTGTGATGACGTAATGGGAATGGCTAGCGTGACGTCCCAAATCGCTACTTCCGTGTCCATTAATTTTTAGGTAACGTAAACAAATATGGCTACAGCCGCCACAGCACAGGAACCGGTCACCTTTTATACAGTGACAGCCTACTTTACTGACTTCCCAAAGTCTGTTCAGAAGGGTCTTAACTAATTCTAGCATTAGCTGCTAATGTTAGCAATTAGAATGATGCGCTAGCCACTAATTTTAGCATTGGCTAAAATTTACGAGGGATGTCCTCACTAGGATCCCCATACTTCAAACAGGAATACAATTTTTAAGTTTGACACAGATTCACTTTATTTAAAAATATCTTCCCTTTGTAACAATGGGAACTATTGTTTGGTTCCGTGTTCACGCACAAACTTGTTATGATGTGAGACACCGGGGACCGAGAGCCGAATGTAACAGACACGCCAAACTTTATTAAAAGTCAACCCGGTTGGGTTCAACCAGACGACTCGTGTCAGATGATTCTGTGGAAGACAACAGAATATAACATGGTGGCAGCGGTAGAGGACTCGGTCTGACGTATCGGTGCGTGAAAGTTTTCTCCCGGCCGGAGTGTACGCCGAGTATCATTAGCTTTAGCCGCTAGCGTGGGACTGCCGTGTGATGCGATGGACGGATTGAGACCGCCACAGACGTTGTGTCTGGACTCCAGCAACCTCTCGAAAACGTGGAAGAACTGGAGGGATGAGTTTGCTCTGTATGTGGACCTGGCAATGGCTGACGCGGATGACAAGCAGAAGGTGAAACTGTTCAGTTATCTTGTCGGCGAGAGTGGCAGAGAACTTTTAGATACGTTGATGGGCGATACAAATAAGGATGCATGGAAGATAGAGGACATTATCAAAAAGTTTGATGATCACTGCAATCCCAGCGTGAATGAGACTGTCGAAAGATATCGTTTCTTCACAAGAAACCAGGGCGCCAGTGAAAATATAGACAATTATGTCACAGAACTGAGACTACTAGCTAAAACATGCAACTTTGGGACATTGAGAGATTCGCTCATTCGAGATAGGATTGTGTGCGGAGGAAACAACGCAATCATGAGAGAAAGACTGCTTCGGGAGAAAAACTTGACACTTGACACTTGTTTGCAGCTGTGCAGAGCTGCAGAGCTCTCCAAAGAGAACATTAAGATGATCACCGGACCAATGGTGGAAGAGGTGCATGCTGTGCAAGGAGCACAGTACCAGATGAAAGGTAACAACACGGTGGAGTGTAAGTTCTGCGGGAGAACGCATGAGAAGAGTAAACAGAAATGTCCAGCGTTTGGGAAGAAATGCGCAAAATGTGGCAGGGAGAACCACTTCGCAGTAAAATGCAGAGCAAAACAAGAGCACAGGAGAAAGAAAAATGTGAATACAATAACAACAGAATGTGTGAGTGATGAATATGAAGATATCTCCTGTATCACTGTGATGGAGACGGAGACAGTGGATGCAGTGGAGACAGACTCGAGCAAAGATGGAGACCCAGAGAGAGACGATGGGAGAGAGAACGACAAAGGTAAAGGAGACACTCATCTTCTGTATGCTGGCATGCTGCTTGATGAAAACATGATCAGATTCCAGATAGACTGTGGTGCGAGTTGCAATGTCATCCCCATTAACCTGCTGACCCCAGGCACCAAGCTAGAACACACTAAAAGTGTTCTAGTAATGTACAACAAAAGTCATCTGAAGCCAGTGGGGAAATGCAAAGTGAAGATAAGAAATCCAAGAAACCACAAGCTGTATCGCTTGGAGTTCCAAGTGGTGAATGTTAATAATACAGTGCCTCTGCTGGGTAGGAGAGCCAGTGAGGCAATGAAACTGATTAAAGTGCACTACGAGAACATTATGGCAATAGACAGCATAGTCACAACAGAAAAACCCACAACAGAACAGTGGACAATGGAACAAATCAAAGCAAGCTATGCTGATGTGTTTTCTGGAGATGGCTGTCTTGAAGGGAAATACAGAATGGAGGTGGACAGCACAGTGAAGCCGGTGCAGCTGCCAAAGAGACGGGTGCCGGTGGCCCTGATGAAACCACTGAAGGATGAGCTGCGGAACCTGCAACGCAGGGGAATCATCACGCCTGTAGAATGCAGCACGGACTGGATCAGCGCTATGGTGGTGGTGCAGAAACAGAACGGGGAGCCAAGAGTATGTATCGATCCCAAACCCTTGAATACAGCACTAAAGCGCAGCCACTTCCCACTACCAACCATTGAGGACATCTTACCAGACTTGTCTAAAGCTAAAGTGTTCACAGTGTGCGACGTCAAGAGTGGATTCTGGCATGTGCAGCTGGAGGAGGAGTCCAGCTATTTAACAACATTCGCCACTCCTTTCGGACGTTATAGATGGCTGAGGATGCCCATGGGGATAAGTCCGGCCCCGGAAATCTTCCAACGAAAGCTCACACAAGCCTTGGATAATGTACCTGGTCTGTACATTATTGCAGACGACATCTTGATCACAGGACAAGGGGAGACACAAGAGGAGGCGGAGCGGGATCACGATAAAAAACTGAAGCAGTTCCTGGACAGATGCAGACAAAAGAACATAAAACTGAATGCAGAAAAATTCCGACTGAGACAAAACGAGACCACATACATCGGACACCGCTTGACGGCAGAGGGACTCAAAGCGGACCCAGAAAAGGTACGTGCTATTGAGATGATGCCAGCACCAACAGATGTAAAAGCAGTGCAAAGACTGATGGGTATGGTGAATTACCTAGCCAAGTTTTGCCCTCACCTCTCAGACCAGTGCAAGGTGTTGCGAGACCTGACACACAAAGACACTGAGTGGAACTGGACAACAGAGCATGAGGAGGCGTTCCGCAAATTGAAGGAGACCATAGCAAACGTTCCAGTTTTGAAATATTACAACCCGGACAAGGAGCTGACAGTTCAGTGTGATGCCTCAGACACAGGTTTGGGCGCAGCGCTCATGCAGATGGGGAAGCCAGTTGCTTTTGCAAGCAGAGCACTGACGCAAACAGAGCGTGGCTATGCACAGATAGAGAAGGAGTTTTTAGCAATGGTTTTCAGTATGGAAAAGTTCCACCAGTACACGTATGGCCGTAAAGTGATTGTACAAAGTGATCATAAGCCATTGGAAACCATAGTTAGAAAGCCTCTACTGAGTGCCCCCAAACGGCTGCAGGGCATGATGCTGCGCATACAAAAATATGACATAGACGTTGTATATGTTCCAGGAAGAGACATGCTACTAGCTGACACGCTGAGCAGAGCTTATCTTCCAGAGAGTATACCTGTGGATGCTGAATTGGAGACTGTCAACATGGTGCAACATTTACCAATCTCCCCAGACAGACTGCAGGACATAAGGTCTGCCACGGGAAAAGACAAAACCTTGCAACTTCTCATTAAAACAATGAGCCAGGGGTGGCCTAAGGACAAATCACATGTATCAAGTGAAATCAGGCCTTACTTCTCATTCCAAGGGGAGTTGAGCCACCAGGATGGAATCGTCTTCAGGGGTGAACGTGCTGTGATTCCGGACTCACTGAGAGCAGACATCACTGTTCGGTTGCACTCATCACATCTGGGGGTAGAAGGATGCCTACGTAGGGCAAGAGAGTGTGTCTACTGGCTAAGCATGAATGACCAGATCAAGAATTATATTGCCAAGTGTGACATCTGCAGATCGACAAGCAACAAAAAGAAACACTGAGACCACATGAAGTGCCAAGCAGGCCATGGGCAAAGGTGGGCACAGATCTGTTTGTGTTTGACAGTAAGGATTATCTCATTACTGTGGATTATTTTTCAAACTTTTGGGAAATAGACTATCTGGCAGATACCAAATCTTCCACAGTGATAAAGAAACTGAAAGCTCATTTTGCTCGCCAAGGTGTTCCAGATACAGTGATCTCGGACAACGGCCCACAATATGCATCTCAGGAATTCCAAAAATTCAGCGAACAGTGGGGATTCCAGCATAGGACCTCATCACCGGGCTACCCACAAAGTAACGGCAAGGCAGAATCAGCTGTTAAGACTGCAAAGAGACTCCTTCTCAAGGCCAAAGCAGCGAGGCAGGATCCTTATCTTGCACTCCTTGACCACCGCAACACTCCAACACAGGGCCTGGACTCCAGTCCAGCACAGCGATTGCTCAGTCGCCGTACCAAAACACTGCTGCCGACGAAAGCAAGCCTCCTGAAGCCAAAGGTTATTTGTGTCGGACAGGAGCTGAAGGACAGGCAACAACGTCAGAGGGCCTACTACAACAGATCAGCTAGAGACTTGGACATGCTCACCGTGGGTGACTGTGTGAGGATACAGCCACTCCCACCCCACACAGTCTGGAGACTAGGCAAGGTGCTGAAGCCGGTCGATGGGAGGTCCTATGAGGTTCAGCTGCACTCTGGGGGTGTAATTCGTCGAAATCGCAGATACCTCAGGCGTGCACCTGGTATGAACTTTGGGGACCCGACCGATATTGAGCTCAGCATCCCTACTCAGCCGGAGACTGAGGGACAGGGACATTCAGGGATTGTTCCCCCTTCTCCACACAGAGTCACTGGGGACAAAGACTCACCTACTACAACCAGAGCTGGTCGCACAGTGGTGCAGCCACAGCGGTTTAAGGACTTTGTACTGGGGCGCAGATGAAAAAATCTGTGTCACGGACGGACTTTGGGGGGATGGGGTACATTGAAAAGGAAAAGGACACGGGGACTGTTTGTGGATTGTAAAAAGAAAAGAAAAGAATAGCAACTGCTGTAACAAAAGGGTGAATTGATATGGATATGTTGATGTTTACATGTTAGGGTGAATTGATATTGATATGTTGATGTTTACATGTTAGGGTGAATTGATATTGATATGTCGACGTTTGCATGTTTACATGCACTTTGAATTTTCATATGGTTACATTTGTTTATTTGTATGTGGTTATTTGCACATTGCAGGCTCTTAGTCAATAATGGAGCAATATCAAATGGGGGATTGACAGTTAAGGTTTATAGCATTTACACTTGTTGCTAATTTCATCAGTTAATGAGAAGACGTTTATTGCTAATGTTAAGAACACGGGAATCTTTATGTTACAGCAATAAGTACTGTTAATATTAGAGTTCTGTTTTGTTTGTCACGTAGGGATGAGCCAAATTTTGAGATAACAGATCTAACTCTCAAAAGAGAAAGGATGTAACAATGGGAACTATTGTTTGGTTCCGTGTTCACGCACGAACTTGTTATGATGTGAGACACCGGGGACCGAGAGCCGAATGTAACAGACACGCCAAACTTTATTAAAAGTCAACCCGGTTGGGTTCAACCAGACGACTCGTGTCAGATGATTCTGTGGAAGACAACAGAATATAACACCCTTTAAATTGTAAAACTTCAACATTATGTTTTAACTTCAATGCCAGTTTGATGACTGTTATCCATGCGAACCGTGTTGGCCCAGCTGCTTTGCCATCAGGAAAATGCCAGACCCTTGAGTTGTAGTTCGGGGTGAACTTGTCACGCCTGCAAAACGAAAAAATAAAATAAAATAACTAAATGGCAATTGACATCTTACATCTCAGGCTAGCTAGTAGTACCTAGCTAGTAACGTTAGCTCGCTAGTAATCGCTAGCCGGTTATTATTATTAGTTTTGTTATTAATGTTCATCATTTGAGATCCAACTTACCGTAACAACTTTAGCCATCTCTTTCGTCGAGGGGAAATCGATAATAAGAGATTGTTTTGTTCACGTTGTTTCTGTTATGGCAACACGGGACACAGCACTGCACCATTTTATTACCGTTGTAGTCCAGTTTGACAGAGCACCATAACCGTTAGAATATTAGTGAATGGACACGAAAGTGGCTTTTTTGGACATGATGACGTAGTGCCTAGCCATTCCCATGAGGAAGTTGCAGTTCGTGAGCAGGACCAGATGGATGGGATAGAGTCAGGAGTTGAAAAGTTGTAATTGAACATATGACCAGAGTCTCTGTGTGGAGGACGGCGAAGTAGACTATGGTTAAAAGGTCGTCTAAATAAAGGCAGAACAGGCCTGCTGGAGGATATGAAGATATTAAATAAAATGAATATAATTTATTAGAGGCTTTGTAATTAATTTATTCCGATTAATCACATTTTAATCAGTTGAGAATATTTGCCCCAAAAAGCGTCATTTTTTAATTTAAATGGATTTTAGTGGACAACTGAATCAAATAATAGACACAAACATACATACACAATACTGTAAACTCAAGGTCTTTAAATGTCTGGCAAAATGCATGCAGTTGAATTAAATTTCAACTGAAAACAGTAGAAAAAGACAGAACTTAAAATAAAAGTGCCATTTTAAGTACTTTTTCAAAAGAGGATGGACTTAAAACGTCGGCAAAAACAGTTGGCTAAACAGTAGCCGACCCATCTTGTCCATACTCGGACCAGGACTGCTAGTGCTAACAGCTCTGGTGGTTTCAGTGCTCACTGCAAAAGGCTTTGCATTTAGATGGTGCTGTAGGGTTAAAGTAAAGCAAATTATTATTTATTTTTTTTGGCACAATTTGCACAAAACTCTGCGTTTATCAAGGTTTCCATCAAGTAGTTTTTTAAAATAAATTTTGCCTTCCATCAGTCCTAGCCACGTGCTCTCATCTGATTCCTCCATTTTGGTAGTCGTTAGCTGCATTAACATTAAATGCGATATTTTTTTTGTAATTAATTAATCGCAATTAACGTGTCAAAGTCCCACCCGACTTTAAATATGTTACACTAAACCGCATTGTTCTAAATAATAATTGTTAATAACAATTACCCTTGAGTTTCAGTTCCAGGATTCACATCAACTGCAGTTTATCCTTTATAGCAATGTATCCTTTGGGATAATTAGGTTTCGGGAGTGCTGATCTTATTATTCATTTTCTTTCATTCTGTTTTTTTTTTGTGAATAGCTCCATACAGAGACAACAATGGACATAATGTAGCAAAAGCTCACAGGTCAAAGACTCTCGCCTGAATTTGCGTAGCGCCCACTCAACTGTGTGAGCTACTGGGACATTCACCAGCGTAGATCAGTTTGTAATCTTACATTCAAGCAGGCAGTAGACATAGGGATGTAAAGAACTGAAGCCAGGCTGAAACTGGTCGCATCACTCAACATCAAATTCTGAACTAAATCTGTAGACCAATAAATTACTCAAACCAAATAACACATTTGACAGACCTGGACATTTTTTTGCAAAAAAAAAAAAAAAAAGAGAGAGAAGGGGTTCTTAAACTGATTTTATTTTACATTGAAAATGTATTTAATTGTATTTACTATGTTTTTTTTTCCTGTAAAAGTTAAAAATAACGTATAGCTAAAATTGTCCAAAATGTAGTAGGAGCAATGCCACATTTCTTTCTGAATGGTCATGTAGAGGAATTTTACAGAAGCATGAAAAGCAAATACTCAAGTACAAGTATCTCAAAATTGTACTTACATATATTATTCCAATGGCAGTATCTATTCAGGATTTCTGCAATAAGCCATGATTGGATGCCATGGTTCAGGGGAGGGGATTAAGGAATGAGTCAATCATGACAAGGTGCTGGATATATTAAGTTATGTGAGGAGTTCTGGGAAACACTAGTCAGGGATAATGATCAGGTATGGGTGTCATTCTTCATGCATGTCCATTGTACCAGCTTAATTTGTTAATGTGTTTCATTGAAGATGTATGAATGTGAAAACAGTGGATTCAGGAAACATGGAACATGGAATGATCCTCAACAAGACTGACGGTGGCAAGGAGAATTTCTGTGATCAGTCAGGGAATGTCTCTTGCATAATGGAAATAACCCCTTCAACAACACGTGCCTTTTTGTATATGCTTATTGGCATTACTGTATCTGTTATAACAATAAGTGGCAACCTGCTTGTAATCATGTCTATTGTTTACTTCAAACAGCTGCACAGTCCTACTAACTCTCTCATCCTCTCTCTGGCTGTGGCTGACCTGCTGGTTGGAGCCTTAGTCCTGATGTTTAACATGGCACTGTCTGTGAAGTCATGTGTGTATTTTGGGGATTTAGTCTGCAAAATGCGACGAAGTTTAGATATTTCACTTATGACAACATCCATTCTCAACCTGTGTTGTATTTCTATTGACAGATATCATGCAGTGTGTCATCCTCTGACATATCAGACTAAAATCACTCATTGTGTTGTTGTGATCATGATCCTGGTGAGCTGGAGTGTTTCTGCTCTGTCAGGATTTGTCATTGTATTTGGAGGACTTAAAAAGGCTGTCTGTGGGGGAAGGTGTTTCATATTTAATATTCCTTATTCAAATATATTAGGCCCTGTTGTTTCATTTTACCTTCCAGTCACCATAATGCTCAGCATCTATCTAAAGATTTTCTTTGTGGCGCAGAAACAAACACGCAGCATCCAGAACACAACCATCCAGAGTAGGAAGTCTGCACTGACTGTCAGTAAGACGGACAGAAAGGCCACCAAAACTCTGGCTATCGTTATGGGAGTTTTCCTTTTCTGTTGGACTCCTTTCTTCCTCTCATTAACCTTCAATCCTGTGACTGATTATTCAATCCCTTCACCGTTGACTGAAACTCTGGTTTGGCTTGGCTGGTCAAATTCAATGCTTAATCCATTTGTCTATGGATTCTTTTACAGCTGGTTCAGGTCAGCTATCAGATTAATCATCTCTGGAAAAGTATTCACTGGCAACTTTACTAATGCAAAATTGTTATAAATGAGTCACTTAACTGAAATGCGATTTAATTTCATTTTAAGTGGGAAGAAGGAAGTATGCCATGTATGTATAGTAGGCAGGAATTTTGAATTGAATGTATAGAAAGAGAGAGACAGTTGGTTATCAGTCCTGTTATGTTGTTGTAGTTGGCCCATAATGTTACTGTCATTATTATTATTAAATATTATAGTAACTTTTCTTGATATGCCTCAAAGCAAGAAGGTTCTGGGTTTGAATCGATGGACCGACTGGGCGTGGGTTCTCTCCGGGTACTCTGGCTTCCTGATTCTAAACTGTCCGTAGGTGTGTGAATGGCTGTCTGTCTGTGCAAAAATTCAATTGATTTGATTAAAGTTGTGATTTGCATGTTCAGGATATGAACTGAAACATATATTAAAATGATCAAAATGAAGACTTCTGAAATGTGCATTCTTTTATAAATAAATTTTTATAAAACAATGCATTTGCAAAAACGAAGGAAATAAGGTTGTAAGGTAAAATTGGAAGCCGGACCAACGTCACTGCCTATATTTCACAACTATAACAGCAGTGGACAAAGAAAAATGATAAGGGTGGCTGTTAAAAAAAAAAGAAAGAAAGAATGAAATGGCTGTTACACCAGCGCCGATCAGTTTGAAATCATGCATTCGAGCAGGTGTTTCTCGTAGGGTTGTAAGGAACTAAAGCCAGGCTGAAACTGGTTTGAATGTTCATGTCAGTCTTGTCTTATTACAAAAAAAATGGTATTGATTTTTATGGATTCACCATCTGTTGACACATCGACATCAAAAGCCATAGTTCTGAAGAACCACTGCACACAAGCTGGACAAACTAGACTAGATCAGTGGCACTTTGACTTACTTCTGGCTCAAAGGGAAGAAAGGGTTCTCTGTAGACCTCTGTACATTTTGAGCTTTGGCATGGATCAGGCATAAAGTTGGTTATAAAACTTTGAATGGTCAAAGAACAACAAACCGCTGCACATCCACAAATAGATAACAGGTAACTTCGGGATCAAGGGGGAATAGCACTTGTATGTCATAACAAAATAATGGTGAAATTAACAAGTTCCGTGGCAGATAATTTGTTATTTAGAGGCTGTGTTTCAGTGCCCCAGTCACTCCCACTATCTAGATATTTGCGGTTCACCACTGGAGCTAACTATCTTTCAAAGGACTAAAAATGACCCCGAAGGGTAACACTTTACTTGACAGTGTCTACATAAGAGTGTCATGATACTGTCATAACTATGACATGACAATGTCATAAAAGTGTCATAAACTTTATAAACATGTCATAAACTTTTATGACCGCTGTCATTAAGTGTCATTCGGTTTTTGTTATGACAAGTTGACATTGCTTGGGCTGTCTCGATTATGACAATTTGACATTAATCAAAGTGACATTACCAGAAGTTGTCTTGGTCATGACAAGTTGACATTAAATATGTTTGGGACGTCTTTGTAATGACAATTTGACATTAAGCAGGATGACGTTACTAGAGGATGTCTTTGTCATGACAACCTGACCTTTCTAGTACTTGGTCAGATAGATGTGTGTGTGTGACATGACAGGATATTTCACAAAACTGACTGTCATGACACCATTATGACAGTGTAACGAATACATTCTTTGACCTAAAGTAAAGTGGTACCATTTTGATTTGTCATTAAGATATCATGAAGGATGACTGACTGTCATGACAACATTATGACAGTGTAACGAATACATTCTTTGACCTAAAGTAAAGTGGTACCATTTTGATTTGTAATTAATATATCATGAAGGATAATGGCTGTCATGACACCATCATGACAGTGTAACGAATACATTCAAGGTTTTTGTGTTAATACGTTGTCAAATTACTCCATTTAAGTTGATATAACTCCTTTCTTTTACTTTCCTTCTACTCAGAAAAGTCAATTCAAATTGTTACCTCAAATTTGAGTATAAGTAACTTATATCATTTAAGTCAGAATAAATTAGACATGGCAATTCCAGTTTTACTGTCAAAATGTATTTATTGTTACCAACATAAATATCAATAACAATTTTTATCACAGCAATATCAGGTGAAGGATGCGGTAAACACTAAAGCCCTGCCAAATATATACACTTAACGAACAGAAACCATCTGATCAACATTCACTCAGTTCACCTTGTAAAAAATACCCGAGATTGTGAGTAGATCAGCCCCATTAGCAAGGCACAGGCTCTGGGTTGATCTACGTCTTCCAGGACTTCTGTTCCCTCAACCACAGTCCGTGCGCTGGCTTGATCTGACCGATGTGGCACCTCTGGTTACAATGATCTTCAACACTTCAGTGGTGAGATCTCCATCAACCTAGCATAAATAGGTCATAATTTATAACCTGTTTGAATCATTCCAATCTGGTTTCCGTACAAAACACAGCACCGAGACAGCCCTCCTGAAAGTCACCAACGACCTCCTCCTCTCCTCAGACTCCGGACACCTCACCATCCTCATCCTCCTCGACCTCACAGCAGCCTTCGACACCATCAACCACTCCATCCTGCTCTCCCGTCTGGAATCCTCTCTCCACATCACTGGCACAGCACTCTCCTGGCTACACTCCTACCTCTCCAACCGACAACAGTTCATCAGCATCAACAACTGCACCTCCACCACCGCTCCCCTGTCACAAGGTGTCCCCCAGGGGTCGGTGCTTGGTCCCCTCCTCTTCATCCTCTACATCCCCCCCCTTGGCCAGATTATCCGTCAACATGGACTCCATTTTCACTGTTATGCCGACGATATCCAACTGTACATCTCCACCAAAGCCATCACCAACAACACCCACTCCACCCTCAGCAACTGTCTCACAGAAATTAAATCTTGGATGCAAACTAACTATCTTCAACTGAACAGTGACAAATCGGACATAATCATCATTGACCCCACATCCCGCACTAAAGTCAGCCACAACTTCTCCCTCACCTTTGATAACTGCACTTTGTCTCCCTCATCCCAAACCCGCAACCTAGGAATCATCTTCGACAGTAAGCTAAGGTTTGACCTCCACATCAACCACATCACCAGGACCGCCTTCTTCCACCTCAAGAACATCGCCCGTCTCCGCCCCTCACTCACCTTCTCTGCTGCAGAAACCCTCATCCATGCATTCATCACATCCAGACTGGACTATTGCAACAGCATCCTCTATGGTTCACCATCCAAACTCCTCAATAAACTGCAATACATCCAGAACTCAGCCGCACGCCTGCTCACCCACACCCGCTCCAGAGATCACATCACCCCTGTCCTCCGTGACCTGCACTGGCTGCCCATCACTCACCGCATACAGTTCAAAATCATCCTCCTCACACACAAAGCACTTAATAACCTGGCCCCCCCCTACCTCACAGACCTGCTCCATCACCACACCCCCTTCCGCGACCTCCGCTCATCCGAAGGAAACATCCTGTCACTACCCACACGGACCAAGCACCGAACCTGGGGGGACAGAGCCTTCTCCATTGCTGCCCCCTCCCTCTGGAACTCACTCCCCAAACCCATCCGCACCTGCACTCACCCCCTAACTTTTAAGACCATGCTAAAAACACACCTTTTTAAATTAGCTTTTAATACATAATTTCTGTGTGTATTTTATATTGTTTTCTATGTTTTATACTGTCTTTGCTGCTTTGTGTTCTCAACTGCATTTATTGTATGTAAAGTGTCTTTGAGCTTTTGGAAAAGCGCTTATAAATAAAATGTATTATTATTATTATTATAATCAATGTCAGAATTAAACACAACAATTAAAAACAAGACTAACACAAGGTATAGTTTTTCTGTGTTGGAATTACCTACCCATCAAATGCTCCTTAAAGAGATTATCCTCCCTTTCTCCGAGGTACACCACCAATCCACAGATCGCAGCCTCTGCTCATTTCCACAGCATCATCCTGTGAATAAGACGACAAAAATGTTAAACTACTCCTCCCCAAAATGTAACAAATACCACACATAGTAACACATAACTACTTTGCTCATGCACACACAGAAATAGTAATATTTCTTCAATCATTTCGATTAAGGCGCTATGGCCCGTTAACGGCTAACAGTTAGCGTGTCTCTGTTAATTTATCATTATTAGCGTTAGCGGCTAACGGCTAACGCCTTTCCACAACATATTCCTCAGATCATACCTGTGTCTGCAAACAGACAAAATCGGGATACTAAAGACCATGTAAACGCAGCAGTTCTGGGACTGCAAGTTTAGGCACCTTATAGCCGACTCTAATGCACTTCTAATTAAAAGTTAAGTTACTTTGAAGCTTTTAGCTGGCTAGCTAATATCTTCAAAGCACACTGCGGACATTTCAATTGTAGTGTTGTGTAACTCGACTGAGCGCTTATAGTTACTTGCTGTTGCACATAAAATTAAAAAATTAAAAAATTAAAATTTACTCACCAAGTAATGTTAATCCAACCTTGACCTTCACTCCTTGGTCTTTCCCTGGCTGTTGCTGGTGCAGTCTGGCAGCATAAGACGGCCGCTTCTTCTTCTTCTCCTTCTTCTTCTGGGTTTTACGGCAGCCGGCATCCAAAAAGTTGCATTGCTGTCATCTACGGGATAAATAAATAAAGTGCTGTTCAGAAACGTGTTCAGAAATTTAAAAAAATAAATAAATTAAAATAAGTTATCAACTAAAAAAACAATGGACATGTAACAACTGTGTATTTTTATGCTGAAAAAGCTCATGTTTTTAAGTAATTCTAACTAACCTCCTGAATCATTTTTTTAGAATAATCATTATGTCAACATGTCATGAATACAAAAAGAGGTGGGGTTTCTGTTTATGTCAAGCTGTCATGACAAAGACATCCCCTGGTAATGTCATCCTGTTTAATGCCAAGTTATCTTAATAAGGACACTCCAAACTAATTTAATGCCAGGTTGTCATGACAAAAACATCCTCTGGTAATGTCATCCTGCTTAATGTCAAGTTGTCATTACAAATACGTCCCAAACATATTTAATGTCAACTTGTCATGACCAAGACAACTTCTGGTAATGTCACTTTGATTAATGTCAAATTGTCATAATCGAGACAGCCCAAGCAATGTCAACTTGTCATAACAAAAACCAAATGACACTTAATGACAGAGGTCATAAAAGTTTGACATGTTTATAAAGTTTATGACACTTTTATGACATTGTCATGTCATAGTTATGACAGTAACATGTCACTCTTATGTAGACACTGTCAAGTTATATGGGTGAGTAAATGATCGTATTTTATGCCAGAAATAAGATCCAGGTTGTAAAAAATATTAGTTCCTCTTTAACTTTAGTTAAAAGACCACCAGAATATATTATTACATGCAAGGGAGCTTTGAACTTATGCACTCGTCATAAAGTGACGATTGCATAAGCTGCAGGCAGCTGGTTGAATAATACTGGATGTAAAAAATGCTAAGACTTCCTGTCTGAAGTAGCAGAATGACCAGGAATGCCCATAGCCACTCCTATGAACTTCATATATTAATGAGCACAGACAATCTAGAGGTGGTGTTCAGAGACCAAAGACATCTATCACTGCATTGCCTACTTTGTGCTATACTGGGTGAGGTGGGAGATATATGTGGAACATCAACTGAAAATTTCTCTCTACAGAAAACTGGACACACCTGTTTTAGAAATCCTCCGAACTTTTAGATCTACTGATGATTTATTTATGGAATCATTCTCTGTCAACAGGACCGGTGAGGACACTGAAGTCAAACTACTCTGTAATGAATCAGCAACCGTGCCTGGGCAAACCGTTACTACTTCATATTTGTTATATGTTTTTGTAGGCTCTTTATCAGTTCTCATAACATGTGGAAACCTTCTTGTAATCACCTCCATCATTTACTTCAAGCAGCTCCACAGTCCTACTAACTATCTCATCCTCTCTCTGGCTGTGGCTGACCTGCTGGTTGGGCTTTTAGTTTTGCCTTTCAGCACAGTGCTGTCTGTAAGCTCGTGTTGGTATCTTAAAGATTTACTCTGCAAGGTGCGGGGCAGCTTTGACATGTTATTGTGCACGTCCTCTATTCTGAACTTGTGCTTCATCTCAGTTGACAGATATTACGTAGTGTGTCAGCCTCTGACATATAGAGCGAAGATGAATGTCCGCAGCACTGCCATCATGATTCTGGTGAGCTGGACTGTTTCTGCTCTACTTGGAATTGGCATCACTATTCGGGGACTGAACCAACGACTATCATCCAAGTGTAATATTTTCCAAAACACAAATTCACACATTGTGGGGGCTGTGTTTGCATTTTACATTCCAGCTATAATCATTTTCACTGTCTACCTAAAGATATTGATGGTAGCACTGAGGCAGGCACATAGCATCCAGAACACAACACACAAGTGTAGAGTGGCTGTTAATAAGATGGAGAGGAAGGCCACCAAAACTCTGGCTATAGTGATAGGAGTGTTTCTCATATGTTGGACTCCTTTTTTTCTTTGTGTAACCTTTAACCCTGTGAGCAATTATACTATACCAGTCCCTATGATTGAGACTTTTAAGTGGCTTGGCTGGTCAAATTCAATGCTCAATCCACTTGTTTATGCTTTCTTCTACAGCTGGTTCAGATCTGCTTTCAGGATCATAATTTCTGGGAAAATACTTCAAGGGGATTTTGCCAATACAAAACTGTTATGACTCATAACTAAGTGCTGAAATGTTAGCAAGGAGGGAGCTTGGTCTCTTTTCCTCATCATCTAATATATTCATTCCCAAACTGTCACAGTGCTACGTATGCAAGAGCTTGTCTGTTTTTTTCTTTGAGCAGTGCTCATCACCTCAATTTCTATTGTTAGAAAACAATTGGTTTAATGTCCGTTTATAAAAACTGCATGAGGGTGCATGCCTCAATGACTGTATAAACACAATTATCTTTTTATATATTGTAGTATTGTAGACTTGCATTTAGCCCATGTTCCAAACTGATGTAGCGATGTGATCGTTTTCATTTTCAGGTTATCATCTGTGAAATCCAGACAGATTTTTGTTATTATTATCTTAATCACTAATCCTTTTCTCCGATTACATTAAAAAGAGAATCTAAATCCACTCTTAGAAACAACTATTTATAGATGTGTGCAAGTAGTTTTGATTTTGGGTCAGTAAACTTGTGGACTGCTTTGACATTTTTGAAAACTGTGTGAATGAAAGTGTGCAATATGGAATGACTGCATGACAGCTGGTAATATTTATGTCTCAGCAATGGTATGCAACTTCATAGCCTTGGCAATGAGATAGCTCACCTCAAAAGAGGCTGTCAATGGCCGCTCGCCCACCGTAATGGCCTTTTTAACGTACACTCACTGCTTATTCAGCTCGGCACATTTATTTTCGAAAAAATAGTTTGGTTTGCCGACATGTTCTTTGTGTGTTGTCTCAAAGTTTCTTTTAAGTTTGTTGAGTTTCATACTCTCAGCAGACAGGACATGACCACACAGCAGACATTTCGGCTTCTCCTTGTTGCTTTCAATGAAGCTTGTAAATCCAAACTGAAGGAAACATTTGTCATATGTTCTGTCTTTTTGGTGTCCGTTTTTCCATTCCTCTTGGAACTGTATTTACAGTTTAGCCTTCTGTAAAAAAAAAAAAAAAAAAGGGAGTATCTGAAACAAAAGTTCAAGGTTAGTTAATTATTAGTTCCATATGTAATTTGTCAGTTTGCCTGTAAGGTAAGACATCACAAAGACGAGTTGTGAATTATATTGTTTGAAATAAGTTTTCATAAAAAGGACTAATTTGATGTAATTAATAACGTCCATGTTTACACCCGCTTACACTGTGTTTATCCTACTATTTTGTGTCAATATGGCTGTGGTGAAACAACTCTATACTGACTAGACTGTCTGATTATGAATGGGGTGTTTTTTTTTATGCTGTCATTTAATAACAGGATCTGAAGTGCTCACCCCCCTCGGTCAGCACCGAGGGGGGTGAGGCCACTGATGCTTCTTGGAAGTGGTACACATTGATGGATAAGGCAATTGGGAGCAGGCCATCAGTAACATCGCCTGTCCTCATTGTCTCATCCTCCCGGGATGTGGCAGTGGCTTAACCCCCCTCTGTGGTGACCCCTGAACAGGCCAGTACCTCCATGGCATCCACCCCAAAAAGGCGGAGGGTGGATGTCATGGAGCTCTTTGCTGCCATGGAGAAGAAGAAGGAACAGCTGGAGGCGGTGCTGATCGAAATGCAAAGGGATGAGAAGGAGAGGGAGGAGGCCAGAGCCAGAGAGGCCAGGGAGGCTGCAGACAGGGAGGAGAGGAGGATGCAGCTGATGCAGGAGAGGGAAGACAGACTGATCAGGGAGTTGAGAGAAAGTGGGGAGAGGAGGGATAGGGAGGCTGCTGCCAGGGAGGAACGCTTCCTGGCAGTCTCAGAGAGACTTGCCAGCAATTCTAAATAGTTTATTTTAATTTTATCATTCTAATTAAATGCTATAATAAGGAAATATTGCACAGCATTCTTTCTGTTTTTTTAAAATAATATCAAGTGAATGTCTACACACGCACACACACACAAGTTCTCCTAATTAGCCAAATTTTATTAATTTTTTAAATTAATAAAATTCTATGTGTTATCAATATGGTTTCCTTTTTTCATGTCATGAATACTATCTACTAATAACATGCTGTATCTTTGGTGTATACATTATTGTATTTTACAATACAAAGACAATAAAAAAAGCAATACATGCATCTACATACCAGAAGATGCTCTTGTTCAGTCAACAAAAGCAGAGCTCTGCGTCAACGTCAAAGTAGACCCCACGTCGCAATGAAAGTCTCCATTTCCAACAAGTTTAAAGGTCTTGCAATGACAACAAAAGCCGCTTAAATTTTAGCGCGCTCGCAGTCAAAAATACGGCGGTCATTCCTCATTTCCGGTGAGTATAGGCGTAGTACCCGATTTGAGATGATACTACCTTTTTGAAAATTACGCACTACGGACGTAAGTGCATAGTGCTCATAGTGCATTATAAAGAAGTGTACTGATGAAAGTATGCGATTTGAGACACAGCTGCAGACTCTGCCATTTTCCGTATGTGCTGCTAGCCCGCTACGATAACAGGAAGTTCTACAACGCTACAATGACATGTTTCTGGTCGAAAAATGCGGAAGTGCGTACATGGCTCATAGCCAGCCCTTGCAGTATTATGGAGTAAAACACACCGTAATTAAAATATAGGTAACCAACCAGAACAAATCGTGACAATAAGGCAACATGAATGAAGATCAGTAAAGAGCCACAGCTACGACTACGCAAAACCCCAGTGTAACTACTCACCTAAACCACCGGCTTTTTCCTGACCATCTTCAAGGCAAAGGTCTTTGATAAGGCCAACTCTCGGACCATTACGGCCCTGAGTGGCCATGAGTGACAAACTATTAAGGCGTTTCCGGGTCATTTTTGTCCAAAGTGTATTTTTTTTCATCTGCTACCGATGCATTGTCCGGTAGATGTCCGTAGGAGGCAGCGCCTCTCCACCACAACCAAACGTCTCCGGTGAACTTGAGCTAGCAGTGTTAGCATCATATAGATTGTCCCAGTGAGTTGTAATACTGGCACTTCTGCTAT